>JBAMNC010001188.1:0-600000 GCA_037902135.1 Cetoscarus ocellatus
ATGGACTTATTAGCCTTTTTCTCTCCGCTCCGAATTTGAAAAAACACTGAGGCTAACATATGACTTTTTTTCCATTTGGGGCTCCGAAAAAAAATTTGCTCAAACATGAATTTTTGGGTGTAAAACAGGCCGAAATGCATGCTAGTGCAGACGGTTTGGTCATATTTGGCATAAAAATGGACTTATTAGCCTTTTTCTCTCAGCTCAGAATTTGAAAAAACACTAAGGCTAACATATGACTTTTTTTCCATTTCGGACTCCAAAAAAAAGTGTGCTCAAACATGACCTTTTGGGTGTAAAACAGGCCGAAAAACATGCTAGTGCAGATGGTTTTTTCATATTTGGCTTAAAAATGGACTTATTAGCCTTTTTCTCTTAGCTCAGAATTTGAAAAAACACTAAGGCTAACATATGACTTTTTTTCCATTTGGGGCTCCGAAAAAAAATTTGCTCCAACATGACTTGTTGGGTGTAAAACAGGCCGAAATGCATGCTAGAGCAGACGGTTTGGTCATATTTGGCTTAAAAATGGACTTATTAGCCTTTTTCTCTCAGCTCAGGATTTGAAAAAACACTAAGGCTAACATATGACTTTTTTTCCATTTCGGACTCCGAACAAAATATGCTCAAACATGACTTTTTGGGTGTAAAACAGGCCGATAAACATACTAGTGCAAACGGTTTGGTCATATTTGGCTTAAAAATGGACTTATTAGCCTTTTTCTCTCAGCTCAGGATTTGAAAAAACACTAAGGCTAACACATGACTTTTTTTCCATTTGGGGCTCCGAAAAAAAATTTGCTCAAACATGACTTTTTAGGTGTAAAACAGGCCGAAAAACATGCTAGTGCAGACGGTTTGTCATATTTGGCTTAAAAATGGACTTATTAGCCTTTTTCTCTAAGCTCAGAATTTGAAAAACCACTAAGGCTAACATATGACTTTTTTCCCATTTCGGACTCTGAAAAAAAATATGCTCAAACATGACTTTTTGGGTGTAAAACAGGCCGAAAATCATGCTAGTGCAGACAGTTTGGTCATATTTGGCTTAAAAATGGACTAATTAGCCTTTTTTCCATTTCAGGCTCCGAAAAAAAATTTGCTCAAACATGACTTTTTTAGATGTAAAACAGGCCGATAAACATGCTAGTGCAGATGGTTTGGTCATATTTGGCTTAAAAATGGACTTATTAGCCTTTTTCTCTCAGCTCAGAATTTGAAAAAACACTAAGGCTAACATATGACTTTTTTCCATTTCGGACTCCGAAAAAAAATTTGCTCCAACATGACTTTTTGGGTGTAAAACAGGCCGAAATGCATGCTAGAGCAGACGGTTTGGTCATATTTGGCTTAAAAATGGACTTATTAGCCTTTTTCTCTCAGCTCAGGATTTGAAAAAACACTAAGGCTAACATATGACTTTTTTCCCATTTCGGACTCCGAAAAAAAATATGCTCAAACATGACTTTTTAGATGTAAAACAGGCTGAAAAACATGCTAGTGCAGACGGTTTTGTCATATTTGGCTTGAAAATGGACTTATTAGCCTTTTCTCTCCGCTCAGGATTTGAAAAAACACTAAGGCTAACATATGACTTTTTTCCCATTTCGGACTCCGAAAAAAAATATGCTCAAACATGACTTTTGGGGTGTAAAACAGGCTGAAAAACATGCTAGTGCAGATGGTTTGGTCATATTTGGCTTAAAAATGGACTTATTAGCCTTTTTCTCTCCGCTCAGGATTTGAAAAAGCACTAAGGCTAACATATGACTTTTTTTCCCATTTCGGACTCTGAAAAAAAATATGCTTAAACATGACTTTTTGGGTGTAAAACTAGCCGAAAAATATGCTAGTGCAGACAGTTTGGTCATATTTTGCTTAAAAATGGACTTATTAGCCTTTTTTCCATTTCGGGCTCCGAAAAAAAATTTGCTCAAACATGACTTTTTAGATGTAAAACAGACCGAAAAACATGCTAGTGCAGACGGTTTGGTCATATTTGGCTTAAAAATGGACTTATTAGCCTTTTTCTCTCAGCTCAGAATTTGAAAAAACACTAAGGCTAACATATGACTTTTTTTCCATTTGGGGCTCCGAAAAAAAATTTCCTCCAACATGACTTTTTGGGTGTAAAACAGGCCGAAATGCATGCTAGAGCAGACGGTTTGGTCATATTTGGCTTAAAAATGGACTTATTAGCCTTTTTCTCTCAGCTCAGGATTTGAAAAAACACTAAGGCTAACATATGACTTTTTTCCCATTTCGGACTCCGAAAAAAAATATGCTCAAACATGACTTTTTAGATGTAAAACAGGCTGAAAAACATGCTAGTGCAGACGGTTCTGTCATATTTGGCTTAAAAATGGACTTATTAGCCTTTTTCTCTCCGCTCAGGATTTGAAAAAACACTAAGGCTAACATATGACTTTTTTCCCATTTCGGACTCCGAAAAAAAATATGCTCAAACATGACTTTTGGGGTGTAAAACAGGCTGAAAAACATGCTAGTGCAGATGGTTTGGTCATATTTGGCTTAAAAATGGACTTATTAGCCTTTTTCTCTCCGCTCAGGATTTGAAAAAGCACTAAGGCTAACATATGACTTTTTTTCCCATTTCGGACTGTGAAAAAAATATGCCTTAAACATGACTTTTTGTTTGTAAAACTAGCCGAAAAAATATGCTAGTGCAGACAGTTTGGTCATATTTGGCTTAAAAATGGACTTATTAGCCTTTTTTCCATTTGGGGCTCCGAAAAAAAATTTGCTCAAACATGACTTTTTAGATGTAAAACAGACCGAAAAACATGCTAGTGCAGATGGTTTGGTCATATTTGGCTTAAAAATGGACTTATTAGCCTTTTTCTCTCCGCTCAGGATTTGAAAAAACACTAAGGCTAACATATGACTTTTTTTCCATTTCGGACTCTGAAAATAATATGCTCAAACATGACTTTTTGGGTGTAAAACAGGCCTATAAACATGCTAGTGCAGACGGTTTGGTCATATTTGGCTTAAAAATGGACTTATTAGCCTTTTTCTCTCAGCTCAGGATTTGAAAAAACACTAAGGCTAACATATGACTTTTTTTCCATTTGGGACTCCGAAAAGAATTTGCTAAAACATGACTTTTTAGGTGTAAAACAGGCCGAAAAACATGCTAGTGCAGACGGTTTTGTCATATTTGGCTTAAAAATGGACTTATTAGCCTTTTTCTCTCAGCTCAGAATTTGAAAAAACACTAAGGCTAACATATGACTTTTTTTCCATTTGGGGCTCCGAAAAAAAATTTGCTCCAACATGACTTTTTGGGTGTAAAACAGGCCGAAATGCATGCTAGAGCAGACGGTTTGGTCATATTTGGCTTAAAAATGGACTTATTAGCCTTTTGCTCTCTGCTCAGAATTTGAAAAAACACTAAGGCTAACATATGACTTTTTTTCAATTTCGGACTCTGACAAAAAATTTGTTCAAACTTGACTTAAGTTTGAACAAATTTATGTAAAACAGGCCGAAAAACATGCTAGTGCAGACGGTTTTGTCATATTTGGCTTAAAAATGGACTTATTAGCCTTTTTCTCTCAGCTCAGAATTTGAAAAAACACTAAGGCTAACAGATGACTTCTTTTCCATTTCGGACTCTGACAAAAAATTTGCTCAAATGTGACTTTTTAGGTGTAAAACAGGCCAAAAAACATGCTAGTGCAGACGGGTTGGTCATATTTGGCTTAAAAACGGACTTATTAGCCTTTTTCTCTCAGCTCAGGATTTGAAAAAACACTAAGCTTAACAGATGACTTCTTTTCCATTTCGGACTCCGAAAAAAAATTTGCTCAACCATGACTTTTTAGGTGTAAAACAGGCCAAAAAACATGCCAGTGCAAACAGTTTGGGTCATATTTGGCTTAAAAAAGGACTTATTAGCCTTTTTTCCATTTCGGACTCCGAAAAAAAATTTGCTCAAACATGACTTTTTAGATGTAAAACAGGCCGATAAACATGCTAGTGCAGATGGTTTGGTCATATTTGGCTTAAAAATGGACTTATTAGCCTTTTTCTCTCAGCTCAGGATTTGAAAAAACACTAAGGCTAACATATGACTTTTTTTCCCATTTCGGACTCTGAAAAAAAATATGCTCAAACATGACTTTTTGGGTGTAAAACAGGCCGAAAAACATGCTAGTGCAGACGGTTTGGTCATATTTGGCTTAAAAATGGACTTATTTGCCTTTTTCACTCAGCTCAGGATTTGAAAAAACACTAAGGCTAACATATGACTTTTTTTCCATTTTGGGCTCCGAAAAAAAATTTGCTCCACCATGACTTTTTGGGTGTAAAACAGGCCGAAATGCATGCTAGAGCAGACGGTATTGTCATATTTGGCTTAAAAATTGACTTATTAGCCTTTTTCTGTCACCTCAGAATTTGAAAAAACACTAAGGCCAACATATGACTTTTTTCCCATTTGGGACTCCGAAAAAAAATATGCTCAACCATGACTTTTTGATTGTAAAACAGGCCGAAAAACATGCTAGTGCAGACGGGTTGGTCATATTTGGCTTAAAAAAGGACTTATAAGCCTTTTTTCCATTTCGGACTCCGAAAAAAAATTTGCTCAAACATGACTTTTTAGATGTAAAACAGGCCGATAAATATGCTAGTGCAGACGGTTTGGTCATATTTGGCTTAAAAATTGACTTATTAGCCTTTTTCTGTCAGCTCAGAATTTGAAAAGACACTAAGGCTAACATATGACTTTTTTCCCATTTCGGACTCCGAAAAAAAATATTCTCAAACATGACTTTTTAGGTGTAAAACAGGCTGAAAAACATGCTAGTGCAGACGGTTTGGTCATATTTGGCTTAGAAATGGACTTATTAGCCTTTTTCTCTCAGCTCAGAATTTGAAAAAACACTAAGGCTGACATACAACTTTTTTTCCATTTCGGACTCTGACAAAAAATTTGCTCAAACATGACTTTTTAGATGTAAAACAGGCCGAAAAACATGCTAGTGCAGACGGTTTTGTCATATTTGGCTTAAAAATGGACTTATTAGCCTTTTTCTCTCAGCTCAGAATTTGAAAAAACACTAAGGCTGACATACAACTTTTTTTCCATTTCGGACTCTGACAAAAAATTTGCTCAAACGTGACTTTTTAGGTGTAAAACAGGCCGAAAAACATGCTAGTGCAGACGGGTTGGTCATATTTGGCTTAAAAACGGACTTATTAGCCTTTTTCTCTCAGCTCAGGATTTGAAAAAACACTAAGCTTAACAGATGACTTCTTTTCCATTTCGGACTCCGAAAAAAAATTTGCTCAACCATGACTTTTTAGGTGTAAAACAGGCCAAAAAACATGCCAGTGCAAACAGTTTGGTCATATTTGGCTTAAAAAAGGACTTATTAGCCTTTTTTCCATTTCGGACTCCGAAAAAAAAATTGCTCAAACATGACTTTTTAGATGTAAAACAGGCCGATAAACATGCTAGTGCAGATGGTTTGGTCATATTTGGCTTAAAAATGGACTTATTAGCCTTTTTCTCTCCACTCAGGATTTGAAAAAACACTAAGGCTAACATATGACTTTTTTTCCCATTTCGGACTCTGAAAAAAAATATGCTCAAACATGACTTTTTGGGTGTAAAACAGGCCGAAAAACATGCTAGTGCAGACGGTTTGGTCATATTTGGCTTAAAAATGGACTTATTTGCCTTTTTCACTCAGCTCTGGATTTGAAAAAACACTAAGGCTAACATATGACTTTTTTCCATTTCAGACTCCGAAAAAAAAAATTGCTCAAACATGACTTTTAGGTGTAAAACAGGCCGAAAAACATGCTAGTGCAGACGGTTTGGTCATATTTGGCTTAAAAATGGACTTATTAGCCTTTTTCTCTCAGCTCAGAATTTGAAAAAACACTAAGGCTAACATATGACTTTTTTTCCATTTTGGACTCTGAAAAAAAAAATTGCTCAAACATGACTTTTTAGGTGTAAAACAGGCCGAAAAACATGCTAGTGTAGACGGTTTTGTCATGTTTGGCTTAAAAATGGACTTATAAGCATATTTCCTTGGGGTCTCCTTTTTGAGTAAAACAACATGCTAACATATTACTTTTTGTTCAGTTTTCATGATAACAAAAAAGATGCCACTACATTATTTTTGGGCTTTATTCAGGCAAGAGAACATTTTAGTGCTTGACCTTGGGATATTATTCCTTTAGAAAATGACTTTCCAACATTTCCCTACCAGGTATAAAAAAGCAACAATGCTAACGTATGACTTTTTGGTCAGTCTCGAACAAAAGAGTTACCAAAATTGTACCTGGAGGTAGCCAGTTTGTTACTTTATTGACATTTTTCATACATAATAACATGACAGTACATGACTTTCTGCCATATTTCATATGAAAAATGATTTTACATGCCACCATCTCACCTTTTACCCAGTTTGCATCACACGTAGATTTAGCTGTTTTCATACCAAGTAAAAAAATTACATGTAAAAGTAAACAATGAGCAACACAACCACAAAGGTACACACCTCAAACAAAGCCTTCAAACAAAATAATACACAAAGGCTTTCACACCGACTCTAAACAAAATTGAATAAATACATACTCAATACAGAAATACTTTCAAAATACTCAAAAACACAACTGCACACAACCACTTCAAAACAAGTGGGTTTAAACATACTCAAAAACATAAATACTTTTAAATAAAAAAATAAATTTCTTAACAGACATAACAAGAATGCACTTGGGAAGCGCAAAGCTCCACCAAGGTGGTTAACATATTTGCTGTTACATCTATAAGCAATAGTTTCATGATAGTTACCATCACAATATTCTGGATATTAATTATCTGGATCACCACCAACATCTAATAATTTTTAAGTTGGGCCGTTACCAGAATCTCCTGAAAATTTTAGCAAATTATATCTTCTATTTTTTTTTTTTAAAAATCTTGCAAACAAACAAACACATGCAAAAACATAACTTCCTTGGCGCAACTGGAAGAAAAGCCTTCATGAGGAGATAATTGTAATGGAGTAGTATATCTGTTGACTCAAATTTATTTAACACTAATTCAATGACCTGAACACATAATTGAGGCCAGATTTAGCTACTTTTTAATGCAAGTCACCATTTTTACTGGATTTCTAAGAAAATTGTCCTTTACAAATGCATTTTCAATTCATGTACAATGTTTGCAAATTAATTAGAGCTTTATTTTCTTGTAATATTGTTATGTGTTCTTGTAAATGTAATTTTTTCTCATATATAATATTAACAGGCGGGCTGCACTGAGAGAGTAGGGAGATCGCATGTGGCCCAGGACTGCTAGTTGTTCATTCCTGCTCAACACCGTGTATGAAAAAATATGTAAAGCATAAAATGCTTTACATAAAAATAAAATAAAATACATCAAATAAAATAAGAAGTAGAAAATTGAATACAATGAAAATACTAGACCCCACCCACCCTCGCAAAACACGTACTATACACACACTCACTTACACACATACAAAGACACATAGACGAGATTCTAACAGAAAACAGAATTAGAATTAAAAATAAAGAACTACAGGAGGTAACACTAAAATGAAAATTAACAATCATGATAAGAAATCAGATAAAAAAAAAAGGGAAAAATAAGTAAATAAAGTCAATAAATAATTTAAATAAATAATATGGTAAATTGAGATAGCCTAGCACCAAATAAAATCAGCTAAGGTAGGATATTGAAAAAAAATCAGTTAACAGAGAGTAAAATTCCAAATAATAGATCTGAACTGGAATGGAGAAATAAAACAGATTAAGAGGATTAATATAAAGAAAAAGAAAAAGAAAAAGAACCGAAAAATAAACAATGGCAGTAACCTTATGTTGCATAGTAAGCGATCAAAGGGCTATGTGCAAGTTATCCAATAAAACTGCATCATTTTCCTTTCCTAGGGGCGATATCCAATTATTCGCTTATCTCAGTCTCGCTAAATGATAATTTTACTTTCACATATTAGAAATTTGTTATGCCCTAGAATAAAAAACAAGATTAGTAAAGCGTGTGTTGATTACGGTTTGTTCTACTTTGCAAATATTTGTCTTAGTTTTTCTCTGCTTGGTTGTTAGTTTATTTATTCTATTTTAATTTATTATTTTTTTATTTTTATTTTATTTTTTTATTTATATTTATTTTATATTTATTATATTTTTTCTATTAATGATTTTTTACTTTTATTTTATTTTATTTATTTATATTTTTGTTTATATCTATCTTTATACACACACACACACACACACACACACACATATATATATATATATATATTTTTTTTTTTTTATCTACTTTTTGAAACTGCTGTTGGAATCCTAATAATAAAGTTCTAATCTAATGTAAACTAATCTAAAAGGGTCTTGAAAAATCTTGAATTTGATCATAGAAACTGTGCAGGAACCCTGACTGTGGAAACAAAGGGATGGGCAACAATACTCTGTGTTTAAAGTATGCTCAGTTGTTGCTAAGGGGGACTTTAAACAGGTGATCGGGGACTCCGTGGAAGTAGCATAGCCGCCATGTTCCCTGTTAAAAGTCTTTATATATTGGATCATCGTTTGAAACAACAATTTGAGGATTGATGTTATATAGTGTTGCTTTAAGACCAAACAGATGAAGTCCTCTGAATTTGGACATCCAGATAAGACGCTACATGCAGTCAAATCGGACTCCAAATCATCTCCTGCATCTCCGGCTTTATCGATCAAAGAGGATTTAAACTCTTCCCTCTCCTCTCAGCTGCTAATCAAATGAGTCCAAACAGCCGCACACTGCTTCAGACTTCAGCTCAGCAGGCTTCAAAGACACGAGCTGAGAGGCAGGAGGCTGCTGCTGGTCGAGGGGGGGATTAAGTTATCAAATGAGGGGAGGAAGAAAGAGGAGGGGAGAAAGTAGAGCACGACCCCACCATAGTGACCTCTGAACTGACAACCACACATAGATCATTCATCAGTGGAAGGTGAGGGCCGAGTAACGGGTCAAAGGGCGTCACAATCAGCAGCAGTTTGTAATGACGACACAACAAGGACTTTTTATGGATACACGATAGAGCGTTTGGCCTTTTTCATGTGGACTGAGCGAAGGGTCGGGAAGGAGAGATTGCAGTCTCCGTGCCCCCGTCCTGGATCATGTGAGGCCATAATGGAACAGTTATGGACTACAGCACAAGATGGGAACTCTAACTTTTAAGAACTAGAAGTAATAAAAGAGATAAATGGTTTGTAGATCTGTCCCTACTCTATTAAAACAGTAAAAGAGTAGCTGAAGACTGATAGGACAATAAAAGATTTTTAAAAAAGAGCCCAGTTTCTTCTGCAGATGGGGGGAGAAGCAGGATGATTCTTGGGGCCCATTACTGACAGGAACCCTAAAAACATAAAAACATTTGGATTTTTTTCCCCATGAAACACCTGCTTTATACCTCCACCAAGATTACACAAAAACTACTGGACTGATTTTGCTGAAATTTTCAGGAGATGTTGGTAATGGCCCAATTTAAAAATGATTAGATTTTGGTGGTGATCCAGACAACTGAACAATCGTTTTTGCCTAATAACTATCCAACTAATAATAATATCAACATGATTATTATGATGGTTACTTTATCATGGAACTATTGCTTATAGATATGTGAGCTACCTTGGAGGAGGTTTGCCCTCTCCCAGTGCTTTCAAGTTGTCTTTATTTTTGTTTTCATAGCCAAAAGTTGTTAATCAGGTAACCTTTGTATTGCTGAAAGATTTTTAAAAACCTGACAAAAATGTCTCCAAGGCCTGAAAGGTACTTACATTACCCAATCTTATTCATCACTTATTGATTTCAGTTGTATATAGTTTGTTTTTTTTAACTTTCAAGCTACTTTATTGCCTCCATTAGATAAAGTGATTGATGATAGAGTTGGAACTAAATAAGAGAGAGTGGGCATGACAATAAGGAGAGGGACCTCAGTAGGGCTGAACGATATGGACAGAATTTCATATCTCGATTTTCATGCCAGATATCTCGATATCGATACGATACGATACGACTATGGGTTTGGTGGAAACCAAGCATTTTTACGAAAAATAAAAACATCATAATACAAAAGAAAGTGGAAAGTGCAGTTTTTGCGCAAGGGAAATCTATATTGTTTATATTGTCGCTTTTCGATATTAATATCTTGAAAGTTCATATCTCGATATCGATATGATAACGATACATTGTTCAGCCCTAGACCTCAGGCCAAATAAAGTGCCACAGTGGGATCCCCCTACTTGAATGTCTATTCAAGCTCCAGCTTCCTTAACTGTTTCTGTAGAGAAGCAGACCTGATCTCTGTCACTGTGGCTAATGTTCAGGCTAGAGCTATGTACCTAATCCAAAAACCCCTCAAAAAATCCTGACCTACCCCTTTAAATCTTGGTGGCTGTGTGGTCAAATGTTACAGATAATCCCATGAAGACCCTTTTAGATATTGCATTAAACACATTGGCGCAGTAGGCAGTGCACGTGCCTCACAGTAAGAAGGTTTCTGATGACATCTTACTTTACAGGAGTTGGGACGTGATGTGAGGCTGATGATTGTTGTTAATGCGCATTGAAATGCTTACAAGAAATTGATTCTTAAACATGCCTCCAAGGTCTAACTTGTTTTTGTTGACCCTCAAATGTACAAACTAATCAATCTAAAGAGCAGCTCAAAATGTGAGCACAAACTTGTATCCAGAGGGAGTATTTAACTTTCGATGTGACATTTGCCTCGTCACATTTAACATAATGGCGCTGGCTGGTTCCCCCCAGCAGTCCTATCATTCTATTCATAGCTGACAGGTGTGTAGCCTCGCTGAACTCTTCCTCTGCTCCGTCTCTCCCTCAAGGTTTAATGACTACTCTCTGCACATCACCGCTGCATTGACAGAGCTGCCATTTGCATATCCTGTCTCCTAGCTTGAATGTTGTGTTGTTGACCTTTGGCCCTCTCTGAGGAAAAGTCACATCAGCTATGAGCGCCTGAATATTTTTACAACGGTATATGATTGAATCTCTCCCTGCTGAGCAATAAAACCTCATCACATTCAGTTTTGAGTGCACCTTGTTGCATTAATTTACATAATCACAGAGGAAAAATGTCAGGACACTCGTGGCCACAATTATTTCAGAACAATACACGACAGAGAGATGAAATGTACACCGACTACACCCTCATAACGCAGACAATCTGATTACTTTCTGAGCAGGGCTTGCATATATTTGCATATTTTCAGGAATAAGACAGAACGTCAAGTAATTTATCCGCTCTTGTTTGTAAATGGTGTTAGCCTCAGAAAGCCAAAGGGCTGACGGTTTGCAGACTCCTTTACAAATTTGTGTTTTATTTAACACACTCGAAAAATTCCTGACATTTTCAGGGTTGAGCTTTTAGTGAAGAAGGAGCTAAGCCAAAAGCACAGCTGATCCACATTCCAGTCTTCACCTTTGGTCACGAGCTTTGGGTAATAACACAAGGAGGATACAAGCAGCTACTATGAATTTCCGTTGAATTGCCGTCAACCAAGACGTGGACACATAATGGTTACCATGGCTACTTTGCGTTGGTTAAACGGACTGCTTGTACACATCCTACAGGGTTAATGCAGCAACATATAGATAAACCAACTCCACAATTTTCCACATCTGAACAGAGTGTCACAATGACTGCACAGACTCAACAATTCTGTTAATCCAGCTGATGCCACATTCGTTCTGTTTTAGAAGCTTAATTTCTGGAAATGCGTTTGATATATCAGTTCAACCAGTGACCACGTGCATCGGTGGAGCATCCGTCCTTATGATGTGCCGTAGAGAAACTACAGTGACAGACTGTAAAAGAGAACTATCAAAGGAAAATAGCCAAGGCCCCTTTGCAACTGGGTGAGTAAATGCTGGCATTTAGCATCAAGCTAACACATCATTTAATACAAAGTTTGGAAAGACAAAAGAATAGTGTAGGGTTATTAATACTGCTCGTCAGTGTGCTGTCCTCGGCGTGGTCCCTCCCCAGTCTTGTGTTGTAATGTGAAGTCGGTTTCGACCATGTGGTTAGTCATATCTGTTAGCCAAGTCACAGCACAATATCTTATCTGACATAATGACCGTAACAGACACAAAATACTCCAAGTCCACAAACCTCCTAAGCTAACAGTTCATGATATTTCACTAGTCCATCTGGGAAAAAGCTCATAGAAACTGTTTGGGGAGAGCAGAACCTTCCAGAAACATATCCAACGAGTGTTACTAAGCTAAATTTTAAAAGCAAACTCAAGACCTACCTTTTTAGTCTGGCTTTTAGCTGATTATATTTACTATTATTATTTAATCGTATTTATGTATTCATTTTAACCCTCTTAATATGTTTAATTTCTCAATTTCAGCTCAGATTTATTGTTCAGAATTTTATTATCTGTTTTTACAGATTTTCTTTCCACTACCTTACCTCAGTGCATTTTATCTCATTTTACCATATTATTATTTAAAATTGTACTTTATTTACCTATTTATCTTCCTATGGGATTGCTTATTTATTTATTTTAATCTAATTTCTTATCAGGATTTTTTATTGTTATTTTAGTCTTAGCTCCAGTGTTTCCTCATTTTTAACTAAAGATGGCATTTCCTCAGTCCTCTTATAATGTTTTCTGTTAGAATCTCTTCCTCATGTCTTTGTATGTGTGTGTAAGTGAGTGCATGTGCTGTATGTGGATTGCGAGGGTGAGGGTAGGGTTGTATTTTTTTCATTGTATTCAACTTTCTACTTTTTATTTATATTAATTTATTTTGTATGTACATTTCTATGTGAAGCACTTTGTGCTACAACATTTTGTATGAAAAGTGCTATACAAATAAAGTTTGATTGATTGACTGATTGAAATAATGTGAGCCATTTCATACAAGAATCTCATGTCAAAACATGTCAGAAGTGGAGTAAAAAAAGTATCCTTACTATCGAACAGTCTGTAGTGTTGTTGTTTGTTTTTCATTTAATGAAGAGAAATCAGGTCAAAATCCGATAAAACTGCTACTGAAGCTGTTAGCATCTATGCTAATCCCTGTACATGCAGTCACTTTCTGCTTTTGTCTTGCTCATGGCTCTTCCTTTTTAAAAGGATTCTGATCGGGTTGTCCCACTTTGGGTTCCTCACAATCGTTGTAGATTGGAGCTTGGCAAGATGGATCTGCATGATTACAGACATTGAATCAGGCTGGTCCAGCTGCTGTGCATGGTTACAAACTTCCCCCACTGTATTAATTACATTTTAAAAATGTCTAAAAATGTGGAAAACAGCCCTGTCTCGCAATGTAAACATCCTGGATCTGCATCCCTGGATCCATGACCATCTAACCTTGATACAGTGTCTGTAATCAGGCAGATCCATCTTGCCAAGCTCCAGTCTACAACCACTGTGCTTGACCCAAAGTGGTACGGCCCAATCAGACTTCTTTAGAGCAGGAAGACAGCAGGAAGTGACTGCTTTTGGGGAGATTAGCATAGATGCTAACAGCTTCAGTAGCAGTTTTATCAGATCTTGCCGGCACTTCTTAATTAAATGAAAAACAACACTGAAAGCACTTCTCTATAGTAAGGATATTTTTTCTCCACTCCGACGTGTTCTGGAGAGAGTTTGTTCTACGAAGTGGCTTAGCTTTTGTGTTGTACACTGCGGCAGTAGCGCCCGCCTACTACATTATCTGATTGGCTTGTATGTGATTGACGGGATGCTCATCCAATCACCTGCCGAATTTGCTTTAGAAAGGTTCTGCTCATTCCCAAGTTATTTCTATGGGCTCTTTCCCATGAAATATGTTAACAGTCCATGTGGTGTGTCAGGTTGGACATCAAATGGAAACGCCAAAACCAAAATAGGCCAAGATTGTAGAAAATGCTGGAAATATAAAAGTTTGAGGTTATTTGGTTCTTTCTGCCACCTGTTGTGTGGCACTTGTTTGGACATTAGCTTAGAAAAGTCAAACATTTGGAGTGAAGAGACCTCCTGTGTGAAGCTGTGACAAGCGGGTTTGTTTTTCCACTATCAGCTCTTCTAAACTCAAGTTGAGCACGCAGTCTGATAAAACAGATGCTGGACTTCTGCTGTGATTTCTGATGTAATCTTTGCTCACTGAGCCTCATCGATTCCCCCCTGCATCCTCTGGGTGGGCTGTGACGAACGGGCCGAGCGCCGCTGTAAGTGGAGCTCAGTCAGAGGGAGCCGGCTGGATCTGTCATGCTTTGTGCTTCATGTGCTCACAGATGCACACGAGTGCTTTTTGATCAGCACACCATCACAGGCTTTAAATGTTTGTATTCAAAGCTGCGAACTGTCAGAAGTGCAGCATTACACCAAACACCAGGGCTCCTGTGGGCTGACTCAAGTGTTGTGGATCTCCTACACACATGTCAGGGTCTTTACGTAACTCTCTCTCTCCCTCTCTCTCTCTTTATCTCTCTCTCTCCCCCACATCAGAGACCGGCTCGGCCATCACCTCCTCATGCATCGGACTGGGAAACTCGCTCATGCCACCTGCTGGTCAGGCTGGAAAACCTGTGCCAGGTTATAACGGTAAGAGTCAAAACAACCTTTTTTTCGCTTCTTTCTGGTTTGTTTACTATGATTTGTTTTATAATACGTGGCTCTGCTGGGTCTATAATGACTGCATTTAAGTGGAATTGTTGCCTGAGGTTACAAAAGCAGGCAAATTAAGGCAGAACTTGAGGACGTCTGTAATTTCTTGCAGACTTCTGAAGATTTTGCTCCTCTAGTTTGCCTGTGCAGCTCTGAATATAAACTATGTGCCCTTCTCTTCCCACTAGTCACCGTGATTGATGATAACATGCAGGAGGTGAAGCCAAAAACCCTGGGAAATATCGTAGTGAGGTAAGCTGTGAGTGTGAGCTTAGTCATCGCCTTACTTTCTTCTGTCACTTGCACACCTATTTAGCCTGTGGCATTAGAGTATTCAGTTGTTTTCCAAACTCTAAGTCCTAATGCTCCTGCGAGGATTTTTTTAGCTGGGCAAGCAACTGGCTGAAATTAATATTAATGCATCAAAGAATCTACAGCAGCACACAAGAGCATCAGCATATAGATTCATCACTTTTACCTCGGAGGGCTGCATGATGGTGTAGCGTGTTGCACTGGTATCTCACAGCATGAAAGTTGCTGGTTTGACTCCCTAGTTGCACTGGGCCTGTATGTGTAGAGTAGGGGTGTGTATTGGCAAGAATCTGGGGTGATATAATAGTATAAGGATATATTGTGTAACTGTAAGCAGAAAGATAAATCACAATTTAAACTCAGTACTCAAACTTTAATGGTTAAATAAATCAAATATTTTAAGTGCATAAAAATACAGTTTCTAATCAGTATTATTATATAAAGCATGGCCGCTGCAAAATCTGTTAACGTTATCGTCTGTCCCAGTAAAAGAAATAACAAAAAGTGCTCCGAGAGCAAAAACATAAGTTCCTCGGCTGAAGTAATAACAATAAATCTAAATAAGATGGACAAATCCCTGCTGCCAACTAGTGGCCAGAGGCTGAACTACAACTGAAAACAAATTACAGTAAACATGTAACTGTTATGTTGTCCCAGTAACAGAAAGAACAAAAGTGCTCAAAGAGCAAAACCCTCCACTGCATTTCTGACACTATTTGTCCGATCTTGTTATGTTAACAAATTCCTTTTAAAAATTCCTGGATCCACATCTGGATTTGGATCACCACCAAAATCTGCACACAACTTCCTTGAGCCATGACAAAAATTCCCTGAAAACAAAATCCACTCTCAACTTTTTGAGTTATCTTGCTAACAAACAGACAAACAAACGCAGGCAAAAAACATAACCTCCTCCGCTAAAATAATAACAATGAATCTAAATAAGATGGTCAAATTCCTGCTGCCAACTAGTGGCCAGACGCCGAACTACAACTGAAAACAAATTACAGTAAACATTTTTCTGTTATGTTGTCCCAGTAACAGAAATAATAAAAAGTGCTTCGAAAGCAAAACCCTCCAATGCATTTCTAACACTATTTGTCCTAACTTGCAATGTTAACAAATTCCTTTTTAAAATTCCTGGATCCACATCTAGATTTGGATCATCACCAAAATCACAACTTCCTTGCGCCATGACAAAAACTCCCTGAAAATTTAATCAAAATCCACTCTCAACTGTTTGAGTTAACTAACTAACAAACAGACAAACAAACACCTGCATAACCTCCTTGGCTGAGATAATAACAATAAACTCAAAAATCTAGAATTAAAGCTAAATCTAAATCCCTGCTGCCAACTAGTGGCCAGAGGATGAACTACAACTGAAAACAAATTACAGTAAACATTGCAAAGAATAAACATTGGCAGCTAAATATCAAGACTAGTGTACGGCTTGCATGCTCTCCCTGTGCATGCATGGGTTTTCTTCAAGTACTCTGTTACCTAACCTTACAAAGCAGCTGGATCACCCTGACTTAATGTCTGTAATTACTGAAATCCATCTTGCCAAGCTCCAATCTACAACAATTGTGCGTGGCCCATAACAACCCAATCAGAGTCATTAAGAGAGGGATGAAGAACGAGCTAAGAGCAAGGTGACAGCAGGGGTGACTGCTCGAAGAGAGGTTAGCATTGATGCTAACAGCTTAAGTAGCAGTTTTATCAGATATTGACCACTGTCAAATGTGAAAAACATACCCAATATCCAACCTGTGCCATCCCACTTTCATGGTACCCCTCTGAAGGGATGCCGATCATACCAAACTGACCCTAAAGGGGTGGAGCTAAAAGTGTTGCAGCTTGTTGATTGGTCAAAAAAATTGTCAATTCGGAGCAGCTCTTCTGGCACCAACAACAATGCCACGTTCGAAGTCACTAAATCCCCTTGCTTGACCGTTCTGGTGCTTGGCTTAAACTTCAACAGATCATCTTGACCATATCTATATGCCTAAATGCACTGAGTTTCTGCCATTTGATTGGCTGCTAGCTATTTGTGTTAATGTAAAACTGTGAGCTGTTGGAAGTGGACTTCATCAAACACAGTCACCCCGCTGCCCTCTCTGCGGCCTTGTCTTCCTCCTGCTCTCGATCTGTTATCACCCTCCAGCTCTGTGTTATTGACTCAGAGCCGGCACTGGGGATTTCCAAAGAGTTCACAAGAACAGTGCATGCTGGGACATCATCAGGTAGAGCTTGAAACAAATGGGAACAGCTGCACTTCCTTTTAAAGACTGAGCCAGATCTGGTGTTTGATCACAGGCTTTAATCCCGGCTCCAGAAAATGACAGTCAATATTTAGAGAGAGGGAGGTTTCTTTAATGCAGTATGGATTCTGAGGAAGTATAAACATTGTTCAGTGAGTGTATTATGTTTGTACGTGCTCTTCATTTCAGTCTAGCTTTTGTGCTTAAAGAATTTCTAATACCACGGATAGAATTTTAACCAGGCAGCTAAACTTATACATGAGTTGCTTTTTTATTATTTAAACACTTGGCTTAAAATCCTGGAAGATATGGAGTCTAAATTATGGATAGATTGATTAATTTTTGGCTGAATATGAGCCTCACAGATAAGATTTCCAGAGTGTTTGAACTCTCTTAGTATTAAGTTGATTTATGCGCAGGCATGTTTGAGGTTAATACATAGGGAATCAAGTCCTCCTGATAAAGACTCTGCGATCTTGTGAACTCTTGATAAAGACTAATAAAGTGACTGAGCTCTTGCTCTTTGGATCCAAGTATTCATAGGGTCAGGAGAAGGAACTGATACTACTATTAGAAGAGGTATTTGCATTACTAATAGCTCTTGAACCAGTCCGCCCTTGAAACTGAATCCCTGAACCAGATTAAATCAAAGAGAGACACATTACTAGCAGTGAACCTCAAGGGGTGATCCCCTGATCTGCAGGGTTTGTTTGAGTATTTATGAACACAGCTATCGATCCCTGTATTGGTCAAAACATCAGCACCAAGCTCGCCTGAGGGAGGTGTACTCGGCTTGCTTCCTATTGGCCCCTGGAGATCAATCAACCCAGCAACCGGCACAAACAAGGTGACGAGTTAGCTCATCACTGTGTTGTGGCATGAGCAGCAGTAGTAGCCATAATAGCCTTACATTTGATGACAAATTACTACATAATCTTTCATCCCACGGAGTCACTTTACGTGCACAGCTACAACTTAGCAACATGTTAGCAACACTGTCTCTACAGCAGATCATCTCTGGAATCGACAACATTGTCCGATTCGTTAAGTTGTTTAGTTCCCATGATTTAGTCCAGCTTGTTCATGCAGAATATTTATCCTTTTTAAAGATGCTCTCTACCTTTCCACATAGCTGACAGTTTGACCGTGGACACCTCTACAGGTGTTATGGTGTAATAACACCTGTAGAGGTGTCCTCTACTGTCACATTGGCGGATGTTACAGGTTAATTCGATTTGATCTCAGAAGTCCAACAGTCCAAGTTGCAAATTAGACACCTCACTTGGAGCGCCCCGTTTGGTTAAAATTTTCCTTGGAGGTTGGACGATCTTCAGGTAAGCTCGTAACTAGAACATGTTAAATTGGGGTCCGTCATAATTTCCTTTTCTCACCTCCAACTTCTGAGGGAAATGGAACGCACCATTAAAAGCCTGAATTCTTCTCACACTGAGTTTGTTTACATTTACCGGTATATCATTAAGTGTGTCAAACATTATTAAATATGTTCAACTGTGTAATCATGTGCAAGATATTTTACCTCCTCTATTAAACAATAACTCATTCTGTTGTGAGCTAAGCCTTCTAACTTATAGCATTTTTTTTCCAACTAAATCAGAGCAAAGCAACCAGCCTAGCCAGAAGTACCTTTAACAAGTAAAACAGAACAAGTGTTTAACAGCATTATTGTGATGACAGAAAAGTGCTGACAAAATCAGACAGCAAATGAGTGCATTGATTAAGGTTTTTACACGGTACCAGCAGGAGAGGGAGCTGATGAGATTCACAAGGGAGAAGGAAATGGTAAATGAATTTGGGATTATAAAGCGCTTTTCTAGTCTCACTAAATTATTTAAGTTTGCACTTGTTCCTTTGTCGCAAAAATCAAATATTATTTTGCTGTTGAAAGATGATCATAGGAATGAACATTTGCTTCTTTCTTCTCTTCCAGGCTTCCTCTCCCGCCTGGTGCAGCGTTGTCGCTCTGGCAGAACCACAGCCTGTTCAAGGAGCTTTACTTCACCAAATTCCCCGTAAGATGTGTCATCATTATCTAACTGCCAAATGTTAATGAACGTAATAACTTCACAGCTGTCTGATTCAATAACAGAGCATTTCAGTTCTGCTCCTGTGACACTAGAATGAAACTCAACACAGGGAGTGAGCTCTGTGGTCACATGACGCCCTCTAGTGTTGAGATCCTTTATGACAGAACCTCATCTCTGCTTCGGAGGGTTTAATGATAAAGTTTGAGTGTTTTAGGAAGAATAATCAAACATAATCTACATAATGTTAATGTAAACTCAGGAAAAGCGATCTTCACAGGATTTTACCGGGTTAGGCACAACAAAGCCCTGATGCCCTCTCCCCGTTTGTTCCACCTTCAGGGCTACTACGACACCATGGACGCAGGTTTTGTGGACGAGGAGGGTTTCCTCTACATCATGTCCCGCTCTGATGATGTCATCAACGTGGCTGGGCACAGGCTGTCGGCTGGTGCACTTGAGGAGGTAAGAGGATGAATATAGAGTCTGATGTAAGAGATCTGTCCTTCATTAAGCTGTCCAACAGTGGATTCATTGTTTGTTTTCCAGTCAGTCCTGCTGCACCCTGCTGTAGGAGACTGTGCTGTGGTGGGTCTTGAGGACTCTCTGAAGGGTGTCGTCCCCTTGGCCCTGTGTGTACTGAAAAAAGGTAAAGAAATCATCAATGTAAGGGGTGGAATGATATGATTTCTGCCTTTTTGTTACTCCAAGATGCTTATTGTTTCTATTAAATCTGCGTAAAAAACGAAGAAAAAAAACTGATGAGCTTTTGTAGCCAAGCTAAGGCGGGCAATGTCAGCACATTTGTTGTGATTAAATCAATTTCTACAATCAACCCATGCCATTTTAAATCAATTATCAGGTGCTATTTTAGTTATTTTAAGGCCAGATAAGACAAAACAACTGAAGCTAGATTTTGACCCCATTGTGCCTGTTGTTAAAATCTGATTTCATCTGTAAAACTCTCCAGAATATTTTATTTTAAAAAGTCTATACTCCTCCAATATATCCTAAGAACATAACTTTACAGAATTTTGCCTAAAAATCCACACAGATATTGGATTTTGGCATACCTATAAACCCCTCTGTTTCAGCCCTGCGCAGAACAGGCTGCTTTCTTTTAAATCCTCCATTGTGTCAAGAAGTGGATGTGGCTTCAGCTTTCCAGAATTGTGCTCTAATGTTTACTATAGCCACAAATTCACAGAGAGGGGTAAAAGTAGAAGATCGTTTTTATGCCAGGAGAAAACTTAAAAATGACTCAAACCCCTCTGTTTCAGCCCTGCTCAAAACATGCTGTAGCCAAAGTAAACTCAAGAGCAGTGCCACTCAAGTTTATACATTTATCTGTGTGGATAAATTCAGGTAACTTTCAAGGCAAGGTTAAAAAACCTTTAAAAGTATGATCTTGGGATATATTGGGCCAATGTAAACATTCTGTAAAGAAGATAAATATGGGACCTTTAATTGGGTCATTTGGAAGCTGCTCCCTGAACCCGTACATTTTCAT
This sequence comes from Cetoscarus ocellatus, assembly GCA_037902135.1. Taxonomy (NCBI): domain Eukaryota; kingdom Metazoa; phylum Chordata; class Actinopteri; order Labriformes; family Labridae; genus Cetoscarus; species Cetoscarus ocellatus. The sequence goes on from JBAMNC010001188.1 coordinate 20,823, forward strand.
ATTTATAAAAGTGTTAGACAGTGTAGTTCCAAGCCACAGTAAACATTTGAGGTTATCCCTTGAAAGCTGAATCCACACCTGCTTCTTAAGAGGAATGTGGTCTGACATATTTAATGAATATTTACCCTATAACAATCTGTTCTGTGCAGGGATGAAACTGAGGGGTTTATAGGCATGCAAAAATCCAATATCTGATTGTACTTGATAGTAAAAATCTGAAAAAAATATATTCTCTGGACATCAGGGATGAGCGTGAACTTGTTTAAAAGTATCTTGAGGGTATTTCAAAGGACGTACACATATCTATATTTATTTAACTCACTAAGTTAAAAAATAACTTTAGTTAACATTCATTACAAGTTTTACCACCTATCATCTTACCTATATCAGATGTTTATGGTCTTGTTTGCTTCATATTGTGTTTCAGATGTGAAGAAAGAGGAAGAGGAGATCATCAGTGAGATGGTGAAGCTCGTCAGGGACACCATTGGTCCTGTAGCCGCCTTCAGAAAAGTCCTGTTTGTCCGAGGATTGCCGAAGACTCGCTCCGGAAAGATCCCTCGCTCCTCTTTAGCCAACCTGGTCAACGGGAAGCCTTACAAGGTACAGCACAAACATAAGAGACGTGATTTTTCTCATTGCCAACATTTGCCTGAAAGTTTCAGGATTACAGCACTGAGGGGAAATCTTCTGTGGAGGTGTGTTTGTTTTCAGTGTCCCCTGTGTTGTGCAGAGGGACCCGCTGTAGTGAGAGTAAAGCTAATTTAGCAAGTCAGAATATGAGGGATGATTGTGCATTAGTGGTCTCTGCACACATTAAGCACAACAAAGGGCTTGTTTGGTGTTTTTATTTTTGTTTTTGTTACTGAAGCAGTTTGTGCTGAGCATGTGTACAAAGACTCCGGAGAGTGAGATGACAAACTCAGGAAACAAAGCTTTATAATTCAGAAGCTTTGTTGACTGTGAAGCCCATACTTTTTATTAAAGGGATACGCCAGCATTTTCTTTTGTTTTCGTGTCTTGCCTCACTTACAAGTCCATGACAAGCAGATAGACACGGGCAGAGCTGGCCTCCACTGCTAATTAGCTTAGCTCAAACACTGACAGTTAATGGGTAGTGTTAGCCTGCCTCTGCCTACAGTCATCAGATCAACTCTTCAGCAACTTTAAACGGTTCTGTGTGAAAATGGTTTGTTTTGTTGTCCTACTTACAAGCACGCCGCGGTGGTTTGTGCATGCGCCCTGTGGTATGTATTTTTCGAAAATTACCCAAAGTGCAAATCTTAGTCTAAAAATAGATAACTTCACATAACACTGTAAAATATCAAGTCACAACAAGCACACAGGACCATTAAGAGTTGCTGAAGAATTTATGTGATGACTGTAGGCAGAGGCAGGCTAACGCTACCCATTGACTCCCAGCATTTGAGCTAATAATAAGCTAATAAGCGGTGGAAGAGCTGTGCCAGTCTCTTTCTTGTTGCTGCACGAACAGTCAAAAGAACGGTGTCTATCTGCTTGTCATGGACTCTGGAGCGAGGCAAGACACGCAAAGAAAAAAAAGTCACGAAGCTTCAGAAAAACTTTGAAAATGTTATTCTAAAAGTGAGTACACATAGTACAAAAAGTAATTGTTTTGTAAATTTAGCTATTTGTACTCTGATGCAATGACAAACTCATGCAACCTGTAACTTTGTCGCTTATCTAAACTGTAACTTAACCATAATTTAGTCGGAACTGAGCCGTTAATGAGGCGTAACTCTGCCACATCTGAGTCGTTCATGAGCCAAAAATCACTTGTATGTTTGCTTTAACTGAGTTGTGATTTAACAATAACAAGTCTCGATGAAGCCTTAATTTAGCTGGTGCAACACTGCTCTATTTGAGCTGTAGCTGAGGCATAACTGAGTCATACAGGTGGAGCTACTTACATTTTCACCAATTTCCTCGGCAGAGTCTTGGCTGGTCTGTGACAGGAAAGTGCTCGGACCTGCAATTAAGTGATAAACATGACATCCTTACCACTTGTGTTTGATAGATATTTACATAAAGAAAGTTTAGCATGTTCAATACCACTATGTACAGAAACTAAGAACAAATACAAACCAAAAAAAACACTTGTTTATAACCAGAGTGGCTGGAACTCGGCTGACATTTGGCTGGAAGGGGAAAACTGGAGCAGCTGCATCGGTGGCTCTGCTGTACTGAGCTGGTACTCTACACTAATTGAGCTGTAACTTAGACATAACTAAGCTGTTTGTCGGCCATAGCTCAGTCCCAATTTAAAGTTACTCTACTTTCACTGCGTCAGAACTCACACTTTACTGCACTGCGCTGATGTTTTTGGTATTTGTCTGTTAGCAAGATAACCTGATACATTAATGGATGGATTTTGACCAGTTTTAATTTTTTAACTATTTATATTCGTCACCTTTTTTTCCCCCTGACGAAAACTAGACACTAATAAAAACAAGTGCGCATGGACAAAAACTAAAACTAAATTAACTGACTTTTTCATCAATTAATTAAAACTAGACGAAAATCTTTGACAGAGACTTAATCCAATCAGACCTAATTTGGTCATGTAGAAAGTAGGGACAAGTTAGGAATATATCCAATCACAGCTACTTTGGTTGTGTGGAAAGGTTGGATGAGTTAAGAGGGACATCCAATCACAACTGCCTTAGCTTCGTGGTAGTGGGATGAGTTTAGGAACTGATATACTCATGTAGAGTAGGTTCACTGTTTGTTGTCAGTTCTGGTATTGTAGCTGAGATGCTCAGCCAGGTAGCCTAAATAAAGGTGACTGCATTTCACACAAAAGTAAAATTTGTTTCTGTTTATTTATACATTCAAACTTTACTAGCATAAAATAAAGGGTTATTAGATGATTCATTTAATTCAAATAAATTTACAGTAGATTTCATCGAAATAAAATGCTGTGAAATTTCATCAACTAAAACTAGAGAAAAATTAAAACAATTTGGATGGCTAAATTATGACTAAAACTAAAAGACATTTTAGGCAAAAGACTATAACTAAAACTAAATTAAAAAGTGTTGTCTAAATTAACATTGATTTTGATGACATTTTCAGGGAACGTTTGTTATGGCACAAGGAAGACATGATCCGATTTTGGTGGGGATCCAAATCCAGACGTGGATCCGGAAATTTTTAAAAGGATTTGTAAGGGGATAAGACAGTTTTCCACATTTTTGACAATAACTCACCCAACAATGTTCGAAATACCTTGGTGAAGGTTTGTTAGCCATGACATTGCTCTTTTCTCTTGTGAAGCAAACTAGTCGGCGCTGCTGGCGGAAGGACACGTAGGCTGTGCTGCGTCTCAAAATAGAGCCTAATCAAAGGCTTGGTAGTGGAAAAGTAAGTAATTGTAAACAAACTATTTGTAGCGTGTGTGGCTCGTATTTCTCATAATTATTTTAATTACCTCGAGAATAACAATGTAGTGTATAGCATTAGCGTCTGTCCTGAGATTTTTGAGCAGAGAGAGAACTGAGCTGTGACACTGTGGCACACGGTCAGGCTCATAATGTGTACTGCGCACAAACCCACTTCAAAAAACCTGAACTATCCCTTTAACGGCTGGCATACATAACTGGCGTGAAACAACAAACAGAACAAAAGGAAAGCACATTCTTCAAAGCTTCAAAAGCAGTTTGTGTCTTTGTCAGCAGAATAACCAAAGAACTGTGTTTTTCCCTGCAGATCACTCCAACCATCGAGGACCCTGAAGTGTTCAAAGACATCGAGAAGCAGGTAGAGAAAATCCTGAGACCTCAAGAGTCTAAACTCGTCTGTTGAAAAGCTGAGGTGGGATCAGTTTTACATCAGAGGCAGCAGTGGGATCCACACATATGGACTCAAAGAAGATGTAAATCAAACTGTTTTATCTTATCATACTAACTGTGACATTACCGTCGGGCATTACTTAATTTTAAAAGCTAACAGTCCATGACAACAGCAGCTTTTGCACATTAACAATGAAGCCACTCGATCACTGACAGTAGTTTTTTATTGACAATGAAAATCTGCTTGCTCACCACTTGACCAAAGTACAAGAATAAATAAAAAAATGGACACAAAATAAAATGATTCATTGTTCGTGCAAATTGAAGATGTAAAAACAAACAAAATTAAGAACAGCGTAAGACTTTGTTTGAGTCAGAAAGAACTCAAAGACAGAAAACGGAGCCGAGACCCCAGACACTTTTGACAGAAACTAAAAAAAAAATACACCAGTGTAAAGTCACAGCAAGCAACGGGTTTGTCTTTAAAGTCACCTCACTTCAACATGGTCATATACACTCTACACACTATGAGCTAAAGCGGTCCGTCTTTCAGTTATTTCCTGGTCTGGTATTGTGACGTCAGAGGGGGGTTTTCGGGGGAGAAGGCCAGCTCGGCTGAGTGTAAGTTGTCCTTTTTGTGTTTGACGAATCGCCGGACAAAAACGTACAGTACAACAGGTTCTGCTTCTCGTCGTTTGTGCAACTTCAGACGTCTCTTGTTTTTGTCCTTGGCTACTGAAGAGTCCGTTGAGTTGATGCGGTTGTATCAAAGTGCTTGTCTCGTCGTTTCCAGTTAAAATCCTCCAGGAGAAAGGATGAAGTCTTCAGGGCTCGGAGTGGTTTCTTTGTGCACCACTAGAGGGCAGGATTTCATACAACATCCGTCTCGTTCTCTCTCAGTGGTTCATCATCATTGTTATTTTCAGCACAATGAAAAAATAAAACCATATGTACAAAATGATCCAGAGCAGGGGTTCTCAACTGGGCTGGCTTCGGGACCCAATGAAACCTCCTTGATGCTAAATCTCGATTCAAGCCTTCAAATTAAAATGTTGCAGTTTGGACCTTCGATGCAAGAAAACATGACTAAACGCGGAGACAGAAAACATGTTTTAAAAGCACGTCATATGAAAACCCTCAGAGGACATGCATTTATATTTGTAATATAAATCCATTTATTCTGTTAAAACATTAATTCTGGTTGTTTACTTCAACCCTACAGAAATAACACTTTACCATAGGACAGTGTTGTCATCCCAGCCTAAATTGTTGTCTTGAGAAAACAACTAAAATGTTTTGGTTATTCAGCAAAACAGAGTAAAACAAAATGGCGAAGACCAGTATGAGGCCCTGTCCTGTGTAGCTTTAAGCTATCACAGCATGTGAACTAAATATCTGAGGTTGTATTTCGCTAAAAGGTATCGACAATGCCTTAACAAGCGAGAGAAAGTGGTAGAGAAAATATACATTCTCACCAGTTCAACAACTTTTTGAAAAGTTGCCATTCTATTAGTGAGATATGAAAAATGATGGGAGTTTGTTTATTTGTGAAAAGGATAATTCCTGATTGGTATCCAGGAAGATTTGTTGACTTTCTAAGATGAGAAAGTGTTGCACTTTTCGCCAATAACTCAAAAAGTTATGAATGGATTTTGATGTAGTTTTCAGGTAATGTTGGTCATGACACACGGGAGAACCAGCTCAATTTTGGTTGTGATCTGAATCCGGATGTGGATACTAGAATTTTTCAAAGGATTTCTTAACATTAAGAGCTAGAGCAGTTTCCACGTTTGCTAATAACTCAATTACTTCTCAGTAGATTTAGATGAAATGTTCAGGGAAATTTGGTCATTCCACAAGGAAGAAGTCGTTGATACTAGGATTTATTCTAATGATTTGTTTACATTTTGAAAAGGGGCAGTTTTCCACATATTTATTTAATAACTCAATAAGCTCTCAACAAGACTTTGATGACATGTTCAGGGGATGTTGGTCATGGCAAAAGGAGAAAGTAAATAGATTGTTGTGATGATCTGAATCTGGATGTGGATCAAGAAATTATTTGAAGCACTTGTTCAAAGTGCCAAAAGGGCTGTTTTCTACATTTTGACAATAACTCGCCGGACAATGTTGGAAATGCCTTGGTGGAGGTTTGTGCTCTTGGAGGATTTCTAGTTATGTAGTACAATAATATATCATAGCTTCATCAAAACCTCTAATCTCCAAAATGACTACTTCTCAGGGAATGAAAAAACACATTACTAATAAATGAATAACTAACAGTAATTTTAAATGTGTATGGATGAAGAAAATGTGACAATATTTACCTTGAAAACACAGAAAGTTGAAGTAATCTTCAGAAAATGGATCTAAAATTTGCTTCTGTGAAACTGTAAATCATCAAATGCATTTGTCAAAACTAGAAAAGCACTCAGAGAGCGCAGACCTCCGCCAAGCAGCTTCGGTCCACTTTGGCGAAAATGGTCCTATCTGGCAATGTTAAAGAATCCTTTAAAAAATTCCTGGATCCAGACGGTGATCCGGATCACCCCCAAAATTTAATCAGTTCTTCCATATCCCATTTCCAACAGTTCCTGAAAATTTCATCCAAATCCGTTCAGAACTTTTCAAGTTATTTTGAACACAAACAAACAAACAGACAGACAGAAAAATGCCGGCAAAAACATAACCTCCTTGGTGGAGGTAATAAAAAACAAGACTGTCAGCAAAGATTACTTAAATAACCATTTAATACTTTGAAAGTTGAGTGTGCATTGTTATAATTTTAACTATTTCGCCCTCTTGGTTACCCTAATTCAGACAGTGTGCTGTATATTTTAAATACATCTTCAACTGTTAAAGTAGTTTTAAAACAAATACATCATCTTTGACGCTCACGTTTAGAGACATCCTGAGGCCTCCTGTAACAAAAACAATATGGATGGATGTCCGCTGAGGGCTTTCGTACTTTGACTTATGCTACAAATCTTTTCTCCTGATGCACATATACAACTCCCTAAAAGCAGCTCTGCAACCCACTTTTGGGGTCCTGACCCACCAGTTGAGAACCGCTGATCGGGAGCAGGGGCGGGACTATATGGAGACAGTTCAAAGAGCAGCATATATTAATCTATGGTCCACTAAATGAGGTGGCAGGGACATTTTTTGCACAAACTCTGAATATCTTTTATACATAGATGTGTGTATATATTAAAAAATGGCATATTTATGTACAGATAACCTACACATCTCCTGTAGAAGAAATTACACAGTACGTTATGCTTCTTTTTTGACAAGTTACTGTACATGTAAAAGGTATAAATGGTGACAACAGGGAGGCCTGCAGGACAGTTTAGCACCGGCACCTGGTGCCCACGTGAGGAGGACGGGGGTCAGAGAGGAGAGCAGGGCTTCTTGGCAGTGCGTGTTCGCTCCTCAGCAGGTCAGCCCATCCAGCAGCTCGCCCGTTTATCTCCATTCAGAGCTGACCTGAAGGACACACAACCAGAGGAGTTGAAGGAGGGGCTCCAAGATGGAGACGTTTTAAAGGAAAAGATGGAAAAATCAAAACATGCAAAGAGGGTCATCTCGAGCTGGAATGAGCCTGCAGAGTGCAGCGCAAGCTGAAGCTCAGTGCAGCGGGGGAGGTGACTGTGGAGTGAGCAGGAGAAGCAGTCTGACTTTAAACTGCTGATCACTACAAAGACTTCAACATGCACAGGGAGCACGATTCCAGTTTTTCTTTCAGACGTGACAGAGAAAGAAAAGCAGGAAAGGGGAAACATTCCACTTTCAAAATGTACAGCAAATGACCCTTTATTGGCTCGCTAACCCACCAATCAGAGAGCTGCCTTTGATCAGACATCCCAACGTAAGTATTTTTAGTGCATAACAGTTTTATTGTAATCTTCATCTGAGTGCTTTATTACAATTATAGGTACTTGGGGTGTCTACAAGTGCAACTTTAATATCCATTTCCATATAAAAATGTGTCTACGGCCTGCCTTTAACGTCCTCTTCGTATGAAGAAGGTTTTTGTGAAAGTTAAGTAGGTTGGTGAGATTATCATGATGAACAAAACATTCAAGTGTCATGACCTGTTGTTGCCACAGACTTAACTATCAGCAGTGATCAAAAACACTGAGAAATCCAGTTGACTTCAAGTTGAGGGACCAGCACCGTGCTAGCTTCCACACTGACCTTCAAAAATACTTCATCACTGAAACACTCTGTAAAAGGCAACTGGTGATTGAAGCTACTAAATGCTGTGTTAAATTTTAGATGGAGCATTTGACAGGGATTTTTGGGCCATTTATTGAAAATTAAAGGTTTTTGGACATGTCTATAAACCACTTTGTTTCAGTCCTGCTCGGAACAGGTTGTTTTAGTTTGGTTAATTTTGGTTTGTTTGTTTTTTTTATTTGATGTGTTTCATTTTGTTAACTTTACACACAATCAGAGTTTTGGTCATTTTCATTTTCATTTCTGTCAGTGTAAATCACTCAATGCTGCTTCTACAAAAGCTTGTGAAACTAAAGAGTGAGCAGTGAAAACTGGGCTCATGAATTTGCCATTGTGTTTGTAGTTCCTCATACCTGAAGTGTAACGAGGATGTGTCAGAAAAAAAGCTGTTTACGAAAATTTGCACTCAAATCTTTTCAAATCTTTTTGTCCTTGGACACAACAAACTCTGCTGTTGTGAAAATGCCCAAAATGCAATGATGCCAGCCCCTTGCCTGAATCTGCCATTTTTGCTAAAAGTCTCAATTTGGCCCAAAATGCAATGATGCCAGTTTTTTGGTTGAAGGCATTGTTGTGTAAAAAGGGCCTAATCCCTCAATTAATCAGTCAGACTTTATCTTTATAGTACTTTCCATAAAACCAAAAGGCCACATTAAGTGCTTTACAAAGACTGAATGAAAATAACCAAAACTCTGTGTTTAAAGTTAACAAAATGAAACACATCAAATCAAACAAACCAAAACTAAAACAGCCTGTTCTAAGTAGGGCAGAAACAAAGGGGTTTATAGGCATGTCCAAAAATCTTTTATTTTTTAATAAAGGCCCAATAATCCCTGTAAAATGCTCTCTCGAAAATTCAACACAGCATTTAGTAGCCGCCGTAGCATTGGAAAATGGCTGCTGCCTTGCTTATGTAATGCTCTGCAGCTCGGATGTAAACAAAGGACACTGAATGAAGGCTTTGGAAATACTGGATAACACTGCTAGTGTCTCGCAAATGTGAGGTTTGGTCGTCTTTTCGGCTCAAATAAATGAAGTTAAGTTGTATTTGCGCTGTCAGTGCAACCAAAGCAGCACACCCCCCCTGGAAATAAGGGCACTAAACTGAAAGAAAATTCATAAGCTAGCTTAACTACCATTAGCCATATTCCACTCTCCTAATGGCACTGTGATCATGTGTTGAATAAATTGTCCTAAGTTTGACAGTTATCTGAGGGCCTCATTTACTTTAGACTAACGCCAGATTGTAAAATATTCATCTTTGAACATTCCTAGTTTAAAGGTTTATAGTTTGCTCTTGTTCCCTTTTTACATGTGGTTTTAATGTGGGTTTTTTTTTTTGTTTGTTTTTTTTTTAACTTTTTATTTTTCAGTTTTCATTTACCATTTCAACAGAACTTAATGTGGGTTTTTTACTGTTGCCATGTCCCGACTTTAATGAAAAAGGGTTGAAAAAACAAGGGTTTGCCTCGAGGTAAAGACCAAAGACAAAGAGGTTAGAGGAAAGTGAGGGAAAATTGTACATATTCTTAAAAAACTACTTTAAGGTCCATAAAACAGATTTTGGATACAGTCTGTTTACATATTCTGCAAACACAACAAGTAGAGAGAAGCTGAGAAGAGAAAGTTGCAAAGGCGTGTTCTTTCGGACGCCTTATGCAAATCTGACGCTGTATGTTTTGTATGTAAACACAGGCAGCAGCTGAGGTTTAAAAAGTCACTTGATATGCAGAAAATAGTTTAACAGAATCAGTTTTAGTATCTTGAGCTCAATTTTGTATCAGAATTCAACCTTTTGCTCCCACTGTACTCTGCACTGAACTGTCATTTTGTGTGGGTGTAGCTATAAAAATATTCTGATGAAAGAATTAGAAAGAGCCCGCAGGGCGCTCCACGGGATGAGCAAAACTCTTTGGAATCATAAAAAATTATTGTTATTCAGGTGCAAACTTTCCCATCTGAATCAGACCTCTCCCGCTCTGTTTTAACTTCCCTTTATCTCCCCCTGTAGCCATTTTTTAACATATTTTTGTAACCCTCCTCTCAGACCCAAAGACCCTGCAGTCACAGCGTTTAATCATTATTATCTCTCTGTCTGAAGAGCTGCTAACCCGGGTCTTATTACATTCTGGAGGGCTTGTCTTTATCTGGTCTGGACCAAAAGGACTTTCTTGATGAATAAACAAGATTCCTGAATAAATGCAGTAACTGATTTATCCTTATCTCAGACAAAAGTAGTTACTTATTTAGGTAAAGGAGACCATATGAGGACATATGTCCATATATTTCCTCTTATTTAGTTGTGATACCTGCATAGAGGTAGTTAAAGTTGTAATAAAGGTTCCAGGAACTCTGGCTTTAATAAATAATCTGATATAGTCATGTGCCCAACTGTCAGAGGCAAAAAACCTGCATGCAGACGAAGGCAGAGAAAGACAAAGAAAAGTGTAAAATGAAAAAATATCAGCCATAATTAGCTTTTAAAATAATTAAAATAGTTTATTCAAATTCAAAATGTGTAGTTTTTTTTAGGAGAGACCCAATGAGAGCACTCAGCAAAGACTTAAGTCACTAAATGACTAAAAACTGCCTCAGAAACATGTTCAGAATTAAATCACTGAGTAACGTGGGTAGTCTCATCGTTGAATAAAACAGACCTCCGTTTTATTCAGAAAGCTTCCTGGAAGTCTTAACAAGCTTCATGGTCAAGGTCATGATATAATGGCAGGAGGACCGCCGGCTACAGTGAACATGCTTCGGCACACTACATGAAACTCAGTATGTCTCGAGGAAAAAAAGGTCTCCAAAGTGATTTACACTTATGTCTCAGTCATGACTCCACAATGAAGCATTTTAATGATTCCTCACTATAATGTGATATTTCGGTGAGAAGGATGTCGATACCGGTTGTAGTGAATGTGCTTCGGCACACTACTAAAAACTTAGCATATCTCAAATCACTAACACTCATTTTCTGTCTCTGCAGTGTACTACATTTATGTTTCATTTGTGTCTGAAATATCTAAAAGTTATATTTATTGCTCATTAAATAACAACTGTGATATTGTGGCTTCTAGGATGCCGACACTGACTGCAGTGAATGTGCTTCGGCACACTACTACTGTCCTGTCTGCAGAGTGAATTACTCTTGTGTCTTATTCATGACTCAAATATAGAAGACTTTGATTAATCACTTGCTAAAATGGGATATATTGGCCTGCAGGATGCAGACCACCAGCTACAGTGAACATGCTTTGGGGCATTACTCAGAATCTCTTGAAGCAGAAACACTTGTTTTCTGTCTCCATGTTGAACTATATCTATCTCTTACTCATGACTCCGGTATTCAATTGTTTTATTTACAGCTCTCTAAAGCCTGGCTCACACTACAGGATTCTCGGCCCAATTTAACCCAGATTCAGCCCCCCCGACAATCGGGGAAGAAATCTGGTCGGGGACCAAAATCGGCCCCGACGTTCGACCAAGATTATCTTCTAGTGTGAGCGGGTGACAGATCAATCTTAACACCCACGATCGTCTCACAGACTCGCCCCGATAATTTTCAAACATGTTTGATATTTATCTGGATGATTACGCAACTCGTATTCGCTGAGGATGACAGTAGCCAATCAGAGAGAGCCACCTACGATGACCGGAAATGACCGCGAGACAGGAGTTATCAGAGGCAAGAATGGCGAGCACAAAGAGCGTACGGGTGAGATGGACAGCGGAGATGGAGGACAGTCTTGTCGACCTGTGGCCAGACCACAAATGTTTGTACGTTTCATGCAGAGATTATCACAATCGATGTGAAAAGGACAAGCGTTGGAGAGAAATTGCATCCGCATTAAATATTCCAGGTGAGATAATAATGTGTCAGAGTGCCGCAGGTTATCAACCCAGCGCTGATATTCAGGACAACAGCTCTCGCTCTCTTGTGATATTGCCTGTATACATCAGTTATACAAGCGCATTTTACTAGTTAACAGTAATAAGCGAGAAGGAATAATGATTTGTTTGTTTAACTGCCGCACTAGTCTCCATATTTTGTCTCAACGTGATCACGTTGAGCGTCTCTCTGGTCTGATAATCTTGATGAAATCCTGTAGTGTGCGCTGGTCACGATTTTCAAATCTTGTAGTGTGTGTGTGATACAACCCGATTTCAGAATCTTATAAGATTTTTAAAATCCTGTAGTGTGAGCCAGGCTTAAATTGCGATATATTGGTTGGCCAGATACAGACTACTGGTTACAGTGAACGTGCTTCAGCACACTTCTGAAAACTTAGCATCTGTCAAAACACAAATGAAGCAATTAGTTTATCACTTAGTAACTCAAATGGGATATGTTAGATAGAAGGATGCAGACCACCAGCTACAGTGATTGTGTTTTGGCCCATTACTTGAAACTTTGTTTTGATTCAAATAATCTTAAATTGTGTGTCTCAATCATGACATATTACATGACATACATATTAAAAGGGTTGAATTAACAGCTCACAAAAATGCGATACATAGGTTAGCAGGATGCAGTAAATGTGCTTCAGCACACTACTTATAACTCAGTTTCTCTTGAAGCACAAAGTTACGTTCTCTGCCTCAACAGTGAATCACTCATATGTCTCTTCATGACTCTAATACTAAAGCATGTAATTCATAGATAAATAAAATACGATAAATTGGCAGGCAGGAGCTGCTGCAGTAAACATGCTTTGGCACACTACACTCTCAAAGTACAGAAGCTTGTTTTCTGTCTGGAGAGTAAACTACATGCATATATATGCCTTTAATTAAACATTATTTGATAACCTGAATATGTTTATTTAGCCGGTTTAGGCTTGACAAAAGGAGGGAGCACTTCATTTACCTCTCATGACAGAACCAGCACAACACTGTGTGCAGCGCTGTAGTTGTCTCATGTCAGTATGGAGGCTAAAATTGTAACTGAAACTCAGTTACTTCTCCACCACTTACAGGTACAATACTGTGTTATGAAAAACAAGTTGGGCCAATAGTACATACTGGAATTTTACCATAAAATAGGCTCCTTTCCTGCATGTAAATCCTAGTTCTTGCCTCTATCCACTATCCTGTCCGACTATAAAGTCCAAAACACTTCATAACAGATTAATGTAGAAGGGAGAAAGTGATTTATTTTACTTCACTACACCTTTACTTCAGTACTGCCTCACTCTGCTGTCTGTGACGACTACCTCCCCGCTCCAGAACACATGCAGAACAGAGTCCTGTGTTCTGTTTGCTGCTTGTTTTTGCCTCTGATTGCCACTTCGATTGTGAGAGAATTCACAACAACACCGAACCAGAGCGACATCTCTGTCAGCTCGAGTACCGAGTCACACGAACACTCTCGCTGCACCTGGCAGCACAAAGAAATGAAACTAGGCCGAGCTGACTTTGTTATCCGTACAGTGAGGATGAAGCTCAGTGGATCTATTTTTAGGGATCAGAATCATGTAAATAAATTCTTTATTTTAGCTCGAACCATGACTCATCGTTTTTTTTGGACGGACTTTAAAGGGAGCTTGACGGTGTGAGATTATGCCTCATCACAGCTACCTGGAAAAACTGTGGACGCCTGCTGACGCGTGTCCCTTTTCTTTTGGAATTTAACCCGGCATCTATTTTAAGAAGTTCTGAAGAAAGCTGTGCATTTTAAGAGTGAGAGGCGGTGTTGTGTTACATACAGCGTACAGTTTAAGGGGGCCTGTCCTCCTCCTCTCAGCAGGAATAGGTTCTCACCGTGGAGCTGTCCAGCCGCTGCACTGCAGAGGGTCCGACTGTAGGGGGAGACAGTGAGACAGAAATGATTAAGCAGAAATATAAAGACCCTCTTCACTTCAGATGGACCCTCGCTGTGAGAGAAGACGTCCTCTGTGAGTGATGTCTTTTATTTGAACCCCTTAGAGGACGATCCATGTATCCACAAACTCAGAAGAAGGTTCAATTATAAGTGGACGAACACAAATATCAGGATTTGAGAGAGTTTGTACGTCACAGATCAGGGAGCACAGTTAATAGAGACAGAGGAGACACAGGGAGGCTGTTCCAGAGTCACAGGGGGGAACCTTGTTAGAGGAGGACACCGGCTGAAGATCAGAGCAGGTGGATGATTTTCAGTCATGTATCACAGCTCAAAACAGAGCTATCAATACACTCTGCATCCACACAGGGATTTATGGATCTGAATGTTTGTTATTCAACAGTAGCTGACTTGACCATACTGATTTAGCAGAGCTTTTGCTTTGGTCCGGCATATTTTCTGCCACCAATATTTTGTTTACTTTTTAGTTCATCTGCCACTGTGGCAATTAGGTGAAGCAAATCCACACGGAACAAAAACACCTACATTTGTCTGATGGAGAGAAACATTATCTAGCCTGGTTTGGGTCATGAAAAGGTCTTTAAAAGTCTTTAATTAGGTTCTGAAGAAGGAGGTGAATAGGGCTGAAGGACACTGGGAAATAAGAGCAATATAAAAAGTGCCATTTTCTAAGGAGATATATTTCTATGAGCAACAAGCATAATTTGTTTTTTTAACTTACTCATTCACTCCAGTGTTAGATATACTGTGTTGTGCAGCGCGAACAGGAACTCTGCATAAGTTCATTTTTTGTACAACCGCACACTACTGCTTTAAAAGGGTCAGTTATATTTTTTTGAAGTGGGGTTGTTAGAGGTCCATGGCACTAGTTAATATGAGTGCCAGTTGAGGAACTTGCAAGCATCGTCCTTTGGGTGGGGGCCTTGTAATGACCCAACTTACAGATTAAAACTACTCAAAAATCTACTTTGGCTCGATGATTCGCTACAGTAAGTTTCTTTACAGAGTCTAACTTTTCCTCGACAAAGCCACCGTGTTTAGAACTTTTGGTTAATTTTTTTTTTTTTTCAACTCAAGTTTTTATTTAGTGCATGACAATCATACAACGCTGCATGATTATATCGGGCAGGTAAAAAAGTATCAATAATACAACACTTCATGAGGGTGTGGAAATTTTTACAGGGAGGAAAAAGTTAAAAAACAAGGACATAAATAAATAAAATTAAAAATTATTAAAAATGTTGAATATTTCATATTTAAAAGCATCAATCTGATGCATTTTGAGAGAAAAATCTGATTAAAAAAGAGATGAAACCAGCAATAAAAAGAGATTTGAAGAGAATAAAACGATAAATGATGAAAGCAGTGAGACAAGAAAACCATAAAAAAGAAAGAGCTCAAGGAGATTGAGGAAGGCCTTTAAGTCTGAAGGTCCAGGGTTCAAGTCTTGTCTAGTTTCAGTTGTTTTTATTGTCCAAATGAAGAAGTGAAGACCCCTTACCATCAACTTCTGTGACCTTGGCTCAAGGAGTTAGAGGGCGGACTGTGAGCTTGAAGGTCAGAGGTTCAAGTCTTGGCTGAACTTGTTACATTTTAAAGTCTAATGTCTAAAGACAGAAGTGAAGACCTCACAGAAAGACCAACACCTGTCCGTCTCCATAGCTCAAGAAGATAGACAAAGGGGCAGGGCTCTGAAGGTCAAGGGTTCAAGTCTTGCTTGGTCTGGATGGATTTTAAAGTCCCTTATCCCAAGTGTGGAGGATAAATGTGCCCCGAAAACATCCCCCATTGTGAAGGGCGTCGGTAGTCTGGTGGTAAGATGCGCAACTCTAGGCCCCAGTCCCCAGAATCGGGAAAGTCTGGGTTCAAACCCCACCAATTCAGCAACTGGATCAAGAAAAGGGAAGCTCTGGCTGGATTGGGGCTGGGGAGGGTGTCAAAGTTGGCATTTTCCATAGAAAGACACTAAACTATGATGAGAGTCTACATCATTAGGAGACTACAGTAGACTAAGACTTTCTTAGAAGTCTAGTCTACTCTCTCGTAGTCAGCTCTCTTGTATCAGTCTAGTAGCTTAATGGAATTGTCTCTTAATTTAGTCCAACCCAGGGCCAGCCCAAGCTCCAGTTGCTGAATTGGTGGGGTTCGAACCCAGACTTTCCCGATTCTGGGGACTGGGGCCTAGAGTTGCGCATCTTACCACCAGACTACCGACGCCCTTCACAATGGGGGATGTTTTCGGGGCACATTTATCCTCCACACTTGGGATAAGGGACTTTAAAATCCATCCAGACCAAGCAAGACTTGAACCCTTGACCTTCAGAGCCCTAGCCCTTTGTCTATCTCCTTGAGCTATGGAGACGGACAGCTGTCGGTCTTTCTGTGAGGTATTCACTTCTGTCTTTAGACATTAGACTTAAAAATGTAACGAGTTCAGCCAAGACTTGAACCTCTGACCTTCAAGCTCACAGTCCGCTCTCTAACTCCTTGAGCCACGGTCGCAGAAGTTGATGGTAAGGGGTCTTCACTTTCTCATTTGGACATTGGACAATTAAAAACAATTGAAACTAGACAAGACTTGAACCCTGGATTTTCACACTTTAAGGCCTTTCTCTATCTCCTTGAGCTATGGAGACAGACACCTGTTGGTCCTTCTGTGAGGTATTCACTTCTGTCTTTGGACATTAGACCTCAAAATCAACTGAACTTGGCCAAGACTTGAACCTCTGACCTTTAAGCTCATAGTCCTCACTCTAATTCCTTGAGCTATGGAGACAGACACCATAGTAAGACTTCATAAGGCCATGTATTTTGGAATTCTTATTAAAAACTTTTAAATACTTCTTAAGACTATTTAAAGCCTTTTAATTTAAAAAAAAACCTGATCGAATGCTGTTTTAGGCTTGTTTATTCAGAAATCTCATTTAAGACTTCTTTGATGAACATTTTCAAAATGCTAAGCTTGAACATTTTTTTGCGCAGGAAGATTTCTTGTGTTGCTCATATTTGTTTATTTAATCAAACTGGATGATGAAAAGACAGTTTCATGTTAACTGTTAAAATCGTGAAGCTTTCAGCGTCAGTGTTGACAGGCCTCCCTCCTCCCAAACTTACAGCCTGCACTTTAATCCTTTGAGGGAAATTCAGGTTGGTTTTGCTATTTTTTGATGGAATTAATGTATGATTTGTTTAATGGGATTTCTGTGTCAATTGTAGTTTTTGTTCTTTTTGAAGAAAAAAGAAATTAGAAACAGATTTTTAAGTTGAAAAAATCTGGGATTTTATTTGTAGGCCATATTGGACAGCCCTATCATCTTCTCATATCAATGCCTGTTATACTTTTTTTTCATATGACTTCTTTTTTAATCAAGATTTGATCCCACAGTGAGCAAAACAAGATCCTCGCTGTAAGAAAGAAAGTTCATCCTCGTGTGAAGCCTGTTTCAGCCAGTGTCCTCTTTAACAGTAGGGTCATAAGAGAGACCACACACAGTGTTAGTTTGCAATGCGAATTACAGTTTACAGAACATTACTCAGCAACTTTCTGTTTGATGTTAAAAACACATCTAATCTGTTTATTACATTCATAACAATAAACATGTGATCATGGAATAAAGACGTTGCTCCAGATGGAGGAGTGAATGAAAATGGCCGTAGAGCCGTGAAAAACTACAAAAGTGACATGTTTAATATTACAAGGTGCAAATTACTTTGAACTTTTCCTCTAGAGCAAAACAGCTCAAGATTTATGGGATTAAAATATTCAAACTGCTTTTCAGGCCTTAATTTCATTTCATTGAACATAGTAACACTGATGAATCTACTGGAAATTTAAATTTATGTTTATTTCATGTGTCATGAATTTGTTATCAATCAAACAGCGTCAATTCTTGAATTAAATTATGCCAAACAAAATGAACTTCTTCACTTCGTGCTATTCTGTAAGATGCACCTGTATGAACTCCTCGCTGCGGGGATGAGGAGTAACAGGAAGCCAGAAGCCATATATTTTTATTTTTATTTTATTTATTCATATTTATATTTTTGTTTTGATCTATCTTTTAGTATATATTTTTAAGCTTTAATACTGAACTGCTTCTAAACCCCAATTTCCCCGAGGAAGTTTATCCAAAGGGATTAATAAAGTACTATCTAATCTAATCCAATCTAATTTCCTTAAGGGTTAAAACAGAAAGCACCACCCCTAACCCATGACCTGAGCCCCTAAGCTTTTCCCACCAGTGCAGCTGCAGGTCTGAGAAACTGCAGCAGAGTTTGATTTTTTAAGAGCCAAGATAAGAAGAGAAAAGGAAGTGAAGGAGAGAGATGACAAAAACAGGAGAGACAGCAGGACAGTGATTGTTCGGCAGAGATCGTGTGAAGAAGAAGAGGGAGAGTGTGAAGAGTCTTAAAACACGCAGGGCCAACAAGCCCGGGGCCTTCAGAGGGGGCATATCTGACCTTGAAACCAGTCCAAATACATGTCGTCAGGACTGTCATCCAGCGCCTCATAGAGGACTGAGGAGAAGAGACAGAGTCACACAGACAGCAGGGGGCAGCAGACCTGCGCTGAGGTGAGCTGCTTTCATTCACCTGGACAGCAGGTGGGTTTGACCTTTGCTCTTTAACCTTTTCAGAGAAAACCATGTACAAAATGGATCGAGTTGTAAAATGTGTGAGATGTGCTGCAGAGGCAGATTCTCACCATCAGGGGGCAGTCTTCTGGAGTGACCAGACGTAGCGGTGAGTCTGAATCCAGCAGGGAGCGTCTCTGCCGACCCGGGCATCATACTGATGCCGTGAACGTCTCGGGGAGGGAACTGCCTCCTCCACGATGGACCTCTGAAGTCTTTGTCGTCACACTGATGGACAGAACAGATGTCATTCACTTTGACACTAGATGGTAAGTTTCTGTGAATAAAAAAACGTTTTTATATCAACCGATTGTCAATGCAAATGGATAATCAGCCAATCACATGGCAGCAACTCAGTGCATTTAGGCATGCACATGTGGTCAAGATGACCTGCTGAAGTTCAACCCGAGCAGCAGAAAGGAAAGGAAAGGGGACTTAAATTACTGAACACAGAAAGGTTGCTAATGCTAATGTGATGCCAGTCACCCTCTGCACACTGTCATCAGCAACCAGAGGAGCCTGTTCAGCCCAAGACTGCTCCTTAAGTGCAGGATCAACAGACTGAGAAACTCCTTCGTCCCTCAGGCCATGAGACTGTACAACTCCTCACTCAGGGGGAGGAGGAGTAACAGGAAGACAGAGGAAGGAGCAGTAGCCAGCCTGTAGCCATATTTTTAAATTTATTATTACATTTAAATATTATTTATATTTCTTATAAAATTGTATTATTCTATTAAATTATTATTTTTATTATTTTTATTTTTATTTATACCTTTCTTATTTATATATCTTTTTATCTGCTATATAATGCTGCTGCTGGAATCTTAATTTCCCGGAGGGAGTCTTCCCAAGAGATTAATTAAATTCTATGTAATCTAATGCTTGACAGGCTGGTCTAGGTATTCCAGCAACTGCTGACCTACTGGGATCTTCATGCACAACCATCTCTTGGGAAATGGACCAAAAAAAAGAGAAAACATCCAGTGTTTGGCAGTTCTCTGGGCAGAAATTACTGGCTGATGCAAAAGGTCAGAGGAGAATGACCGGAGTGGTCTAAGATGAAATAAAAGCAGATAAATCATGTGTTTGGACCAAGGTACCAGAAGACCATCTCTGAATGCAACTGTGATACTATCAAGTCAGTATATGGACCAACATCTCTGAGGAACATTAAACACCTTGTTGAATCAGTGCTATAAAGAATAAATGCAGGTCTGAAAGAAAATCAAGGTCTAACCAAATGCTAACAAGGTGTACCTAATAAAGTAGCTAGTGGGTGTTGTAGAGGTAGTTACAGACATCTGGCTTTGTTTTGAAGGAGACAAATAGCTCAGGAGCACTGTTTTTAGTCAAATTGGCTGTTTTCTAACTTGCTAAAGTTAAGACTTGTTTAATGTATTAAATGTTAATGTTGATATTAGATTGATCTCTCTATCCATGGTTGTATTGATTATACATATGGTTATCTTTACAACCATATAGACATGAGGATCCTCTTGAAAATGAAATGCCACATCTCAAGGGGCTTACCTTTAATAAAATAATTTAATAAATGTTTGATCCCTTTGTCTCTGCCTGGATGGATACATCACTGGATGTATGTATATGTATCTACAGATATATATTTATATGTGTTGTTTATATGCATTTATGTGTATCTATAAAATAAAAAGCATGGTTCCAGCCTGCTCTATTGTAAAGTGCTTTGAGATAACACTTGTTATGAACTGGCACTATATAAATAAAGATTGATTGATTTAGTTGATGTTTTACTTTATATGCACCATCTGTAAATCTATGAGGGAAAAATAAGAAACAAATAGAAGAATTTCATTTATAGTTCACTTTAGTCATGTTCTCAAAGGGTTAAGTTTGTCGGTTTCCAACACTTTAACATCTTAGGTTACTTTTATGAGGGAAAAGGGAAATTACTTTTAAAGCACCCTTTACTTTGTCAACAAAACCATTTATTATTCCATCTGAGCATGAGAAAAACAGATATGTAGGCCCCAAAATCACGAATAGATGAATCTAAAGCAGACTTTGATGAAATCCTCTTTGCTGTAGCTCGGTCTTGGTTCGTCCTTTGACACGTTTCACTCACCTCGTCCAGTCTCCTGTCGGTGCCCAGAGCCAGCAGATTATTGTACTCCCTCTCCAGAATCTGACGTGCCTGAGGGAGAGAAAAAAAAAATAACAACACGTTCTGATTTTCACGAGGCCTCTGAGGTTATTTTTAGCAGATCAGCACCAGAGGCAGCTGACACATTATGGAGCTGCATTACCATTTTACCTGATTATAGACGAGGAGCGAACGTTCACAGGGCGGACTGCCAGAGTGACAGTTGGCCGATCTGTGTGTTCTGATTTAGACCGGACCAGCTTTAAAGGGCCGATAACGACATACCTCTACTTTTGGACTGATGATGAAGCTTCTGCACACAATCAGCACTTTTATATTTGGATTTAAAGAGAGAAAAAGCTTTTAAAAGATCAATAGTGTTTCCTTAAAAATGGGTTGTTGCAATTTCCTGAGTGAAAGTGATACTCTGCTATATTTAGACGGCCGCAGACTAAGATCACATTTTTAGCAAACACACCTCAACATGGATGTAACTTTAGAATTTAAAACAGATATGTCCTGTGTTTTGGGCTGAATTATAAAGGAAAACAAAGGTCTTCTGACAAAAATGTGATGTTTTTCTGTGATGATCTTCATAAAGCTCTAAAGTTTTAACACAATACAAATGGGGACATCATATTTACTCTCCTTACAGTCTAAAATATAATTATACATTTAGGAGAAATTTGTGTTTTTGCCATCATACATATGAAGCTATATTTTGCCACATTATTGTGACATCATGTTTGTTAATATTTTTGTTATCACAGGCTGTGTAGTGATGGCCAATCAGCTCCTCTTTCCTTGTGTCTCTTCCTCGCTTTTCTCTTTTAATTTCTTGCTGGGAGGAGCTAAGACGGGAGGAAACGTCTCGAGTGAAGGAAATGGGATGGACAAAGTCATGGAATGAGAAACACCCTTTGACTGAGCATTATGGGAAGAAATATAAGCATGCTAGAACTACTCACTGATTAATAGCTGAGGTTTAAGGGATATGCCAACATTTTTTGGTTTTCGTGTCTTGCCTCACTCCCAAGTCCATGACAAGCAGATTGACACCATTCTTTTAACTGTGCGTGCAGTAACACGGAAGATATCGGACACGTTTGCCAACCGCTAGTAAGCTTAGCTCAAACATTGGGAGTCAATGGGTAGTGTTAGCCTGCCTCTGCCTACAGCCATCAGATAAACTCTTTAGCAACTCTAAATGATCCTGTGTTATGTTACGTTATCTATGTTTATGATTAGCACTTTATGTAATTTTTAAAATAAATACATACAAAACTAAAAAGCAGAGTGCATGCGCAAACCTCTGCGGACATTTGCCTTGAAGTTGAGTTCCGTATGTATTTCTTTCGAAAATTACATGAAGTGCTAATAATCATCTAAAAATAGATAATATAAAATAAAGTTAAAAAAAAATTAGGCACAACAAGCACACATGACCATTTAGAATTGCTGAAGAGTTTATCTAATGACTGTAGGCAGAGGCAGGCTAACACTACCCATTGACTCCCAGTGTTTGAGCTAAGCTAACTAGTGGTGGGCGAGCTCTGTCTGTCTCTTCATATGGCATATCCCTTTGAATATCCAATGTAAGATATACAGATAACATTTTTATCAATGTCCAATACGCCTAATGATATGATATGAGTTAAATAAAAAAAAAAACTGTATGAAGCAGAGGGGCTTTTAGTAATTGATAGCATGGTAACGTATTACAGCCTAACACCTGCAGAAGTGTCCACAGCAATGCATAAGAGCAGAGAGAGGCTGTGGAAAAGATAAAGTCCCCTGCTTTGAATGAGTTGAACTAAATTCGGGGTACTAAAACACTATCTGAATCAGTCGGTGTTTCTGAGTCCTGAGATGATACGCTGCAGAGACGGTGAATAATGTCAACCTGCTGATATTTTCATGGCATGTTGTGCCTGTGCACAGAAAGTGACTCTGTGGAAACCAAAACATGTAACCTAACTATAAAGTAGTACTTTCTTATCAGCCTGGTTGTCTGGTAGCCATAAAGCAACTATTATTACTAGGTTTATACCACTACGGCAGAGTTTATGATTAACTCGTCACCCTGTTTGACGGTTTCTGGGTTCATTGTGCCCTCGCTGAAAATGGACCGGGAGCTTGGCGCCGTTGTTTGGACTAAAACAGGGATCAATTTCTTTGCTCATATATACCCAAAGACCAGTTTCAAACATGGAGCGCCCATTTGTATTGGGGCAACTCTCCAGCATGAGTGAAATCGACCTGATATTAATGCACATCAAACTGTTTTCTTGCCGCATCTTATTTACAAAGTCATGTTGATATAAAGGTAGTTTTGTACCTGAGTGTTTTGGTTGGGGATCTGGAGCAGCAGAGCCAGACTGCTGTAGTCAAAGTTATCATCTAAGGCGACCAGAGCTCCGTGCACGCCGCTCTCCAGGAGGATGTTAGCGTAGTCCCTCAGACCTATACTCTGCACCCAGCGGATGACTCGCTCGTTACTCCACACCAGAACATCTGCAGAAACACAAAACACAAATATAACGTGTATCCTCTCTGTAGTCCTCGTTTTAGCTGCTCTCAACGGTTGTTTGGGTGCTAATGCGATCAATTTTTCTGACGCTCTTGCCTCTCATTTCATGCTGACTTTGCTCTCGGCGTCTCTCCAGTTCTTTCCTGTCATAGTTAAGCTTCTTCAGACACATGATCCCGTACTGTAAACTTGTTCTGGAGGCAGGGAAGCAGAATGAATATGTTATAATTCAATGGAAAAATAAATATTCTTAGAGGATAAACTGTACAGTTTGTGTCCCATTACCTGTGGAAGCTGTCGACCATTTTGAGGTGCACCCTCAGGTCCTTCTTCGTGAGGTGGTCTAACATACGAGCGTCCACCAGGCACTCCATGAAGTAGCTGCGGTACTGAGGTAGACCGAGACTGGGCAGCCACTCGTTCCCGATCCACTCGTGATTCATGTCGCCGTACGCGAGAGTCTGTGAGGAAACACAAGCAGAAACTTACGAGAGAAACAACCATTTATGGACAAACAAAGCAGTATTCTGTGTTTCTTACCTGTGCCCAGCTCCCCTCTTCAGACTGTGACTTCTGATCAAAACAGAAAGAAAGAGTTGATTTTTAAGAGAGAATAAAATTCATCATCTGATTGTTACGCAGCTGCACCCATCATGTCTCCAGTGTTCATTTTGACAGCACTTTTTAATTTAGTTTTAGTCATAGTCGTTTGTCTAAAATATCTTTTAGTTTAAGTCATAATTTAGTCATCTAAATAGTTTTAATTTTAGTCAAGTTTTAGTTGATGAAATTCCACAACATTTTAGTTGATGAAATCTACTGTAAATTTAGTCTACGAAAATATGAAGTGTGAAGGTTAAGGCATTTTAAATGTTTCTTTGAATTTATAGTCATGTTTTACACTTGAATAAACCGAAATATCTAATAACCCTTTATTGAAAGCTCGTAAAGTTAAAAAGTGAACCTGCTCTACATGAATATATCAATTCATAAAGAGAGTAGCTCTGATTGGATCGCTCCCCAACTTATCCCACCACTATGAAGCTAAGGCAGTTGTGATTGGATGTCCCTCTTAACTCATCCAACCTTTCCACACAACCCAAGTAGCTGTGATTGGATATAATCCTAACTTGTCCCGACTTTCTACATGACCAATCAGGTTTGATTGGATTAAGTCTCTGTCAAACATTTTAGTCTAGTTTGTATTTGTTGATGGAAAATGTCTGTTAATGTAGTTTTAGTTTTAGTCCATGGGCACTTGTTTTTATTAGTTAGTGTCTAGTTTTCGTCAGTGGACAAAAGGTTGTTGATGAAATCTATGACGAAAATAATTAGTCAACAAATTGCAAGTAAAGCTGACTACCCCAGTAATTCCCCACTTTTCTACTCAAATATCACAAGGAAAGCCCTTTAAAATCTGATATGAGTTCAAGTTGAGGGTTACATAAGGTAAAATGTATCATTTCCAAACTCTGCTTCACATTAATCTAACCCCACACAGCTTATGAGATGCTGAGGGCTTTCAGAAGTCACAGTTAGAAGGAGGAATAGTCTGAATCTTTTCATCATGTTAACTTATCTCCAGGCTGATCCTCAGATATGGTCCGGCCGGGCAATTTGAATTTAGTTTGGAAAGTTTCATTTTTTATCATTGTTGAGCCCAGATTATTGAACTAAGAAGTTCTGTCGTTACTTTTATGAAATAAGTTGGATTTTGTTGGGCAAAGGATCAGATGAGAGCAGCAGTATTATCCTGTTATTTGGAGATGGGTCTTTTATGGAAGAATGAGAGGATATTTTTCAGCCTGTGCCCGGAGAGTTTAGCAGAGTTGAAATGATTTTGCAGCTTTTTGGCTTGAGGGTACAGATGGAGGGTAAGCATTGATGTGACATTATGCTCCAGAAACTTAAAGTTCTAGCCGCAGAGTGGCAAAAAGCAAAGACTAAAAATGTTTGTCAGCAGGAAGACAGAAGGGATATTTGTAGATTTAGCTGGAAAAAAAGATTTTTAATTATGTCTTGATTGTGTGAAAATGTTTGATATAGTATGTTAATGCTATGGGGGTCTAAGTTTACATTAAAAAAGCCCTAAGATGACACCATGCAGTACAGCAATTACTGCGTGGAGCTACGGTACAAGCTTTTTAATCCTCAATTGATCTGTGAGGTTGGGATATGAGAGTATCAGCAAACTAAATCTGTCAGCTCCTAACTAGAACGAGTTTAACCAGGGTGTGAATAAAGTCCCAGCTTCAACATCCAAATTCTGTGTAGAGCTGGGAAATTAATCAAGCTAACTTTAATTTAAATTCCTGCTTCATTTGCGGAAAAAAAAATCAATTGAGATTAAAAAATAACGGAGAAACATAAAATGTTTTACTTTTTTCTGTCATTATTTTTCAGTATTTGTACTTCTCCACATATGCTTTCATTCATGCTTGTTCTTCCATGCTAAGAATGAGCGTCTAAGTTCAATGTGATGTGAAATCAGTGAGCAATTTTGCATTATAATTGTGATCTGAATGTTTGTCAACATCATGGGGATGATGTTCTTTTCCACAATTGAGCAGCCCTAGTGAAGAAGTACATGGAACGCACCATTTGGACTGATGTACAGCATCTGAAACATGAAGTAAATCATTAAAATAAAGCACAGGACATCACTTTAAGTATGCTTACATAGCACAACACTGGAGAATCCTTCCCCTTACACCACTGCCAGGATAATAGTCAACAAACATACAAGCAATTTTGAGAATTTTTAATGTGGGGCACAAGGAATTCATCATCAATAAACTGTGAGTAGCTCACATTAGCTTGTTAATGTTGCATATTGATTTCTGCTACCACGTTTAGTCAGTATATTTAGGCGGTTATCAAGGGACCACTATTCTGATCGGTTTAACACCAGTTTAGGTCAGAATTAAGAGACGACTGTTTGGTAATAATGTCTCTTACTATAGTCAAAGTGGAGCTTAGGACAGTATTAATCTGCTATTTGATCATCTCTGGGTTTTTGTATGGGGATAAGGCTCTGCTCAAGAATAATTTGGGCTTGTATCTTCATTGGCCAAAGCATTCTTTTGAAAAAATAATTGTCTTTCATTCAAGAACTAAAAATCAACCCAGTTAAACCACATACTTATGAACCAAGGATGTCAGTTTCTCTCATAAAAAGTGAGTTATTGTATTGTTTTTGTCACTGTCCACAGTCTGAACTGAAAGTACTTGAAGCAAAAAACAACAAAAACCTAACAAAGAAAGCAGCAACATCATTAAGAAGATAAAACCAGTGCTCAGATGAAGAGTTAGAGAGGGTTCATAGTTCAGGAAAGATGTTAATGAAGCATGCCTCCTCCATCAGCCACCACCAGCTCTCCATCATTCAGACTTTTAACAAACATGACAGACAGAAAACAGGTCGTGGTAAAGGACACAAGAGGACTGACCGTTTTGGAGGGGGCTGCCAGGGTCTCCATCTCCTCATGGGTCACCCACACATTGCCTGACGGCTACAAGGGGGCGGAGCCAAAGAGACAGAGCAGCAGCAGCGGCAGTAGTGGGGTTGGTTGGTTGGTTGGTAGTAGTAGAGGTCCAGTAGGAGGGGCAAGCAGTGTTAAAGAAGAAGAGCAGCACCACTGTAAGCCAATAGTGTTATAGCATCATAGTCAGATCATGAACTGACCCCTGAGCCCACCAGGGGTCCAAAGGGGCGAATGCAAGGACAAAAACACAACACAGTACAACACAAGGCATCTATTTTACAGCATACTGTACATGAATAGCACCAAGTACAAGACAGAGGCCATGCATAACAATGACACCAGATATATTAGTACCATCAACACCAACAAAGAGCGTTCTTATGCGGCTGTACTCAGTAAAGGGTCAGTTCACCAAAAAATACTCAACAATCAAGTCATTCAGATCATTTTTGTGTCATACGCTTCAGCTTTTATATGAAAATATGAATCTGCAACTACTAAATAGTTTTTTAATAGCGCTCAGTCTTGCTTTGCGATCAAAATTTTAAGACCAGTTTAAAAAAATGGCAAGAATTTGCATTTTGCACTGTTGTATCTTAAGACGGATCTAAGTAGAGCTTAGAAATACAAAAAGAAGAAATGGGAGCAAGAGACGAAAAATCTGAGTGAGCAATTTATTGAAAACAACTATTAAACTTTAATAGCCTGTTCATTAGATGATCAAAAATTTAAGACCACAGCCAAAAAAATAATGAAAACCCCCCTCAAAACAGAATTAAACAAAAATCTTTTCTTTTAGTCTTTAAAGACATAAGCTAATGGTGGTAATTTTGTTTCTTTTATCTTTTTAAGATAGGATTTGGGTTTCAATATAAATTAAAATTCATTTGTGGGTATACAAATATAATAAAAACTACTGATTTCTCTTCATTCACACATGTGCTCGATGGAGAAAATAGTACTTAATTTCATTACTTTAGTAACTCCCTGGGTGATGGTTCAAAATAATATCAATTTCAGAGAAACAGTCTTTGCATAGAAACTATCTGAAAAAAGTGGCATGTCATGGATGTCAGTGCATGCTTTTGACAGCATGTAACTGCAAATAAAATACTTGTGAAATGGTGCTAACAATGTGCTCTGTCCATCTAATGTTACTGTCGAATGTTAATGTTTGCTTTGTTTGTTCTAATCTCAAAAAGTCACATAATAGTAATAATCCAGAGTATTCCAATGTTTTTGTATACAAGTGTCTCTACTCGGGTAATTCTCATTTAAAAATCAAATGTTCTCCAGCATTGCCATATCTGTATATCAGTATCAGTAGTTGTATACAGTCTGAGCTCTCTTTTGTTCCTTCTAGAGGTATGAACACATGTTGAAGTCAAGTACATTATTATTACACTAATGATGTCGTCAGATGCATACACCAATGTTAGATTAAACAGTAAGTATATCTTCAAACTACAATCAGGATTAACACCTTTACTCACATCATCAATTCACCTATGAAAAAAAACCCAAACTCCAGCCTAATTCCCTTTCTCAATTAAATAACTGCACAAGAGCCCAACATTGATCCACTCTTTCATCTTTTAAGAGGGATCAAGTTGTAAAAGCTGATTTGACAGGACAAAACCCCTCACTCTCAATTTTCTGCAGCATATAACAGCCCACCAATTTTCCAAGGTCTGTTAACCCCCTCTTCTGACAAGAGAAGAGGGGATTTTAGGTGCAACAACAAGCAGAGGGCCCATCAAATCTAGAGGAGTTTGTGATGGGACTTGTGGAGTTGCATGCTGGGTAATGAGAGTTTTATGAAGTTTGGAAGTGGGGCTAAGTGGTACATGAGGAGGCGGGGTAAACAGGGCAGGAGAATTAAGTTTATGGAGTTTTGTGATTGTTATTTAAAACAGAAAAAGACAGAAAAAAGTACAAGAACGTGAGTGATGACTCTGCATGCGTAGATAGTACTGTACGCAGTAAAAACCTTAATGAATATTCTCTGCTGGGTTAATTTAGCCACACACGACTCCTCATGTCTGCATGATGTATAGCCTGCATTGTTTGTGAACGTATACCTTCAGCACAAAGCAGCTTAGTCCTCGCCCTGCAGCGTGAACCTTCGCTATCATTAAGGAACAGCAGAGTCCGTAGAGGCCGCATGCAGTTGCTATGACAACAGGGAGTCATGAAAGCTATTGAAAGGAGGTATGACCTAAACTCTGACTCCCTCTGTAATGTTCACTTACTTATCACGCTGACTGCAGGTTATAAGGAGAGATTTAAACATAGCGAACAAATGTGTTGACAGCTTTGTTTGCTAATCCTTGGCTTATTGTCACCTGCAGACACGTGTCAGGCATGTATGGAGGCGTCGTGGATGTAAGCAGAGATGGCAAGGAGTTATACAAACATTGTCAGAGCTGCTCTGGAGGCAGAAATACTCTATTTCACTTGAAACAAATTGGTCTGGCTAAAAAAACTTAATGAAGCCAAGTTAGGCGAGCAGGATTAGCATGCTAGCATCGCCGAACTCTGGGACACTTTTTTAATTACTGCTATAAGCTCTCTATGCCATCTCTTCTTCCTCAAGTCTTCTTCATCCAGGCCAGCTCGGTCATTAGCAAATGTTTGTAATACTGAAATTCAAGTTTGCGGCCATGTCCCCACATTTCTATGTACGACTCACGGTTCTCGAGGTGGGCGGGGCCGAGGGGCTGGTAAGGGAGACCATTTCCTGGATGGCCAAGCGGAGTTTGAGCCGGTGCAGGGGGTTACTGATCCCGATCTCTCTCTGGATCTCTGTATCTGAGAGTGCCGACATGATGGCTCCGCTCTTCACGTTGGCACGACACGCAGCCACGTACCAGGCCGGCATTCCCAACCATAGCTGTACCACACAGAAGACGGGAGACGAAGGAGAACCAGGTTAAAAGAAGAGTAGGAAGTAGCCAAAGAAAAAGTCTACACAGGATATTTCAACTGATTTAAGGCTGAGATTTTATAATCAAACATATTATAATAATTCGATTTTATAATCGAACATATTATGTTGATGATTGGTTGTTGGTTACCTGCTAAAGACAAGAAGGGACAATGCTCCAATAAGTTCAGATAGTCCAAAAATAAAAATCCTATGGTTTGGTTTTTCAGTGTTTTATATGCCACATGGAAATTCACATATAGCATTTCCAGCTAATACAACTGCTAACTAGAATTATACCTGCCTATTAGTGATTGGTATGAAATTGTGTAAATGGCAAGCTAACTAAAATATAACCTTGCTGGATGCTTTACTTTAGCTGTTATCTTTGATTATTTAACCACATCAACTAGCTAGGAACTGGGAAAAATTCCTCGCTAGCAACTTAGCCATTCTTAGGGAATTTATGTCTTTGCTGAAGATTAAATGACTCACCAACTGTAGTGTAAGCTAGCAAGTGGCTGACAAGCTGACTAATTTGTGTAATTGTGTGCTACTGGTACTACCAGACTACATCAAAGCTGGCTACATTGCCAGTAACTAGATTGGAATTATATGATAAATTAATTTGTTACCACTGATGAATTTCATTTAAAACAATGAAAGATTTAAAAAAAAAAACAACATTTGGTTAAACAGTGAGCTATTTCGTGTAAATGCCCTAAAATGCTAACTTTTACTATTGTGAGCTTACAGCATTCAACAGCATCCCTGCCTTTATTACATTAATTAGCTAGCTAGCAAGTAACTGCTGCTAAGTCCTAGCAACATAGTTATTTTCATGGAATTAAAACCTGTCTTAGTAAACACAACGATGCCTCACCAACTGAGTTGTTAGCTAGTAAATGCAAGTGACAGTTAGCAACTCATAAAACGTTACTATTTAACCTATTCATTGATAAGGAATTTCATGTCTTTGGTGAATTCATAGCTAATGGTAATGTAAGCCAATAAATGCTTGGATGCTAACTTTAGCTGTTGTTGCTATTAGCTTTTAACAACATTAGCTGTAGTTTTGTAGATACAACCTGTGATGAAAGGTTGACAAACAAAAGCATATGGAACAAAGAAAGTTTGGTCTGAAGTTTTTTTGGTATCTCGGTGTGTTTTTCAAACTAAAAGCTGTAAATCATCAAGAATTTATGTTGGTCGAGTCAATAGAAAGAAGAAAAAGAAAAACAAGACGACAGATACCTCAAGCCAGGCTACAACAGTGGGACCGTCCCATTGGGCGAAAGGTAAACCCTTTCTCCTGGCCTCCTCCAATAGCTCGTGTCTGGAGGCGGGGACACAGGAGACTACATGTAAACAAAAACACTAACACATCACAATAATCTCACATTTTCTCCACCTGATAAAACATCAGACCCTCTGAAATTCTCTCTCATATTCTCAGCAGTAGCAGACAGTTGGATCTGTTTGTGTGCGTACAGTACATGAGAGAAGAGCACTCATACACACTTTATCTCCCAGTCCAGCCTGTTCGCTCAGAGAGATTCATCATTCGTCTCTTTGCTGCCAGAGAGCGGAGCACACAAACACTCAGCTGCAGCTACATTCACACCAAAACTCAGACACACAGGCTTTAAAGTCCTGAGTCTATGAGAGCGTTCATTCCCAACTCTCTGATCCCAATGTTTACGTTTGCACAAGGTAAAACTCCTACAGTCTTTCTCTTTCTTTTGTTTATTTTCTTGCCATTGGGGCAAAAATACAGCTATATATACCCTATTCTGATTTTTTGGTCTGTATTTATGGAATATTTTAACTATTTCTCTGTTCAAAAATTTACAAAGAACTTTACACCAATTTAAAGAACAAATAAGAAATTGTGTTTTTAAGGGATGCATGATATTATCCGTATGATATCAGTATTTCGACTTATGTTTACTGCAGATATTTTAGCCAAATATATTTGAATTAAGTTTGATTAATTTATATAATTATACACGGAAAGCATAAGTTTCCAAAAATGGCTCAATTTATGTCAACAGACAAGTAAATTAGTGTTTTTGGTCCTCAAAATGGCAAATAAAGCATAATTTACTGGTACTGGTTAAAAATATATTTCGGATATACACTAGGGTAATCCAAAAAAACTACTTTTAGTATATTTTACATATCAGTATTGATATTGGTATTGGCAAACATACATTTCGAAATATTGGATATCAACAGAAATCAAGCTCCCTAGTTTTTTGGTTTGAATATCTATAAAACATCTTTTAATGTCATTTTACTTGCTAGAACCATAATTACTATTCCGATTTAAAAGTTCATTTTAAGCTGAAAAATTGCTGATATTAATAGTATAATGACAAATGTTAGCTCAGCTGCTTTCTGGAAAGTATTTTGCTGCTGATAGCTTCCTGTCATGAGACCGGCGCACAGGGGGAAGAACAGTGTCAGCTAGCATTGACTACTGTGTTGAGCTGCAGCACAGGCTTTTTCATTTTCATTTCTACAAAATGACAGGTTTGCAGTCCATAAAAACCACATGGTATTATTATATATCTCTATATTACTTAAAACAGCCAAGTCTTTGCCAGATTGTCACGTTAGGTGCATTTACATGCCAAATCATTGAAGAGTGGTGCAGGAATGGCGTACTTTAATAGTCGAACCTGGCAGCTAGCATCACGCCTTTTCTCTCAACTATGGGAGTGTATGAGATTTTTTGATGTGTTCTTGGATCACAGCTGATAATAAGGTCTGTGGCAATCAAAAAATCATGACGCCTTCACGTTTTGTTTACCATGATCATTTTCATGAACGAATATAACTTTCAGTATTTTTAGGTTTAAATGTAAGAGTAGAGTAAAAAGCTTTTACTGAGCTTTTATGGAACTGCCACATGGTGGTTCGACCTAGAAGCAGCTACCACACTTCCAATGTTTAAATCTACCTTGTAACCCATTGTTTGAGAATTTCCTTCTAATCGAATGAGCTGATCAGATTGGTCCTCATCGTTGTGGCAACGGTGCATGCATTATTGTTTATCAAAAAATAACCAGAAATGATTGCACGAGGATGCCCAGCCATTTTTGTTGTCAGTATTAGAAGTTTGTTGGCAACCACCCTTTAAAACAAACAACACTTCAAATTTCAAAAGCAGGGCAATGTTCAGACACATTTTTTACTATAAAACTAAATGTTGACATCTCAATGATGGAGGGTAAAGTCACCTTTAAGACTTCTAACAATCAGCTGGGATTATCTTGAGGACCACTGGATTATTGAGCCTTTTGCTGGCTTTGGGGGGAATTCCGGCCAAAAATCATGCTGATTATCTTTTAGGGTGAACCTCGTCTTAGTTTTGTCAAGAGGAATTAATTGTTTCCGAAGGTACAATTGGTGAGAAGCAATTCTAACTCCACTAGCTTGTAAACAGTCATTTCCTTTATGTGTTAGCATTAAGCTAATAAATAAAGATGTGCCCATTTCTAAGAACTCTTCAATTTTTTGACAAACACAGGTCTGTTTTTAGGATGTACCTTCCCTATGATTGCTGGAAGCAGTTCAGATAATCTGAAAAACTCAATGAAGAAGTTAACTAAGGCCGAGACATTTTAAGACATTTAGATCAACTTTGGCCAGCTCTGTCATTCTAATGCAGATCTAGACTTAGATGCTACCTGACAATGCTTAAATATTTAGAGGTCAGTTTCAGAGGATCCTTGGCGCAGGTGCTGCATTTGCTCTCTGAGTGCACCCACGCACCTGGAGGCCTACATACAGTCCAGCTAAAGCCGGACACTACTCTGCTAACCTCAGCAAAACTGCCACTCAGACTTTAATTTGCTGATACTTTATCTGCAGTTTTTGGTTTGTGCTGCACTGTATTCATCTCCCCGATTTCTTGTTTTTCTTAAAGGAGAGTACAAAATATCTTGCTGTCAGAGCTGCTCGAGGCAGTAAAGCCACTTGACTCAGCATTATGTAGAGGCTTCTTATTGACAAAAAGCACAAGAACAGGGTCTTTGCTTGTTATGCGCAGAGCTTCTTGCATGGAGCTGAATCCTCCCACACTCGAGCGAGACACAAAAAAGCTCATAAACAGCCTGAAAATGCTGGACAAACAGGGGACCAAGGAACACTCGTACTCACACCCACACACCAAGCACAATACAGTTTTTTTCCAATTTAGAGAACACATTTCATAACAGGAAAAACTCTGAATAAGCAAGCATTCCCTGAAGAATTGTCAGAGAGGTTGACAAACAGAGAGAGTGGGCTTAGTTAGAAACGTAGCACATGTAGCGTTAAAGGCCTCAGTACAGTGAAAGGGCACTTAAACACAGCATACATAGAGGAAATGTGTTCAATTAAAGACAAAACCAGATACATTCACTGTCTTATCTATCCAGCACATGGCGAAATAGCTCATGTTTTATGTTCAGGTCAGAGAAAAATGGAGAAAGATACATCCACTGAACATAGCTGGGGGAAAAGGGAAGTAAGGAAACAGTTATGGCAAATCATACAAAGAAAAAAAAGAACATTCTGACATTCCCATAACCAGATGTTGCTGCTGGTTATTTCACACAAATAGAGACACAGAAAAAGAGGAGGAAGACATTCCGGGTGTGAAAATTGGGCCCCAGTTTATTTAACGGCGGCACATTCCCTCTCCAGCCATGGATGCAGCTGCCATAGAGCTGTAAAAAGGGGGAAAGAACGTCTTCAAGATGGTAAATGGGAAAAGAAAGAGAGAGCATGGTGGCATCAGAAACAGCCATGGAGGATAGATAGAGAGGAAACGTCAGCTTTGGCATTGGTCTTTTTCAGGAGAGGACGGATGAAGGCGGCAGAGGTGGGACAAAGTCATTGTTATGTAAGTCACAAGTCAAGAAAAGCAAGTTTTAAGTTGAGTCCTCCGTAAAGTAAGGTAGTCTTTAAGTCAAGTTCCAAGCAAATTGGGCCTGAGTCAAGTCCTTGAGTTGCCAAGTGACTTATTTGCCTTGAGTCAAGTCATGGGTATGAAAAATGGGGGTCAAAGGACAAGTAATGGGTAAAGTACAGCATTTTCCAAGTCAGTTCAATGACTGGACTTGCCTCGTTTTGCTTTAGTCCAGTCTGGGACACGCTCTATTTAACCCCAGTCAAGTTCAAGGTAAGACAGGTAAACTTCAAGGTAATTTAATGCAAGTTCCTTGTTGAGTCTCATTTAAATAAGACAAGTCTAAATCAGGTCCCATGTGAAGACAGGCAAGTCCTTGAACAAGTCCTTAGTAAAGAACAACTTGTCCAAAGTAAACGAAACCAAGCCCTTGAGCAAGTTCAGAATTACTTTTCATGCTATAAGTTTCAAGTAAACACAGGCAAGTCCAAACTCAAGTTTCAAGTAATGTTTGGTGAGTCCAAAGTTCTGTTCCAAGTAGAGTGAGGCAAACCTTTGTCAGGTTCAGGACATGGCTCTGGACATGTCTTTACTTGTCTAGTCAAGTGCCAAGAAAAGTGAGTAAGGTCCGTGGTCAAGTCTGCAGAAATGTCAGTCCAGTTCTGAGTCATGTTTAAGATAAGAAAGGCAAATGTCTGTAATAAAGTAAGGCAGGTCCAGGACATGACTTGGAACATACCTTTCTATGTTGTGTCAAGAGCCAAGGAAAGTGAGGCAAGTCCAGTGTCAAGTCCTAATCACATGAAAATCATGGGACAAGTACTAATTAAAGAAAGACAAGTCAGAAGTAATGTAAGAACAGTTGTAGTAGTTCCTCCAAAAAGTTCTGACTATTTAGGCTAGTCCCAACAAAAGTGAGGCAAGTCTGAAGACAAGTCCTGGAGCACGTCTTGCTCAAATTAAGGCAAATCATAAAGCAGGTCGAGGACATGACATCTTTATTTGATCAAGTGCCAAGAAAAGTGAGGCAAGTCCTGAGTCAAGTCCCTAGTCAAGTAAGGCAAGTCTGTAGGCGAGTTCCTAGGAAAGTACGGCAAGTCCCAAAACTATAGGACAAGTTCTGAAAAAAAGAAAGTCAGAATTAATGTATGGACAGTCTGAAGTTAAGTTCCAAGTCAAGTAAGGCACATCCCAAGTCAAGTATAGGCGAGTCCTGATCAGGTCCAAGGTAAAGACAGTCAAGCTTTGAGATAAATCCAACTAGTTATTTAATCACCAAGAAAACTAAGGCACGTCCAAGACAAGTCCCAATTCAAGAAAAGCAAGTCTTGAGTCAAGTTTCATGTAAATCGAGGCCATCCCCGAGAGAAGTCTTGCTAAAACTAAGGCTAGTCTTAAGGTTTGGGACACTACCTGTGATAGTAATCTTCGTCCAGTCAAGTACCAATGAAAGTAAGGCAAATCCAGCATCACACACATAGTCGAGTAGGACAGGTCCTGAGTCAAGTCCTGATTTAAGTTAGTCCCTTGTCAAGTCCCACTGCATATTTCAAATAATGTACTTTCTAAATTTCAAGTCACAGAGATCAGGAACAAGTGGTGTCAGGTGTCAATGATGTCAAAGTCCAAGTCAAGATATTGTTGTGTCAAGTCCAGAATCATTACATATGTGACCAAATTCTTTCAAGTCCAAGTCACGTGACTCACGTCCACACCTCTGGAAGGCGGACAGACAGGAGAGATGGCAGACAGGGCAAAAATGGCTGAACAATCGGCATACCCAGGAGGTCATTTATACATCCTCACAACTTACCCGCTTTGTGTTAGAGTCAAAGGATGATGAGAGGGAGAGGAAGGGTCGAGAGAGAGAGAGAGAGAGAGTAGAGGAGAGAGAGAGAGAGAGAGCGACGGGGAGACAAAAGTACACAAAATGTTAATGAAAAAGGCAATTAAATATTGACTCTTAACCAAAAAAACATACACATCCACGCACATTAACCCCACAAACGGAGGACATTCGTTTACAGGAGCGTCTGTAGACCGGTCAGAGAAACATGTCGTCTTCTACAATGCAGTCTTGATCACACCCCGTGCAGCAGAGGAGATGAGGAATGCACCCAAACACAACCTCACATTCAAATGCGCTGGTACATTCAGATACACCGTCGGTATTTCTCAAAGTAAAAAAAAACAAAACAACAATGAGACCACAGCGGTAGGCTACTGATCGATCAAGATGCTGAAATGGAAACAATGCAGGCATCTTAACAATGGCATGCAGTGTGGAGGTGGTAGAGGAGGAGGAGGAGGAGGCGCCAAGATGCAAGGTGGTGGTGAGGCCGTAATCCCGGACACTGCTATGGAGAAGTCGGTGCGGTGGAAGAGAAACAACACATCTGTCAACAAACAAACCACCAATACTCGCTATTGATCGACTACATGGGAGGCAAAGTTAGTTGTCATGACAACTCAATGTGCACTTCGAGCAAATGACATTCATCATTTGGCACCAAGGCATAGCAAATGCACACACACGCACAAAAACACAATCTGCAACACGTCTTCAGAAATCATTTAATTTAATTGCAATGGGTTCCACCTTTTCCTGTAAGGCAGGAGGGCATTTTATTGAACTATGAGAGCAGAAATCTGAAGGCTGTATGTATTAAGGTGTTTTTCCTTTAACCAGATTCACATGGCACCCATTTACTTCATAAATCACAGTAAGTGTGGGAGGCTAAAATGCTTCCATATTGTTGGTTTGCTGTTTAAGAGCAGTGTTTAAATGCATCAAATTATGATAAAAAATGATCAGTACTTAAAGGCAATAAATATTTGAAATCTGGAGGAAAATAAGGACTTATTTCAAGATTTTAAAGAAACAAAACCAAATAGGCTTGTTAGATAGATGCTGACCTTCAACATCTTCCTAAATTGTAGTTATTTACATTATTTAAAGTGACAGTTAAATTGATTAGTATTACTTGCCGCTCAAAGAAGGATAAATTGTTAAACCTCGGTATTCTTAAGATACCTGGATATTTAAAAGACAACATTTATATATGTTCAATCAAGAAATGTTTTCTGGTTTTAAAAAACAGGGTCTGTCCTCTAAAATACTGTGAAATTTTAAGAGCACAAACCCTCGCCAAAAGCATTTCCACCAGTTATTGTCAAAAATGTGGAAAAACGCCCTCCCCCTCACTGTTAGGAAACCCTTAAAAAAAATTATGGATCCACATCCGAACTCAGATCAGCACCAAAATCTAATCACTTCTTTTTTGTGCCATGGCCACATTCCCAAAATCCAATGAGAAATTAATGAGTTTTTAGTGAAAATGTGAGAAAACTTCCTTTTCTGGCAATGTAAACAAATCATTAAAATATTCCCCAGACCCTCATTGGCTGGAACTCGGCTGGCTTTTGGCTGGGAGGGAAAAATTGAAGTGGCTGCATCTGTATGTAAACACATGGCATTGGGCAACTTTCTAGCAAACATTAGTCAGCAAGAAATGAACACTGCTCTTGAGTTTTGTGTGTGGTATTAGCTAGTACTATCAGCTGTAAACCAGCCCTTTATAAAGGGCAATGTAAATCTTGGAGAAACTACTTTGCAGGGACAATAAGACACATATCCTTGCCTTTTTTGTGAAACAGAATTCACTAGTAATGCAGCAAAAAAGTAATCAAATACTAATATTACCTGTTGAGGTACAGTGCTGGGTTATGTTGAGTCTTAAAAATCCTTAACTTTTTCTCTAAACTCCAGTTATAACTGTTATGACTTTTTAACTTTTGACTTTAAACAGCAGTAGATATTAAAACAGCATTTGAACCTCCCAACAAGAGTGTGACATCAGAGGAAAATGGCTGCTGTGTGATTATTGTGAATAGCTTCCACATCCACAAAGTAGCTTTGTGAGATGAATTGGTTTTTCAGCACGGATCAATAGTCTGACTTTAGCTCTGTGACTGAAAACAGTGAGGCTGATCCTGCTTCTGCTTTTATATCGATCCTGCTCTCAGTGTTGGTTATGGTATTACATACAATACAGCCGGGGCTTTTATAGAAGCAGGGAGCTAAAGGTAAACACAGGGGGAGGTGGATTTTATTGCCTCGCTCGAACAGCTAAACAACTTCCAAACACGATGCTTCTCTTAAATATGACCATGAACTGAATATGGCCATTTGGAGAAGCAGATAAATAACCCATGGAGAGGAAGGCCCTACTAAGAGATGTTGGAAGTTGGGGTGTAACTCTGTTTTATGGCGGAGCTTGATGAGGCTCTTTGGACAAAGCTTACTTCTTTTTCAACCTGCGGTCCTTCTCGGCCTGCGTGCCCAGCTTGCCCATTCCCATGTCCTGGCCGGCCATGTCTGAGTCCATCATGGTCGCTGAAAAAGGAGGAAGCAAAAAAACAAAATATCAGATTTTTTCTTTATAACAATCTATTTAAAGAGAAAGGCTGAGTTAGTGTCAATAGCAGAGATCAAATGTCTAATGAATGATTACACAGATGAGCATATTTATCAATGGTCTTGAGCTTATGTAGCACTTTTCTAGTCCTCTGACTACCAAAGCTGCTTTACACCACAGGTCACAGGTCAACCATTCACATCCATTCACTCACTGATGGTTCAAAGTTTCTATGTATGTAGTCCATCAGTATCAGCTAACACTTTCACGCCCTTTCATACCCTTTTACACACCACTGACGTGGTAGTTGGAGCAACTTGGGGTTAAGTTTATTGCCCAAGGACACATCGACATGTGACAGTCAGAGCTGGGCTCAAACCAGCAACCTCCTGATTACTGACAAAGCACACCAACAGACTGAGCCACCGACGCCCCAAAATTTGACACGCCTTGGGATGTGAATGTAAACAAACTCAGTGTACCAAGAAGAGGGGCTTTTAACACTTCCCTGGTATCTACATAAGACAGCATAGTACTAATTACACCTGTGAGTGCGGCTCCATCTAATGACTGAAGACCCTCTGAGATGACGAACTAGAGCATGTAGTTGACGTGTATTTCCATAATAAACCAACATAGTGCTTAATCTTCCATTCAAAGTGTTTACTTAACCCTTTGACTTCCAAACTAAGAAATACATTTGCAACAAATTATTTTTTGGTGGTTTCCTGCCTCTTCATTTAGCAACATTTCAGGTTTTATTTTTCAGATTACCCAATCGGGAAGCAGATATGCAGCTCAACCAGCTGGTTGGTTTGCCCATTCGTGCTATCCTGGACGTGAATGGATTTATTTTATTTCTGCATCCAAATTTCATTTTTTTTCATATGAAAACGTCACAAAAATTAGATATGTAGAGGTTGACCCAGTTTTCTGAGGAATCATAGATACATTTTTTATCGCCAAATTTGTTTCCTTTAACCTAATTATGATTGTTAGAGGATCTGGAAATATGTGAAAAGATTTTTTTCTTATTCTGAGGTATGCTCTCACTGTTTGATTTCTGAGGAGCTATGCAGCAACGACTGACTTCCGATTCATTCTGATTTTCAAACAATTACATTCATGTACAGCAGTGCTAGCAAGATGATATATATTGGTGTCACAAATGCTATTCAGAGAGGTGAATAAGGAAAAATGGACAAAGATGGGCCTTCAGAGTTTTACAGTGGTATGGCAGTAAAAAGTCAACCACACAGCTGCAATGCCAGTCAAAGGGTTAAAGGTTTTCTTTGCATTACAAAATGATACTGTGTAATAAAATAATGAAAACAAAATCTGAACCTGGTGTAAGCAAAGTCAAAAATCATTGCTCTCTGAAAGTTCCGCAGCTGCACTAATTACACAAAAAAAAACACATGCCTGACGTTACATGTCTCCTCCAATAAGAGAGCTGCGGTAGTTATCAGCTTCGAATACACTTTTAAAATAAAACTATAGACCTGCTAAATCTCTCCAAATTCTTATCAGGACATATAACAAAAAAATCGTCATTATTTATCAAATTATCCGTATAGCACAAATGGCTCTTACAAGTGTCTGCAGAGAAACTATCAGTGATGCAGAAAAGAAGAGAGCAGCTTTAAGTCCTCCAAATATGATTGTATGTTTCCATCACCCACCTTGTGGATCCACCATGACCTGTCTGTGTGCTAAATGTGCCAGTCTGCCTTTCTCCTTCTTCCCAAACAGCCGCCCGATGGAGGATTTGATTCCCTTCTTCTTCGGCTGTTTGTGGAGCGAGTCCGAGCTGCTGGCTACGCTGCTCAGGGCGCTGGCCTCAGCCTCTAGAGAAGCTACAATCCTGAAGACACAAACACAGGTATCAGAGATTAAAAGGGCTTTTAATGTTCTTGATTGTAGTCCAGACCAGTGTTAATTTTGTCGACTAATTATTTTAGTCATTGTTTTCATTAACAACCTTTTTTTCCCCTGACAAAAACTACACAGTAACTAATAAAAACAAGTGCACATGGACAAAAACTAAAACTAAATTAACAGACATTTTCTTCGACGGATAAAAATTAGACTAAAATATTTGACAGAGACTTAATCCAATCAGACTTAATTTGATCATGTAGAAAGTAGGGACAAGTTAGGAATATATCCAATCACAGCTATTTTGGTTGTGTGGAAAGGTTGGATGAGTTAAGAGAGACATCCAATCATAACTGCCTTAGCAAGTGTAAAACATGACTTAACATAAACATAAAAAATGCCTCACATTTTACACTTCATATTTTAGTGGACTAAATTTACAGTAGATTTCGTCAACTAAAATGTTGTGAAATTTCATCCACTAAAACCAGACTAAAATTAAAACAATTTAGATGACCATATTATGACTAAAACATAAACATATTTTAGGCAAAAGACTATCACTAAAACTAAATTAGAAAGTGTTGTCAAGATTAACACTTGGCCAGACTCCTTTCAAATTTGCCGGGGCAGTGACAAGTGTGTCTCGCTGTGCTCCTTCTCCGTTTCAGCCACGCTGGCTCTGAGCAAAAACACGTTTAGCCTTAGCCAGTAGTACTACGTAGTGCTTTATATCCCTCTCTGCTGTTCATAGTTTTTATAGACCAGAAGGACATGGAAGCCTCTGTAGGACTTACCCGTTCTATGTAAATACAGATAAGAAATTCTTCTCTCAGGAGGACAAGTCAGATCGTTGGCAGAGGCAATTTGACACAAATAAGCACGTATTTATGAATGTTGACATTGTTTTTAGCTCATAAATGACTTAAAACACTACACACTGTCCCTTTAAATACAAACTAAACAAATCTGCTGATGCAGGGCTGTGTTGCGCTGATTTTTAAATCTATCTTTACAAAACACAATTTTTCATCCTTTAAAACATGACTAGGATATTCCCTGGGGAGTGACAATGCATAAAATTGTGTTTTCTTTGTGTCAGTGCTTCCTTAATTGGCCACCAACTGTTTTATGTATGTGTGTGTATGCTTGTGGGTGCAGATAGCACTGTTAGATGTGTCTGATTGGTCTCCAAAGTCACATGACGCTGAAAGTGGTGCTGTCTTGGCACAGAGACAGAGAGAAAAAACAAAAATAATCCATTAAGCTTCACAGATGAACATTTTGTTAGAGTGATCATTTGGTATTGATATTTTAGGTGAATAATCAATGTCAAAAAGCACTTCTGAAAGAATCAGTACTCAATATCAATACTCCCATCCCTGATTTCAGGAAAGCACTGTCTTAATAGACCTTTAATATCAAAACAGGGAATATTCTTCTCCCCCGAGGCAAATTATTTAGACTTTTAAGTAATTTCATGTTTGTATTTGGTGCACCACATCATTCACTCTGCTATTGTTCAGCAAAATGAATGGTGTAGTGAGCAGTTTCTTTTCTTACCGACGTTTTGTTCTCCCATAAAATCTGTCCTTCTCAAAAATGTACATTTCTTATGATAACTTTTAAACAAGTATACTTAGCCATAACTTCTACATAATGCCCTACTTTTAACCTTGGTCTGTTTTGCAAGTTTCATCTCAATAATGTGTTCTTTCCCGGCCTCATTCCTAGGCTTATTTATTCATTTCCCATTTCTGGAGACTCATTTGCATACAGTTGTTACAGCCTGAGATTTAACTATGAAAAAGCACCGAGATTATCTCTGCAAGTGCTAAAAATGATTCACAGAAATTAAACTGCAGCTAAATTGGAGGCTTCTAAGTGGGAAGTCGTGTGTCTCATTTTCATCCAAGACAAAAATCAGGCAGTGATAAGACGCCTACATTCAGAGAAACAAAGAACATCAAGGATAGATTTTTTTAGGAGGAACAAAACGCACAACCAAGGGACAAAATCCACTCCGAATCAGATTCCTCACATCTTTTGAACGGTCGTGCATCACGCTCTTACCCTCGTGCGTCGTTGTGCGATGAGGCTGGCAGTGTGTGTGTCATTCGGACGGTGCGCGGCGTGGGAGGAGGGGATGTTTCACACTTGATGGTGGCCTTGTCCTCGCGGCCGTCCTCATCCACCGCTGCAATCTGAGGGACGAGGGGAAAGGCCGGTTATTATATGAGCCTTGATACTAGTTAACCATCTATTTATATAGATCGACACTTCAGCAGTGGAATACTCTGATACCCTCAGGTCTTCATAACAGCTGTTTGGAGAAGTCTGCATCAAAAACTGCCATTAAGTTATTATGTAATCATAAATTTATAAAGATTTGAGCCCTCATTGTTTGAGATGTACTCAGTCACATGCAAATCACACTGACATGTTTTGGTCTTGCCCGTCCCTTGGCGTTTTTTGGGAAACCTTTTTTGACATGATTTCAGAAAAATGCCATACTAAGATAGACCCTCACCCCTTTATTGCTTTATTTGGTGTTCCCTCCCAAGCCTTAAAATTGACCAAATCAAAGAAGGCTTTGATAGACTTTGTCACTTTGTTAGCAAG
Source organism: Cetoscarus ocellatus (assembly GCA_037902135.1). Classification (NCBI taxonomy): domain Eukaryota; kingdom Metazoa; phylum Chordata; class Actinopteri; order Labriformes; family Labridae; genus Cetoscarus; species Cetoscarus ocellatus. The sequence continues at coordinate 64,234 of JBAMNC010001188.1, forward strand.
ACGACTTGTTTTGCTTAGATGGAAAACCCCTGCTCCTCCTTTGTATGAAAATTGGATTCATTCTGTATTAAATTGTATAAAGTTGGAGGAAATAAGACACAATCGCAAAGGATCTCTAAACAGATTCAATGCAGTGTGGTCCCCCTTCTTTTCTTATGTCATTTTCCTGCGGTTCCAGAGTGATGATTATGCACAGGTATTTGTGTATTAGACTATGCTGCATGTATATTTATCTACAGTTGCACACTTATTTATTATGTCTTGCCCCTACTGGTGCAGGTGGCAGGATTTGGGGTACATGCGTGGCAATCAAAGTCTTACAGACTGTTGTACAGTTTTTTCCTTTAAAATTAGGATGACCTGTAATTGATCATGTATTTAAATTAGTTTTATTATTATTATTATTAGTTGTTGTACTATTATTTTCAATTTAATCTTATTTTAATGTATTTTTATTCATTTACTTTTATTATCTTTTGTCTTTTTTCTGTTTAAAATGTCTATTGTTTTTAATGTATATAATGTTCGCTACATAAAAATTCACAAGTGCAATTATTGTTACTATTATTCTTGCTGAAAATCTTAATAATTAAAAAAAAATGTTATTATGTAATCAATATTATATCTTATTTTGTCTGAATCCATCCAGTCAGACCCATTCATTATGAGTCAACTAGATGTTGTGGTAGGCGGCGCTGCTGCTGGGTGCTTAACGTGGGTCAGTTTTTTAATTAAAATATTGCTGAAACCTGTCAGGAGAGGAGTAATTACATCCTTTCTATCAAAAAATGTTTTCAGTGTTGTTCTATATTCTTTATTGAACTAAGAAATGTCATCAAGGCCTGATAAAACTACCACTACAGCAGGCAGCATCAATGCTAATCTCTCTATGAGCAGCCATTGGTCATAGACTTGTAGTTGCTTTTCACGCTTGCAGCTCACGCCTGCCTCATTGCCTCTGTAGGTCTAGATTATTTAATCCAGCGTGAAGCTTTGCAAAATCCAATGGCACTGTTAGGGTATCAAATATTCACGAAAATAAAATGAAAATTCATTAATTCTCTACAAAATATTGACAACTTCTTGTATTGAAGAAAAGAAAAGACAAACAAAAAACTTTTTTCAGTATGATATATCTTAAAGACGACTTTTTTTTAAGACTATTAAAAAACATTGTCTTTAACATCGATGTCTATTAGGCAAGAATTTGATTTAAGTTGATTAAAAAAATTAATTTCATCTCAGTCGAGGATCAGGTGCAGCTCTTTTTCCCTCCCTTTTGGAAACACTTTGATCTGAGGGGGCGGGGAGGCTACAGTAGGTTATGATAATGAGGTCTGCTCTGATTGGCTGCCCAAACGATGCCTGATGAGAGGGGGTAGGACTGGTTACATGCCACAGAGTGAACTTTTAAAACAGTCGTGACATCTGACTGTGACGAGAAGAAATCAAAACACTGAAAGATTTTTTTTTTTTTTTGTTTACGATACAGTACATTGCAAATTGCAAGGAAATCTGCAAGTAAACTTCGTAATGGAGACTTTATTTGACATGTAGCTTTTTGAAAAACAAAAAAAAAGTCATTAATGTTAGAAATTGAGGCTTCTTGTCCTCAAAGATGCACCCAAATTTAGCTGAATACATTTATGGGATGCTTCAACAAACAAAAAAGAAATATAGGAAAACAGTGTCATGACTGAAAACTATTTGACAAATTAAGGTGGAGGCTGTATAGCTATGACATCATAAAACCCAGGAAGTAAAAAACAGACCATTTTAAGGGGCATTTTTTTTTTTACAGGCAAAGAGCATTTTTCTTTGAACTGACAGTTTAGTAAAGGGTGTGATCTTCTGCTTCCCAAGACCCTTCTAAAAACAAAGAAAATTAATTTTGTAGGACATGGGACCTTTAAAAGCAGCCTTAACATGTTATAAACATGCAATGAATGAATATGGCTCTGTAAAATATGTATTTTTTAAGTGTCTGAAAGGAAAAAAACAATGTTTCACACTGTCAGGGGGCTTAAAAGACAACATAAAAACAGCAATAATAACAGTTCATGTTTGATTAATCTCCAATTTTAGCACTTCAGTTTATTCAACAAGATTCAGTCCTGTTACTAAAAAACAAATACTTATTTTGGTTTAAAATTTTAATCCTGAAATTGCCAATCGAGGATCCAAATGCCACAAAGTTTTTATTGTAAGAAATGCCAAAAAAAAAGAATAATTTTACAACATTTTCCATGCAGGGGAGAAATTTTTCTTGTAAATAATGTTTCATTTTAGGGATAAAAAAATCCTGTTAAATGTCCAGTCCAATTTGTGATCCCCACTCTTGCTCCATATTCTGCTTAATTTGTGACATTAAACAAAAAGTAAAACACAAAGAGTTTAATTTTAACCTACTGAATGTAAAAAAATAATTTTAATGATGGATACATTGCCTCAAGATCCAACAAGTCCACTTCAAATACTGTGATAAACTTGCAAAAAAGGGCCTTTTTATTTTTTTATATTGCGTGATGAGAATGTGCGTACCTTTCTCCTGTGTTTCCTCAGATCGCTGGGCTGTTGAGCAGAAAAAACAGAGACATGAATCAATGGCCATGAGTTTAAGACTTCAACATGTGGGTCATACATTAAGGACCAATGGCTCCATCACACAAACATCACACACCATTAGATGCTCCCTATCCATTCCCTAATAAAAGATTCTCAAATCAATACAGCAAAAAGAAGAATTGGTACACAAGTCATTAAACCAATCAATAACACCAGAGCGACCTTCCTCTGTGAGCCTCTGGATAAATGACACATGCACTTCTTCTTTTACAGACATATGTGACTGCTCTTGTGGGTTTCTTTTTCCAATAAGTGCACATCTGCAGAGTCAAACCCTCGGGATAATTTAAAGAGAAAGTGAAATACTCTTGCCTATTCATGGAGAAACTGAGGGCTGTCCCCTTTGACATCGGTGCTCCACGCTGACAGCTGCTGCCACGACTCTCTGCAGAGCTCGCTTAATGCAGCAAGTCTTCAAAAATTCATGCCTCCTCTGGATGTAAAGCTTCACACGCAGACGTATAGAAAAAAGCTGATTTTGCACCTTCCTTCTTAATATAGAACTGCGACAAGCTTGATGCATCGGCTGCTTGGATGTGTTTACACGAAGGAGTGAGAAATATTTTATACACTTTACATCCTTATTCTTCAAAAAGTGGTTCCCTCTCTGATAAGAAGTCTAAAAGCTGTAAGAGTACACAGTCTGACTTTTTTAGCATATAATCAATCTGTAATAAAATGCAGCATTGCGAGGCCAGAACAGTGAATCCGTCACTCAAAGACAGCTGAAAATTTAACACTCAGAGTCAGACTTTTTGCAGGGAGGCTTTTAAAATCTGACTTTCAACTTTTCAACCCTTGTGGCCTCAAGCACTGTTTTAACTTTGTGCACTTTTTGTAAAGAGTCAGGTCTCTCAGGGTGAAATAAATCTACCAACTGGAACAAATACAGTACCCAACCTTACCTAACCAAGCACAATATGACCAAACTCAACCCAGACAAATCTAACAGCTGAATTTATATGTACCCAGTCCCGTCTGATCTAATATATTCAAACCCAACCATACCTGAAATAACTTATACTTATCCAAAGCAACCTTATGCGATCTTAAGTAACTTGACCTGATCAAACTTGACTTATCCAACCATAAGCCCAACCCAATTTACCCAAAGCCTTAACACATGCATTAACCAATTCAACAAAACCAACGCAATCAACATAATCTCAGCAAACCCAAGCTTACTCCATCCCCCTCTATTTGAACTCCCAACCCAAAATTATCAATCTTAACTAGCTATACCCAAGCAAACTTGATTCAACTCAACCCAGCAAAAACTCAAATTAATAAATCCTGACAATTGTGGCTAAAATTACAAATGCCTAAACCTTGGCAAACCCCACCAAACTATACCATACATGTCCTATCCTCAACTGCTGAGGCATCAGTCCAGGTAGCAGATAACATCGAACCTAACCTTACCAACTAATTTTACTCAACAAATCCAGTTTCAGCTTTACACACAACTCAACATAAACCATGCAAACCTCATTTATTCATACCCAAACAAACCCAGCTCCATCCATCCTACCCAACTGAGCCTAATCTGAGCCAGACCCTAATTAAGATAACCTAACCCTTCCTAATCTGACAAAACTTGACCTAGCCTAACCCAACTAAAACCTAACCAAAATAGAAACAAATTGACAGTACCTAAAAACTGCCCAGTCTAAACCAACCAGACTTCAACTAACTTAAGCTAGCAAATCCTATCCCTACTTAAACCAAACTAACCTCACATTACCCATGCAAACCCCATCTATTCTTACATAATTCAACTGAATCTTAACAAACCCAGTCTTCCTAACCTCACTGTAGCTACCTTTACCAAAAGCAACTCAAGTCATACTTGGCCTTAGCCTAATACAACACAATCCAACCTAAGACCAACACAAACCCAAACTATCCAAACCCAGTATGACTTAATCAAAATCAAACCTGACTCGACCCACTCTCATACTTAATTGAAGCAAACAAAACCCAACCTAATTTAACCAAACCAAACATAATTCATGCAAAGCTCATGCATTCCAACCAAATGCATCATAGGCTAACCCTACCCTATCCTTTTTAAACTCAACCAGCCTACCCTGACCTCACCTCTCCCAACTCAACATAACTTAATCTAAACTCTTCCCAAACAAACCTAACCCAATCCTAACCAAATGAAAATGTACCAAACCAAAGTCTAACCAGCTCCACCCAGACCAACCTTACACATCTATCTGTCCTAACCTGAGTCTATCCAACCCCAACTCCAACACAGAATAACCTAACCCAACAGTAACTCAACCAACCTTATCAAAAATAATCTAACTCTACCCAATACAACTTAGCCTAATCCAAACAAAACTATCTTACTCTTATTCAACCCGGCTTCCTTACAATCCCAGCTTAATGCAACCGAACCCACTTTCACCCAACCAAGCTGAACTTTACATCCCAAACCAAAATGACTCAATCTCCAAGTCCAACAAAACTTTACCCCACTCAATCTAAACCCAACCAACCTAAGCCAGCCTGACATAGCCTGAGCCAACAAGTAAGCCCACCCAATCAAACCTAACCATACCCAACCAGACCCAACTCCAACCAAAGAACCAAGCCAACCAATCCTCAACCAAGGCAAGTTAATAAAGCCAAACCAGTCCAAACAAATACAACACTACTTTGACCTAAATCTATGTAACCCAACTTCACATACCTAAGTTAATTCAACCTAGATTTAACAAAACCTGGATATACTGTCTTAATCAGGGTGTCCCACGAGGAGAGCAGTTTGGTGAACGCGGCCAACATGCAGTAACTGTCCTCACCAGTGTCATGACCCCCATGCGCTCCATATCTCGTGCTGGACTTCGGGGATCTAACTTTGGAGTGGAGTGTCCGCTCGGAGGGGAGGAGGAGGCCAAGGAGGAGGCGGTGGCTGAGGCAGTGATGGAGGCTCCGTGGTGGTGCATTCGGGCCAGGTTTAGGCCTTCAAGGCTGACGCTGGCTACACGGTTTTCTATCTCCTCTGCCCGCAGCTCCGTCGACTCCTTCTCCTCCTGGATGAGCCTGTCCAACAGTGAAAAAGGGACAAGGGAAGCAATGAGAGCCAAACACAGGACTTTTTTTTTCTTCTTACTGCATCTTGGGGCCTTGATTTTTCTCCACTAACTACTACTAAGTGTTCACACTGACTCAGTTAAGGATATCAGTTTCATTTCCTGGACAGCACTGCATTAGCATCACTGCTTAAGAGTTTAAACTGTATAATTTGAGGTCTTTGGAGGAAGATTTCAGGAGATCTACCTTACAAATCCCATTAAATACCATCAGAATAAGGCTAACCGGCTAATTAAAAGCCACAATGGGGAGATTAAAAGGCTAAAAGTCGGGTCATTAGTTACAACACACCCAGGGTCTAACTTCGTAATTAACTGCGAGCTCGACTCCTTGAATTCAAGATAAGCATCAGGGATTTTCCTGAAGAGTAATGCAGCTCCATGTCTGTGAGGGTGTAAATTAGCAAAACCCAAGGGGAACATGGGGAGCCCTTGAAATAAAGCACTGAGTAAAGTTAAGCCTGCAGTTATGAATAGTTATCAGCATGAGATAATTACAGCATTAACATGCCGATCAGACTTTCAGAAACTCTCAGTGCATATTAAAACACTGATCATTATAGACAGGATGGGCCCTTCACAGTCATGCTGTTTATTTTTTCTATTCTGATCTATAATTAGTATTGATGTTAGTGTCTATTCATATTCTATGGCTTATGCTTACTTGTAACCACTATGTCACTGTTTTGTATGTTTTAATGCACATGACGCTCAAATCATGATAAATAAATTGTTGATGAAGAGCTTAACTGGTAAACAAAGAATACATTTTGGTCAGAATGTCATTAAAAAGCCAAAATATGGCAAATCTCATTAAATTTCTTTTACATCTGAGCATAATTTAGAGTCACTGTGAGGAAAAATGGCTCAACATTTACTAAAAAGGACCCTAAAAATAACTGTAATTGAAGTAAAATGAATTTTAAAGCACAGCCTTGTCTCTGTAAATCTAATCTTTTTGAGCATGTTGTATTTTGTGTTTACCGGATCTCCTTGTTGATGGCGTCCAGCTGCTCCTGCAGCATCATGGCCAGAGTTTGTGCGTCAGAGTGGCCGCTGGGTGACAGCAGGTCCATGGAGCTGAATAACGTTTCCCTGTCGTCATCGTCGATGTCCGACATTTCTGTGTCGCTTTCAAAGTGGTGGCCCCCCAGAACTCCGAGCTGCTGCGAACGCCATTCGTGCTCTCCTAATGATTTAGCCTGCCAAAGAAGACATTTTCAAACTACAGGAAGATGTATTGTTTTGTAACAATACAGTACATTGCAAATTGCAAGGAAATCTGCAAGTAGACTTCATAATGGAGGCTTTATGTTTCATGCAGATTTTCGAAAAATCTAAAAAATTCTCATTACTGATAGAAATTGAGGCTTCTTGTCCTCAAAGATATGCCCACATTTAGCTGAACACATTTATGGATGCTTCAACAAACAAAAAAAGAAATATCAGAAAACAGTGACATTATTGAAAACTATTTGACAAATTAATACAGCTGTAATTGGAGTGTGCAGTTCTTCCATCACCTTCCTTGTAAAATTTCTAATAACTTATTATGTGTAGAAAAATGAACATTGGTACTAATCTTGTTTTCTTAAAATCACAGAATAACTCAGGATGTAATGAGACAATCATTATGTGATATGTGAAACATTATTAGGTCAGGATTCAGTTCATTACACCTTTGCTTTGGAGGTTTTCTCATTTTAACTGGGGACACAAGACAGAAAACAATTCATTTAACTGTTGCAAATATTGAATCCAACTCAATATAGTAGAAAAGGGAGCAGGGTGTGATGGACCAGCTGAGTGATTTGGAATAAATAAAAGGAAAAGTTGAAACTAGAAAGCACTCAGAGAGCGCAAACCTCTGCCAAGGTAGCTCACATATTGCTGTTACATCTATAAGCAATAGTTCCATGATAAAGTTTCCATCATATTAGACCATATTATGATTCATGTCCCTGAAAACCCACATCTATCACTCTGAATCATGTTAATATCATTATTAGTTAGGCAGTTATGGAGCAGAAACGATTGTTTGCTAATGGTGGTTATCTGGAGCACCACCAAAACCTAATCATTTTAAAGTTGGTCCATTAACAACATCTCCAGGAAATTTCAGCAAAATCCGTCCTGTAGTTTTTGTGTAATCTTGCTAACAAACAAACACACAAACAAATGCCGACAAAAACATAACCTCCTTGATGGAGGTAAAAACATCATTTTTCTATAATTCACAGACAGATTGCCGACTCACCTTGGGTTCTCGAAGACCCATCCGTCCTCTCCTCGGCCTGCGGATGACCTTGGCCGAGCGGTAGTGATCCGACTGTGTTTCAGCCAAAGACCCCAATGAGAATCTGAGCTCTGCTGACGTATCCAGATGAGACCTGAGAGACAATTTTATCATAAATACTACATCTTTAGTTACATATGGAGCGTAAGCCTGAAATAACACATCCCCAGAGACTCTGCTTAGGCCATGAAGAAGAAAGAAAACGTGAAACAAAACAGAAATTTCATGTTGATTTCCACAGACAAAGAGACAGTAAACCAATCAAATCTCTGATGTGGTGAGCTAAAGCAGAACAAATTGTCACTTCTTGAAGGATCAGAGCTTGTTATACACACTTCCATGGCTGCATGGAGGAGATTAAAGCTGATGCTGACAACACATCAGTGCTGAAATATTAGAGCTCAATGCTGCATGAAAGAGGAGCCAGAAATCTTCCAAGAATAGAAACAGAGAGTTCAGTGATAGCACAGCTAACAATAGAGCAGAGTAAAATATTTGATCACAAACAGATAAAATTACAGGAAACAGAGTATCTGTATTATTCAATTAAATCACAGAAATATCAATCCTGACTTAAGAAAATCTCAAATGGACTTTAGTAAGTTAATACTAACTTAAACTAAAATAAAGGAGGTGTTTTAAAGCAGAATGCCTCATATCTTCTTCTTAAAAGGCTGCTGGATTGTGAAAAAGTTCCGGTCTGACTAATGTTTGGAAAAAGACCCATCTTGGTCTCATGCAAATGCTTAATCATCTGTGTGCTCCAGAACTCCAGTGAACTGGATCTAACTTTAGTTTGAACTCATTTTGAAGAAGCATCAGAGTGGCAAGTTTAACCACTGGGAGGAACACAAACTGATCTGTAACTTCTCTTTGATAAATAATAATAAGATGTTTATCTTCCTCTTTATTAGCCATCATTAAAGCTTACAGAAAGTATAAAGATACAAACTGACTTATTAACAATGCAATACAATGCTCTAATGTCAGCTGTTACCTTAGTATATCACTACTAAAACAACATTAGTGACTCTGTTACATTCATTTAAGGTGGTTTTTGTTTTGTTTTTAAGGATAGATACATTTTACATCCAAACACAAATTTTTTCTAAATACTTGGAAAAGTTTTCTTAACCAACTGGTGAGCAATTGGCAGCCTGGGGGCCAAATGCGGCCCCATTTCTTCCACATCGCAGCCAACAGTCAATTTGAAATATCTAACAACAGTGATAAAAAAACTGCCATGAAAACATTAAAAATACCAATATTACCAGAACTATATAGAGCTATGATTTGCTGTGGTTGTTTCTATAAAACTCACATTGATGGATCTGTACAAACAAAAGAAATGTCAGGTACTTAAATCCTATCATTTCAGATGTGTCTTGCTTTGAACAAGTAGCTGAAACAGGCTTCATTTCTGTGTTCTGCCCATTATCATTTGGTATTATTCTTGTATTTAGCTTAAAATGTATGTAATGCTTAAAAAGTTCTTATGCCTTAAAATGTAAACAGATGTTGTTGTTTATTTGAGATTATCTCGCTAACAGCAACAATTTGGTCCTGTGGCAATGACAGCAAATTTAATGTGGACCTCCTGGAAAGCAAGGTTGCCCATCCCTAGCCTTAACAATGACATAACATATATTAATTTGTTTCATTCAAATGCTAAGTTTTCCCTAATAGCTAGCTTCCCCCTGTTGCGTGCATACGTCCATTTGCTTAAGACCTCTTTTACTTTTGTTGTTTTAACTAGTCAACTAACAGTAGCCTTGGTTACCTACACTAAAAGCTTACTTTTTTAGATTAGATAAGATGGGATAGAACTTTATTAATCCTGTTGGAAGACTCCCTTAAGGAAATGACCAGCTCCTTCGTCTTCGAGGTGTTGAGCTGTAGGTGGTTTGTGTGGCACCAAACAGCAAAGCCCTTCACTAGACTTTTGGGGAGCTTGCAAGCTAAGCTAGCTAAATCTTCAAAAAGCTACCAGTTTAGCATGCACCTTATATTAAAGCATGTCTGTAGCCGCAAAGTGTTTAAGACCTGTTTCAAAATTTACAGCAAAAGTAAGTCACCTGTGGGTAACAGTACTGTTACAGACTGACTCCAGCTTTTTGGCTAAAGCTAGCTTAAACAGCAAGAGGAACATTTTTTTCTTCTTTTGTCTCAGACATCAAGCTTATCATCAGTTTTTGTGTAAAACTGTGTTTATATAAGCCCCTTTTCTTTGACATCTCCAAAATAAGTCAATAAAGATTTTCATCCAAGTGTGTGGAGCTAGCTTAGGCATGTCTTGCTAGCTAAGGCATACAAAATCAGGTAGCTACAGTTTTTATTTGGAAAAAATACTGGAAACAACTTGAAAAGAAGTCTATAACTTCAGTGTTTTGACCAAGTGTGTGGCCTTTAAGTGTTTATTTAAGACATAAATGGAGCAAATTAACATTAGCCTACTATAAGGCCATGAAGAAGAAGTCCTACACAAGTTTTAAACAGCACGAGTCCCCAAAAAACACCAGAACACTCAAGCTGTTTTAAGTAACACTAAACAAGGCTTGAAAATTAGCCAGTTACAGATGCAATTTTAGATTCTGTGAAGGTCCAGCAAAAGATGCAAATAAGTCGTAAACCTACCGTGACAGGGTGGGTTCTGTGAGGGAGCCTGCCCTCAATCTGAACTGGTCCAGCTCTGACCGCAGTTTGTCGATCTCTTCTGCAAGTTGTGACTGAACAGAGCAAATCAACCAGAATTATTACAGGACATTTATGGAGTTCATAGTAAATACTTGATCTCTGCTACCTACTTTTTCATGAATGGACTCCTCGTACTGTTTCCTGTAACTCTCAGAGTCCTGGATTAACAAATTCTGCAAAGACAAAAGATGAACGTCAGATTAAATACTTCGTCTCTACTGAACAGATTTTCACCAAACAGATATTATTTGGATTTAATCAAGGTGGCGGCCATTTTAACCTTCTCTTCTAGAGCTGCCATCCTCTCCTTCAGGTGGAGCTGGAGCCTTTCGTTGGACTCTGTGAGGAGTCTGTCCACCGTATCTGAGAGACGCTTGTTGTGCTCTTCATTCATCTTTTCTCTCTGTCGGGCCTGCAGAGATGAAGGAAATACGCTGAAATCTTGCATGCTGGTTAAATTTATGCTGCTGTTACCTTGAAAGAAACTTCTGCCAGAGGAGGGCCGCAAATATTTTTTTGCTATTAATTCCTGAAAGCATCGATTTCTATTCATTCTTTATGATGGAGCAGAGAAAGTTGTTGAGTTATTTTTGAGTTCAGTGTTGCTGGGGAAGATCTTTCTCTGCAGATACTACTGGCTCTCAGAAGTAGAAAATCTCCAAATAATACAAACAAAACCCTCAAAATCTTATGATTGTTTTATGTTAAGATATTTTATAGTACATGAAACCCATTCATGTTTAATTTCCTAAAATTTTGTAAATTTGTTTTGTGCTCATAATCAAACAATTTGGGCCATTTTCTCAAAATATTCTTCCATACAACAAGTGGACAAAGCCCTTGGCCTGTTGAGCAACTGGGGTCCTAAATCAAGCAAGAATGGGAAAAACAGAGATGCACAATATTGGATTTTTTGCCAACATCAAATATTCAATATATCTCAACTCATTATCACAGATTCCAAGAATTATACCTACAAGCTTCAACAATTAGTGTTGTCAGTTCCCAAAATGCTTATTGAGTGTTGTTAAAAGGAAAACTGTTCCTTGAAAATGTATTGAAAATAAAAAAAACAAACCAGAAAAAGTGGTGTAACACCATGGAAAAAATGCCCCGTCCAAGCCTTTATGGAATGTTTTGCCGGCATCACATTCAAAATAAGTGAATGTTTGCAACAAAAAATTGAAGTTTATAAGTTTGAACATTAAATATTTTGTCTTTGCGGAGTATTTAATTAAATATAGGTTGAGAAGGATTTGCAAATCGTTGTTTTCTGTTTAATGTAAATCCCAACTTCTTGGAATTAGGGTTTTGTAGATGTATTAATGTCATTCTGAGGTTTCAATCTAATTTTAATACAGTATAATTTTTCCTTCTGTCTGGTTGTCTGGTGTTTGGTTGAGATCTAAATTAAGACCTGGATTAATGCATCACTTGTGAGTGTTTTACGAATCATCCCTCAGCAGAGTGTGAAGCATTGATTTGGCCGCGTGTGTCACTGGTGATAAATCATTCAATCAATGTGTCATCAGTCAGCGTCGCCCGAAGCTGTCACTCTCCCTGCAGGACGCTCCGCCTGGTTAAAGCCGACTGGCAAGACGCCTCCTCCTCCTCCGTGACTCACCCGCAGCAGCTCCTGGTTCTTCTCCTCCAGCTGGCACTCCAAGTGCCTCATTCGCTCCTCGATGCTCCCGTGACGCTCCTCCGCCTACGCACAGATCACAGAGGAGACAGAGACAAAAGAGGGCACGATGATCTGCTGCTGATCTGCGTGACAGCCGAACATGAAAGAGACGACCCGAGCCAAAGCTTCAACCCCGAACCCAGAGATAAAGATCCACTGTTTGAGGGCTGAACAGAGAGATGGTTGATGCAGAGGAGGAGAAAGATGGAGAAAGAGGCCACAGAGGACAGAAATGGTGCTTTTCATTATGCTCATTAGTTCATCCAAATTACACGAAGGGCAGAGAGGAAGGAGCACAGGAAAAAAGGATGAATCCTTCATGAAGATCTTCACATTTATTCTTTCTCCAGTTTACTCTTTGCTCTGCTGGTTTACAGAATATGCATCAGATTAATAGATTATGGTTTTGAAATATATAAAACAATTTTTACTCTAAAATTTATTATGCATTTTCCAAGGCCCTGTATGAGAAAGTTTATTGGTTATGTACCTAAATCAACATAAATGAGCTGCTCCTGATGTTACTTTTAAAGATAATGATTTTTCCATCAGCACATCTAATCATCAATCAATCGATCAATCAATCAATCCACTACTCTATTTTTAAAAATGCTATACAAATAAGTAATTATTACAAAGCTAAAATCCATCCAACCATTCCTCTATCTAGAATTTTGTCATCTAAGTATCAATCTACCTCTTTTCTCATCCATCCATCATTTTTTCATTTCTCCATTAGTACACCCAGCAACTATTCTTACCATCCATTCAACCATCCAACTAACCATCCATCCATTCACCTTTCTTAGCATTCCTCCAACATCCCTCTGTTTCTGTCCATCCATCTGGTCCCTACCAATCATACCTGTCCTCTCAACCTTGCATCTTTCTATCCATCGATCCATCGTTCCACCTTTCAAAGTATCTTTCAATCCATTTATCCATACATCCATCCATCAATCTTTCTGAGCATCCATTTTGTTGTTTGATCCAGCAGCCCATCCAGTCATCCATTCATCATTCATCCATCCTTTTATTCATTCAACCATGCATATTTCCTTCCATCCATCCATCTCTTGAAGCATTAATCCATCTGTGTGATATCCTTTTTGCTATACATCCATTTTCATGATCAATGTGTAATCATTTATCAGATATTTTCTGTTCATCCATCTCTCCATCTACTTATCACCCATGTTTTTATCCCTCAAACTTAATCAATACATCTCTACTGATTACCCATCCTCCCAAATGCTTACCCCTAAATACACTTTTATTATTGTATATATTATAGCTATTTATTAAATAAATAAATACATTGAATTTCACTTTGTCGCTCAATCCACTGACTGATTAATCCATCTTCCATATATTCCTGCATCCATCTAGACATCAACCATCTGACCAATCCTTCATTCACTTATTTATCTACTGATGTATTAATTCATCCATTAACTCATTCATTCAGCCCACTGATCATCCTTTAACCCATCTATCCATGCATCAACTCCTGCATTAATTCAATCATCCATCACCAACTCATCTATCCATTTACTCATCTCCTGATCTATAAAATGTCCACTAACAGGTAAGAGGTGACATTAAGGGCTCAAGGAGACATGTGAGCACACTGAAAAGCACCAACAAGGAAAGAGGAAGAGAAATTTCCCAACACTGCAAGAGTTTTAGCTCTAGAGCAAAATGCCATGCAGCTGTTACCGAAGAGTTATAGCTGAGTCCACCACCAAACACCATGACTAGAAATTCAATCTGTGCTCTAACAGAGCTGGCAGTAGCTGCGACTACCTTCATAAGAATGGAGTTCATGTCTTGGAGTTTAGCTTCCATAACAAAGTGATAATCATCGGGGGAGGAGGAGGAGCTGGAGTCGGACTACGTGGCCGAGGAAGAGGAGAGGGATATGATGAAATGTGATGGCACTGATATATTAAAAAAAATCTAAAAATGAGGGAGTCTGCTTGTTTGTTTACCTTTGTGAGGGCTGCTATCCTCTGCGCGAGTTCAGCCTCCACCTCGGGGAGCGTCTCGGCCTTCCTCATGGTCTGCTGCAGTTTCTGCTCGGCCAGCTCCAGCCTCTCCTGTAGCTGCCTGTTCTTCTCCTCCATCTGCACGTACAAACAGCAGCAATACAAGGGGGTCATCGAACAGATTAAAGGTTCAAACATCATTGATTCTGACTACAGCGTGATAAAACACCTGCATGGTTGGCAAAGTAGGCTTTTCTTTGATACCCTTCTAAAGGAAGTCCTTCTTTTATGCACAGTTGACCAAGTTTTGGACATTTTTGCACTTTGCTCTGGAATATAAGATGAAAAAAGACTTCTATAGATGTGATTCCTTCCTTTCTTTAACGTCAGCAGAGCATTATCGCCTGGTAGAAAATAGAGCCATAAATATCATGGAGCTGATACTAAAGCTCTGGCAAAGCTCCTCCGCCTGTCTTCAAATGAAACCATAACAGAGTCAGAAAAGCAGCGACTCAGCGCTCGCCAAGAGTGACAGTGCGACTTTCGCTCAGCACAAACCGGTAATTGCTCCGATTAGGCATTCAGAAACAGTACTTGAGTTTATAAAGGAGGGAATCAAACCCAGAAATAAGCGCCGCTGCTACAAAGTGGCTTACATTTCTGTGTTGCGTGATGAGACTTTTTTTTTTGCCTAATTCAGAGCTCTTATAAGTTGAGGCTATTTATCGAGGGTGCTGGTTTAGCTGCCTTTGCCATCAGTGACAGATGCTCCGCTCTCTGAAGGATCAGGCTGGCAGGCCAAAATGTAATAAATAGACCAAACTAGGCCAACGCTGTTTTTAATAAGTATGTAAAAGATATTCTCTGTCCTGGTGTGTACCCTTATCCCATCAAAGAAGCACAACAGCATCCATTTTGTTTGCAATATCTGTCTTTTTTGCCTTTTTGATGGCTATAGCCAAAGCTTAATCCAGGAGTGGGCAACTGGCAGCCTGGGGGCCACATGCAGCTCCCCTTATCCTTCAATGCGGCCTGCAAATCAATTCAAATCAGTAAAAAAGACCATACATACATACTAAAAAGAGAGTAAATCTGCCTTAAAAGATGTAAAATAGCCACATCTCTATTAAAAAAAACAGCTATAACTGACTATGCCTGTTTCTGTGAAAGTCTTTTCTCTTTGTAGAAATATGAAAGTAAAATTAATGAAAATGTAAGAATAACTGGTCAATACCACATGGCTTGCACTGACAATGATTGCAGAGAGTTTTTTTTGTTAGCTCATTATTACATGTTGTATTGGGTTTGAATGCTGATATAATTACTTCTTACTGATTTAGTTTCACCATTTGTTAAACTGTAAGCAGAAAAAGTTAGCTTGAAAGCATTTGCCCTCTGGCTTTGAGGAGAAAATAATTTTGCCATTTTGGTAAGCAAAGTTGCCCAGCCCTGCCAAGGCCAAAAATTCATCTCATAGTACCTGGGGCTGGTTCCACACTGAATTGATAAGTTACCCAGCCAACCAACGATGAAATGTTTTAGCATTAAGAATTAGCCCTTAAGACTTTATTTTTTTCTTGTTTTTGTTCATCTTGAGGGGTTTTCTGCCTTAATTTAGTTTGCAAAATGTACTCATAATAAGTAATTCAGATTTTTTAAGAAAATCACTGTTAGGTTTGGTACTACTTTTATTTCTAACAGTTAGCATGTAGCTTGAGCTAGCAGTCAGGCAGCTGAAGCTAGCATAAACAATGAAAAATGACCTCTCCACCAAGCAAGCTGAATAGAACCTGGATACTTCATGGAAGAAGAAAAGTATGTTTATCCAACCATTCTTATTTTTGCCTGTTATCTCTTTTTTAATTCTCTTCAATCTAGTATCACTCCATTTTTAACAGTAAGTAAAAAGCTAGCAGTCAATTCAGTTTGAGCTAGCGTAAACACTGAACATGAAAGGAGCTCTGCTAGCAAGGCCAAGCAGAGAAACTCAATACATGAGACTTTTAAAAAAGCAGCCCTAATGCCTGATGGTTTTTTTTTTTTGTCAGTTTAAGGGGGTATCTTTTCAAATTTTCCTTGTAATATGTACTAACAACCAACTTCAAAACATGTTAACAGTACAGTGTATGAACCAAAAGCAGAAATTTGAATCAGAATAAAGTGCTTTTGTTGCTATTTTGAAAGGAATATTACCCTTCTTCTGACACTGGTACCACTTTTATATTTTAGCAGTAACACATATTTAAGTATAATGGTCAGTTTAAGCTTGCATAACCCTGGAAATAAAGAGCATCTAACCAACCATTTCTTTGCCAGTTGCTGTCAGGCAGCTACCTAACACCCTGTAGTCCTCATATTCATGGTCTTATGCTATGCAGCATAGAGTTTAACATGCTGGTTTGCGCTATGATGGTTAAGCTTTATGAGCCAAAGAGCTAAATTTGGGAGTACTGAGTTATTGCGTAGTGTCCTTTCGTTTTCTTCCACAGCAAACCCCAGGCTTGTTTGTGTGTCTCATGCTGAGTGAGCACCCATATTAACATCAGCTAATATTAGTGTGACATTCTCCCCTCCTTTCAGAGCTCAGCTGGTGTTTAAGCACTCAGGAAAATGTCACTCAAATCCACTATGGCGGGAAAACGTATAAAACTGGCTGAAATAATCACAGGGAAGAGTCATTATTAATAAGGCTACTCTTAATCTGCTCCCCTCAAACTTCAGTGATTGTAGTCAAATGAAGTGCTGGACGCTTCAGTCTTTGCCCTGTGACTTAGTCATGAGACTTATTTTCACCAATAAGTTCATCTTTAAGTCTTTCTCAAAGCAGATTAGACATTCGGGCAGGGTGTCCAAATTTGTTTCGCAAAGGACCACATATAGAAAAATGTAAGGATGACTGGGCCACACCGGCTTACCTACCTTTACTGTATTTGGTGAAATTTGAAACTGTGCGGGTTAAGATATCTTTAATTACTGAAAATGCTAAAAAAAAAAAAACATTTTCAATTAATGGCTTCACAAGGCAAACATTCAGTCATTTTAAGTGATTTTTTGGTTGGTCCAGGATAGGCACCTTGTTAAGATAAAAATGACCCTCTTGGCAGCAGAGAAAAACTGCCCGACATTCAGACAAAATAACAACAAAATGCACAAAGCCGGCAAACTTTTGAGCAAGCTTTAAGATGACAAGCACAATATTCTTTGTAAATCAAACCTTTAATCAAAAAGATTTGCCTTAAAATGCTGTGATCAGTCTAGCACAAAATTATATACCATTATAGGCCAAATTTCCATTATTTTTTGAACTTGCTGAGGGTCAGCTAAAAGTCAACTGCGGGCTGCAGTTGGCCCCCAGACCATAGTTTGGATACCCCTACATTAGAGTAAGATGCTTCAAGCCGTAGATTATTTGACTCTTGACTTTCTGCTCTGTGACTCTGGATTAATTAGTTCACAATAGGGATGCACGATACTGAATTTTGGTGATATCTGATATGTCGATATTTCTAAATCCATTATCGCTGATATCGATACATATTTTGTCAAGATCACAAAGTCTAAATTTCACTTTAACTGACCTGCTCCTTTCATAGTGACTGTCTATTTGTGTTAGAAACAGCTGTAAAAAACATTTTATTCTTCACTAAATGAAACTTGATTTAGAAAAGTGGACTCAATGATGTTTAAGTAAACCATTATGACACATATTTGAGCTCTGCCAGTATTACTTGGCCAATATATGGGAAATATGTGGCCAATTTGTCCGGCCATAATATCGTCTGTAAACATCGGCACATATTTTGATATCTCTTGATGCAGATATTCCAGTTTTTAAGCCAAAATCTGCCGATACTGATATTGTGCCTGTCATATTATGCATCCCTACAGTCTACCATATAGGCTGTTGGTTTCACAATCAAACAACGTATTGATAACCTGATAGTGTTAAAAAAATCTTTCGACGATACAGACCTGCCTGAGAAAAGCCTCCTTATTGGCCAGCTCATTCTCTAGCTTGTCGTTGATGTCGTGCACCGACGTGGACTCCCGCTGAGCGCTCAGGTAGCGTTTTTCTAACGTTACAATCCTCTCCTCCATGTCCTCTTTCTGACACATGGCCTGCAAGGAGAAAAACACTGTTGGAGCGATCAAAAAAGCACAAAAGCATAAAATCATGACAGTATTTTCTAACACTGATTGAGCGTTTTTTCCTCCAAGGAGAAGAAAATCAAAGGTTTTCCTTAATTGCTTCTGAATCACAAAACTTCCCTTTAAATCATGCAGCTCTGACTTGTGTTTAATTCTTTGTAGCGATGAATTATGCAGCTCAATATCTGCTCAGGCTTAATTTCATTACAACACATAAATTATGCAAACTAATTAAAGCAGGAATTTCTTCAACAAGTGTGCATAATGTTGTCATCACATTGTGGACTGGAGTAGGACAATTAAGCAGCTGCTTGAGGATTAAAAAACAGGAAACCTCCTGCTTTAACTGAGAAAATAAAAAATACAGACATTCCTTTGTTTCAAAGGAGTCCTCAAGTCATCGCTCATCCTGGAATACAAGCAGAAAACAAAGCTTCCGGTTGTTTTTTTTTCCATTCTCAGAATATGAAATTAATCTAGATACCTTATCTGTTCAAAGCTTTCTATATGAAATATGTAGTTACAAAAAACCTATCAACAAATGCAAAATGTGACATTAATCACAGCTTCACGTGACTCCATATTCTATGATACTACTAACTACTATACAATCTACATATAACCTGAGTCCTGCAGGAGTAAAGCTTTACTTAAAGGGAAAACTCTGCTGTTGCATTGTATCACACTCTAAAATCACATGGCAAATGCAACTGTTGGCTTGTCTGAAATTACCTTACAAGTCCGTGAATGTCTTGTTTTTCTTTTAAAAATGTTCTCAATGTATTTTTGACTCTTATGATAATTTGTAGCCTACTGCATGTAATCGTTGAGGAAATATAACGTTAATTTTATGTAAAGCTGTTTTATGTTTAGCTGTTTGCCAAAAAAATAGTTAAAAGCATTTGTTAGGTTGTCTGACATTAACTTACAAGCCACTAAGTATATTGTTTTACTTTTATAAATATGTTCTGATGTTTTAATGTAAGGAAATATCACATGTTAAATTTTTAGGAATAGTTGGCTAGCTAAAAACAAAGCAACTGTTAGCTTGTTTGACATTTGCTTACAAGTGATTTCTTATGTTGTTTTTCTTTTTTAAATGTTCTCAATGTCCCTTTAGATTCTCATAACATTCAGTTATCTATTGCATATTATCATGTGAAGAAATAGTATGTGCTAGTTTATGTAAAAATCTGGTTAGCCAGAAAAAAAACATTAAAAGCAATGTTAGCTTGTCTGGTAATAGCTAAGAGGCTGTCAAATATGATTTTTTTCTTTAAAATATTGCCCTGTTTCCCACTAGGTATTTGTTTTAGTTGTCTTTTCAGTATTTTGTTGGTTATTTAATAACGTAAATAGCATGCTAACTTTAATTTAACTGCTAAGAAGAAAAACACAAGACTATTTAGGTATTTAGATAATTAGTGTGAATGTGCTGAATCACAAATTTAAGACCTAAAATGGATAACTTTTAGAGGAATGTCATGTCAACACTGTATTAGAAATACATAGGGAGAGAAAAACTGGCTTCATTTATTTCTGTTGTGTTTGATTGTTAGCTTGTGTCCTTGAAAATGTTGATATAACCGACCAAGATGCATCTGTTAGTGTACCACTTCTCACAAGCAATCATTGTTTCATTTTCCATGGTGTGATTTACTGAAGATTTTCTTCATAAATATTATTTTCAGTTCGACAAAGCCTCGAATTGTGTGTGTGTGCATTGGTGCAGCTTGCAGATACATACAGTAATAAAAGGGGAGTGTATGCTAATAGGAGCTTTTTTTAGCCTCCTGCTAGCTCCTCTTTGAAGTCTCTCTAGCAAATTCATGTGTGCAGTAACCTCTTTGATGTCCCTCTGGTACTTGTTGTTCATCTCCTCGGACTTGATGAGGTCCTTGCGGGCGGTCTCCAGCTCCTGCTCCACCTCAGAGACGCGAGAGGAGAGCGAGGACATGCGCTCCTTCATCTGGGCCAGCTCGTAGTTCTGCTTCTCCAGCAGGTCCTGGAGCTCCACCACTTGGCTCGCCTCGTGGGCCGACTCCAGAGAGCCGTTTGACAGGCGCTGGAGGAGCAACGGGAGACACAGGAGCTTTATTGTGAGGTTCAAGAAGTTGAAACTTTATATCTCTGTTAAAAGGGATGTGAATTAGTGCATGGATGGAAGAAATGCAAGGAGGACTAATCATTCTTGATCTGAGGTATATCCTCTTGACCAGCCTTTCCCAAACTTAAATATTAACTTTATTTTGTAATAACTCCCTTTGAAGACATACTTTGACTGCAGAAACTCCTTTAAAGTAACATCAATGCCTCCAAATTTGAATAATCAGGAAGCAAGTTTTGTAGTTGTATCTGAACAGGAGTGTCACCAATTAACACAACACCAGTTAAACCATGGCCCCGGCCCTGTTTATCAGACAAAGTCAAATATAAAAAGCCATCAGGACAGCAAAATGTCCTGGATTTCTTTGTAAGTAAGGGACTTAAAATACGTGATCAGGTATTTTATGATGGTTAAAAACAGCACTGGGTAACTGAAGGCCCAGGGGCCAAATGCGGTCCTCCTACTCCCTCAATGTGGCCCCGCAGTCAATTTAAAATACTTTAAAAAATACTTGTGAATAAAGAAAATGTAAAAAATATATATTATGAAAACAATGAAAAAATGGCAATTACTGCAAAAATAGCTGTAATTGTCTTTAACTGTCTTTGTGGAACTCAAGTTCGTGTATTATTAAATGCATTTGTTCAAACTAAAACAAACCTGTTGGTGATAAATACTTTAATAACCATTTAATATTCTTAAAGTTGAGAGTATCTCATTTAAATTTCAACAGTTTGGCCCCTGTGGCATTGAGAATAAATTAATGTGGCCCTCTTTGTCACAGAAGTTGCCCATCTCTGGTTAAAAATGTTATTTTGAAACTACCCTAATTATTGGAAAAAGAATGAGTAGTTAAACGTTTACAGCCCAACTTGCTTTTTAAGTTAAGCAAACAAATACACATAGAAAATGTGAGCCTGTTTTATCTTGCTGGATATACTGCAAATTACAATAACAAATCAGGTTGTACTTTTATTTGCACGTCTAGTGGGACTTTTTTGATAGTTTCTGATGTTGTGGGAATGCTTTGGTGTAGTTCAGCTTTAATATGATCAACATATTTCATACAGTGTCCTCTGTTCTGTGTGATTATTAGCACATTTAAAGGTGAGAAATCAACTGATCCTGCCTAAATTGAGCCTCTGCTTTTGGCACTGGCTTTTAGCGTTGTCAAAACTGTATGATACAGAGGAGGGTGGACAAAATGTGGCCAGGGGGCCGCCTCCCCACTCCCTCACTGTGGCCTGTACATACATGTGTATAAACATAAAGCATGAAAAAACCTACCTTAAAAAAATAAAACAGCTAAATTATTAAGAAAATAGTTTTACAAGTGGCTCATGTTTATTTGCATTTGTAAAAACGATAACAGAATTTTTATTAAAAAATCTGCTTTAATGAATATTAAATGCTCTGTGACTTGCATAAATAACTGGCTTGAATTCTCTGTTTAGCTCAATAAGTTAAGAATTACAGCATGTATTTGCGTTTTAACAGCTAAATGGTAAAAGGATGAGTTACATATTTCAACAATGAATGTAGCCTTTGGGATAACTTAGGTTTCTCATCCTGGATACAGACCATCCATTCATCATCTTTACTGCTCGTCCCTTTAGAGGGTTACAGAGGGACTAGAGCCTATTATTTGTCCTGCAAATTGTCCTTCGGTTTTGGAAATAAAATTTTGGAATAAGCTCAGTGATGACTTAAAATTATGCAAAACTATCTTGAAGTTCAGAAACACCTAAAAGCATAAATTAATTAATGCTTATAAGGTATAATGATTTTATAGTATTATGATATAAAGAAGGATGTCCTTTATGTGTTTTTCCTTTTCTTGGATTGTACAGGATAGGCAAAAACTAGCCACGAGCTTCAGCCTTTACCTTTTTCGGTTGTTGACAAGTTTGGGCTAAAGGATTGTATTCTTTGTTTGTTAACATCTATGTAACCGAAATAAAAATATTCATTCAAAAATATTGAATTATCCCTTTAATATCAAAAATCAGCTCTGATTTGTTGCATGATAACCAAGATTTCAAGTTTCTCCTGCTGTTTAAACTGACAGTAACGGCTCTTGAACACATTGTTTCAGGCTTTCATTGCACATGAAGCAGGTTTTGATCCTCGTTTAGCTCTGCCTCGACTTGAAGGTGACCCAGAGCCGGCTGTAAGAGCCTTCGCCGCGACCTCTTCCTCCGACATTATGCAGCAGCACACGTAAACCTGCAGAGCTGCATACAGATCTGCCTCGGATTATTAATTCATAAAGAGAGCTGTAACATCCTCATATTTACTCGATGATAGAGAGCAGACGGAGCCTAAAACACGAACCCCAAATCCCAACGCAGAGCTTTGAAATCCTTTTAACATGCAGACCACAGCACCCAAACACCTGCGAAGATCAATGGAGGGGCTATTACTGATCTGGTCTGGGAGAGGGGGTGAGGAGTGTTGGTGCTAATGAAGACACGGCGATCGTCGGCCCCGTGTTGGTGCAGATTAAAGGGGCCAAAATGAGGGAGTGCTGTTCTTGGTGGGTTCAGAGTGCCAACGTGTGCTAACGGCTGAAATGTGCTAACGTGACAGCGAGGGTTGATCAGTCAATGTCACGGCAGTCAGGAGGAATGACAGCCCTTCAGGAGCACAATCATCTCCTCCTGAGCCGTCCACAGGTTATTATGATGTGACAGGTGGAGGAGGTCAAAGAGAGCGGGAGTCAGGGGTGAAGTGAGACAGCTCCTCCAGACTATATTGACCCACGGAGTGATCTCGCTGTTAGAATAACATGGGCTAGTTGAAAAATAACAGTTTGACCGAGTTTACTACATTTTTTTATACAGCAGTGATTGGTTAAATAAAAAAAAGGGTCAAACAAAACATTAATGAACTCTCAACCTTTGACACCTTTAAATTAAAAATCCAAATTCCAATGAAGTTGGGACGTTGTGTAAAAAAAAAACAGAAATCAAGTCAACAACAAAGTCAAGATATATATAAAAGCTGGGACAGGGGCTTGTATACCTTTGTGTTCCTCATCCATCCATGATTCCCAAAAACAGTTTGAAACGTGGACTCAGACCACAGCAGACTTTTCCACTTTGCCTCAACCATCTCAGATGAGCTCGGCCAAATGCAGTCAGTGGCATTTCTGATGATTTGTGGCTTTGTCTTTGCAGGGTGGAGTTTTTACTCACTATGTTAACAGACAACGGTTTTCTGAAGTGTTCCTGAGCCCATGTGTTAAAATCCTTTACAGAATGATGTTGTTTTAATGCCTGAGGGATTGAAGGTCATGGGCATTCAATGATGGTTTTTGACCTTGCTGCTTATGTGCAGAGTTTCCTCAGGATTCTCTGAATCTTTTTGTGATATTATGGACTGTAGACGATGAAATCCCTAAACCTCACCGTCCTTTCAGAGATACTCCTTTTATACCCAATCATGATGCTCACCTGTTTCTGATTCACCTGTTCACCTGTGGAATGATCCAAACTGGTGTTTTAAGAGCATTTCTCAACTTTCCCAGTCTTTTGTTGCTCCTGTCACAGCTTTTTCGGAAAGTGTTCCAGGCATCAAATCCAAAATGAGTGATATTTGCAACAGCGCATTGAAGTTTATCAGTATGAAGATTTAATATCTTGTTACCTCTGCCAAGGAGGTTATGTTTTTGGGAGGGTTTGTTTGTCTGTCTGTCTGTTAGTTAGTTAGCAACATTACTCAAAAAGTTATGGACGGATATTGATGAAATTTTCAGGGAATGTCCGGATTGGGATAAGGAACAAATGATTAGATTTTGGAAGCGATCCGGATCTCCGTCTGGATCCAGGAATTTTTTAAAGGATTGTTTAACATTGGGAGATAAGGCCATTTTCGACATTTGTGCATATAACTCCACAAATAATGGTCAGGGCACTTGGGGAAAAAATACAGGACAAGTTTCCAACATGCTCTACAGTATATCAAAGACTGATCCGGATAAAGGAATAATTCCGGATACTGTGATCCAGAATATGAAAAAATAGGGGACCTTTGGAATTTTCATCATAGGAAGAGAACAAATGAAGCTATAAACACACAACAAACACCATTATATAGCCAAGGCATTGTGGAATTTGGAAGGTGCCGACGGATTTGCTGTATCTTCAAAAGCTAGGGAGCTAGATCCAGAAGAAAACCGCCATTAAGGAAAACTCGATTTTCGGGAATAACTGCTGAACTAATGTTGATATCATTATGAATCCAGTTGCTAATGGTACGTTTTCATGGTCAAGGAATCTAAAAATGTAGTTAAAATAAATGTGGGACTAATATTTATGGTGCAAATGACAAATAGGGGGAACTGTGGCGCTTGGCGGAGGTCTGCACTCTCTGAGTGCTTTCTAGTTTTTTAATGTATTCAGTTGAACAGAGGTAGGACTTGCACATTGTTGTATTTTATTTATTTATTTATTTTTACTTAATGTCCCAACTTCATTGGAGTTGGAGTATGTAGTTCATTGCACAACCTTCAAGGGCATTCGGATTATACCAAGGCTGTACGTACATTATTATCTATATTTGTTGTTATCCTCCAAAAGTCTCACCTTGCCGTGAACTTTCTGCTGAGCTTCTGTTCCCTCCAGCAGATCCTCTCCTCCCTCTCCAGACGCCACTTTTCTCTGGATGTGAGCATTTTGTTCCCGTAAGGCCACGATCTGCAGGAAGACAAAAACATGCATTAAAACCCAAAAAAACCCTGTGCTAAATCAAGGTCAGCTTCATGTTTTGAGAGCGTAATGACAGGATCCAGCAGAACCCTCAGAAGTTGTTACGGCACCACTTCCACTCGTCGTGTCTCCCTCTTATGTAATCCCAGCTAATTACAGTCTGTCCCCCCATGGAGGAATTTACTGAACATGAAGCTCCAAACATGTGACACTGATACGATCACTGTAATTATCCCGCCCGGCGCTCCTCACGTCTTGTTTCAGCACCTGAAGGGAGCGTCCTGGAGTCATAATCCTGTCGGAGAAATGACCGCCAAATACAATAATTAGCTTCGTTCCTGTCAAGTGCTGTGTGATTATTACTGTCCTCACTGTGGAGAGGTGAAAGGTAGACAGGAAATCTGGGCTGCTTCATGAGGCTCATAAACTATCTGAAGACTTCATGGAGCCAGATACTCTTAAAACGAGACTGTACGGAAGCTAGAGCGTGTTGGAGAAAGATCTGGAACATGAAAACAAAAAAAATGACCCAACAAGAATGTTCGCTTCCTGGAGAACTTCTGACTAAAACTGGGCGTCAGTTTCCTGGAAAGATGAAAAATGGTGTTACCCTAAAGATGAGAAGTATAGAGGAGGGCTACGTGATTGATTTAATGTTCTTAAGTAATAAAAATGTTATAATTTACCATAAATTAACAACAACTATGCATTTGATGGGCTACATACAACACTGTATCTTGAGTTTTTTTTTTAATTAATTATTCCTAACAATATTTTTTTTTAATTACATTTCATTGTTTGTTTTCTAATAATTATTTTGCATTTGATGGGCTATATAAAAGACTGTATCTTGAGGTTTTTTTTTTTTAAATTAATTATTCCTAACAATATTTTTTTTTAATTACACTTCATTGTTTGTTTTCTAATAATTGTTTTGCATTTGATGGGCTATATAAAAGACTGTATCTTGAGGGTTTTTTTTTTTTAATTAATTATTCCTAACAATATTCTTTTGAAATTACATTTCATTGTTTGTTTGTTTTTTAAATAAATATCATGCATTTGATGAGCTACATACAACACTGTATCTTTACTTTTTTTTTTTTATTAATTATTCCTAACAGTGAGGAGTTGTGCAGTATTTATTCATTGATGTATTTATTTATTTTTACATTTATTTCTCCCTTTCATGCTTAGGCTTGAATTTGAGTTTATCCTTTTTAAGATTTATGTTTTATCAGTGAATAAAATTGTTAAACTCTGGCAAATGAAAATGAAAGTAAACATTTTGTTTCAAAAAAAAAAAAAAAAAGAAAAAGAAAAACCTTTTGCCAAACTTCTGGCATGACATGATTAAAGCTGCATCACTTTTTATATCTTCCTGTTTTCAGTTCAGACTTCAACAATTCCCATAAACATTGGACCGTGCAGCTGATTATACAGAAACAGAGAGGTCAGACTTATTCAGTATATAAAGTGCATGAGATCTGCCGTTCTTAATAGAAGCAGAAAACTGCTTTTCTTTTAAATCAGACGATAATCAATGAAAAAACTATCATTAAAATAAACAAAGCTTTGGACTGGAATCCTCAGCTGGCCTCATTTAAATCAGTAAGAGATCATTAATCTGAATGGGTATAAGAATGATAATAAAACCTCATCATGATGGTCGGGGTCTACTTCACGTGAATCCTGCAGCCTCAGTCTTCACCTGCACCATCCTCGCTCTTCCACACCCACCACACTGTTCATTATTTTTAACGAGGACATAATTATGCCTCCGTATGTCTCTGTAACATTATTCTGAGATGGCCTGTAATTTCTCCAGCTCAGAGATCAAACACCGACGACAGCGCTCACATAAAGGAGGATGAAGTGAGGGATGAATGGAAATGACAATCAGGGAAGTTTCCAGATGCAAAAAGAAGACAAGTCTGTTTTTTTTCTGTTTGATGTTGTTGATCTAAACACAGAGGGAGATCCTCCTTATCTTTATTTAGCACCGCTGCTGTGGCCTGAGAGGATGGACGAGGAGAGGAGGGGTGAGGGAGAGCCGGGGGTTTCTTAGAGTATGAAGGATTGATTTTGTGAAGGTGAGAGCTGGGGGGAGTCCGAGGGTGCTGCAGTGTGTTTTAATTACAATCAATCAACACTGCAGAGAAAACGTATGTGCACGCAAATTTAATTTATACACACAAGCATGGGCGACACATTAAAGAAATGAGGTTGAGATGTGTCAATATTGATAATTAAAATTTCTATATTAAAAAGTATGAAGTGAAAGATGTGAGAGAAAGCATAAAGAAAGTTCATGACATTTATGAGCTGTTTAATTTTCATTTATACTTCAGCCAATAAATCAAACTATCAGTTATTCCCTGTTAAAATCTGATTTTTATTAGCACTTTGCATAATAGTTTTGAAAACTGAATAATTTTGTCAGAAAGAAAACACATTTTGTTACAAATCTGGGTTAAATTTGTTGCCTAAATCTTGACATTTTTGTTTAAATAAAAAAAACTTTTTCTTTTAAAATAATATTTGCCAAAGGAAACAAAAAGTGTTGGATAGAAAACATGAAATTATTTCATTATATATTTGGATAATATGTTGGGGAAGCTCTAACCTGACACTCCAGATGGACAGTTCCATATATCCGCCACAGAAATATTTCACTGTGGTATAATTTAATGTCAGAAGACAGTCTAAGGTAGTTTAAGCTAAAGGCTAACAACAGCACGAGCTGCTGCGTCATCGTAGCAGCATTGCTTGATATGATTGGCCTGTGATGAGTGTGACCAGCTGAACGATCGTCCAATCACAAGCTGCTGTTGTTTTTGAAGGCTCTGCCTCTGAAAACATTTTTGAACGGCTCTTTCCCAGATGGATTAGTGAAATACAGACCTGATCAAAATCTTAAGACCAGTTGAAAAATTGCTAGAATTTACCTTTTGCACATTTGGATCTTAATGAGGTTTTAAGTAGAGCTACAATATGCAAAAGCAAGAAGGGGGAGTGTTACAAAAAGCACTTTGAAAAAGTAATTTATTGAAAACAACAACTAAACTGAAATAGGCTGTTTATCAGCTGATCAAAAGTTTAAGACCATCGCTCAAAAAATTACAAAAAACTCTCCAAACCAGAACAAAAATTTTTCTCAGTAGGACTCAGTAATGAGTAGCTCCACCGTTCTTGTTAATCACTTCAAAAATTTGTCTGGAACTGATGGCCATTTTTATAAACTTCCCTTGCCATCCATCCCCAAATGTTCTCTATGGGATTTAAATCAGGGGAACACGCGGGATGGTCCAAAAGAGTGACGTTATTCTCCCTGAAGAAGTCCTTCGTCAAGCGAGCATTGTGAACTGCAGCGTTGTCCTGTTGAAAAACCCAGCTGTTACCACACAGACGAGGGCCCTCAGTCATGAGGGATGCCCCCTGCAACATCTGCACGTAACCAGCTGCCGTTTGACGACCCTGCACCACCTGAAGCTCCAGTGTTCCACTGAATGAAAAAGCACCCCAGATCATGATGGACCCCTCTCCACGGTGCCGGGTAGAAAACATCTCAGGTGGGATCTCCTTGTCATGCCAGTAATGTTGGAAGCCATCTGGACTGTCAAGGTTAAATTTTTTCTCGTCAGAGAATAAAACTTTTTTCTACCTTTCAATGTCCCATGTTCGATGCTCTCTGGCAAAGTCTAAACGGGCAGTTTTGTGGCGTTGAAGGAGACGAGGTCTTTGAATTCTTTTTTTGTTTTTGAAACCCTTTTCCCGCAGATGCGGTCTGATGGTTATTGCACTGCAGTCGGCACCTTAATTTGAGTCGAGGACCGCCCTGTGTCTTGACGGACAGCCAATCGGATCCTCCGGCTCAGCGCAGGTGTAATTTTTTTGGGTCTACCACTTGACTTTTTTGTTCCATAATGCTCAGGATCTTTCAAAAAATTTAGAATGACTGTCTTACTGCGTCCAACCTCAGCAGCAATGGCACGCTGCGAGAGGCCTTGCTTATGCAGCTCGACGATCCGACCACGTTCAAGAAGAGACAGCTTCATAGCTTTAGCCATCAGGAGGGCATGACCGTGTGAATGCCTGACAGAAAATGAAAATTTTGAGCAGATTTTGGCTTTAATAGCCTGTGGTCTTAAACTTTTGATCAGGTGATAAGCAACCTATTTCAGTTTTTTTTTGTTTTTTTTTAATTACAAGTTCCAAATGTTTTTTTAATGCACTCCCCCTTCTTGCTTTTGCATATTGTAGCTCTACTTAAAACCTCATTAAGGTCCAACTGGTCTTACGATTTTGATCAGGTCTGTATTTCCATGGCGGTTATATGGAACTGTCTGTCTGGAGTACTTCAGACAATGAATCAGGCAGATCCATCTGCTCTGCAAGGCTAGGGAAGCTCTGTTTTACAGGAAATCTAAATGCAGTGAAACTTCAATTAACTGACTAATTTCTCTAGAAAACCTGACAGTAGAAGTTGATACTATCTGCAAGAAAAAAAATGTTAGAATTTGAAACAAATCCTGAATATTATTTATAAGGATAACTTGAAATCATTTGAGACACACAAACTGTTTTGAGAACTTGATATAACGTAAGGGAAAACTAAATATTATTATCTTGAAAACTTAACATTTGTTCAAAGAATTATATTTTCTTAGACAAACTTGATATAATTTGTTAGACAAAGTTGAGATAAAGAGATGAATTTGACCACATTTGTCAGGAAAATGTGATGCCAATGTTTTTAAGACAAGTTGATATTTATTAGTAGAACAATCAGACTTGATCACGTTTAATGTGACAACTTGATATTTTTAAAAAGGAAACTTGATATCATTTGTTACCATAATGTCAAAGTTTTTGTTAAGACAAATCATTGTGATTGTAAAGAGATATTGAAATCGTTGGAAAAAATTCTAACTTAAAAGTCTTTATTAGGTTAACTGAATATTCTTAATAAGGTTAAATTCATGTTCTTTGTTAGCTTAATTCAAATTTCTTTATGTTAACTTAATGTCCTTTATTAGGTTGACTTATATATATATTCTTTATTAAGTCAAATCAACACAATTTTTTTTACAGTTTTAATGCTATTTACACACTATTCCTCAGTAACAAGCCCTTTAGTTATTTAAAAAAACGGTTCATTTCCAGCCAGTGCTTTTATTTACAGATTATGTCCATGCAAATGTCCTCGAGGACATAAAAACCTTTGTTTTCCTTGACCGTCAGTTATATCTACTGTCCAGCCTGAAAACACATAAAGCTTCATTTTTCTTCTGATAGAAATTCCAGCACAGCCTGGTCGACTGTTTGTTCCACGTGAAAAATTGCAATCAGCAGCAGTAATCAGCGCGTGGCCACTTAAACACCTGTGACTACATGAGGTGAAAGGTCTGCGATTTCATCAGGCACGGCAGCGTCTCCAGAGCCCCGCGGGGGAGAAAGGACTCGTACCAGACCTCCATCACAAATCAATTACCGCTTCACTGGCTCCCGGCTCTGCCCGCCTCCCTGGAGCCTGAGAGGTGCGGACATTTTTATTCTGCAAAGAAGCTTTAACTGCCTCCTCCAGCGCCTCAAGGTCCAATCACTCAGCTGTCCACTGCTGACAACTGGACTGTTAACCATTGATGAGGGGACAGCCTGGCAGATGGACTGGACGGGGATTTCTAACCTCAGCTGTGTGATGTGAGACATATCTTCAAAGTGCTGAGACGTCTGTCGGCAGGTTTAACAGTTCAGAAAGCAGACTTTGTCCAAAAGCTTCAACTTCTCACCATTTCTTCTCTCTATTCGCTCCTTCACTGTCTAATCGTCTGACCTCAGAGAACTCAAACTGGGACTGCTGGCTAACAATCAACCAGATGTTAGAGAGCAGAAAGTTTTGTCTGCAAAGTTTGCTCATTAGAAACAGAAAAAAGAGCCTTAAAATTGCCAAAAGCCAGTTTAAAGTCTAGTGCTCCATCAACTAGGCTACTTTAGCTAGATTCAAGCCAGTCCAAGCTGAGTGACATTTGAGATTTTATGATTTTATTTTTTAAAAATGGGACAGTATGCATTAACGAACATTTACATATAAATACATAGGATTATAGCCAGGAGGCTAATTTCCATCCCCAGTCCCATTGGAAGGTTGGTGTCAACACATAAAACAAAAACAAACATCAACTAGAAAAGCACTCAGAGAGTGCAGACCTCCGCCAAGCAGCTCAGTTACAGCAGTGGCGGAGGTCTAAAACCCTTGTAAAAGATACTATCTGGATCACCAGATACAGAATACAGCCAGGATCTGGACCAAACTCAGCACATACATGGTGGTTGTTATCCTGTATGAACACAACAAGTTCTGGGAACATCACTTAATATTTTGATTTTATGTGAATTATTGAATGTCATCAATGGGATTTCCCATTATAAAGTTCAATGTTTTTTTTGTGACGTCAATCTGTATCGGATCCAGCTGAAATTTACCTTGATGATAGAGACATGGGCCCCATATGATCCTGTGAAATTGGAAGCAAATTTGTTCAGAAATGGCAGAGATATGATTTTTTTTAAAATTCTGCCTAATGTTAACTTATGGGATTTTTTGAAATTTTGGAATTTTTTTCATCCAGACAGATATACATACCACCACCAAAATCGAATAGTTTCTAAGTTGGACCATTACCAACTTCTCCTGAAAACTTCAGCAAAATCCGTCCTGTAGTTTTTGTTTGCATCGCCATATCTTTACAATTATCCAATTCTTAATTAACAACTTTGGCTGTTTTTAATCGTTTTAAATCCTTTCCGGACAACTGAATTGATACGAAAAGACAAAAGCATCGACTCATGGTTTGGGAAATCTGCTGTGGGAGCAGCTGTAACTCTCCATCTCCTCTCAGTTTGTCTCCACACCTCGTCAGCTTACTGCTTTCTCTCATTAACACACACACCTCCTGAAAACCTGCCCCTGCTCCCCACCTGCCATCCCTACTCCTGTCTCCTGTCACTCTCTCCTCCTCTCCATCCTCGTCTGCGTCGGCCTCTCTCCTCACCAACCTATACTCCGGTCCTCAGAGTCAGACTGGCGTGTCTGACAGGCTGTGAAGTGGCAGCCCGAGGGGCTTCTTCTCAGCTGGAACACGAGCATCTGCATTGCAAAGGTCGCTCAGGTACCACTGAATGCTCGAGTCGGGAGGTCGAGGGGGAGTTCGACCACGTTGTTGAAGGGGGCCACTCGTGTGTCCGAGCTTTGCCTCAGATACTCATGTGTAATTTGTGTTACTCCCAAAAAAGAGGAGGGCAGGTGAAGTCTGCAGAGGGGCTCGGGTGCTTTCTGGGTGTTTGAGTTGATTTATAATTCAGGACAAACCTCTGTGTACTGGGTTTCATAGTTTGAAAATACATAAAAATAAAATAAATTACAGGATATTTATAATGCAGATTTGTTTCATGTCTTTTAAGATGCAATTAAAAGCCACCAATGTGTTACTTTATACTACTTTGATTAATTTTTCCATTTATTTAAGTGCATTTTATCTGGCTCTTCAAATCACTAACCTTGCATTTGGTGTTAAAACATATTTCATTATCTCTGTTAATTTCCATTTAAAAATAAAACTGTGAAATGATCTGTTCGCACAACACATAATGCTAGCTTCTCTGAATTGTGGAGGATTTAATTACTTCTCACATAAATGGATCCACAAACTTTTGAAACCAGGGTCTCGACTAAAAGGTTTTGAAAACGTTTTGTTTTGTGTAAGTGGCATGTGCAGTACTCTTTCAGATAAAGGTAGCGTGCGCACCAAGGAACAACAACAACAACAACAACAACAGCTATGGCCAGCTACCGAGCAACATGTGTGCTGCTATGGATTTGCTGCATCAATACTCTGACCAGCGGAGACGCATTTGTTGTATTAACTGTAAAGAAAATATACTATCATTATGATTATACATGTATTATGATCCTTTTATGTGCCTGGGTGACAAGCCTTCATGATGAAACTAGAACCCGGAAACGAGAAATCAAAGTAGAATATCTTGTCCGCACCGTCACATCAGCAGAAGAACTCACAGTCTCTGAATGAGGAAGATGACAACTGTTGTGACGCATGTTTGTGTAACTCTGAACTGCAGTATTATATTGGTTGATGCTTGCGTACCGTGACTCTTTAAATATGAAAAGCTTAGACGCACTCTTTAGTGCATGAGGAAGTTGCCTTTTGTTGTAAACTGCACGTACTCCTTGCAAGTAAATCGAAGACAAGCTCCTTTCTCCTGTTGTTCTTTTCCATCAAAGTCAGGGGCAGTTTGGGAAATTTTCCTGACATTTTCCAAAGACATTACAAACCTACATCGCCAACTACTGGCCTGGCATGCACACTACTGAGTTGTTCTCGCGGATCCATGTGAACATGCATCATTATCACACCATCACTGGAAGCTCTTACCTCCTGATTGGCTGCTGTAAGCTCCTCCTCCAAGGCAGAAACCCTCTCCAATGAAACCCGTAGTCTCTCTCGTACCTGAAAAAGAGACAAACATCGTCATCCTCTGCTGCATTTATGGGCACAGTGCTGCATTCAATGGGCCTGATAATAAAGGCCCTGTCAAAAAACATTCTTGAACTCTATTTTAAGTCGTGTGTGAGGATCCAGAGGTTAACACAGCAGGAGAAGAGCCCCACTGCAGAGAGAGAGCTGTCCTCTTTTCCTCCTTTAGCCTCACAATAACACTTTACTGGAGCTTCAAAGCAGCGTTATGAGGCTTTTACAGCTTTTAAAGCACCACTTTCTGAGAGGACGTTTTCTTCCTGCACTTCTCTGTCACTCTATAAAAGAAATCTCAGAGCATCTCGTGTTGCTGCTCTGATGGAGCGTTTTTTTTAACACCGTGTTGTGACCATATTTCTGCCCCCGCCTGATCTCACAGGAGGTTGATCCTGGATTAGATGTTAGGTGGCGTCAGAGCAGGGATGTCCCCCCTCTCACAGCGGGCCAAGGCAGCGTTTATACCCTCAGAAAGCATGCTTTATAAATGATAGCTTTTAGAGGAAGGGATGAATGGATTACAGGACGGTGCTGATATCACACAGGGGGCAAAGGCCACAGATCAGCAGGCTGTGAGGAGGACGGAGGAGCCATGTGGTTGTAGAGGATGAAACTGATAAATAGAAACATGGATGATACACCAGCAGCCATTTTTGAACTTTTTTTTTCAGTCTGTCGTTATATTTACATCATTGTGCATGACTTTCACAATACCAGCAGGGCTGTATCCAGAATTTTTATGACTTTGGTGGCCCAGCACAGATGTTGAGGGGGGGCCAATAAGTATATGTGCGGGAAAACATAAACGAATAGCCCACATTTTCAGTTCTGTCTACTTTTATTAAGTTACAAATAATTTGCCAGCTTCCCTAAAAGTTTTTGCACCTTTATAAAGTAGCAAATTCAGAAAGGTCAACGTTGTTGGCTTGATTCAAATGCAGAATTGAACACTTTTAGGCCTGTGACAGGTGAGGGAGGGCAAAAAGAGTGCCAGCTAGTATTGAACACTATGTGGAGCTGCAGCACTGGCTTTTTGATCTTTGTCTACTGATTGAAACATGATCACACCCCGATGTTACTATAGGTTTTGAAGCTTTTTGATCCCCATACAGTATCTGAGACACTTTTAATTTTTATATCATTTGTCAAAATGCGTCATTTTATCATTGGTAAATAATACGTTAACGTTAGATGGCCAGCTGCTGTGGACTTGCAAGGCTTCAGTAACTACAATAACAATTAATCAGCCATTCTTTTAGCCCAATTCCATTATCATTACAGTCCCTGATTATAACTTTAGAGAGAGCAACAAAATTAAATACATGACAGCCCCTGCAAACAGTTACATTGATCTCCCTATCCATGGTTTTATTGGTTATACATCTACAGTAATAATCTTTACAACCACATGGACATGAGGTCCCTCTTGAAAATGAGATCCCACATCTCAAGGGGCTTACTTTTAATAAATTCATGTTCAACAAAGACAAATATGGTGCTATACAGACAAAGATTGACTGATTGATTGAATCTATATTCAGCAGAGAAGAATGTGATGTGGACAGATTTATGATCTGAGCTTCCATGGGTTTGTCTCTGTCATAAATTCCTAATTTTAGTCCCTTTGTCTCTGCCTGGATGGAGACATCTCTGGATATATGGATGTGTATACACAAATATATATATTTATGTATATTTGTATATATGCATATATGTGTATCTATAAAATGAAGAGTATGGCTCTACTGTAAAGTGCTTTGAGATAACACTTTTTATGAACTGGCACTATTCAATAATAAAGATTGATTGATTGATTGATTGATTGATTGACATTCTCTTATCAGTGTTATTCAATAATAGTTTCAGGATCACTATCAGCACTCATGTCAGTGTTTTTGGTGAAGGAAATTTATTAAAGGAAGTAATATTTTTCATTAAGTTATCTCAAAAATTCATGTTAGAACATAGGGAAGGGGAGTTTTTTTTTTTAACAAATCATTTGAGCACAAATTTTCTCAAAGGTGAAGCAAACAACGAAGAAAGAGGAGGGTTTTCTCTCACATTGGGGGTGTTTGTGGACAGGTTAAACACATATTTTGTATTTAATAACTTTTAAATGGTGTATTTTGCATTATAAGGTACCTTTACGGAACAACAATCTGATCTGATTCATACGTGAAAAAGGTGATTTTTAGATCTCATTTACAACTTTGTCCCAAACTTTCACCTTATTAAACATTTATTTACAACTACATTATTAAAAAACACTTAGTAAAGTTTCTTTACTACCTACCTCCCCATCAAATGTGAAATAAGACAACTCAGCATATAAAATGCAAAATCTAACAACCACTTAGTCTGCATACAAGGCTACAGATGTGACATTTCATTTGCATTGCAGGATTTGCAGTATCAGCATGTTTGGATAGAGGTGACTCTGTTAGAAGGTAAGAAAGTGTTTGATATGTGCCTTTTCAGGTCCTTTAAAATATACACTAATAATTCATGCTACTGGTCTGCAAATGGTATTTTTTATTTGAAAGTTACATGCCTTTATCTCACCATAAAATCCAGAAAAAAGGCATTAAACGAAGATTTAGAGATTTTTACCTGCATCATATGAGTTTGAGATTTCCAGAGAAAAAAACCCAACAACATGTCTGATGTTTACACAGTTTGCATCCAATTAAATGTGATCCTAAAAATAAATATCAACAGAAAATGTCATCCGTAATTAACTTATTACCTGTACCTAAATACTTCAAGACATTTACTAATTTTAAAGGAATGAAAAATAAGTAAAAGTGTGGTAATGGAGTTGGACATACCTTCTCATCGAGGGCTTTATGGTGTTCAAACAAGGACTTTAGTGCTTTTAGGACCTCGACTTCACTGGAGACTCCAGAGGGAGACTGAGCCTGCCGTTTAACCACGGTCATCCGAAGAGACCGCTCATGTCGGGACACCAAACACTCCAGATGCTCCAAGAGTAGCTGAACACAAACAGCAGAAAAACTGTTATAATCAACATCGTCATCATTATTCAAAAAGCAAAAATCCCTTCACAGCGGTCTAATTAAGGCATGTTAAATGTCAGGCGTGATGTGAAAGAACAGAAAAAGGGAAAAAAAGTTTTCAGAGGAACAAAACTCAGCTTGAAGTCCACATAATTAAAGAAACAGAGGAGTAAACACTGAGTGACATCAGACTTTTCTGGGTTTGACAAAAGATTTCATGAGGTTACTTCATTTAAAAAAAAAGAAAGTATAACCGTTCTTACTTAACATTTCTTGTCTCTGTAGTCCTGTGATACCTAAAAACATCAAAATAAGCAATAGGTGACATGAGACCCAATGATTTTGATCTTTAAATTTCATAATCTATTCATATACTCCTTGAGTCGGAGCAAATATTTGGGTGAATTTTGAGGCGGTTTATATCTCGAGTAATCTTCAGATATTTCCTCTCAAGCCAAGGACGATGGTGCGGCTCTAAAGCTGTAATAACTACAGTAAAAATAAAGACCCGTTTACATGACAACGAACACGGACGAAAACAGAGAGTTTTCGTTACATTTGTGTCTTCTGCTTACACAATAACGGTGTCGAGAGTGCCTATATCTGCAAACTTTTGAAACCGGTGTCCAGAGTGACAAGTTTGAAAACGTTTTCGTTTGTCTCCATGTAAACAGGAATCACCGTTGTCAGGGAAAACGGGAATGCGCAGTACTCTTTCAGATAAAGGTAGTGCGTTCACCTAGGTACAACAACAGCTACGGCCGACCACCGTGCTTACTGTGCTCCGTTTGTTATCGCTCCTCCAACAAAATGTGGATTTGCTGCATCAACACTCTGACCAGCGGAAAGACATTTGTTATATTCGCTAAGGGCTGAGTCGATCGCTTATGTTTCATCGAAGGAGGCAATTAGAAGACGCTTTTGGAAACGTACATTGCCAACTACCAGTCTAGCATGCATGCTACCGCGTTTTCAGTCTTCTCACATATCACACCGTCTCTATGTGAAAGCGGAGTGCTGTTGGAAACGCAAAAGAAAAACCTTTCTGTTTCTGGTGACCATGTTGTCATGTAACTTGGCCATTAATTAAGAGGTATTAAGAGGAAAGTCTGAGGTATGTGTTTGTTTGTTTATCTGTTTGTTTGTCTGTTAGCAAGATTACGCAAAACTACAGGATAGATTTACATGAAAATTTTACGAGAGGTGTGGTTTGGTCCAAGGAAGAACCCAATTCATTTTGGTGGTGATCCGCATGTTTGTCGGGATGCAAAAAATTCCCAAAATTTCCAAAAAATCCCATAAGTCAACCTTGGGTTGTATTTTAAAAAATCCTATCTCTGACATCATTTGATGGATTCACTTCAAAATTTACATGATAATATATATAATATAGCTCTATCATCACGGTCAATTTCATAGGGATCCGATCCAGATTGACATCACAAAAAAACATTGAAGTTTATAATGGCAAATCCCATTCATTTCTCCACGGCTGCTTCGACGGTTCTGCCCCCTTAGGTCATTATGGGGATTGTAGTTTATTTGCAAACTCACATCAACGCTTTTCAAGCCTATGTCACTACATTACCCAGCTTCCCTTGCAATGCCAGTGGAGGAGTTCTCCACACGGACAGACATGAGCAGAGACTCGGCCGTCATATCGGAGCGCGTGGTGATCCAGAATTGTATCCTGGCGGAGGTCTGCGCTCTCCGAGTGCTTTTCTAGTTTCTTATAGCTATCAATCACTTTTACCCATTTTCATCATGTTGCACATTTCGTAAATCAGGGATTTATGCTATTTTCTGTACTCGCCTCTCTTCTGTTTTTACATGCAGGATAGATGCTTTTTGATGGGGATAAAATATTACACAATTCAAGAAATATTCACTTAAAATCTGCTATACTTGAAAAAAAATGTTTTTATGTCTTTCCAAAGTTAAAATATAAACAATGTCTTCCTAAAAAAGTCATTAAAAATCCACTCTAGTGTCACCACAATCCCCCCCCCCAGGAGTGCACAAAGGGGATTATGCTAATCCGGGTTGCTAGGTAGCTTGACAAGTCAGCTTCCAGCACAAGGACGGAGGAGATAAGATGCAGAGCTGCAGGGCTGTCTTCACGAAAAACAACAGGAACTGGGAGTAAACAACCAGGATGTGACTGGGAGACAGTAAACCAGTTTGACTGCAGAGATAACCGAGTGTATATCACAGTTTATTCATTCAGTGTAAATCAGTGAAGAGGATCATCTGCTTTAATTTCCCTTTGTGTCCCCTCTTGTGTTGATGGAGATCTCAGCACTTTGGTGCCTCCTTTCATTCTGAGGATATAATATCATATCCACAAGATAACAATCAGCCTCGAGGTTTTAGTTTCAGTGTTTGCCAAGAAAAAAACAGCCTGGTGTCTTCCCTGAAATTCCTGCCTCTCATTATGGTAAACAAGGCATTAAAATCTACCAAACAAGCTGCAGCTGGATGAACTTATTCTGTGGTTAACCTCTGGAGTCAATATCAAATTCCAACTCCTGCTGCGGCAGGGAAGGAGTGACTTAGTTATTTAACACTTCGAAACATACTTCAATTCATATAACAAAATAGGCATAATATTACACCTCCTTTCTCCCAGATGTCCTTATATGTAAAGTCATCATTATATGTGGTTGAATCAAATTAAAAATATTAAATCTGCAACATTATCTTAAATAAATGTACATATATACATGGTTTCTGCATTATGAGTCCCAATTTTCTCCAAATAAAGCTCTTTAATATATATATATTTTATTCCTTTGCAGAAGTCTTTGAAGAAAGCATGCACACTGCAGCGTGCTCACATTCCCCAGTGTTCAAAAAACCCTCCACTTTAATAAATCCCTGATTCACCTGTATTCTCACTCTGTCTTAGAGCTCCTGCCCCTTTAAGGGTGGTGTGAAAGCTCAGTGTACTCTGGTTACAACTAAAGGCCCAAACTTCCCAACTTGTCCCCCACATTATGTATCTACCATGTCCAAAGTGGAGACAAAGCATCACAGGGGCGTAATATGATGGCTTGCGGCCCTGTTGGATATGTTTAGACAAGTTTGGGAATGATTGGCCTCTTTACAGCTTTATTTGGAAGATCACCAGCCAGTCCAAAAATACATGACATAACAGCAAACATTCTTCCCCTATTTTCCTTTTGCTTTTAAAGAACAGAAAACAACAAACAAACAACACGGTCTCTGTACAAGGTAACATACTAATAAAGGGCAAGAGGTTAAAGAGGAAAAAACATTGAGTATTAAACTTAAACCTGAAAAATTAAAGAATATTGAAAAACAGTGAAAAATAATGAAAATAAACTGAGAATATTAAGTTAAGCAAAAAAGAGTAATTATAAACATTTAAGAAAATAAGTAATTGAATGAATGAATTAGGTGAATTTAGGAAAAATTAATGAAATAAATGAAAATGAAATTAATTAACATTTAAAAATAAAATAAATAAACACAAGGAGTTGGGGGCATTTCCATATTTTTTGGGACTGTCATGTGCTTTCACCATTTTGGAAAAATGTTACAGAAGAAATAAAATCAATATTTGGCTCAGATATAGCTCTATCTTTCAAGTTTATGTATTTAGGTGTCTTACCTGTAAGGTTAAAGGGAGGAGACAGATACTTAACACAAATTTTGCAGACCAGTTGCAAAAAAGTGACAACAAGAAAATGTCTGACCAAGCACACTTCATCTATTGCAGAATGGAGAGAGATCATTGGGGAGATTTATTGTATGAAAGCCTTGACCTTCTCAGATATGCCAGAGATAAAGTTGAAACACACTGGGAGCCTGGAAATCATATGTAAACCTAAAGTGATGGAGGTTTTGTCATATATGAAAATGTCATTCAGTAATTTGTATAACAGATTTTTATTTTATTTTATTTTATTGTTGTTACAACTGCAAAGGAGGAGAATTAATATGATATTCAGTAACACAGTGTCTTGTCTCTAATCACTCTTCTCTTGACTGTGCATCAGAAGTTGATTTGAATCCATGAAATACT
Source organism: Cetoscarus ocellatus (assembly GCA_037902135.1). Taxonomy (NCBI): domain Eukaryota; kingdom Metazoa; phylum Chordata; class Actinopteri; order Labriformes; family Labridae; genus Cetoscarus; species Cetoscarus ocellatus. The sequence goes on from JBAMNC010001188.1 coordinate 105,213, forward strand.
GTTTGTTGAACCTGTACTAACCCTGTATGCTATTTGTATTATTTTATGAAAACAAAAATATACATAATAAATAAGGGGGTGCAATCGTGCAATCCAGAGAGAAGATTGGTAAAGAGTTATAACAGCTAATTAAAGAGTTCAATTTTCTATAGACTTTGTTAGAAGAGCTGTTTACAGTTAGGCTAATCTTTTCACATCTTTTAGTCACAGAGACAGAGTTGCCAGGTCTGCTAATTATAAGTGACTTTTGGGCTTCTTTTTTTGAAAAGCTGCTTGTAAATATTGGCAGCTGCTCATTTAGGCTTGTTGTGTCCCCAAACCCAGGAGGGACCTGATGCACACTCTACTACTAATATAAACTCAGTTCAGAAGTTACATAACTATATTATTTCATTTCAAACACAAATGTACATTTGACTGTAAAAAGAGGGGCAAAAATGATGTTTCCACTGAAAAGAAATCCATACAGCCAGAATTACTTATTTCTAATGTAGCTGTGACTGTTTCTACTAGGGGTGTAATGATCCATCGATCTGGATCGATGCATCGATTGGTTAAGCAATGATCCAATCAAATCGATGGAAACTCAAAACATCGATCAACATCGTCATCTTCAACGCCTTTATTTTGAAATTCTGACCGGATGTTCGTTTCACCGCTTCCGCCCAATAGCGCCTCGTTCTTAAGTTTCAACTTTACAGGGCTCTCAAGTCTCACGTATTCAGCGTAGGAGACGCGCACCTTTTTGCTCTCTCACACACCACACCCGGTATTTCTCCTGCATTAAAATGTACTGTGTAGCGCCCACCGAGTAACACTGCTATATGCTAACACGTAGCAACACGCTTTTAGCATCACAGAGCTAAACGGGAGCTTGACATGTCAGCCAATCAGAAAATAGCACCGCTGTATTCGGGTAAGATACGGTCGATCTGACAGCAGAGGATGCATACTGCACACACACGACAGGAGTAATCACACGAGTACAGTAAGTTATCTCATCATTTGATTTTGTAGCCCACTGATTATAAAAATTACTTATTGTATGAAAGGAAAACAGTGAGAGCGTGTTCTTATTATTCCTCCACACCTACCATTAAACAGTGAAGCAAAGTCTAAAAAGCACCTGACTACTAATTAACCTAATTTTAATTTTAAACACGATTAGATCATACAGATGGTTATAATCCTCTATAACCTATCATACCCAAAGGTCAGCACATTGTTTCACATTTCAGTAATAAAACTATCAAAACTTAGAAATTGCTTTGTATTTCTTTCTTGCTTTAGGTGAAATGTAGCTGATTGTGTTCAATGAGTACACAATATCGTCTTAAATCGATCGAAGGTCCCTGAATCGTATCGAATCGAAATCGAATCGTGGCAGACTTTGTGATATCGGCAAATATCGTATCGTTGTCCAAAGAATCGATATCGTATCGTATCGTCATGAAACTGGTGATTTACACCCCTAGTTTCTACCATAATAAAGCTGTAGAGGATCAACATAAAACCTAGATAAAAACCTGACTATGTCTGTTTGGTTACAAAAATCCAGCTTAGACAGACTGTTTAGCAATAACAGAGTTATAAATAACAGTAGCCCCTCCCTTCACTTCTGTATACAGAAAAGGATGTTCCACCTCCAAACAAAAGGATGTTGGAGAAATAAATTTAGAGCCAAATAAGGAAAATGTCACTGTGAAATTGAAATGTAATGTAGAAGAATATTAAAACATGCTTTATGTAGAGTTCTCTTTAAAACAAAAAAAGGGATATATCACATTAGAAAAAAAATAGCTGGAGGTTGCTTGTTTTGGGCTTGTTTTTATCGACCTGGTTGCTTATTTCAGTTGAAATATCTGGCAGCCCTGCACAGAGATAAAGATGGGGGCTTGGGAGATTTCCAAAGCCAGTCCTTTAAGTACACAGGGTGACATCTCCTCGTTTTCTCTGACACAGCTGTCTCTTAAAGTCTCATCAGCAGACATCACGTCTACACACTCTTTGTTACTTCTACACGCTCGACAAAAAGCTCACAGCTCAATCAATCAAAGTGAAAGTTCAGACTCTGGTTCGAACTTCTTCAAAAAGTCTGCGTTCACTTTAAACTTTTTCTCTCTCCTCCGTCTCTGTTTGGTCTTAATTAACGCGTGATATTTGGTCTTCATGGAAACTTCATCAACTAAATCCACCCTTCTTCTCTCCTCTGCCATCAAACCTCATCTGTCAGCTCCTCGGTCCACATTCATGCCTTCACAGATTTAATCACACACTGTAAAACCCTACGAGCGACAAACCCGGCTTCATTAAACTTTCTTGGTAATTGCCCATCAGAAGATTGGAGGTGATAATAAAGTGAGAGAGCGAAAATGACTTTTGTCTGTCCCTGTTTCTTGCACCTCGTCTCTTCCGTTTCTTTTCACTTTTTTCTCAGTTGGTGTTAAAATATTCAGCCTCCACCCGCAGACAGATAACACGAGCTGTAAACCCACATTTAATCAGCAGAGGGTTGGAAAACAGAGTCTTATCTTAACCAACAGAGAGAGCTTACCGTCCCAAAAAAAGGTGGAAGATTCTGGACTTCTGCAGAAAACTGAGCCGATGTGTTAATGTCTGCAGTGTTTTATTTTCCTCAAAGTCTCTGACCTGGACACTGCGGGGCGTCTGTGCCATTTGGACTTCGTTTCACTGTTGAGCAGCCATTCGTGTAAAATAAGAGGGGAGACGCTCATGCAGAATGTGTGGAGTTAATGAGCTGTGGCTGAGAATTGGAAACAGACATTGCACATGGCCGCTCCAGTGCTTCGCAGACTCCACCTCACCTGATAGATTAAGCTCTCTCAGGACTTTTTTAACAGCAGAAGGCGGCAGGGTTTAGTTTCTGCAGCTGATGCAGAAATTTGGGAAAGTTGTTAAACTCTAAAGAATTAAAGGAATGTTGAAATGCCGCTCATGTGGCTTGATATGGGAGGAACAGCCAAGAGTGATTCATTTTCAGTGGAAGACAATTTTGATGGTCTAATTTACTCAAGCAACATTTGATTTTGGCGAACACGGGGTAAAGAGCATCCTTTCAGCCATCAGTGAGGCTATTATGTGCTGTTATGTTGCCTAATATACAAATATAGAGAATCTGACATGGTCTTACTATCCTGCCATTTATCACCACTTTAAAAGATCCTGGATTCTGAAAAATCTGGTGTAAAAAGATATTTGTTCGTGCCAGCATTTATCCATTTGTTGTGAGCAAGACAACAGAAGTTCTTGACGGATTTTGATGAGATTTACAGGGAATATTGGTCATAGCACAAGAGAGAAGTGGGGATTCGCAACATTATTGGTTTAATATTGTTATCTTGTGATACTGGCCTAAAAAATTAAATATAGAATCGGCTGATATTGAAATTGTCACTGATATCGGCCATTTTTTTAGTTGTTACTGTCCTCAGAAATTATTGCTCTCCCATTGTCAGGTTGTTGAATTTAATATATTTATTGGTTGTAAGTTATTGCCTAAACCTTTTTGAATTTTGTGTTGATATTAGCCGTGTGCTGCTGACCTCTTGGCCATGTAGCCCTTGTAAATGAGATCCTGATCTCAACGGGATTTATCTGGTTAAATAAAAGTTAAATAAAAAAATACAAATAAATAAATATCAGCTGTACTATCGTCAAAATACACAAAGTACCATATTGCTCCACTTCATTTCATCAATGCATTGGTACGTTTAAAAATCAAAAGTTCATTTTTTAAAAGTTAAATGTCTGTCTTGTTTGTTTTTATATCAGTTCTGTACACAAAATGACTGTCACATAAAAAAGAAAAATAGTCAATTTGTCGTAAAATAAAGACTTTAGCACTTGAAAAAGAATATCCCTATTGGTATCTGTATTGGCGAAATTGAGTTAAAAAAATCCGCCATATTGGATATCGACAAAAATGCAATAACGTACATTCCTAGAATGGAGAAATTAGATTTTTGTGGGGATACAAATACAAATGCAGATCCAGGAATTTTTTTAAAGAGCTGTTAACTTTGCGGGATAGGGCAGTTTTCCATATTTTCGCAAATAACTCAAAAACTCCTTGACAGATTGTGGCGAAATTTTTACAGAATGTTGGTCAAAGCAGCAGAGAAAAGAGATCACATATCGGTGGCATTGGTCCATTTTGTTGTCTGCAAGCAAGATAGCTCAAAAGTTCTGGATGAATTTTTCAGAGAGTGCTGGTCATGGCACAAGGAAGAAGTAACTGATTTGGTTGATCCAGCAATTTTCAACAGGATTTGTTAACGTTGCACAATAAGGCAATTTTCCATATTTTCCAGAATAACTCAGCTGAGAAGATCAGCAAGGCCTTGGCAGAGGTTTGTGCTACCGGTGAACTTCTTGTTAAACAGGGAACACTAATAGCTTCTGCTATTAATGACTTTTAAAGCTAGCATACAGGCTGCTCCAATATGGCAAAAATCATATATCACAATTATTTTAATAGATATTGAGATCACAATTTTAAAACGCAATTACTCACTGATTTTGAAACATGCCTCACATACTTTAATCACTTTGACACTATCATTTTTAATATTAATGAGGGGCAATACATGTAAATATACTTATAATAATACTATTACATAATAATATAAAAACACCTCAAAATAATGTTAATAACTATAGAAAAAGAAAAAAAGTTTCAGACTTCATGTGGCACAGTAATCTTTTGATCCCGATTATTCAGTTTCCATAATTGTGGAGGGCATTAATGAGATTCAAATTTGATTAATTTGCCAGCTCTACTAGCAAATGAATAATCAGATTGCATATGACAAGATGAAAATATGTCACTGTTTCATTATTTAAATTTTCAATCCTCTTGGCTTTATACGTTAGAAAGTACTTACAGGACACAAAAGTTTACAACAGCAAACAGATGAATAAGAAAAAACGACTATAAAGCTCCTCACAAGTGACTTAATCCAAATAATAACTAACTCCGGAAACCTTCAGAGTAAAAGCATCTCTGAAAACTAGGGCTGTTTTTCAACAGAAATGCCGAACCAGGCTCTTACTCTGAAAAACACAAACAGGAAGTGTAGCCATACTGTGTTTATCCTGCCTCTGGTGTATTCTACCGCCGGAATAAGGTAATTATAGTGATGTGTTTTGCATTTTCTTGTATGATTTAGTATTAATAGTAACATCTCTGTGTGCTGTAAAGTCTGTAAGACTTTTATCAAGATTTAAATGGGTGAGATATGTTTGAGAGACGTTTGAGAAAGAAACAATAGCATTCTGGACAAAATCAAGCAAAGCACAAATAAATCCAGTGAGGAAACATCTGTAAGACAACAGCTAATGCTAACCAATGACGTGTGAATGTGGTGAACTGGTTGTGCGGTAAATGATTAAAGTTGTGTGTCAGTGCTCACCCTGGTGTTGTTCCTCTCGGCTTTGAGCTCCGAGATCTCCTCCTCCTTCTCCAGCAGCTGCTCCCTGCAGGCGTTCAGCTCTTTGGTCAGTGCAGCGAACTCCTGAGAAACACACAGAGGAAAAGAGAGGACTGGTCAGCATCACTCATGTCGGTAGACCTTAATGATGTAAGGAGCTGTGAGGTAGTGCAACAGAAAGCAGCAGGGCGTCCATACATGAGAGCTCCCCCCCGGGGTGATACATGATACATAAAAGAGGGAAATCAAACAAACTAATATCACCTTATTGTGTAAATTATTGATGTTATGGGAGCATGATGTCAGTATTTCATGGTCTTACATGGAAAAACAACAGTGCAACCTCAACCAGGTCTGGTCGTCAGTTCCATTTAAGGAGTTTTTAATACAGCTAAACTCCTGCAGGGAAGCCTCGGTCACAGTTTCACATTTTATGCATCACATAGGAAAGAAGGTTAAGTTGTTTTCCTGAGCTGTGGTAAGTGTTGCAGCATGACAACCCCAAAGCTTTCTCATTTTCCTAAACTCACTCCTGATTCTCAAACTCACGCTGGGTTCCCGAGCGATACTCCTCTGACAGTACAGCTCCAGTAAACAACCATCAGAGGAGCAGAGAGACAGTCTGACAGTCATCAGAGTCTAAATTAAACCTGAAACAGACGTGTGTTTGGAGCCGTCAAGTCAGACAGGGAGAGAGGATTGAAACAGAGATACAGCTGTCCTAGTGTGACTCTGAGTGATGGACGAGGTCGTGTTCGATTCTATTTCAGAGAGAACATGCTAACCAGACAACTGTGTGTTGAATTTCAGCGACAAAAAATGGAAAATGTATTCATTTAACGGGCAACTTGAAGTATTTTCACATGCATAAAGTTCTATATATATGCAAAGTATTGAAAATAAGTACTGAAAAATGCTGTAAAGTAAGAAACATTGGTTCTTCTAGGTACAGTTTTTGAAGGAACTTTGTAGGTAGCAGTGTTCATTTTGACAGCACTTTATAATTTAGATTTAGTTTTAGTCTTTTGCCTAAAATATCTTAGTTTTAGTCATAATTTAGTTGTCTAAATTATTTTAATAGTAGTCTAGTTTTAGTTGATGACATTTCACATTTTAGTCGACGAATTTCTGAAGTCATGTTTTACACTTGGACAAAATGAAACATTTAATAACCGTTTACTGAATGCTAGTAAAGTTTGAGTGTATAAATTTCACATCAGTCCAAACAAACAAACAAACTTTCCAAAAAAGTGAACCAGATTTCATTTGGTCCGGACCAAACATAATGGAGTGACAGCAGCCTTACAGAATATACCAACTTTGTGAAAGAGCACCAATCTGCAGACACAGACTGCAGAGGACAATCAGGTCTGCAGAGAAAATCATCGGGACCAAACTGCCCTCCATCCAGGACTTGTTCCGGTCCAGAATCAGGAGACAGGCAGGTAACATCTCTGCAGACCCCTCACATCCTGGACACAAACTGTTTAGACTCCTCCCCTCAGGCAAGCGATACAGAGCACTGCACGCTAAAACCACCAGGCATAAGAACAGTTTCTTCCCCCAGGCTGTTGCCATACTGAACTCATAACTGCAAATTGCCTGTCTATTGTCCCTATATATGACCATTCATTGCACATATCATCATCCCATTTATATGCAGCTGTGCACCTTGTTTCTTTTTTTTATTATCATTTTTATCTTGCACATTTTACATATTGTACATACTCTTTTCTATCTTTTATTCTCACCTTAACTTAATTTTTTAATCTTCTCATTTATAATATAGGATGTACACTGTGTGTTCCTTTTTTTTTTTTTTTGGGTACTTGGAGAGCGAAGTGAACCGGTGACAAATTTCTTGCATGTCTAACATACGTGGCCAATAAAGCTGATTCTGATTCTGATAAGAAAAGATGTTTTATGGGTAACTACATTGAGAAATAAAGAAGTCATCACTTGTTTATGGAGAAAAGGACAAAGCAATACTGAAATATGACGGAAAAATCTGAAGCTCTAGTTTTGTTGTTCTTGTTTTAGTAACTCAGCACCAGAATCCAAATTACAACCTCCTTAACCCAAAATAAAAGCATCATAACTCAGTTCCCGGCAGCTGCCAGACAGATAAAACCACTGAACTGAGTTCACATTGTCATTCAGACAGCGAACGCCGTCTGCCCTTCAGCAGATGACGACAATAAGTCAGAGTTACAGACAAACTCCAGAGACTCAGACTGAATACTGCCTCGGTCTCATCGTTACAGCAGCGAGACAAATCCTCATAGACCGCATAGAGCGACAAATCCTCCAACAAAGACACCATATGACACAAATTACTCCTGACACTCGCTCTGTTTTATGAGTGATGGCTTTGGAAATGTCGAGTGGATTTACTCATGTGATCAAAGAGCAGATTTTATGTCTCATTTTACAACATGAAGACTGCGCGAGGAAAACTTCCCCTTATTGCTCATGTAAAACAAAATCATATCATGATTGGCTCAGCAGGTAGTAGACATGTTGGTAATGGCACCAATTTTTAGCACTCATCCCTTAAAAAGGTGATAAAATTGTTGTTTCAAGCTTCATTCTCCTTCAGGATGTGTTCATTTTTGTTTATCTCCATTCAAAGCTGTGGCACATACAGAATATTAATCGATATTTTAATTGCATTGTCCTGATTTAATTGAATCATGTTCCTGATTGAGATGAACTCCCTGCTGAGCTGCCAAACTTTTGAATAACACAAAGTCAGTTTCACCTCCACTAGTCTGCATAACATGGGTACAATCACGGTACATATTACCAGGTTGGACTCCTTTTTGCCTCAAGAAGTACTTTAGGTCTTCATGACGTGGAGATTTTGGTCAGACATGACAGGATCACAATGCTGATGCACATTCTTGAGGTGAATCTCCACATCCCTAAGGAGCTCTATTGAGATCTGGTGACTGTGGAGGCCAATGGAGGACAGTGAACTTTCTGTCATGTTCAAGAGACCAGTCAGAGATGATTTGAGCTTTAAGATCTGATAGAAGTAGTCATCAGAAGATGGGTACAATGTGGTCATAAAAGGATTGCAGAAACTACCATTTTAGCACTATTAACTGTCTTGTTTACATTACTTTAATGCAAGAGGCTACCTTAATAGCAACAGAAACTTGCTTCTTTCTAATTAAGATTAACTATCTGATTAGTACTGAAACAGCAATGTTAGCACAACAGACGAATGCATTCAAAAGAAGAAGAAATACATTATTAATCGCTCATGGGGAAATTCAGTTCTTTACACTCTGTTGTTGAAACATGCTACTCACATGTAGGCTGAAGTACACATAAACAAACAGGTCCTACGATCATACATTAATGGAGAGATGTCAGAGTGATGGCTCGCTGCTCCTGAAGGAGCACCACCGAGCAGTTCTGGGGTTAAGTGCCTTGCTCAAGTGCACATTGGCAGTGCCCACCTCTCCAGCTACCAAACCAACTTCCAAACATGGTTCAGTTCACCCTTTGGTCGCCAACCCAAGTCCTTCTTGACTGAGCTACTGCAGCCCATTAGCACAAGAAATGACCATGTTAGCACCAAAAATGTACCTTAATTCCACAGAGGAAACAACGTAAGCACCAAAATAAGAACCAAGAACTATGTTGTTAGACAGAGTGACCACCATGCTGCACAGGAAGCAGCATGCTAGTGCCAACCATTAACATGTTCGCACCAAAAACCATCTTGTTTGTGCCAAACACTACCATATTTGACATGAATCTCCCATTCCTCCACATCCCAAAGGTGGTATATTGGATTGAGATCTGGTGACTGTGGAGGCCACTGGAGTACAGCAAACTTACTGTCATGTTCAAGAGACCAGTCAGAGATGATTTGAGCTTTGAGATCCGACAGAAGTAGCCATCAGAAGATGGGCTCAATGTTGTCATAAAGAATGGACGTGGTCGGCAACAATACTAAACAATACAACAGGTATGCTGTGGATTTCAAACAGAGTTGAGTGTGCCGAGAAAATACTCCCACATTATCACACCACAACCACATGTTAAAGGCAGGAGGGATCCATGCTTTCATGCTGTTACAACAAAGCCTGACTTGACCATCTGAATGTTGCTGCTGGAATCAAGTATCACCAAACCACAACATTTTCGCTATCTACTATTGTCTTACTTTGGTGCGCTCGTGTGAATTGTAGCCTCAGTTTCCTGTTCCCAGATGACAGGAGTAGCACTCAGTGTGGTCCTCTGCTGCTGTAGCCCATCTGTTTCAAGATTCAACGTGTTCTGTGTTCAGAAATGGTCTATATCCTTGGTTGAAACAAGTTCTTATTTAAGTTACTGTTGCCTTTCTATCATCTCAAATGGTTCTGCTCATTTCCCTCTGACCTCTGGCATCAACAAGGCAAAGACCTGTAGCTCAATGGATGTTTTCTCTCTTTTGGACCATACCCTGTCTACTTATGATTGACATAAGGAGAGTGATGTCCTTGATATAGAAAAATTGTTGATTATTGCAACACATTATTCAAAGATAGCTGAAATGTTGGGGTGCAAAAGCACTCCTGAGCATATGGCCATTACAAATGCAAAACTGGACACATGGGTAAAAAGAGATGGGGAGTGATTTTCTGTAAAGTAACCAACGATATGGCAATATGTTGCTGCTACGTGGATAAAGCAGCCAAAATAAACCATCACACTCAGTTTTAAGTCGAGTCAAAATAATCAAAAAAAGGCCAAAACTCAACCTCAAGGCCTTAAATGTTACCACTAATAAAAAAACAAATCTGAATGGTACATGAGTCAAGAGGCCAAAGGTTAAATTATCAGGATAAAAGTGTCCATTATAACAGCCTGTTGACTTAACGACTAGATTATCAGGAAACGCCAAGCAGGTCAGCTGCCATGACCTCTGTGTTGCCATGACGAGGGGGACATAGAAATAATATCATGGTAACCAGGCCATCTTTGCTCTAATGTGCACCAACACAACACCAGACTAGAATTATCTACAAAGTGATGTGTTGTGTACGTGAAGGTTGAGATTTTACACAATCTGAATGATTCTCCAGCAATTGTTTATTCATTGTGTATTTACATCAGCATATCCACATTAGAAACAAATAACAGTATGATTATGCTTTTGCACAGTCAGAATGGCTTAATTTCCCCTCAGTGATGATCACATTTTCATTCTCCATTAAATTATCTTGGAGCAAATCTGTAAATGAGCCTCTTGCATCATTTTATCAGCGCTGCATTCTTATAAACCTGGTTTGTAGGTCAGGCACAAAAAAAGGAGCTTACGCTTTTTAAACCTCCCTCCCAGGGGAGTTTAGCTAATCACAGTCACCTCTTTAAAAAAAGCCCTTGTGCAAATTGCATCATTTGCTTTAATGCTTTAGAGACCCAACAATCCCCACGATTAAACACAGCTGCAGGCTTTATCTTGGTCACAGACTCGATTATGCTCGCTGTTTTTTGGAGCTACTTTTAAAACCAGCCTGACAAATATCTCAGCAAGCCTTAAAAAAGGTGATATAGAGGTTATGGTTAACTACCTCTGCCTTGATTATGCACAAAGACCTTCAGGTGACCAAGAAAAAAAAGGGAAAAGTACCAAGTGTGCATAAGAAACTATCTTGTCAGCACTAAAAACTACCATGTTAACACAGGACACTATCTTCTTGGTTACAGAAGCTATTTCAACATGTTAGTGCAAGGAGCTTGGTTAGTCCTGTACAATTAACTTTAGTGCCGAGAAACTGCCAAACAAGCACCTTAAACTATTCTGAAGATTCAAAAGCAAGGCAACTGGACTGTGTAGAGTTAAACTGAATGACCATGACCTGGATGAATGAGATGAATGAGAATCTACACAGACGTATTGGATCACCTTAAACTATCTTTTCACAATCATAAAATACAGCTTCAGCATCAGAAACTGTCTTGTTAGCTAGTTTGCTCTGTATGCTAGCAACACCTCTTTACTAGCGCTCTACATCCAATATATAATTGGAATAACAATGCTGTTAGGGTAAAAAATTTGGGAGTAAAGCAAAACAAAACAATGTATTTAGGACAATGCTACTTTTACAAAATTAATGCTTTGGGTGCTAGCTAAGCTAAATGTCTCGTAGCTCTGTAGCTTATTAAAAATGAATGGAAAAACCACTTTTAAAGAACCAGTTTTATAAAAGAATTATGTCCTAAACATCTTTACCTTTGATATATTTGTTAAATTATTAGCTAAATAATTAAACAAAGATATAGCAGAGACATATTCATAAGAACAAATATTTCCCAGCTTTATCTTTCCCTTTTTCTCAATGTCAAGTTACATATTGTATCTTGTTTACTTGTTGTTCTGGGCTTGTTTGCATTTCCATAAGCCTGAATCCAAATGTCACTGGCAGTGCTGTAACATATAGAAACATAAATTGGTTAATCTAAGGTGCAACATACTTGCTAACAGTGCATCGTAGCCACACTGCATTATTCATAATATTGGAAAAGCAACAAATCGAAGTTTGTTTACATACAATGATATTATTTTTCTCGTTCTTTTAAGGAAAACACAACCTTGAGAATTTCTATTCCCAGGATGTGCTGCCTCCAGGCCCTGCTCTCATAAATAATCTGAAAATAGGCTGGTGGGACGGGGAGATGGAGAGAAAGTGAGCAGGCTGAGCGCACTGTGGTGGAAACACGACTCGGCGAGACAGAGAGCGGTATAGAGAGCGGGTATATAAATAAAAAGGTGGAGATGCACACGCTGGGGCTTGCGTGACAGAGCGGCTCAGACGCATCACTTAAATGGACTTTCACCTCTGCTGTGCTTTTACAAGCCGAGATGCGGTAGACGATGATGTACGGCAAACACACTTACACAAGTACACACACAAATGCACACACTGGACTTTTGTTTTGGCCTGGGGAGCAGTGGAGACCCTCAGGGGAAGACAAAGTGCTGATAATCCTGGATGATACTTCCAGGAGAACAAGGCTGAGTTTCCAAACAAAATCAGAGCCTTGGTAATTAGGGGATTAATTCTGCTGAATCATCTGCAAAATTAAATGTTTTTTTGAGTTTTACAGTTCCACATAAAACAAAAATGAGTTCACCACAAGGCAGCCCATATAAGAACTGTTCAAGACTGCATTCTTTGTTATATTATTAAGAAAAAACAGCTTAATCCACCAACATTCAAGCACTTGGGCACATATGCTCCCTTATAGCTTCTGTGAGCTCTTTCTCTCTAAGGAGGGTAAAGTGATTGGATATCATTCCTTTAAAGGAATAAACTAGTGCCCTAGTGTCCTACATTTTATCAAAATAACAGCCTCGCGGACGCAAATCAGCATCAACCAAAGTGCACACATTAATTTATATAAACAAAGAAAAAACTAATTTCATTCAACCAGGGATGCCAATACAACACCACGCACCAATTAGGGCACATAACGAGATGTATGAGAACAATCCTAGATTTTACTGGATATAGGTTTTTATTATAGAAACTGGTTAACACTTGCTGTATGTCGAACTCAAAATTTGCATCAACCTTGCCTTCGAAAAGTTAAAAAAGTTTTCATGGGCACTTCAATGCATTTCTGACATTTTTCACCATTTATTCATGAATATGTGGAAAAACTGCACAAGCTTGCAATGTCGACAAATCCTTTAAGAAACACCTAGATCAGCTTCTGTATTTGGATCACCACCAATATCCAATCCCTTCATCCATGTGTCATGACCAGTGTTACCTGACAATTTCATTAAAATGCGTTGAGGTCTTTTGTAATCATTTTGCTTGCGGACAGACAAACTCCGGCGAAAGGGGTAATTAGAGTCACAGACTTGACTTTCTACCTAGCACTGGAAACAGAAGGTTGGGTAGAATTAAGGATGCATGTGGTTGGATGGCTAAACTCTTAAATGTTAATAAATAATTAGCTGGATAAAACCTAATATTTCCAATCAACACAGGCCCGAAATCCCAGTCAATATCTCTATCTAGACTGTCTTTTGATGGTAGCTATGATGCAAAACCTGACAAAGCCATCCACAATGAAAACTACACATTTTCAGTATTTGTATTTTTAAATATTGCAACAGCTTACAATAAGAGTAAGTGTAAATCAAGAAAAAAATCTTGATTTGTTACCTCCGCCAACGAGGTTATGTTTTTGCCGGCGTTTATCTGTCTGTCTGTCTGTTTGTTTGTATGTGTTCAAAATAACTTGAAAAGTTCTGAACGGATTTGGATGAAATTTTCAGGAATTGTCAGAAATGGGATATGGAAGAACTGGTTAAATTTTGGGGGTGATCCGGATCACCGTCTGGATCCAGGAATCTTTTAAAGGATTCTTCAACATTGCCAGATAGGACCATTTTCGCCAAAGTGGACCGAAGCTGCTTGGCGGAGGTCTGCGCTCTCTGAGTGCTTTTCTAGTTTAGTACTTAAATCTTCTGCAAAAATAATTTGAATTAATCAACTTAATCTATATATTTCCCAGCCCCTTACTCTTTCTGACATATTTTTGGCTTAATTCGACTCAATTTTTAGCTCTGAAATTGTGCTATTAGTTTTGACGACACCGCTCATCATCCATCCCTTCACAAAGATTCCTGTGGCTTGGCTGGGGGAGATGATGTGTTTTTTTTGTGTTTTCCCATCGACCTCCTCTCCGTGTTTTGCTTGGTGAATCAGCACGCCGTCAATCACACCAACACTTCTCTGTCTCTCCTGAGAGTGATGCACAATTTTCACTGGTTTGTTTTTAGCCTGGGAGCATAGCTCTCCACGCAGATCGAAGCACACCTCCATTTTTGAGAGAGTTGAAAAAAAAAATTTGAAATGTTGCTATAATTTTCGGCCCACTCCGGGAGGAAGCCTTGTCCACCATTTCATTTAGAGTTCACCTTCTAGGCAGACTCACACACACATGCAGTGGCTGACATATTGCAGAGCTCGGCAGTCTGCTCAGGTAATGAGAGGAAGGGGGGAGGGGGGAGGTGTCGGGGGGGCTTTGGTCCAGCAGGTCATGGGTAAAATAGTGTTAGAGAGAGGCTTGGAGCGAACCCTTGGCTCATCCAAGTGGAATTTTATACTCCCAGATGTTTGAATGGACCATAAAGCGGAGCAATAACACTTCATCAAATATGGTCGCTGATTAAATGACCTTGGGAAGAAGAGGCCGACAAACTGCTAATAAGCACAGACACAATATTTATCTCAGTGCACTCAAACGTATACTTTGTAAGAGCTAATTTTTAATCACCTATCAACTGTTTGTTTGGCTCTTTTTCCCCTCTAACCCTCTTTCTTCACTGGATTTAGTAAAAAAGAAGAAAAACACACACTAGTCTTGAATTATCACCTGAAGCAAAGGAAGAACATGAGGCCTAATGACTTTTGTTCTGTGACCTCCAACATCTAATCAAGTCATGTCTTTGCTAAAGTGAAAAAAAGTTAAACTGGACAACCAGTTTAGTCCTCTGGCCCTGGTTGTCCCTGATGCAGCAAAACCTGCAACAAAAGAAGCTCTAAAACACCTTTGGAAATGCACCATGACTCAAAAATACTACAAAAAAAACCTCACTCAACTTGGCTTGGTACCCAAATAAGGAACTTCCACCAAGGACCTGGAACTTTTAAAAAGATCTTAAGCACCTTTGGGAATGCACCATGACTAATAACTTCTTTTTGGAAGTCTAAACATGCACCATTATTAGGAGCTTTTTTAAAGATACTCATAAAGATTCTTGAAAAAGCACCATGATTCACATAAACCTTTGAAAACACATGCAAATTTGGTCTGTTAGGAGTTAAGCCCTCAAACACCTTTGAAAAGGCATTATGACTAGGAACTTTATGCATAGAAGCTCTCAAACCTTTGGAAAAGCATCCAGACTCAAATTACCCATAAAGAACATTAAAATAAGCTGGTTTCAAATCAGGAACTTTCAACAAATACTGGGACCTTCTTTACAGAGGCTCTCAAACACCTTTGGAAATGCACCATTATTCAAATTATCCATAAAAATACACTCAAATTAAGTTGCTTTAAAACTTCCACCAGAGACTGGGAACTTTTTTTAAGAACCTCTTAAAACCTTCAGAAATGCATCATCATCAGGAACTTTTTGTACATAACCTATCAAACGCCTTTTAAATTAATACATGATTCAAATTATCGATTCTAAACTCTTGAATTCAGGTTCAAAATCAGGAAATTTTATCAGGGACCAGGATTTTTTTTTAAAAGAAGCTCTAAATTTTTGGAAATGTGCCATGATCAAGAACTTTTTGTAAAGAAGCTCTGATAGAATAATTGTACATAAGTTGATCCCACATTTGCTTCTGTGACTTGTTTTTTCTGTGTAATTATTAATCTTTGTTTTTCACTGATGCAGGGACTTTCTAACCGATACCAGGACGTTCTGACCTACGTGCAAAGCTGTGTAAACGAATCCTAGACCTTGGACTTATACACCCACGCAGATGAAAAACTGTTAGAAAACATTTTTGACACGTTGCATTTGTGTGTTTTTCCCCCACCCCTTTAGATATGCAACGTAATCAATGTGGGTAGGGATTTCCTTAATAAAAAGAGAGGAAACGCAGAATATGTGGAGAGCGTGTTGAGATTTGTAACTGAGCATATCTCTGCGTTCTCCTTGCAAGTACAAATTTTGCCCGTTGTCTTTGTCTCATTTGTGTCTCTTTTCTCAGTTTCAGGCTGTTTGAACCTGACATTTACTTGGTCCTTCGAGCCGGATTCCAATACACCTGAAGGATCCAGCGGGTAGGTTCGAACTGCAGTATAAGACCGTGGCCACGGCAGGCCGCCTGGGTGCGACCTAAGATACCCTTTTTTTTGGGACTGGACTTCGCCTCCCTGTCTGGATCCTGACGGTTGACGGAAATCCGAGGGGAAAAGACAACGGTGGTGAGAATGTTTTTAATTAAAAAGGAGTGAATGAGAGAAATTATTATCGTGGCTTGAAAGGACGGGAGGGTCCGTTAAAGCCTCTAAAAACTTGCGTGGGACGGGAGGGTCCGTTAAATCCTCTAAATTGGCAAAGGTTGCACGGGGCCGTAAGCCCGTGGGAATAAATTTAAAACGCAAGATAAAACCCTGTGAATACTAGTCAATGGCAGGTAAATAAATGTAAAACGAAGGTACTGTTTTACGGAGTGAAATAAAGAGTATCCTAGGAAAGTGTTCACTCAACGATTCAAGTCCACGATAAATAGATAAATAAATAAAAATAATATAATAAAAGAAGTGATTGTGAGTGTGAAAGGATTATTAATACCACTAGGTATTGGTAATCATACCAAAGCAGTGGGACGGGAAGTGATAAGACCCTTGTGGATGCACAGGCAAGACGCTCCACTCGAAAGAGTTGAAGTGAGACGTACCACAACGGTGAATTGATTATCACCCCACTGATAACATCCCAGTCTATAGGACACCCTAGGTGCTTGAAAGACTGGACTAAATTTAGGGAAAAAAAAAAAAAAAAAAAAAAAAAAAGATGGGTAAAAGTAATAGCAAATTGAAGCCAAAAGATAAACTGCAATGTAATGACTGGAAATTTGTCGAAAAATGCTGCCCAGATAAAATCCAAGCGTTAGATAAGTGGATAACAGATTTTGGATTTAATGGACAACTAAAATCCCAAAAATTAACAGAATTGCAGGATAAAATTAAACAAAAAACAAAAAATGACCCAAAAAAGATGAAAAAGATACATTACGAAGACATTGAGATATGGAAACAAATCGCATTAAAACGAGAAGAGGGCCTAAGAAAGTCAAAAAGAGAAGCAAAAGATAAGTTGGTTAAAGAAAAACAGCTAATGTTTCACAAAAAGGAGGATGATGAAACAGGTCCGAGAGGTAGACGAAGGAGAGAAGTGCAAGTGATGCAGGAGGAAGTAGAAGAAGGAGAGGAGGAAGGAGCTGCAGGAGGGACAGACAGACTGTATCCCGATCTGAGTAAAGAGTTGCATTGCGAGCCACCCCCTGCATATAACACAGACAGTCCATCTGGCCCACAAACCAGGTCCAAGCAAACAGATAAAAGAGGTTGGTCCACAAAATTAGGAGCAATTTTTACCCCTCCCAAACAGCTAAAAGGCCCAACCTCAGATCAAGCTGACGTGTTATATCACGGTGCCTCAGCTCCAAAAACAGAGGACATGTATCCAATGATTCAAGTTGCAAATCCAAACACAGATGCAGGTCAACCCGCGACCATCTTAGTTTATAGAACTTGGACTATGGAGGACGTAAAAAAGGCTGTAGATGGCATAACCTCGCATAAAGAAGATGTAAAACTCTTTGCGGAAGGCATGGAAAACATCAGAAAAACTTACCATTTAAACGGCTTTGAAGTCCAGGAAGCTTGGATGGCTAAGCTAGGCCCAGATTGGCATTATGTGAGCGGAGATTGGAGCCCTAATGTTGCACCACCTGGACGCGGACTGTTAGCGCATGACAGCCCAGCATTGAAAACTGCTGTAGAAGCGCTTGAGCGTCGCACTATTGATCGTTTCAGCAAAAAAGCAAACTACACTGAAATTGGACGTGTAAAACAAAAAGACGATGAGCCTTTTGAAGAATATAGGCTCAGGATGACAAAAGTCTTCAAAATGAACAGTGGATTGACAGAAGATGCCGATGACAATGGTACATACAAGCAACAATTAAAAAATGCCCTCCACGCAGGCTCCAAAGAGTCTATTCGTGGATGGGTAGACAGACACCACATTAGCATGCCCACCTGTACACTGGACGATTACATAAACCATGCCATTCATGCGGAAAAAGTGATAAAAAATAAAAAAGATAAAACCGCCACAAACACATTTTATCACGAAGGCGGACAGCAAATCTTTTATCAAGGAGTCAGAGGAAAAGGGAACTTTAGAGGAAGAGGAGGTAGAGGTAGAGGCCGAGGTGGAAGAGGAGGCGGACAAAACAGACAAAACAGACAAGGCACAGGCACAGAGTGTTGGACTTGTGGGAAAGAAGGGCATTTTGCAAAAAACTGTCCCTTTAGACGAAACGGAGAACAGACCCATTACTCAGCATGACTAGACCTGTACTGGCCCGGTGAAATTTATCTGAACATGCAAGAAATCTTGGCTGCTATTGAAGATAAACCGGAAGTAACTCTTGAAGTTAACGGTAAAACAGTAACTTTCTTATGTGATTCAGGGGCCTGTAGAACCACGTGCAGAGAATTGTTCCCACATTACAAACCTGGGGGTAACCAAGTCGTTGTAAGATCCGCAAATGGGAACATAAATTTTATCCCTGAATCTGAGCCAGCATGGATAAGTGATCCTAAAGGTCAATCATGCCAATTGACGATACTTCTGATGCCAGGATGCCCTGTGAATCTGTTGGGACGCGATGGGCTAGTTGCTTTAGGCCTAGCGCTAGTATCCACTCCAAATGGGCGACTTGTGGTAAAACGGAGATCAGAGCTAATGAAAGGAGACATTTATGTCCTCCAGGGAGTAGGCCAACCGTATTATTACTACTCGTTGGATATACCAAACAAGCCCCCGACGTCCACAGGCTCCGCCCTCATGGCGGAGGGCAGGCAAGCTATCCTGATGGAACAGGATAAAATGTCGGACAGTGAACTACATGTTACTATGTGGTTCAAAAGGAGCCCAGGTCCTGATATGGACTATGAGACTAAACTGAAGAGGGTTACACCCACCACCCTCACAGTAAACTATCTATATTCTGATGTAGAAAACACAGCGGTCGCAGGAGTGACGTTGAAGTCAGAATTGGATGAGTTGTACAAACAATACGTGCCACCACACATCTCCCTGTACAAAAGTAAAGACAAACAGTGGAAGGACCTAGGTAAAATGGTCCAACAGGGTGAGATGGCACGAGACTGGATTGCCACGTCAGTAAATACTTGGGCTAGTGCATCGACGGGACTGACAAAAAAAGCATTATTTTGGTCAGTCTCAGCACAGGAAGGAGTTCATTTGCAAACTCCTGTAAATGAAATGGATCACTGACAAGTTTTCCTTACTGAAGAAGAGGAAAAATGGTTGAGTACAATTCCAACACAGTTATGGTCCCAAGGACCATCTGATGTAGGATTAATCAAAGGAGCACTTCCTGTTCAAATTAGGCCAAAAACAGAATATCGACCATGCATTAAACAGTATCCTCTTAAACCAGATGCACGAGAAGGTATAAAACCAGTAATAAATGATCTCATAGCTGCTGGCGTGCTTGTGCAATGTGATGACTCACCATGCAATACTCCTATTTTTCCCGTAAAGAAACAAGCTCCATCTGTAGGATGGCGTATGGTACAAGACTTGCAAGCAGTAAATAATGCAGTAATACAAAGAGCACCGTGTGTGCCAGATCCCTACACACTTTTAAATTCTTTAGACCCAGGGGCTAAAGTATTTACTGTGGTTGATATCAGTAATGCATTTTTCTCAGTACCAGTAGATAAGAATAGTCAGTTTTGGTTTGCTTTCACCTTTGAAGGGAAAAGGTACACATACACCAGATTACCTCAAGGGTATTGTGAGAGTCCTACAATTTATTCTCAAGTAATGTCTGCTAGTATGGCTAAATTTCAACCGCCAGAGGGAAGTCAAATTTTGCTTTACGTCGATGATGTATTACTAGCGTCACGTGACTTAGAGACATGTAAAAAGGACACATTAGCGCTTCTAAACCACCTAGCACATGAAGGACATAAAGTCAGCATGAACAAATTACAACTGTGTAAATACGAGGTCAAATATCTAGGCCATAATTTGAGCGCAGGAGGCCGCACTATTGTTGAAGACAGGAAAACTGCTATTTTACAAGCACCAAAACCACAAACAAAAAGACAAATGATGTCATTTTTAGGTCTCACAAACTATTGTCGAAATTGGGTCCCAAATTATGCAGAAATCACAGCACCCTTACAACAAATGATGTATGATCAGGATTTAAAAATGTCTACACCTCTCACATGGAACGAAAAAGCAGACATGGCTTTTTGCAAAATAAAACAGGCCTTAGTGTCTAGCACAGCGCTAGCATTACCAGATTACAACAAACCGTTTGTACAGATGGTTGATTGCAAAGAACACTATATGACCTCAGTTCTAGCGCAGCAGGCCGGTGCAAAACTAAAACCAGTTGCTTATTTCTCATCTAAATTAGACAGTGTTGCCCGTGCACTGCCACATTGCGTAAGAGCAGTAATTGCAGCCTCTATGGCTGTAGAGATAAGCGCTCCAATAGTGTTGTTTCACCAACTGACATTAAAAGTACCGCATGCTGTATCTGCACTGCTTCTGCAAACCAATATGACTTTTCTGTCACCAGCTAGACATCTGTCCTGTATGGCAACACTATTATCACAACCACATCTTACTATAGAAAGATGTACAACACTAAATCCTGCAACCTTAATGCCTCTTCCAGATGATGGCGAACAACATGACTGCCAAGAGCTGGCAGAACAAAGTGCAAAATGTAGAATTGATTTAAAAGATCAACCCCTAGGAGTAGGGACGATTCTCTTTGTTGATGGCTCATCAAAGAAAAATGAATATGGCAAAACCCTGTCAGGATATGCGGTGGTTACAAAAAACAAAGTACTAAAAGCTGCAGCCTTACCATCAAACTATTCAGCACAAGCAGCAGAATTAGTGGCCTTAACTGAAGCATGCAAAGAAATGTCAGGAAAAGATGTAACAATCTACACGGATAGCCAATATGCATTCGCTACAGTTCATACTTTCGCACAATATTGGAAAAACAGAGGTATGATAACATCCACAGGTAAACCAGTAACTCATGCTGCGCTTTTGACAGATCTTTTAAATGCTGTCCAATTGCCAAATCAGGTGGCTATATGCAAATGCGCAGCTCATACATCAGGAAAAGATGATGTTTCTCTTGGTAATACATTCGCTGACAAAAC
Organism: Cetoscarus ocellatus; assembly: GCA_037902135.1. Taxonomy (NCBI): domain Eukaryota; kingdom Metazoa; phylum Chordata; class Actinopteri; order Labriformes; family Labridae; genus Cetoscarus; species Cetoscarus ocellatus. The sequence continues at coordinate 126,662 of JBAMNC010001188.1, forward strand.
GGCTAAAGCAGCGGCAGCGGGTGAAATTGAAATACTCCTGCTGACTAATAACACAATGATTGAACACAATGTACTTAAAGACATGCAGCAACAGAGCCTGCCGACAGAAAAAACTTACTGGATAAAACATGGTGCCAAATTACAAAATGATGTTTACATATGACCTGAAGGGAAACCAATCCTACCAAAAAATCTGTATAAATGGGCGGCCATATTGAGCCACGGTGTTACCCATGTCTCAACAGGAGGGATGGTAGGACAGATACAACAATATTATACAACCTATGGCTTTAACCTGTATTCAAAAAATTTTTGTAGAGCATGCCTAACGTGTGCACGACATAATCCGCAGGGAAATTTAAGACCAACTAGAGGAAAGTTTCCCAAACCACAATACCCATTTCAAATCATTAACATGGATTTCATTGAACTAAACAAGAGTGAAGGAAAAAAATATTGTTTAGTCATAGTTGATGCATTTTCAAAATGGGTGGAACTGTTTCCAACCAAAAATCCAGATGCACTAACAGTAGCAAAAGCATTATGTAAAGACATCATACCTAGGTACGGAATCCCTGAAAGGATTTACTGCGATAACGGAACTCATTTTGCTAATCAGATAATTAAAAAGATAGGAGAAATGTTCCATATGGATTTAAAACACCATTGTGTGTGGCATCCTCAGAGCGCGGGATTGGTTGAGAGGACGAACGGTACCATAAAAAACAGGCTGAAAAAATGCATGGAAGAAACAAAAAGACCGTGGACACAATGTCTAGATTTAGTCAAATTATATATGAACATTACAAGCACCGCAGGTTTGACTCCTTATGAAACATTGTTCGGAAGACCTTACAGACTTCCGCAGTTTAAAAACATCTGGGAAACTAATGACGAACCTACACTAGCTGAGTATATGAGAAAAATTCTAGAAAAGCAAAAACAAAAAGTTGACGCTGAGACTCCTTCTGTCTCCCAGCAGGAAATTCAACTAGTAGAGCCTGGAGATTGGGTCCTGGTGAGGAGCATCAAGAAGAAACATTGGCATTCACCGAAGTGGGAAGGGCCTTATCAGGTTTTGCTAAGTACACCTACAGCAGCTAAGATAGCCGAAAGATCCACCTGGATTCATTTGACACACTGTAAAAAGGTTATCTCTGTTGAAAGCTCCGTCAGGGAAGGTGAGCAAAAGTCTGATGAATAGGGTGGATTTAGACGTATAGAGTCTGGATAGACCCAAAAGTCAGTGAAGGTTTTAAAACAGGTGAACCTGATTAGTTAATCTGATCAGTTAACCTGTGACACCAACCCCAGTAGAGGAGTCTATTCACCAGTTGATAACGTTTACAGTAATAAGTAGTGTATAATTTAAGATGATTCCCAAATGGTTACAGTGCGCTATCAGGTGTTGGGCCCTCTCAGTTTTTTTTATATTAATGTTCCTCTTTATATGGTATCTCTGGGAACCCCCACAACATAGTAGCAATAACTCTAAAGTACAACGAGACAGACGAGCTACCAGCAGACGAGCAATCAATGATATCGAAATAACTTTCACACAACAATTTGAAGACCTGATATGTCATTGCAAGACCAAAGAAGGAGCTATTACGTCACTTAGCATAGACATTAAACCCTGTGAGAATACAGTAAGACGAACTCTTGTTACAAATGTACCAGGTATGGGAACAGCTTCTAGATATTGTCTCGGTTTTGGGGCAAGTCAAACTTCAGCAAAGCACCAGACGGAAATAACTCTGAATTGTACCTTAGACACGATTCAAATGGAAGGGATAGTTTATTGTAAATGTATCACCTTTCCTCACGGTATTGAAGAAACATTCATTGCATATAATTGTAGTAAGCCTAGTACAGTTGATACACTCATTGAACCAAATATAACGATCATCCCCACTGACCAAATTACACCCACCGGTACTCCACCATCTGTGAGTATTACACCCACCGGTACTCCACCACCTTTAAGTATTATTCAACCACTGAATCCAAACAAAGAAGAAAATCCTTATTTAGAAACATTTGAGGCTAGATGGAATAGAACTTTGATTAATATAGTTCAACCCCTAGGCTTAAAACCTGAGGACTGTATTATTTGTGTAGTACCCAGACATAGATATGTTGCAGTCGGAGTAGCTGCAGAAGATGATACATGTGAAAGTTATATCGTGGTTAAAGGATTCGGTAAACTGTATCTTACTGATATAAATAGCCTTTTGTTGCACATGGATAAATTCTCTACCGTGTTCTCCCGAAAGATTTGCTTAATAGACTGTATTTTACTGTCTATGCAAAATGAGAACTACATGCAGCAGGTCTGGAACTCAGAATGCCCCCGACCCACAATGACACATCAGGAGCTGCAATTAGAACCCCCAGTTCAGGAGTGCCCGGCAGCAAAAACTGCCAAGTTCTTCTGCCTAGAGGTGGGTTCTGCTGATAAGAGATTATCTAGCAGCTACCGTGAGAAATGTGTTCAGTGGATGAGAACAGCTGACGATTCAGCTCGGGGTAGATGGCTGGGTGAGATCTATGACAGACTGGATTGGACACCAGACGTGTTCTTTGCATGTGGTCCAAAGGCAACATTAAGAACCAAACCTGGGGAGAATGAAGAATGTGCAGTGGTTATGCTGGCCGAAAGGGTTACAATCATCACTTCAGATAAAAATCAGGTATCGAGAAAGAAAAGAGAAGTTAAATTGAATGGTCTTGGTATTCCGGATGGTGTTCCACCTGAATTTGAGGCAATTAGAAATTCTGCAGGATGGTCTATATTAGGCGCCCTTCCATTTCTTTCAGGTATAACTGACGATACACAAACTAGGTGGATTAATTATATTTATTATAACCAGCAAAGACATATCAACTCTTCAACTAAAGCATTAGAGGCCATTGAAAAAAAACTAACTGATATCTCTAGAGCTGTGTTAGAGAACAGACAGGCCCTAGACGTTATACTAGCTGAAGAAGGAGGCCTTTTTACATTCATAAATGCAGATGAAGGATGTTGTACCAATATAAAGACATTATCTGACATGACAAATATTTCTCTTGCAATCAAGGAACTTAAAGTTATCCAACAGGAATTTGCAGACATAAATGCTATGTTGAGCAAGAGCTGGTTTGACAACTGGCTGGCAAAACATTTCGGACATTTTTCGAATATAATTCCATCTATTTTGATTCCAATTGTTACTGTGGTTATCTGTATCCTACTTGCTTGTACATGTATACCATGTATTGTTAAAAGTGTTAAAAAAAAGATGGTAGAAATAATGCTCATTCACACTAATGAAATTTACAATATGTTACAGCAAGCAGAGGACACAATGAGCATGGATGAGGATGAAGAAGGTATAGGTTTGTTTGCGCTTAAAGGTTATTCTGAATTATAAAATTACTTGAATCTTCACATGAGACTCCTATCATTGTCCTTCTGAGTGTAAATAATATTTTGCTTCATGAACATGACCTAGCAGCTAAAAATCTTAACCAGAAGTGGCTGTATAGCGATTATGAGAATTTGAGCAAATATGTGATAAACAGGAGGGAAATGATAGAATAATTGTACATAAGTTGATCCCACATTTGCTTCTGTGACTTGTTTTTTCTGTGTAATTATTAATCTTTGTTTTTCACTGATGCAGGGACTTTCTAACCGATACCAGGACGTTCTGACCTACGTGCAAAGCTGTGTAAACGAATCCTAGACCTTGGACTTATACACCCACGCAGATGAAAAACTGTTAGAAAACATTTTTGACACGTTGCATTTGTGTGTTTTTCCCCCACCCCTTTAGATATGCAACGTAATCAATGTGGGTAGGGATTTCCTTAATAAAAAGAGAGGAAACGCAGAATATGTGGAGAGCGTGTTGAGATTTGTAACTGAGCATATCTCTGCGTTCTCCTTGCAAGTACAAATTTTGCCCGTTGTCTTTGTCTCATTTGTGTCTCTTTTCTCAGTTTCAGGCTGTTTGAACCTGACAAGCTCCTAAACACCAACAGAAATGCATCATAACTAAGAACTTCAGATAAAGAAGCACTCAAACACCTTCAGAAATGCATTACAACCACCAACCTGTTAATAGAAGCTCTTAAACACCTTTGGAAAAGCAGCAAGACCAGGAACTTTATGGAAAAAAACTGTCAAACACCTTTGGAAATGCACTAGGACCAGGAAGTTCTAGAACATATATAGAAATGCATCATGATGATATATATATATTTTTTTTATAAAGAAGCTATCAAACATCTTCAGAAATGCACAATGACTAGGAACTTTATATATGAAGAAGCTCTCAAACACCTTCAGAAATGCATTATGACCAGAGGCCTTTAAAATAAACTCTTAAACACATTTGGAAAAGCAAACTTTAAGGAAAGAAACTGTCTTCCACCTTTGGAAATGCACTAGGACCAGGAACCTTTTGTAAAGAAGCTCTCAAATACGTTTGGGAAAACAGCAAGACCAGGAACTTTATGGAAAGAAACTGTCAAACACTAGGACTAGGACCACCTTCAAAGACGCTTTAAAACATATTTAGAAATGCACCATGACACATAGTATCCATTAATAACACATTGAAACAGGATGATTTATTTTAACTTCCACCAAGGACAAGGAACCTATCGTAAAGAACCTCTCAAATACCTTTGTAAGTGCACAATGACTCAAATTGTCCATTAAAAACACTTAAATTATGGGGAACTTCACTCTTAGGAGAAGCAGTGATTTATTTCGGACTCTGAATGACTCCAGCAGAGTTTGAGTAAGCTCCACTACACTGTAGGTCTTAAATATTTGATCAACATTGTTATATTTACAGTGGGAGACCAAAGGGAGGACAGGACAGAGGGTGGCTATGAATAAAAGATGAGGTGAGCCTTCTGCTACCTATGCTAACGCCACACTTCCCACACTGAAACTAATGTCTACACTTGCAGGAGACCAGGAACTCGCACTGAAGTGGACTAAAGGCATGTTTCCACTGCATTAATTTTACCTAGAGACAAGGAACTTTTTTAGGAAATGCATTTTCACTGAAACTATATAAAGACCATTTTAGAGGCTGTAAAGTTTGAGTTCTGGGTGCTTTATATAAGTATGGGAACTTAGGTTGTAACTTCCCCCAGGGACCACAAATCTTTTATGGAAGTATAAACATTTTCGCTGGGTCTTGGTAAATATCAGGGGACATTATTTTGCAGGCCTACAGGTCAGTAATTTTTTCAAATTGTATATGAAGGCCAGGGGACCTTAACAAAAACTCTCCAAAACAGGATAAGTATGCTATCCAAGAAGAGAACTTTGGGTTGTCATCAAAATGTGGAACTTTGTCGAGGACTTTATACAACAGGAAACTTGTTGCACTTATTTTTGGGCTAAAAGCAGAACTGGAAAGATTATTCTATCAGCCAAAAAGTCTGTGCCTGGATACTTCTTGCAAGTGTGGGAACTTAAGTTGGTTTCAAAGTCAGAAACTTTTCTCGGAACTAGGAACCACTTCAGGGAACTCCTTGCTGAATACTACCTTGAAATACCAGGGAACTGAACCAGGGAACACTTTTACGGGCCAATATATTTCCCCTCGAGCTACTTTATAGAATTACAGGAACCTGAGTAGGTTTTAAATTAAGAACTTCCATCAGGGGCCAAGAACTTTTTAGGGATCTCAATGCATTTTCATTGAGTCTAAATATGGAACGGGGTGAAATTACTTTTCCTAAAAGTTTCTACTGCCGTGGTAGTACTTAATACAGGTAAAGATACTTTCCCAAGGGCATTCAGACTATTGCAAGGAACCCCTTATATCGGGTTGAGAACCCTGAGACATCAGTTTATAGTCCGAAAAGTCTGTGCTCTGGAGTGTGGGAACTTAATCTGGTATCAAAATCAAGAACTGCAACTGGGGACTAATAACCTCTTTAAAGAAGCTCTGAAACACGTGGGAAAGGCACCATGACTAGGAACTTTTTAAAGAAACTCTTAAACTGGGACCAGGAACCTTTTTGTTTTTTAGGATTATTTTTTGGGGCCTTTTGTGCCGTTGTTGTTAGGAGAGAGAGAAAGAGACAGTGAGTATACTCGTGAGGGGAGAGAGAGAGAGTAGGGGAGGACACAAAATGGCCACAGGCTGGATTCGAACCCGGGCTGGCAGAAGCATACACATGGGTCATGCCTGGTTGCTTTTCACTCCACCAAGCCAGCACCTTGGGACCAGGAACTTTTAACTCAATGCATTATCAGTGTGTCTTAAAACCAGGGATGATTATTTCAGTGACTTAAAGTCTCCACTGCTGTAGAAGTACTTCATATAAGCAGATAAATTTAAGGTGTCAGATAAAGGGAACTTCTTATTAAAGAACCTGGTGCTCTTACTTTAGGTTAAAACAAAGACTGGGGGACTTATGTTACGGGCAGAGATAGTGCAGGGTTTTGGTTCTTCACAAAAGTTAAATGTTTAGTTTCAAGCTTTCAGTGATGACATTTTCTGATTGGTCAGGCATAAATTTCAGTCACCCTTTTACTGAAATTTGAAGCCAAGAACTTTTATGTTTGTTTTGACTGATTTACACAAATTTAAAACCTTACAGCGAATTGTTTGTCTAATACTCAGAAACAAAAATCTCAGTACATTTAATATAATAATGATCCCATGACAAGAAACTTAATACAATTATCTGTCTTGCCAAATTGGCCTTGGTTGATGTTTGTACTCATGATCAGCATTACAGACGTATTTTTCGACATGAAGTGTCCTGAAAATGATTTTTAAGTGGACTCGTCAGGTCCAAGTAGCTTAATGAGTACTTTACCACAGAAGCAGGCGTCCTTCACCTGTGTTTGTGCTCGTGCCAGTTTTGTCACTGCAGCAACCTCAAATCACTCAGGAGCACAGCCAGCTCCATCCTCAGCCGTGCAGGACATCAGTCTCAGAGACTTTGGACAGCGAGGAGCCACAGCACCTGAGGCTCAGCTCAGCCAGAGGGCTCTGAATATTCAAGCAGAGTGCTCATGCTGAGCGAGCATCTCCTCTATTCACATGCTGATGATGCTGGAGGGTTGGAGCAACAGCAAGTCTGCTTTCCAGGAACGAGGCAGTGAGTTCTTTTATAACACTCTTAAAAAATACAGGTGTTCATTGAGTCAAAGGTCAAGGTCATGGGGACTCATGTTCACCCCTTCCCTAAGCAAAAACTAGCATACCGTAATTTCTCGATTATAACACGCACTCCATATTTTCACGATTGTTGCCTGAAAAACACTGTACTCAAATATAACACGCACCCAAATTTTGCCCAACCCTAACTCTCTCAGACAACTCAAATATCACCTTTATTCAAAGTTTTAATCAATGAAATTTCAGTATTTTCACAACAAATACAAAAATCTTTCTCTCTCTCAAACAGATGTGGAAAACACCTTTTGCTTCACGCATGTGCAATTACTTCATTTCTGCCCGAGCACGCTCAGTCGTTGTGTACCGACCAATCACAGAGCAGCTATCAACATGCCGATGTCTTGGACCAATCTCAGCGCAGCTATTTTGCATCCCTTTGCTCACAAGATGGCAGCGCTCTGTGTTTGCCAGTGAGTGGTAACACTTGAGAATTAAACCATGATTACAAGAATTACGCAAGTTTGGCGGGAATGTTTTGCTGAGAATAGAGAATATTTCGACTTTTTGTATCAGATGTGTTGCAATCACAATGTTGGCGAGATGAAATATTTTAAGTATTTTGCTTGTACTCGTGTATAATACGCACCTGAAAACTTAGAGCTTATTTAACGGCAAAAAAGTGCATGTTATAATAGGGAAGTTACGGTACTTGAAGTTCATTTTATTAAGTATGCTTGAGTATAAGTATAGCAAGTATATTATGGACCATGTACTTGTAGTGCACTAGAAAGTATATTAATGAATACTTCTTCGGACTAAATTGGAACACTTTTAAGTTGATAAAAGTATACTTCAAGTGTACTTTATAAGGTCATTTTAAGTTTACAAAAGTGCACTTTCATTATACAACAAGTACAATTATCTATATACTACTTGTGTACTAGGTATATACTTCTAGCAGCATGGCATTTTTGTGCCATGTGTTTAACATTGTTGCCACTGAAAACCTAAAGTAGGGCAACTTTTTCCACAATGAAAATCAGCAAGAAACGTTAAAGAATTGGATCGATGAGCAAAATCGTTAATATCAATAAAATCTTATCAGTTCCCATCCTTAGTACAGACTCTTGTAAGCTCTCCAAAAACGTTGCAAGGTATTGCAGTTTTGCAAGAGCTTACAAAAGTCTGTCCTTTATATGCTTCTTTCCTGTACATATTTGTTCACCCTTTTGTCACCTTTAGGGCTCTGTACTAATATTATCATTCAGTCATAGGATTCAACATAATTTCAGGTCTCGAAACTGTAATGTGCTGCAGGAGATAGAGGCCTTATTTAAAATACAGACTTACAAAATGATACTTCACATTAATCTAGATTTAGATTCTAAGACAAGTTAAGATTAATATTTCATATATTTCCTCAGTACTCTTCTACCGCCCTACCGTATGTAGTAAAACAGTCCCTCATTCATCCCCATTATGTGGCAAATTCACACTAATTTAATCCTCTAAAGCATTTATTCTCTTGTATCTTGGGGGTCAGAGGTTGAAGGCTGGGGCTGATGGGAGTCTTGGCTGCGTGGCAGGTCCCTGTACAGGAGCTCAAAAGGATCAAAATTAGTTATTAGGCGCTTGACAGGCAGTAAATTGCCAGGCCGTAATTTCCACTCTTAGATTTATGACTTGGCCTGAAGGGGCCTTTACAGCATCGAGGTGACCCCTCTTACTTCGCCGGCTAAAGGTTATTGTAAATCACCGCCGCCCTGCCCCACCCTCAGCGCCTGCCTTCACACGCTCACCTCCATTCACATGAACACTCTCACCGACCTTTCATTTCCCTCTGTCAAATTCTATTTTTACGCTGGGGCTGTTTTCCTTCTTTTGCAATTAAATTCTGCCCTGAAATGACATCACAGCAGAGTCAAACAAACAACCATTCATCGCCCTGTCCAAGAACGTTTGTTTACTGTCCCACTGTGTCTTTTTTCGCTCATTTGTTAAAGCGTTTGACTGTCCAATTTTAAAAATTAATCACAGGCAATCAAACAGAACAGATCCAACACATTATTCAACTGAGGGGATTCAGTGGTTTCCTTTTATTCATGGATGGCTCATTTTTTAGACGATGCTTAATTGTGAATTTCTGCCTGTTTAATTATACACAAACATGAGATGCAATTAGATTGTACGACGATTGTTGAGGAAGAAATCAGACAAGCATATTGTTTTTGCAAGTATTTTCAAAGGACAGCTGTGAATTAACAAAGAAGCTTCATGTTTTAACAATAGCCCCAGCAGACAGCATCCCACCATGACGAGGGAGGTTTCTAAATGATTTGACTGTTTCTTTTGTATTTTTAAAGTGAGGTTGCATGAGGCCTGTGGCTTTAGTAAAAACATCTGGCCAGCTTTGCCTCTGTGGGGAGATAGCTGGGTATGGACCTGGTGATAGCAGTAAATGGTTCCACCCAAAGCCTTGAAAGCAACCCACTTTGAGGTTAAAACTACACAAAAGAAGCAATGTTGGCTCGACTAGACGCTACAGTAAGATTCTTTACAGAGTTTCACTTCTCTTCCACAACCTGTGTTTGATACTATTTTGTGAGGCAGCATATGGGCTAGGTATCTTTCCATCATTCCATCTGTTTTCCATTGTTGATGGACAATCAAAGATCTCAGTAGAGAGCTGTCAATGGTGATAATTATATTTCTTTTTCCCCTCGTTTATAACAAAGGTTGCTAACTTTGTAATATTTATCATTACTGTGTAATTATTGGGTTATACTATGAGGCATCTCTGATTATGTCTGTCAGGACCACTTGTCAAGAAAAGAAACAAGAGCACTTATATGAATTAGCCTCATTTACATTTATTTTCACAGTTTAAATTTGGCAGTATGGCTCTGATGGGGGCTCTCCCTGCCTTTCCACACAGCGATAGAGGAAGCCCAAAGCAGGGGCAGCATACATTCCTGCCCTCCTTGCAGCCCATAAAGAAAGCATGAGGCAGGGAGAGAAGCATCAATTTCAGCTTGCAGTGAATAGCATAAAGGAGGAGTTGGGGTGGAGGAGGGTTGCAAAGCAGCTTGCAGCAGGAGCAGTGGAGAGCAGGCAGGCTGTAGTAGCTTATGAAAGGCAGCCTGAGTGCATTTAGCCAGTGGCAGCCTAGAGACAGCTGGATCAGCAGTTGGATCAGCTGTTTAACAACTGAATGCTGGCATGTTAGCAATCTTGCCTCCGTGACTTCCACAACTAACGCTATGCTTGATTTGTGTCGATATTCAGTTTGTATGTAGTATAGATATCCAGAAATATCCCTTCTTAAACACTGTGGTAAGAGGTTTAATGCTTTCACTATATATCTTATTATTCACTCTTTCATCTCTAGCGTGAACAGAGCTTCTGCACTTCATGGTGTCTTCACAATAACTGATGTAAAGGGGCACACTGCAGATCTGTTTTCGGAGGGGTTTAATATGGACAGAAGAGGCAAACACACCAAATATAATACATTTATACACATTTATACACGCTGCGCTAGTAACGCTTTGTCAAATGATATATGGTTCCTTCCCTGTATAAAGTGTCTTTACTGTGCATGATGCCATTATCTTTTTAGCATAGTTTTATCAAACTCTTGGCTTCAGTGATCTACCATGATACAGATTAGTTTAAGCACATTACAAGAAAATTACATAATGCCATGCTGACACAAGTCTAGTTGATCTCCAGTGTCTCCAAATTTTGATAAAAATCTGTTTATATGTTTTTTTATACATCATACTAACCAACACTGGATGAACATGAGACATCATGACCTTTTATGCTAACCATTGGACACCAAAGTCTATCCACATCATGCTTGAGTCCAAAAAGATATTTATAAAAAGTTCTGGGAAATCTTGAGTATTGTTTTTTTCCCTGTATATTGCATTTACAGAAGAAAGATGGACATTAGTCTCCATGGCCTTGACCTTTGCCCATGGATCTCCGAAGTCTACGTACTTCCTCTTTACCTCAGATATTAGGCCAAGTTTTTGACTTTTGACCTTAAAAATCTAATCAGTTTATCCTTCAGTTGGAGCAGATGTGTACAAAGTTTGAAGAAAATATTTCAAAGTATTCCAAAGGTATTGGGCTTACAAGAACATCCAGTCCGACAGATGGACCCTTAAAAAACTTTATGTCTGTCCTTTGGTGGTATTAATGTGGAGCCATAAACTGTTCAGCCTAATGTCATAAACACAGAACATCAAGTGCCATCAGCATGAAGAACATATAAGAGATCTGCCATGACTTTAAGAGAAAGAGCACTCTCTCTTGTCCAACACATGAGCTCCACACTTGACACTTTCAGATCCAGCACATATGGCTCTGTGATAAATTGATGTCACTGCAATGTGTGGCGAAAGTGTGTCCATATTAAAAAGGTCAGCGAAGAGGAAGAACATTTTATTACCCATTGAGAATGCCTCTTCTCTGTTTTCCACATGTAATGTTCTGTCACACCCTCTCATTTGGTACCAATATCGCCAGGCATCCAGGCAGCAACAAAGCTGCATATCGCTGCGAAAAACCCAAACAAGCATGGCCACAAATGTCACACCATCCATCATCTGTTATCCACGGAGCCCAGAGAGCGCTCCAAAAGGGACGAATACTTCATGGTTTTTGTTTTTTCAGGGACAGAAAAGCAGCACGGCCAACTCTTGGTTGATGTGCTGTGACTGCCAGTGGACTTGTTTAAAACAGGAGACGATTCCCATGGCCAATGACCCTCTGTCCTCTGTCTCTCACTGAGCTGGAAAATAGGATTAATGTCTGGGCCTGACCAGAACTGTTATTTTCATTTGTAATTACCCTGAAACAAAAATTTCCGGTAGATTTCTGTTGAGGTTTATAGCATTGTCTTGTACGTTACTTCACATCTCATCAAAAACTGCTGCAGTTCCTCAACTGTTCACCTGGGGCTGGCTGCAAAGCCCCAGTAGTCCCAATAAACCCCATGTAAAAGTGCCTCTTCTTGTTTAAGCAGAAAAACACATTTACTGCAAATGCTGAGAACAAAAAGTAATTTTGGTCTTGTTCAAACCATGGGTCCTGTTTTAAAGGTGTAATGCACACAGTACCATGATTTATGCTGTTTACACACTGAATGATCCAGTCTGAAACAGGAGCACAAGTATGTTCAGGTGTAAAATTATTTTAACCACGAGTGTCGGAACTATGGCCCTTAAAGGTTAAGTTTGGTTTTTTGACACCTGGACCTTATTTTTAGGATTAAATACGCTCGTAGACTCACCCAGACAATGTTGGCGGAGCTCAGAGCTGTTTTTGAGCAATTTAGATCCATCCGACGGCGAAGCCCCTAAATTAGACATTATCTGGTGCGAAACTCGCTCATTTCAGCTACATTTTATAAATGAATGGCCAGTGTTATCACCATGTCAGCTCAGCTTTGTTGTTATGGTCATCCGGGGCTTTACAAGGATGGGTAACTTTTGGTGACGTCATAGACAAGAACATGAGTAGAGCCGCTGTTGTTGCTAGGCTACACGGCTACACGGATATTTTTGTGCAACATGGCGGAATATTTATCCAATGTAGAAGTGTCTGACGACAACTCTGAATATAATGGATGCCCGTATCATTTTGAGCCAGAATATACCGATGAGGAGCTATTTGAAAGGAGGATGCAGAGGGAAAGAGCCGAACAGCTGGCCGGAGAACAAGCAACCACTGCGCGTCCCCGAATGGGGGCTAACTGGTGGTGTTGTTGTGGACATTGTACGGCAATGGCAACAAAGGAGGAGTGAGTTTCGCAGTAGATAATGTCTAATTTAGGGGCTTCGATTTCTGGCCCCGTCCGCTGCTATGGCATGAGAAAGAACGCCATCGGATGGATCTAAATTGCTTGAAAACGGCTCCGAGCTCCACCAAAATTGTCTGGGTGAGTCTACGAGCGTATTTAATCCTAAAAATAAGGTCCAGATGTCAAAAAAACGAACTTAACCTTTAAGGATAATAGTTTGGCCACCCTAGATACAATTTTTCCCGTCTCACATGGACCAAACTTCAGCCAACTTATCCAATGACCCTTTTATAATTGTACTACTAGACACATAGATCACACACAGAATACTGTTTAATATATTGTTTTGCTGTGTTACTGAGGTATATCAGGGTTTTTGCCCAATCAGGGAGTGTGGTCATATTGTCTGCCCTATGGATGGATACACACGGCACTTCCACTTGAACAGAAATGTCAAAAATAGTCGAGGTACCAGCCTGCAAAGTTCACCAAAGGGCAGCCGTCAGCATGAAGAATCAATCAAGATCAATGCCTCTGTGATCCAGAGCAGTGTTAGAAGAACGGACACTGCAGAGAAGAAAGCCACACAACACGAGCTTTGTTGTAGATTTGTAAATCAAAGTCTGGTTGCCAGATAAGCATGGTAATTTAAGTTCTGCTACCAACAGAGCAACAGAGCTGTGCCATGTTTGGAAAATTCATCAGACAAGTGTTGGGATTTACAGAGATTACAGTAGAGGGGTGGGGGCTTTAGATCATTGATGACTCAATCTCTGTCCATCCAGATAACATCCAGCAAGAGCCTCAGCAAACAAAAACACCCGCTGTGCACCAAAGACACTCACGGTCTGATGTTAGCTTCTTGCTGATACGAGGAAGATCAGAGAAACAGAAGATACAAGGATCAGACAGAGCACTGACAGCGAAGTGGATGCTGTTATCGACAAGGGCGTGTCCAAACATTTTGTGGACTGACTGAATGGAGAAGTTCCTAATTAAAAACAAGGATTGAAGTCCAGTTCCTTAAAGCTCCTGTTCTGTATCAAAACCTGAAAACCGATGAGTTTGAGTTCATTGTTACTGCTACTGAGTCTTGCAGGTAGTGCACGTGCCTCACAGTAAGAAGGTTGCTGGTTTGAATCTTGTGTCAGTCAGGGCCTGTCTTTGTGGAGTTTGCATGTTCTCCCCTAGCATGCTAGGGTTCTCCTCCTCCCACAGACCAAAAACATGCTCATTAGGTTGATTGGTGATTCCAAACTGCCCTTAGGTATGAATGTAAGAGTGAATGGTTGTCTATCTCTTTTTGGCTCTGAGATGGACTGGCAACCAGTTTAGGTTGTACCACACCTCTCGCCCAATGTCAGCTGGGAAAGGCTCCAGCTCCCCACGACCCCGAAATGGAGAAGCAGTATTGATAATTGATGGATGGGTGTTTTCTTACACCTCTACTCAAGCCACAGACTTCCTGGACACATCCCTGCTATAAGGGGAATCCAACAAAAACACCGTCAACTAACACTGCATACAAATCTACCCCAGAAAGCGAATATTTCCCAAAATCTTCTGGTTTAAGCACCCATATTGGGAGCCATGAAACATGTGATTTGCAGCTTCATAGCCTTTTGACATCACCTCCTCCTGGTGCTTTGTGGCCTGTATGTTCTATGTAAAACTAGAAAGCACACGGAGAGTGCAAACCTCCGCCAAGGTAGCTGACATATCTATAAGCTATAGTTCCATGATAAAGTTACCATCATAATATGATTCCTTAACCCTGAAAATCCACACGTAGCACTCAGAATCATGCTGATATCATTATTAGTTAGACAAAGAAGATCGTTCACCAATGGCGGTTATCTGGATCACCACAAAAATGGAATCATTTTTAACATCTCCTGAAAATTTCTGCATAATCTGTCCTGTATAGTTTTCCGTAATCTTGCTAACAAACAGACAAACAAACATATGCCACCTCCTTGGAGGAGGTAATGAAAGTGGTAAGTGATCCCTGATCACCTGGGGTTCAAAGGCCAAATGACCCGAGAGCCTTGCCTTCATTCAAGACCAAACCCTTTAACAGGGAACAAATCAAAGATTCAATCAGAAATTCTTTTAAGAAATGCCAGATAACTGTGCTCTATTAATATGCTGGTGCATCTTGGATAGAGTCTTCGGAGCCTCTGTGGTTCTCAGGAGGTATTAGTGGTTTATGTACACAGGCTCACACATATCCATTAACATTTACTGGCATTATACAACACCAATGAGATCATAAAGTGGTCTAATCGCACCTCAAACCATGAAGGTGATCACATAATCTGTAATGCAGCTTTATAGCAGTGTATAAAACACTGAGGGTCTTGTAGTTTAGTGTCTATATGGAGGTCCAGACACTGCATTAAAGCTAAATGGCTTGTAAATATCAAGCAGCATGAATTAACAATTACCAGCTCAGCACTTCAAACAGAGGGAAGCATTGTAGACAAGCAGGGAGAGCTGAGCACAGAAAGAGATAATAATTCTTGAATTGCTGAAATTATAGACTATTGCATAATCGTGTTTTTATGGTTCAGTCTACCAAAGAATGAAGCACTTCTTCTTCAGAAAAGTTTCATGACTACAGCTCCAACCAATAGAAGAAAAAGCTAGCAATGACTACTCAACAGCGTAGCGCCTGTCATTTCAGTGTGATTATTCATCCCTCCTGATCCGGATAGTGTCCGAGTCCACGTCTTCAATGCTCTATTCCTAATCCTATTTTTTATCTCTCACCAGCAAACCACTCCCTAGACCCCACAAGAGTTGTACTCTATCCTGCTGTCGGCCTCACTACCCCTTTAAGTACATGATGATATCACAATGGAGTCCAAAAGCCAACGTCAGTGCACATTTATAATTTATCCAACTCTTGATTGATATAGTCAAAATCTCTTTGAGGCCTCTGCCTTTAAGGTCATCATTAAAACCACTACACACGAAAATTTCCTGGTCTCTCTTTCCTTTCCTTGCCTTCTGGAGTCATCTTCACTGTCTTTGTTGGGCGGTGTTATCTCCCTCCTCCAGCTTTTCTCTCCTGCTTTGCTCTATGGTGGATCACAGGCTTCTAACATAAATTATACACACTTTGCTACCGTCAAACAGGAGCTTAGATGGTATCTGAAGACCCCTGCCTGCTCTGGATGAGGCACAGTGACTGCTCGGTTCATCTTCAGACCCTACCAGTATCTTCTCTGGTGCCCCATGTTGGGTTTTAAAGGTCAAATGGCTCAGAATAACAAAGTTCACGTGTCATAAATCAACTCAGAGAAACACTACTGTATGTAAATGACACTCTGATGTATATTTAATCTTCCAGTAAAAGCAGAGTAAGAATGTGTTTCAGGATAAAAAGAGACAACACGCTGTTACACGTCAGTATTTCCTCTTCCTGCCCCCTTGTTTCCCTTTCTGCAGGTAAACACCAAAAGTCAAATGGCCTCTGGCTCTGCTCAAAATGAATTAGAATCGAAGGCTTGGTGTTGTGAATCTTTGGCATTTTAAAAAAGGTCTGCAGCAAAAAAGGAGACCACCTGAGAGCCAGCGTGAATCCAGGAAAGATTACTTTGTCCTGGTAAGCTGTTTCCTCATTTTAGAGTTCAACAAACAGAGAAGGTGAATGTTTGCAAACAGAATGAAGTTGGAATCAGCATTTTGTCTTTTTAGATCAATAAGGAAAAGGAAAGAAGGGGGAGACTATATAGAAGAAAAGGGCAGGAGGAAGAAAGAAAGGAGACAGGGAGGTACAGGAAGAGTTACAGCAAAGAGTGGAAGATTCAAGATAAATAGAGAGAATATCGAGTAGAAAAGGAAGGAAATAGTGGGGAGACAAGGAAATGAGAGATGGAAGGAAGGGATGAAAACAGGGAAGGAAGAAACAAGTAAACAGTAAGAGGAAAGGATAGAAAGAAAGTTGCAGACAGTTAAAAGGAAGTAGACAACAAGGAAACAGAGAAAGTGAAAGGAGGTAGACAAGAAGAGGAAGAGAAGAGGAAATAAAAGGGAACATGGGAGAGATAGGAAAGGCAGGAAGGAAACAAGCAAAAAGGATGGACCAAAGGTAGGGTAAATGACAAAAAAGAGAAGGACTGAAGGCAGAGGACAGAAAAACAGGGTGAAAGAATTAAACTGGGCAGAGAGTCAGAAAATCGAAAAGGGTAAATAAAGAAGGAAGAAGGAAGGGAAGAGGATATATAAAAGAAAGGAAGAAAGAAAGCAAAGCAGGGAAGACAGAAAGGTGGACAGAAGAGAAAATGAGGGAAGGAGAGAAACATGAAGGAAATGAGAAAGGAAACATGAAGATAATAGAGAAAAAGGAGGAAATGAATAAGAGAAGCAGGAAACATGAGGGCGAGAGGAAGGGAACAGTAAGAAAAGATAAGAGAGAATGAAGAGGTGGAGAGAAAATATCAAAACAAAGAAAAGAGAGAATAAACAAAACAAGGAAGTGAGAAGGAAGACTACAATAAAGGAGGCAGGGAGTAGAGGAGACAACAGGAAGAGAAGGAAATAGGAAGGATAGAGAAAATTAAAAAACAGGAAAGTGCATGAAGGAAACAGGAAACAAGAAAAAATCACAAAAAAGGAAGGACATATTGAAGGAGGAGGATTGGAAGAAGGAGACAAGGAAGTAGGCAGGAAGGTGGGTAGAGGAAAAGGGAAAATAAAGTAAACAGTAATAAGAGGAGGAAGGGGAGAATGGGTGCAGAGGTAAGAAGGAAGGAGAAAATTTAACAGAGGAAAGGCAGAGGAAACAGCAAAAAAAGGAGAGGGAAACAGGAAGAGCAGAACGGAAGAGGAGGACAATAGAAGAGAAAAGAAAGAAAACAGGTGGAAAACAAAAGAAACAAGGAAGAGACAAAGGAGAGAAGGGGGGAGAAGGAAGGAAAATAGGAAGGAGGATACAAGGAGGGGTAGAAGAGACAGAAACAAGGAAGCAGGGAGGTGAGAAGGAGGAAGACGAAGAAGAGAAGGGAACAGGAAGGAGTAAGGGCTGAAACAGAGGAAGAGCAAAAGGAAAGAACTACAGAAAAAAGGAGGAGAGGAGAGATAAGGCATCAATACAATGAAGAATGCAGAAAGGGGGGAAGGAGGAAAACAGGAAGGACAGAGGAAATGAGAAAAGAGAGAGTATTATGGGAAAAAGGTGGAAATAAGGAAGGAAAGAGATGAGAAATGGAGATAACGAGGGAAAGGAAAGAGCAAGGATTGATCAAAGGTGACAGAAAAGATGGAAGAAAGGAAACAGAAAGGAAAAGGGCAGAAGGGAAGGAAAACTGGAAAGAGAAGGAAGGCAGAAAGGGAGAAAAGGAGTAGAACAGACAGAAAATAGAGGACTAAAGGTAGAAGGACAAAGAAATGAAGAGAAAGATCAGTGCAGAATTTTGGCAGAAATCAAACATTAGCACAGACAGGGTCAGAACAGGACAATAAATCTGTCCTCAGACTGGAGGGACGAGGAGTAAAGATAAGTCGTGGTGCACAGAAAATACAAACAACCCAAAGCTGATGAAGACGCTGTTTGTGCTGAGCAATGACTCATCAGCTTTCTGCTCAGGGTGGCTGTGATTGGCTGCAGCAGGTAGTGTAGATAATAGTTTCAATGTGAATTTAAAATGAGCCGCCTCAGTCTGACAGGGACTGATTGTGACGCTGCACAGAGACGATAGATGAATAGACGATGGTGTTTTTTGGGCACAGACGGAGGGGGGAAGTTGTCCTTGGGAGGGTAATGGACCCAGGATCCTTTGGGGTTTCAGTGACCAGATGTTTTGATACGCTTGCCTGGTTAGCCTTTGGCTCCATTGTTCTGTAATAGGCAGCATTTATTATTGCACAGCTCAAAGCTGCCAGACAGCTTCAACACTTTAATGTGCAAGTAGACTAATTATATTCTGTTAGATCTCACTTTCATATCACAGCCTTTTTAACAAGTTTACAGTTGTCACAGATGTCCACAGAAGATATCTGTCAAGTTTTTTGCCTAAAAATTATCTCAGTTATTCGAATTTGGCACTCACATAAACCCGTTTGTTTCAGCCCTGCTCAGAACAGCCTGTTATAGAGAAAATCCTCATGAACTATCTGACTGTACCTCTCTGAAGAAAGTGAATATGACGTCAGCTTTCCAGTACTGTGCTCTAACATGTTTTTTAAGTATCTTGCACAAAAATCCTTCAAGATGTTTCATTTGTGCATTCACATAAACCCCCTTTGTTTCAGCCCTGCTCAGAACGGCCCGTTTTAGAGAAAATGGACTGTTTTCTGTGGCTGCACAGCCATGGAAAGACATAATCCTCAAACTGGAGTCACCTGTGGGCTGAACAAACACCTGGCTAAGGGAGTCTTTCAGATTTATGGGATTTAGCATACCCCCTCAAAGGGCTGCACGATTATGGCCAAAATGATAATCACGATTATTTTGATCAATGTTGTTATCATGATCATTAATCATGTTAGGGAAACCATCTGTATTTTTATTGCAATACTTTCAATGAAACAATACGTGAACAGTTTTCAGTCTGTTGTTGCTTTAACTTGGCATTATTTTTATACCAATTAATTAATTTAGAACTGAAATCACAACAATGGTGTTTTTGCACGTTAATGCAGGACAAAGAACGAGTTGTTTGCGTTGTTGCGGGTTCCGATCCCCGGTGTAGGTAATGCCACTTCGGAGAAATAATTGTGCGATGGAATCACATATTTCTTGTCTGGTGTTTTGACCATTTTTCAGCTGCTGTACTTTCTTCTCTCGACATGACTCACTCTCATCAGTCCACCGAGTGACTTGAGGCTGCTGCTGTTATTTAGGTACATTAATGAAGCCTTAACCACGCGTTCGCCCCCTGGGGGCTGGCTGACTAATGGTTGAGAAAGTGCTTCACTGGATATGCAGCAGAGCCTGCATTTAAATGTAAATACCGCTGATGATCAGGATAATTTAATTGTGGCAGCCAAAGTCGTGATCACAATTAAAATTCGATTAATTGTGCAGCTCTATCCCCTAATGGACTGTTTGGGGTCACGTTTTCATAATGCTGGAGCAGGCAACAGTGGGAGAGGACTTTTTCTGACGTTGGAAAGGTTTGCAGACAGGAAATTACCATACATTTTTGGGTTAAAAAACATTCAAAGGTGTATTTTGCATTATAAGGGACATTTTAGGGTATTATAGAATAGAATAGAATAGTATAGCTCTTTATTGTCACTATATATACACTCATTAGGCACCAGAATTTGTACAGTGAAAGTGAGATGGGCATCCTCTGTGGCAACAAAAGAACACACAAAAGAACTAAAATATTATAAATATAGAGGCAAGTTATAGACACACTACAGCTTAAGACGATTTAAAAGATTTCTTATATACATCCAGGCATGTAGGGAAAACTGAAAGTGGTTTTGTGCAAGTTGAGACTTTACATTAAAGTGACACATCATGGCACATTTCAAACATTAAATAGCATATTGCTGTGGTGGGTGGATGGGGGTGGTTGTTGGTAAATGTTAGTTATGTAATTAATTGTATAGAAAGAATTGGATTTTGTTAACAGAAAATAATTACAATGCAAGTAAAAAAAAAAAAATAGCACATTGTTGCTGTTGTAGCAAAGTCCCTTATCTCCAAAATTGCTATTTTTCATGAAATTACAAAAACATTTGACTACTGCATAAATATTGTATTTTCCAAATAGTAAATTGTTATCTTGTATTTTTAATTTGATGAAAATATAAAACCCACTTAATGTGAAGGGAGACCAATGATGTAGCAGTCATCCTGACTTATACCATACAGTAAACCTGCTCTTTGTGTCATTGCGGTGACACTGAGCACAGGGGGTGTTTTGTTAGTTTGCTGCAGCTCACGCAGAGGCTCAGACAGCGCTGTACTGGTGCAGGAGGAAGGAGGGATTGCCTCACAGCTTCCTCCCTCTCTTTCACTTTATTCTCACCTGGCCCACATGCCTACAGAGCAAAATCACCCTCGGTTTCAGCCCGCATCAGTGAGCACGGCGCCACTGCAGCCCTGAGTCACACATACAAAGCACAGCTATCTTTTTTTTAATGTCTATTAGCCTTTAAATCAGCAAATATGAGTCTTAAACCTCACACATCACACATAAGTGAGACCCCTGAAAGATAAAGCTGTGTGTTGTTCCTTCAGAGATGTAAACATGTGCTGCATGAGGTGTTTACACCCCCAACAGCTGGATATAAAACTCGAATACAGAGCAAAAAGCTGCACTAAAGCTTCTCTCCAGGACAAAAACAAGTGCACAGGCTCCCTGGTGGCATCTTAATGCGGTGACAGGGTCAAGTCAAGGGTACAGGAGCTGCTGCTGTCGAGGAAAAGTGTGACAGAAAAGCACTGGAAGCAGGATTTCAATAATACATAAAGGAGGATCTATAAAGAAGAGTCCAGATGTTTTATACTGACACTGGAAGCACCTTGAAATTATGAGTTAGTTATAACCAAGTAAGGTGACATCTTTAAGAAACTCTTCTGCATTTTTCTGTGAAATTAAGTTTGAGGAAAATGACAAGGCAAGATTTTGCTGATTCTACAAAAGTTTGCTTAAGTCATAAAGTAGCCACTTCACATACAAGGGTTCAGGCTCCTTGTGTTTCTCTTAGGATCTGAAGTCATGGCTGGACTGATGGATGAAATAAAAAATGTTTTTTTTCTTGAAAAAACTGATTTAACCAATATAACGGAAATTACATGAGATGAGATATAAATGGCCCTCTGCAGTTCACTAGGAAAACACATAACAGAAATAATGGAGTTGATATCCCTAAATGTATAAGTCAGTAATCCCAGCTAAACCAAATAACTGATCCTGTTTTTTTTTTTCCTTTTTTCTTATCCACTTATTCATTGATTTTGTCATTGACATTGGGTCAGGTATTGTGTATTATACGTTTGTTTGTGTGATCCATGGCTAACAGTTGGGTAAGTACTGTTGTCTTGTATGTTTGAAGATTTTCTGTATGTTTGTTAACATGTTTGGAGTCTTAGATGTTATAAAACAATAAAGACATTGTTGGAAAAAAATAAAGAAGAGTGAAACACATTTCTATTTCTTTTAAACAGAGCTTATTTCGGGCTCCATGTCTAATGGTACGGTCCCAGTGCTCAAAGAAAAAGTAGGAATGCACAGGAATAGCGGGCTCAATGATTAAATTTGGCTTATAAAATAGTGAGCACTAGATTAAAAAGTCTGTTAAACTAATTCTTTAAAAATAGACATGAAATTACGGTCAAATGCTCTGTTTTCAGTGCAGTGCAGCTGCCTATCACTAGTAGCCCCTTTAGCTCCAATTAATGGATGCTGCCTCACTGCCCAAATGGCCTCTAACATGGATTTAAACAAAGGACATGCGTCTGTAGTGCCTTTAAAAAAAAATACAGTTCAGCAGCTTGACCAGTAAACTTCAGACTAAGTTGTGCAAAAGCTGGAAGTGAGGAAGTCAGGTTAGACTCACAGATTGAATAAAACCATTTGACCAAAGCTGCCAACATTAAAGGTCTGTTTCCACCACAGGTCTGTATTTTCACTGGAATGCTTTAAATCTCAGTTGAAGAGACTTTTCACCAGCGCCTAATGTTGCCAGGTAATTAAAGCGAACGAAAGCCAATAAAATTGCTCCATGTGTGTCATATTTTCTTTTGTTCACTATATTTTCCCTTAGACAGTATAAAAACAAAGTCAGGAACCATGCTAACTATTGTTGGCAGCTGAAAAGTAGGAAAATGTCCCAGTGAAAATACGAGTCCATTCACTTTCTCCTCCGCCACTGTTATTGTTCGAGATGCACGATATTATCAGCTTGATATCGGTATCGACCAATATCAGTCTAAGAAGATGAGTACTGGTATCGGCCGATACTTAAATTTTTGCAGATGTTTACAGCCGATATATCATCATATATATAAGTCATGTCCCACTCTCTCCTTACTTTAAAGGTCCCACTGTCCTCTGCTGTTGAATAAGGGCAGGAAAACACAAGAATAATCTGAAAAAACTAAAAACAAATTTAAGTAAATGAATACCTTTTAAACGCAGCTAATATTAGCCTTCTGTAAGTGAACATGCATTTAACAGAGCTAGATTTTGAGAGAGCTTGGATTTTGGCATGCCTATAAACCCCTCCATTTCAGCCCTGCTCAAAACAGGCTCTATTGGTGTAAATCCAAATGTGGTTTTGGCTTTGGCGCATTGTGCTCTAATGTTTACCGTGACAGCACAGACCTGTCTAGACACTTTCCTTCCACTAAAGCCGTCTGTGGGCCAAACAAGCACCTATCTCAGGGAATGTCTCCAATCTGTGGGAGGAGGCAAATCCCATTATGACATCGTTTTTAATGGACTGTTTGAGCACACATTTTCTGAGAGATGGAGCAAGCAACAAAGGAGTGAGAAATTTTCTTTTTTTTGTAGTTATAGTTGTAATAATTTGGATGCAACCTGTGCAGTTTATTACTCACATTTGTAAGTCTGGTTAAGTGGATAAGGTTTATCAAATATTTTCAGTTCAAGTGTGGCTAAAATGAACTTAAACTGTCTTTTTGATCAAATTTTCTCATGTCTTAAGTTTTCAGCAGGTAATAGCATTTGAGCTTCTCACTCAGGAGAATGGCTGATTGTTCTGACCTTAACGTGAGTTTTAAAGGACTCATTAGGTGATTACGCACAGATTTATTCTTAATTATTATTTGGCTAAGCCCTCCATTATACAGAGGGCATCCACAAGGATATCTGTCTGCACAATTACAGCTAATCTGTGTGCTGCATACTGTAATTACAGTTAATAGTCCCATTACTTTCAATGATTTGATACATTATTTATCTTACTGGGCTGTTTAGATGATCTGGCCTCACACTTTGATCCATTCTGTGATATGTTTGTGTGCAGTTTCGTGATTATTCTGCACTAATTCTGACATTTCTGCAGCTTGGCAGAGCAGGACTTAACCACGAGTTTTTTTTCCCTCAGATTAATATCATTAAATTTTGGTCACTACTTTGTTGTGATAGCAGCTTTATGTAAACACCAAAAGGCCAAACATGCAAAGGCATAAACTGGACAATCCTGGTGTGTTGCCAGGTCTATTCTCTGCACCAGCCTGCTCTCTCTCTCTCTCTCTCTCTGCAGTTCTTGGAGGCTGATTTGCTGCCAGATCTCTCGATGCACCATGTGGAGCGAGTCTTGGTGGGATGAAGTGTTGCCAGATATGTCTCATGTAAAATCTCGAGGGTTACCGCGGTTGTCAGATATGTGTCAGAAATCTCCAGGGTGAGGGGGGGCTGCCAGCTCCGCTCTCAAACCTCCACGGCAGCAGAGGTTGCCAGATCTGCAGGCATGATGGATACACATGAGGGCTTCAGGCTCCTGTTAGGTGGCCAGATGTATGTCACAAGTGGTAGATTAGGAGCTATGATTCATCCTGATCATGAGCATTTGTTAGTCAAAAATGAAATCACATTGATGCTGAGAGGATTAGGCTAAAGTAGCTACATTTCAATAAATCCTTTTAAAGCTGAAAAACAACAATTTAAGGTCTCCGTCCAACAGAAAATGTACCTCTTCATGTTTTTATGCAACTTATGTTTTTAACTTGTGATGGCAAAAGGAAGAACTGATTAAATTTTGGTGGTGATCTGAATCCAGACCCAGATTTAGATTTCTACATAATAACTCGGCTGACATTGTAAAAGATGCCTCAGGATGCTTTACAGTGACTCGATAGCTCTGTTTTCATACTTACTTGCCCCACAATTAATTGGCTCATCAGACTATTGGGGAAGTTTGCCAGAACACCAACAAGCAACCAGTTAATGTGTGATATTCAGTTAAATTATAGCTGAATATCTTCAGATCCAGCCACTTCAATATTCCCCTTCCAGCCAACTGCCTGCCAACTTCCAGCCAGTTACCAGCCAAATACCAGCTAACAGAAGCCCCTTTCTATTTTGATGGCTAATGGTCTGACACATTTAAAGGGTTCCAGCTAGCAAATTATTAGCTTGTAATTTTCTTCAAGGCAGTCACAACGGCTAGGAAAAGTTTTAACTCTAACATTGTTGCTTCTTCTAGTCGCTAACGGACAATTAAAGATGAAGTTGAACTAATACAATATCTATATAATATAAGTAGTTATGCTAAAACAGGGTGATTCAATGCTAATATTGGTTGTTTTTTAATTTGTAGCTTAAGGTCTTGTATTATAAGTTTTACATAGTAACGATGGAGCTATACAGCTTGAATCTTATGTATTAAATCTACATTACATCTTAAGCTTTTGCTTTATGGATGAGAAATGCTAAAAATAGTAGTCTAAATGTTGCTAACAGGCATTTACATATAATACAAAAAACAAGCTTATGCATTAAGCTTACGTAATTTAATTTAGATATTT
This sequence comes from Cetoscarus ocellatus, assembly GCA_037902135.1. Lineage (NCBI taxonomy): Eukaryota > Metazoa > Chordata > Actinopteri > Labriformes > Labridae > Cetoscarus > Cetoscarus ocellatus. Next base: position 152,079 of record JBAMNC010001188.1, read on the forward strand.
CATACGACTGTATTGTCAGGTGTATTTGCATCTCACATTGGTGTTTTTTTTAACTGCCTCCAGGCGAGACACGTGAGGTGTTTTTTGCTAACATACTGTTCGCTAATGATTTACTTTCAAAGCTAGCTAGGTAGTGGTAAAATAATAACATTACCTGTTGTTAAAGAGGAGCTAACAGGTTACCAAATATTACACAAGAGCTCAATACATGGGCACAGTTGCCTTGAGTTTTGAATTTCAGTTGAATGTTCAGATTTGTCCAAGAAAATTCAGCAACGTCCATTCAAAAGGAGCAGAGATTAGCACACTTCTACCTGAGATAGCAGCTAATTAAACCTGTTTGATAAGCAAAGCGTGATTAAAAAACATGCAACATATGCAAAAATGTATTGTCTTTCCACATTTATACAAACAGTATTGACTTTTTAAGTCTTACTGAGCTGCGATCAATGAGTTGTGTATCTGTTTGGCTAATTAGTTTTTTCTTTCATAAGAAAATACATAACCCATAAATCAAAGCAAGGTATGTTTCCCAAGAAGAGCTGACTTTATTCTGACCTCACTGTAATGTGCTCAGATGAGTGCATGCCTTGAATATCTTTATCATTAACAAAAAAGCTTTACTCAAACAGAGACAGAATGATTCAGCCCTCCACAGATCGAGTTAATGTGCAAAAAGCTGCAGCCTGTTGATGCTAAGAATAGCGGCTCACACTGTGCAAGAAGAAGCATTCCCTGTGAAAGCTGACAATTTTGGCCTGAAAGGGACATTTTGAAATGCAAATCGAGCTTCAAATTGTACACCCAACCACTCAGGACTCAAGGTAAAAGCCTTTTGTGTCCTCTTTCATCATTTTTGGAGCATGCTGGGTTGTTTTATTCAGACTAAAGAAAACAGACTCTGAGGTATGTGCAATTTAGAAGAAGCAAGACTGGCTCAGAAGAGGTATTAAGAGGAAAGAAAGTTACAAGTTTTTACAGACCTCCAGTGCAAGTTTGTTTTATTTATTGTTTCTTTTTAAACAACTCAATTCGCACAAGACGAGCAGGTACAAAAAGCCGTTGTAGTCGAGCGACGGGAGACAAAGAAAAAAAATCCCATTACAGTGATGATTGACTCTGCGGCAGGAAGCTCTGACCTTGAGCGACTGGATTTTCCTTCGGCTTGTCAACAAAGATCAGAGAGTGGAGGACTGGGAGGATGTATACACACCTTATTCGAGCAAAGCAAATCCCATCGCTGACCCACAAATCACACATCGTGTCAGACTTTATCGTCAGTAGATAAACAGAAGAGGTATACGGCTTATACAGGGTATTATAAAGTCTGCACACAGAGGCTGAAGTTTGGAAATAATGACAACACACCATACATCTCACCTGTCACTCACGCTAGCACTGCTGCTCTGTCTCTTAGATCTCAGGACTATTTTAAAGTTATATAACCAAAAACTCTTACTAATGATGCTTTGAAACAGCCTGTAACATTGTCTTGGTATTTGTCATTTCAGAAAATGATCAAATTTATGGCAAAAAGTGATGAAAAGTTCTGTTTTCGCCAGAAATTCCAGTATGTAATCCTACTTCCAGGGATTCTTAGTCAAAACAATAACAAAAGATGACTTGTAGGGATGGGCTGTCAGCTCCACCAACTTAAAGTCCCAAAGAGATGTTTGTTTGCAGCACTGAAAATACTGTTTGGTAACCTGTGAAGATGTGAAGACCAATCCTAGTTGAGAATCAAGAAAAACTTCTTCAAGCAATCTATATCATTCGTCATTTTGCTTATCAATTCCTTCCACTTTGTTCTGAATGCCTTGCAAATCAAAGATGCAAATCTGTCATTAGAAGCAGTAAACATCCTACAGGTGTTGTATGAAAAATAAAAACTATTTTTACAGCATGTGACAAATAAAGGAGAAAAGCTGTTTGAGGGTGCTGCTAGCCACTTAGCTTGTGGCTGTTAATTTCACTTTACTGCATAAAAAATATACAGGGAGACTCAACAGGTGGAGGCTAGACTGGCATAAATAAACCACAGATGATCACTTCTTGTGTGCCATTATTTTGGTATTGTAATTGCCCAAAATGGTTGTAATCTTTGTTCATGCAGGTAAATAAGGTCTGATAAATGGAGAAGGGTAATGGGTCAAAGCTGGAATTCAGTTGGTCTGCACCTACATATATTTATTCTGTTTTAAGTTTAGGATTGCTAATTATTGGTTTCCAGGATCAATATTTATGTTGATGAAGTACAAAATGGGTGTTTGAACATTTCAATTCAAAGTTCATGATTCTGGTCTCAGTTTTCAAGCCCTAGTAGAAGCCTTTGTTTCAGACTGATGTCACCAGCCTTTTTTACTGTTCTTCTCAAATATACAGCATTGAAATAAAGCAAAACTAGATTTAGTCTAAAGTATGTTAATCAACCTGCCCAAGCAAAAGTGAATAAATAATAAAATAAAGTAAATAAACTAGAGGCTTTTCGGGCGAGGACCCTAATAAAACTGACACAAAAACTTCAATGTTAGGTCAAGAAAACCAGCCGAAAAGCTTTTCTGTCCCTGGAGTTTTAGGCTGGATTTACACTTCCCTCCGCCCTGACCTCATTTCATTTCTGTGTTAGCACACTTTCCAAACTCACACCACAGCTAAGAGCCTCATATCTGTGTGTCTGAGTGTCTAATATCTCCACGTATCCTCTCTACAACATCACACGGGTGCATCTGCATCTGCAGCCACGGGAGCATGTCTATGCTAATCAGCTGGCGTGATCTGCTGCGCACTTGGCTCCAACCCGACAGGGAATCCTACCCTACAAAAGCTGCTATTTATAGCCCGCCCAAGTTCTCCCACCGCCCCGTCCCTTTCATTAACGTGACTGTTGGCTTCCCCCGATAAAAAGTGCTTAATTAAAAACGGGATCTTAGCTGCTGAGGAGCCCCGTTCATATTAGGAGCTTCACATGGTGTCATCTGGGGGGTTTCATGAAATCACTTTGAACATATAGCTCTAGAGGAGGGTTACCATCAATGATTCATTAACAGAAGAGTGTCGGCACTAGAAATGGAAACAGCAACACTTTCACACTCTCAATTATCACATACTGCACGTGGACTTGCCACTTTATTAGGAGCACCTTTCTCTTTGGCTTAAATGCTGCCTTATTCTTTAATTCAGCTCAGACTGATGACCCATGGATTAAAACATACAATGTCTGCATCATCAGCCTTTTTACCTCCGCCAAGGAGGTTATGTTGTTGCCGGCGTATATTTGTTTGTTTGTCTATGTTTGTTTGTTAGCAAGATTACGCAAAAACTACTGGACGGATGTTGCTGAAATTTTCAGGAGATGTTGGTAATAGCCCAACTTAAAAATGATTAGATTTTGGTGGTGATGGGTATTTATTTCTAGATGCAAAAAAAAAAATCCAAATTTTCAAAAAATCCCATGAGTTAACTTTGGGTGGAATTTTAAACATCAGATCTCTGCCATTTTTTCACAGATTCGCTCCCAATTTCACAGGGTAAGCTGGAGTCCATGTCTCCATCACCGAGGTAAATTTCATCTGGATCTGCTCCAGATTGATGTCACAAAAGAAACAGAACTTTATAATGGGAAATCCCATTGACAACATTCAAAACTTCATATAAAACAAAAATATTTAGTGATGTTCCCAAAACTTGTTGTGTTCATACAGGATAAAAACCTCCATGTGAGTGCTGAGTCTAGTTCAGATACTGGCACTATTCTGGATCTGGTGATCCAGAATTGTATCTTTTACAGGGATTGTGGAAAAGCCACTGCCAGAACTGAGGTGATTGGCGGAGGTCTGTGCTCTCTGAGCGCTTTTCTAGTAACAGCATTTTCCTTCACACCCAGAAGATCCATCCATTATCTATATTGCTTATCCCTGGAGCCTAACCCAGCTGACATTTGGCAAGAGGCAGGGTACACCCTGAACTGATTGCCAGTTGATCACAGGGCCACAAAGAGGAACAGACAACCACTCACATCCATAGCTAACCACAATTTTAGAGTCAACAGTGAGCATGTTTTATGGTCTGTGGGAGGAAGCTGTAGGATCCGGAGAGAACCCACACATGCACAGGGAGGACAGAAAGGCCCTGACCAACCCGGGGATCAAACAAGCAATCCTCTTACTCTGAGGCATGTGTGCTACCTGCTGTGCCACCATGCTGCCCCACTTAGCGGGTGTAACAGTACATGAAGCTACTGTGTGAACTGGTGACCTTCAGACAAATGTGTTCCTAAATGTCATTGTTAAGCTTCTGACAAAAACAGAGTCAGTCCCTATGAATGTCCATACTCCTTCTGATCCCTGTGATATGGTTAGTTTTACTTAGCTGGTCCGAGAACACTCAACTACATAAAACCAGGACATGGTACAAAAACTGCCGGGGCCCGCTGCTCTTGAAGCCAATCACAGGATGATCTTGACTGTAATAGAGAATTATTCTATCATGCCCTCCTCTTGGGATCTCTGCAATCATTTGATGCAACAGATTAACAGTGCACTTTCAGTGTAACACACCTGAGAATCAGATTTTCACTCCAGGCTATTTTCCAGATAAGAGAACACACAATCAAATGAGACGGAGGGTACGCAGCGTCTAATGACTTGTTGGAGCATCTTCTCCTCATCCTACATCTGCAACGAAGCAACACACATCACCTTGGAAACAAGTCGTCGTCTTCTTTTCCTCTGAACATTGTTACCATAGAAAAACATGTGACCTCTCCGCTGCTCTTTGTGTTCTGCATGAAACAGAAGATAAAGAGCCATCATTCCCTCCGCTGAGGTCTCTCATCTCTGACCTCCAAGTCTTCAGCTTAATAAATAACGGCAGGCAAGTGACTCATACCTGAACTTTTTCAGAATTATCAGAGGTGACAGCCTCAGTGCCGCGCAATCCACAGATGATCCTAATGTCGACTTTTGCACAGATAAAGGCTACAAATAACGGGCAGTGAAACGTAGACTGAATTAGAAATATTAACAAGAGGCATAAAACTGTTTGTTTTTTTGTTTTTGAGATTATTTTGGGAGGAAAATTTGTGCCTTTATTGACAGAAGAGAAAGACAGTGGATAGGCTTGTGAATGGGGGTGAGAGAGAGTAGGGGTGGACACATTGCAAAATGGCGAGAAGCTGGATTCAAACCTGGGTTGTGCCTGGTTGCTTATCACTCCGTCAAACCAGCACCGACACATAAAACTGTTTTACATTTCAGCAGGTATTACTGAGCAGAAATCTTAATACCAATTTTTTGGCTTGTATGTATTAAGAAGGGTTTCAAACTTGCTGCCTAGGGATGGGGTTGATAAGATTTTACTGATACCATTGCCATTATCGTTTCTGCTTATTGAGTCAGATCTTTAATGTCTACCTTTTCTACTGTAGTAGATTTTCTTATATAGATTTTCAGTGACCACAGTGTCAAACACATGTCACTCCTGATATTCACGGCTGTGTTGCCTCTGCAAGTTTCTGCTGTATCCACTCACCAAGCATGGTGCAATAAGTGATTTTGTTGAAAATTAAGCCACAATTTTGCTAACTGCCTCTGATGAGAGCATGGCTGCTGTGATTTGCAAGTTATACAGAACAAAGTGGAAGGAGCTGACAGGGGAATTGTTACAAAAAAGATTTATGAAATCAATTCCTTACTGGAACTGGTTTTCGAATTCCCATCCTTATTACTGGCCTCATCTATTAAAAGTCAGCTGAAAGACACCAATTAACACAGTTTCTCATGAAATCTTAACACTGAGAAAAAGATTGCTGGCAATGCTGATGGTCTGGTTTCACTGCAGGTCATCAGCTGACAACATACACCCAATGTTGAGAATGAGGCCCCATTTACACGATAATGAAAACAGCCAAAAACTGAGAGTTTTCGTTACATTTGTGCCTTCCGTTCACACGAGACCGGTGCCTGGAGTGCCTGAATTGGCAAAACCATGGTCCAGAGTGAAAAGTTTTTAAAACATTTTCTGTCTCTGTGTTAACAGGATTCAGCTTTTTCAGGGAAAACAATGACGCGCGGCCCATGTGTAGTACTCTTTCAGATAAAGGTTACATGCGCACATGAGAAGAAGAAGAACTACAAAAACAGCTTCAGCCATCTACCGAGCAACATATCCAGACAGATTTGTTGTCCAGACAATAAACTCCTGCATCCTCATTTGTCCACTTGCCATTGTTGTTTGTGAAAAAGAGTACGCTTGTTTTCACACCGCTGTTTCTCTACAAAGCTACATTGCTAACTACTGGCCAGGCATGCATGCTATAGCATTTTCAGTCGTTCTGGCAGATCCGTGTAAACGCGCATTGTTTTCACACCGTCGGAGCGCTTTTGAAAACACAAAGGTAAAACGTTTCTGTTTCTGGTGACAACATTGTCGTGTAAATGGGCCTGATTTTGGCTGTTTATATTGTCAGGTTATTTCAGAATAAACACAATTGTTGCCATGTAGCTCAACATGTAGTTGTGATGTACCTTCAGTGGTATCCACCAGTAACTTGTGTCACGAATAGGCAAGTACTTTGCTCACGCTTGTGTATGCAATTTCAAACACGATCGATGAAGCGTTGGATGACATGTTGACGTAGCTTCTAGGCACATACCGACTACCGTAGAGTTCAGCGGTTGCAACACACATTTGAAAAAGCGAGGCACTAGGGAGCACTATTCATTTGAATGCAAGATACAGTTTCACCACTGGATGGGAGAACAAACAACACAGTGTGGCTTTGAAATCACACAATTACGTAAAATAACAGTACCCATTAACGACAGTGTACCGTACCGCTGATCTGAGCTCATTCTCCTTAAAGGTGCAGTGCTGCTGGGAGCCTTTCAGCCACTTCAGTGACTGTTGTTGAGTACTTAATACAACCCAACCTCAAAAATATTAAACCATCTCTATAAAAGGCATTAGCATCAACTATTTCTGTAGGTGTTTGGTCGTACTATGTGTTGTAAATTTGACTGACCTGGTGATGAAACCAAATGAAAGTCTGGACTGACAAACTTTTTGTTTTGTTAACTGACGATCAATATTAGGAACAAATAAGCAATCCAGTTACTTCACTTTTTTTTTACAAAGAGCCACAAATTAAAACATTTACATGCACTTGAAAAAAAAGCAGTGAATCAAACCTGAGGGATCCTCAGGTTGAAACCATATATCCACGCATAAACCAGGACAAAGTGCAAGCATGCCCTTGTCTACCTTGTGACTCATAAACAGCAGACACTTTACAGACAATTTATTCAACAAATAATTAGTTTGCACCAGAATGGATGCCATGAAGCCTGAAGATATTTTCAAACCAGAGGAGGATAAATAAAGTCTACTATTACCAGTGAAAACAATCCTTTCTACTCCATGATGCATGTTCAATGTTCAACACAGCATACCATTTGTTTGTTTCCTTGGAAACGCTTTATCTGGGGGGCTTTTTCTCTTATTTTACCGCCCACATTGGGAGCCGAAATATCCATTAGCAGAAAGGAGCTATCAATTACATCAACAAAGTCCTTTTTTTAGTCCTGGTGCTTCACAAATCAATTACAACAGGGACACAAAAAATAATAATCACAGAGAATATTCTGGGAGAAAATGTTCCCAATTGTGATACTGTTAATGAATCATGCAAAAAGAGACATTTATGGCAGCTGTCAAGTGAGTCAGAAGGTATGAATACATCCTGATCTATTTGAATATTTAATGTCAGTATTATCTCAGAATAACCCTGTGCTAAAACGGGACATGTTGGAACCCTTATACACCAGATTTTCTAACATGTGGGCTATTACATGATAAATTAAGATCTTCTATTTTTGGATATATTGTGAGATAGAAGATGGAAATAATGCATCAGGGCGTTTTCTGAAACATACCTTCAAGTACGAACATCTGATGGACATCTTCCTATTGTCAAGTTTATTTAGATGAGAGGAACAGTAAGATGTAAATCTAGACTTTGGGGTTGTAAAATGGGTCAAATGAGTGGTGATAAATGCATTCTGGGGTAAAAGATGTGTTTAATTTGACTGTAATTTACAAATAATGAATTAAATCTTTTTTTTCACCCCTTTTTCATGTGCTGTCAAAATAAGTTGTCAAAAGAGAAGTGAGCTTCTGTAGATCATTTGGTCTGATGGGGAAAAAGAGCTAAATGTCATCTGCATAACAGCAATACAAGATGGTGAGCTTCTGGCTAATTAAGCCTTCAGAAAGCGTGTTGATTGGAAATAATACTGAGCCTAGGATGGATCCTTGTGGGCTCCCACTAATCAAACTTGACCTGAAGGATGTGGCATTACTTATGTCTACAGAGAGAGTTTTGTCGTTCACTTATGACCAGTTTAAAAACAATATAATCTTCATTAATTACTGATCAGTTGCATCACAAAGAAATAGAATTAAAATACAAATTAAAACATCTAATTATCTTCAATTGTAGCTCCAACCCAAAGCTAACATGAGATAAAGAAAGTGCAGGAGTTTGCCTGAAACCTTTTAAAATCTAGTTAGTCCTGAATGAGCGCAATTACTATGAATAATACGTAAGTGTCCTGACTGCCCCCAGATGCACGTGATGCTGCACGACGCATGCGTTTTTTTTTGTCTTGACGCCCCATTTCTATTTTCTTCTTCATCGTTTGAGTCAACACGGACAAGGAGCAAGGAAAGATGGATTTGGAGGGATTTTCTCAATTTTCTTTAACTTTTCTCACTCAGCAGAGTTTGTTAATCTGTTTAGCAAAGCAAAGATAGTAGAGCATTCACCCATTTCAGTGAGTGAAGTGATTTACTTTCACTTTCAACACCCAGGGAAAGCTCATGTGTATTTATGAGCTTTTGAGTCAACCAGTCATCAGTATGAAGCACTACAGGCCCGTTTCTCCACCCATACACTGAACACAAGCCATACAATTACTCTTCAGTGGATGTAGTACGGACAACAGACCTGCATGCAATGTTGTACGATGCAATGCAACACAACATCAAAGATCACATTCAGTAAGGACACAGTGTAAGTGTATCTTTCTAGATATACAAAGATATGGATATTGTTGTGACCTAGCTAGGTTTACCAATGACCTGTATACATGCTACTGCATATTGGTAGGTGTTGAATTCTTTTTGTCTTGTGAAAAGGGACTAAGGGGCACATTTAAAGGCTATTAAGAATAATAGCACGCTAATCTGACGAATTTGTCTTAAATTGCTATTATCTGTCTGATATTATATCAACATGCAACAACATCGTTTGCTGGCTACACAATATATAGCCATACTAGAAGTTTGATGCCTTTTTGTTGAAGAAAATGACCAACAAGCTAACCTTACTTTTAGTTTGCATATCTATTTTGTCATATAGCAAGAATATACTCTTTTTAAAGATACCCAAGGCTGCATTTTAAGGTTTGATAACATAATCAAGCATATTTTATCTTCTTTTATTTGTGATTATCTTGTTTTTATTTGTTTTTTTTTGTGTGATATAGGCTAACTGTATTTTAAGGTAAAGTTTTTTGCTGCTGATTTTACTCTACAAACAAAGCTAGATTTGACTTGTTAAGTACAAACAACACACCATGTGGCATGAGTGTATCAAGGTCACTAGTTACTAAGTTGCTGGTTACATTTCATGCTGGACAACAACTTTGAAAGCACAAAAGTACGGACAACTCACATCCAAGTCTATTTTTTTGCCAGCTACCTTTAGGTTGTTACAATTTCTAGTAGGGCTGAACAATATATCGTTATCGTATCGATATCGAGATATGAAAATTCAAGATATTAATATCAAAAAGTAACAATATAAACAATATAGATTTCCCCTGCGCTAAAACTGCACTTCCCACATTCTTTTGCATTATGATGTTTTGATTTTTCTGAAAACTGCTTGGTTTTCACCAAACCCGTAGTCATATCGTATCGTATTGATATCAAGATATCTGGCATGAATATCGAGATATGAAATTTTGTCCATATCGTTCAGCCCTAATTTCTAGCCGAAACTTTGGTAAGCTAATTTACATATGAGGTCATGTTAACATTTTACTTTCTTTATTTAGATGTTGTTGGCGGCCTTATGCTCCTTTGAGGAAGTAATTTTATACATAGATTGATTGAGTGGATTGGTTGCAACACAGAATTCAACATTAAATCACCACATCTCAATAGCAGTGTCATTAGTTTGACTGCAGCAAAAGGCAAGGAAGAGAAAGGAAGAACAATGGCAGAGGTCCTTGAATGCACCTTTATGGACCTGTTTTGACTCCAGGATTAAACTCTTCAGCTGGAAAAGGACAACTCCTCCTTGAGAGCAATGCAGACACCTAATGATGACCACTCTGTGGGGATGGAGCATTACAAACACAGTGCTTGTCCAGCATTACCCACTAAATCAGCGCCCTGAGATAATAGAGCCTCTGAGTCGATGTTTAGCTAAACACACTAAAATCCATATAATGGGAAGGGGTAATGAATAAAAATCACAGAACCAAATCCTGCCAGTGTTTCTACCCTTCTTCCCCGGCAAAGTAAAGGTCACGAACAGCTTCGGGGCTTGTACCAAAGGGCGGAGGGCGGGAGAGGAAGTTCAATACTGTGGAGACGTGGTGGAGAAGTCATGCATCAACTTGATGTTTGGTTCCACAGGGGCTGAGGAGCTGCTGCAGTGGCTGTGAAGAGACCGATCCTATAGCTCCTTCCCAGCTCTCAGAGCTTGATTATTAATTCATCCCAGTTTGCAGCATTGCACAACTGTGGTCTATAAAGATAAACCCAGAGTCTCTTGATACAAAAGGAAGAAATGCAGGAAATATGTAGCTTCCTCAAAAATGCTCTGTGTACAATTTTGTACAACACTGCTTCAGGTCGACGTTTAATAAAAATAGTGTTATGGCTTTTGATAAGAGAACAAGGACAAAGCCAGCATAAGAGATCTGAAAGCCTCAGTAAACAGGACGCAACCTTGACAGTTACGTAGCTGCCTCATTCACAATTAATCAGAGACAAGCATTTCCGTTACCAAGCTCCAATCAAAACCAATAGATCAAATCAAACCAAAGAAAGACCCTGCGCTAGTGTGCTAACGAAAATCCTAAAATTGTTGTTCTAAGCTGATGATGTTAGGTTTTTGTTTCAAAAACAGCTAAAAAGAATGGTGAGCAATATTTTAGACATACATATATTCAATGTCATTACAAAGAAGAGACCTCCCAAAAAATGCTAATACAAACACTAGCTGGGTTCGTTGTTCTCAGCTCTATGTTCACACTAATCTAGCAGCGCCTCCAAATTGAGCTAGCGGAAGAAAAATCTAAATTAGATCGATTATGAATCTTCAAACCAGCATCAATTCTATATGTACACTTGCACAAAGTCATGGATGTTCTATGCTAAGTCATTAACAACTAAATCAGAGTAAAGCATTTCCGTTACTAAGTTCCGAACAGAGACCAATAGTTCACAACAACACCACAAAGAGAAGACCAAACTTGTTCTACGCTAATGATGTTACATTTTTGTTCTGCAAACAGCAAAAAAAATAGAGACAACGTTTTTGACATTCAGTAAATGTCATTACTAAGAGACCTCCCGAAAAATGCTAATACAAACACTAGCTGGGTTTGTTGTTCTCAGCTTTATGCTCGCACTAACCTAGCAGCACCTCCAAATTGAGCTAGCAGAAGAAAAATCTAAATTAGATCAATCATTAATATTCAAACCAGCTTAAGTTCTTATATGTACACTTGCACAAGTATTAATGTGTTTTAATTTCATTTCTATAGCTTTATTTGTTATCCAACAGAAGCCAATTTTCTTTTAGCTCTATAAATTTAAGCATTCCAGATCAGTGGATCTGTAATATTTCCAGTATCCAGTCTTTGCTGTGTGATTGAACCTGTCATAAAGTTATCCTGTAGTTTTCTGACAAGCACTGAGCATTTTCTGCGAAGTTACAACCAAAAATGAAGAAAATGGCCCTTGTCCTGCTATGGGAAAGAATGTTTTAAAAAATCCTGGATGCATATGTTGATCCTGATCACCCCCAAAAATATGACTGATTGGTTCTTGGAGCATTTCTGACCTTTCCTGAACATTTCATCAAATTTTGTTTGTAGCTTTTTGAGTTATCTTGTTAACAAACTAATAAATAAAGTAACAAACAGCGGCAAAACCACAACCTCCTTGGCAGAGTTAATAACTTTTAAAACAAGTGTCTTAACTACTATTTTTTACAGTGCACTCGAGGTTCTTCCTCCGGAGTACAGTGTAAGATCTGAACTCTCTCTTCCCCGCTCCATCATCTTACATAAGAAGAATAATCTAACACCTCTGGGGAGAACTTTGTGATAAGTGTTCTGGTAAGGAAAAGTAACGTCAGATTCCCCTTAGCTGTTTCTTTGAATGAGTTTGAGATTAAAAAATGATGTGAGGCTGCGATTAAAAAGGACAGCATGTTAAAGTGTTGTAGTCGAGGCAAATCTCCAGCAGCACTTCCTCCCTCCAGGACGCAGCAGAAGCGCTTTTATTCATGCAGAACCGAGCTGAGCCGGCAAATCCAATATTCTAATATCTGCCTCTTTCCAAAGACAAATCCGCTCAGGCTTCGCTAGCCCTCGCTGCTGCACTCAAGGTTAAAGATAGACAAATTCTGCAGAGCAAACACATTATCAAACTTGTGATAACCAACAGGGAGGTGGTGGGATGAATTTTAAGTCTTCTTTATATATATTATCAATAAGTGAAGAGATTTATGTCTGAATCGAGCCATAGAAGTTAAACAATCACCACATATGGACACACTGACGTTCCAAACTTAATATTTTAATCCTTCTTTTGTCTGAAATGGCCGTAATAAACTCGATATTTGCCCTGGTCTGTCTCTAGATATTTCATTTTGTGCATGTGAAGAACATCTCATGCTATCAGGAGGTTAGAAACTTTCTCCTCAAAGCAACATCTTGGTAAGCAAATTCCCTTCCAGGGGCCTCAGAGTGCAAACAAACCTCAACAACAAAGCAGCCATGACTCACAGATTCTGCATTATGGAGATGTTATTCACTGATTAAAATTCACATCCATTTTAATTCCTTTTCACCTTTTTAACCAGGGTTTGTTTCTCCAAATATGACAGTGCATCTGATCAAAACAAAGGCGTGATGAGTCAGAGGCCTCTAAAGCATCTGTTTAATAATGATTATTCATTATGTGCATCTCTACACAACACACCATCCAGTGTGAATCAGCTTTAAAGTTACAGGGACACACTAATTACACACAAATTGAAAGAGATTCTTCATTTGCAGCTCAGTGCTACTGTGGTTCACGCCAATTCCAATGAAGTTGGGACACTGTGTAAATAAAAACAGAATTCACTGATGTTCAAACTGAAACTTCGCTTTTTTTTTGCAAATATTCACTTATTTTGAATTTGATGCCTGCAACATGTATCAAAAAACATGGGACAGGGAACTTTCAAGAAACACCTGTTTAGACATTCAACAGGTGTACAGGTCCATTGGAAACAGGTGAGTGTCATTATTGGGTATAAAAGGAGCATTCACAAAAGGTCAAAAAGTCATTCACAAGCAAAGGTGAGGCGTGGTTCACCACTTTGTGAACAACTGCGTGAGCAAATAGTCCGACAGTTTAAGAACAACGTTTCTCAATGTACTATTGCAAGGAATTTAGGGATTTCATCATCTACAAGCCATAATATCATCAAAAGGTTAAGAGAATCCTGAGAAATCTCGATAAGGCCGAAGTCCAACATTGAATGCCTGTGACCTTTGATCCCTTTGGTGGCACTGCATTAAAAAACAAATTTCCATGTGGGCTCAGAAACACTTCAGAATAGGGCTGAACGATTTTAGAAAAAGATCTAATTGCAACTTTTCTGGCAGTTATTGCGATTTCCATTCCATTCACGATTTTCTTTAAATCAAGCTTCAGTGCCGTATTCATTATGTTTACAGTATAGACAACAGTAAGGAAATCAATAATCAAAAGCACATACCACACTATAAATCATCTAATATTGATTATAAATAATTTGTTATTATGAAAGGGATACTACAACTTCTATTCCTAAACAGAGGCCTTGTGTTGTTGTCTGCAAATTTGTAAAATAGTTGACACAAAAGATCCTGGGTCAGTCAGGAGCGCTAAAAAAAATGAAGCCGTGACGATCACATGATTGCATTGTCTGACATTGCGATTTTGATCCAAAAACAATAAATCTTTCAGCCCTACTTCAGAAAACCATTGTCAGTTAATACAGTTCATCACTACATCTACAAGTGCAACTTAAATCTCTACCATGCAAAGCCAAAGCCAAATATCAACATCTGGAAACACTTCTGGCTTCTCTGGGCTTGAGCTGTAGTCAGAGGAGGTCACATTTCAAATTGTTTTTGGAAATCATGTCCTCCGAGCTAAAGAGTAAAAGAACTATCTACATACTAACCAGCATCTGTGATGGCATGAAGGTGTGTTGGTGCCCATGGCATGGGTTACTTGCACTTATGCAAAGGCATCATTAATGCTGAAAGGTACAAACAGGATTTGGAGTTACATAAGCTGCCTTAGAAGGGACGTCTTTATCGGGGACGCCTCTGCTTATTTCAGCAAAACAAAGTCAAGACACATTCTGCAGGTGTTACAACAGTGTGACTTCACAGTGAAAGAGTGCAGGTACTAGACTGACCTGCCTGAGGTCCAGACCTGTCTCCCATTGAAAATGTGTTGAGCACAATGAAGCACAAAATATGACAATAGAGACCCTGGAATGTTGAGCATCTGATGTCAAACTTCAAGCAAGAATGGGAAAGAATTTCACCTACAAAGCTTCAACAATTAGTGTCCTGGGTCTGTAAACACTTACTAAGTGTTATTAAAAGGAAAGGTGATGTAACACAGTGTTAAATATGCCCCTGTCCCAGCTTTTTTTGGAATGTGTTACAGGCATCAAATCCAACATGAGTAAATATAATTGAATTAATACAAACAACTCTCTCAGTTTAAACATTAAATGTCTTGTATGTATAGTGTTTTCAATTGAATACAGGTCTAGAAGGATTATTGAATTATCTTTTATCCAACCTTATTGGAGTTAAGGTTTGTGCATGCACAGGTCCAACCCCTTCCAATTTGGCAATATTGTGATATAATACAGCGACTGCAAAGGGTAAACAGGAATTTAGTTGATTTCAGGTCATTTCACCGACCTCCAGTGTTTGGTAAATGGCGTCCACTTAAAATAGCATGATTACATAAAGCCATGTGTTATCCAAGCCTCATTTTACAGCAGTAAAACTAATCATATCTCTGATAAGGACACTCATTAACAGGGGGAATGACCCGCTCCATCATGTGATCAATTTCCAGTCTCTGCGTGAGCTAAATGTGGCCTTGTTTCAACTTCGGCTGGTGTGTTAATTAATGCACATGGCCGGCCAAATCCTATTACGTATCGACAGGAATATGAGACTCCTACTCCAATTCTAGTCCACTGAACAACTCCCATTAATCAACAAGAGGCTGAAGTATGGATTTTACTCAAGCATGTGTTTTTGTTCTGGTCTTTAGTCATTCACTGCTGTGAGGTTGAAGGGTATGAATGACATGCTAATGCGATCCCCCAGATTGTAAGGCTGTAGAATAAAGGACTAAAAAAGGAAGGCATCAGATGAAATGGCATCTGTTTTTTTCACTTTCTGACCCATTTTTGTCTGATTTATGATTCCTTTATGACTTCTTTTTACTTCAGTCCTTCAGTCTGGTACTTATTCTTTCTGACTAATTATTCTTCTTAAGTCCCTTCATCTGATGCCTTTCTCACTGACTCCTCTCTTCTAATGTCATTTTGGCTGATGCCTTTTAGACATATTTTTCTGATACCTTTTTTATTAGATACATTTCTTTCTGAAATGTCTGTCTGATACTCTCTTAAATAATTTGTTGTTTGACTCATTCCCTCTGAAACTTTTGTGTCTAATGCCTTCCTTTCTGAGTCTTTTTTCTAATGCCTTTTTGCCTGTTTCCATCCTTCATGGATATTTTTTTTTTCCTGATGTCTTTTGGTCAGATGCCTTCCTTTCTGACTTCTTTTTGATGTCCTTTTTTTGTTTGATACTTCCACTCTGTCTCTTTTTCCTAAGTCTTCTCTTCTGGCTTCTTTTTGATATTCTTTTGGCTAGATTCCTTACTTTCTGACTTCCTTTCAACAGATGACTTTATGTCCGATGACTGCCATTTTGACTCCCTTTCTTTCAGATTCTTTTTATCTGAGGACTTTTGGCTAAAATGCCTCCCCTTCTTGGTTCTTTTTTTTCTGCAACCTTTCTTTCTGACTCCTTTTTTCTCTGATGCCTTCCTTTTCTGACTCCCGTTTTGGAAGTCCTTTTTGTCTCAAGACTCCATATCTGACTCTTTTTTTTAGAAAAAAAAAATTTTATCTCATGACTTTTCTTTCTGATATCTTTTTCTAATGCTGTCTTGACTGAATATTTCCTTTCTGCATCCTTTTTCCTGAAACCTTTCTTTAATCAGGGAAAAAGATCTTTGATGAGGACTCTTGGTTGAATGCCTTTCTTTCACATTCGTCTTTGTCCGATGCCTTCTGACACCTCTTCATCAAATACCTTCCTTTCAGTCTCCTTTTAGCTAATAGCTTCCTTTCTGACTCTTTCATCCTGATGTCTTTTTGTCTGATGCCCTCCTATCAGGATCAATTTCTACCCGGAGGCCTTCCTATCTGACTTTTTATTCTAATGCCTTTTTGTCTGATTCCCTCCTTTTCTAACTTCCTCCTTTTCTGAAGTCTTGTAGTCTGATGCCTTTCTCTCTGACTCCCTTTCAACGGATGCTTTTATCTCTGATGACTGCCATTTTGACTCCTTTTTCCTTCAGTCTTTCTTTCTGATTTCTACTTTTTGAGGACTTTTGATGAAAACGCCTTCCATTTGTGGTTCTTCTCTCTGACTCCTTTATTTCTCAGATGCCTTTTAGTCCAATTACTCCTCTTCTGACTTCTGTCTAACATATTTTTATCTCATGCCTTCCTTTCTGACGTCTTTTTCTAATGCCTTCTTGTCTGATGACATTCTTTCTGACTCCCTTTTCCTGCTGCCTTTCTTTAATTAGAAAAAGGAGGACCATTGGTTGGCGCCTTTCCTTCCAAATATTTGTCTTTCACATTCCTCTTTGTATAATGCTTCTTTTTTCCAGATGCCTTTTCATCAAATACCCTCCTTACATCTCCTTTTTTGCTAATGGCTTCCTCCTGAGTCTTTCCTTTTTGTCTGATTGTCCTCCTTTCTAACATATTCCTTTTCAAATGGCTTTCTTTCTGACTCCTTTTGACTGAGACTTTCTTGCCAAATGCTTTTACTTCTGAGTATTTTTTATTTAAAGGCTTATGCAAATCAAGATTTCCTTTGATAATTATGCTTTTCTGTTTGCAATACAACACCTGACCCTGAGACCTGGACATCATGTCCTCATACAAACACCAAAAATGGCATTAAATCTAATATTGATTTGCTCGACCTGTCCAGATAAAATAAGTGATTTTAATATATAATTATAAAAGTAAAGCCTGCATTTCTTGCTTGTAAGAAAGTATCTTCATTAAAACTGCTGAATTTCACTTGTTGAGTGTGCTGAATTAAAGCAAACTAACTAAGATAGTTGATCTTTTTCAAGACACCTAATTGAAATGTCTAATATATTTTTTTAGTCAACTATGTGCCACAATTTAATTCGCTTCTTGGACATCTTCCAGATGCACAAAATTGATGTACAAACTCAAAGAAAAATCCAGTCATCATTTTTTGCTCAAAACTACCAAACTCTCCTCCCTGATAACAGCCTCTCAGCGTGTCTCCATCTCTGCTGCGAGAGCCGCTCATAGTGACACAAAAACAACACAACCCCCACACACACAGACACACAATCAGTGCCAAGCCTCCCCTGGTGCTCGGCTCAATCTCGGTGCCTCTGAGACTTCTGCGCTTATCACGAGCGAGCCCAAAACATCAAAGTGCGAGAGTGAAACTTCGGTGCTGCGTGACCGAGTCTTAATACCACCGAGTGATGCTCCACAGACGGAGGCTCGCTGATTCCTGCATTTGAACTCTGGCTTTCATGTCGTATCTCGATCTTTTCCTGAAACAATTACAGAGCAGAGAATAGAAAAGTGTCGCTCTGAGGAGTGAGGTAAAATTTATGAGGAGGTATTGATTGATCGAGGATCGGGGTGTTAATGAAAAGAGGCAGAAACAGAGTTTATGTTGGGAGGGATTTCCTTTCACTGTGTCGTGATAAAGTCACTCTAATTTATACAAAATCTCTCTGCACAGCACAGATGAAGTAGATCTTCTTGTGTGGAAGTGGACTGTTAAATCAAGGATTAGAGCTTTTTTTGCTTTGTGTAATAGATTTTTGCATCAAGTGAAGTGTTTTAATGCCACCATGCCAGGGCATCTGAGGCTGCTTGTAGGTGCTTAGTCATATTTTATCCGTCCTCTGTCTTCACTCAAACTGAAAGTCCTTTCAGAACCCACCTTTAAAGGACCATAACATGTTTCTAAACCCAATCAGACGACAGAGTAATGGCTTTTATAGTCTTTGACAACTCAAAGTAGCTTTACACTGAAAGTCACATCTACCCATTCACTCACTGGTGGTTGGAGTTTCTATGTTAGTTGTCCATAAGTATCAGCTAACACTTTAACGCCCATTCATGCCCATTTACATGCCACTGACGCAGCAGTGGGAGCAACTTGGGGTTAAGTGTTTTGCCCAAGGACACATCGTCATGTGACACCTGGAGCTGGGCTTGAACCTGCAACCTTCCAAGCGTACTATCAGACTGCACCACCAACGCCCCTTCTGATCGAAGCTAAGCCTGTTGACGGACTGAGGACCATCATCTGTTGACCAATGGTCCAAGATGCAACGGACCTGACTTTGTGGAGGTCTTTATACTGACAGACACACCCCTTTCCTGCACGTCACACACTGATTGGATGCTTCAGACATCAAAACATGGGCTTCAGGAGAGTTGAGAGTTAACAACTTTTTCTTATGTTTTGCATCTTCCATTTTTATTTTTCTTAATCTAATATCAGTATTCATCTTTTTCAAAAAATAGAAATCAAACATGGAAGCGACCATTTCAAAGAACAGCAGATAGCCCACTGAAATTTCTCGATTATAACACACACCCCGTATTTTCATGATTTTTGCATGGAAAAACACTGTACTCCAATATAACACGCACCCAAATTTGCCCAAACTTTACTCTCTCAGACAACTCAATAATTACCTTTATTCAAAGTTTTAATAAATGAAATTTCAGTATTTTCACAACAAATACCGTACACGATTTTCTCTCTCAAACGGATGCGGAAACACCTTTTACTTCACGCATACGCAATTACTCAATTTCTGCGCAAGCATGCTTACTCATAGTGTATTGACCAATCACAGAGAAGCTATCAACATGCCGATGTTGTCGACCAATCACAGCGCAGCTATTTTGCGTCCCCTTGCTCACAAGATGGTAGCGCCCTGTGTTTGCCTGTTTTCGCAGAGACAGAGAATATTTCTTATCAGATGTGTTGTAATCGCGATGTTGGCGAGACGAAATATGGTACAAGCTTGCTTGTACTCGTGTATAAAACGCACCCTAAAATTAGACCTTATGTAAGATTAAAAAATGCGTGTCATAGTCGAGAAATTATGGTACTTACATGTAAAGTCGTTTCTCAGAGATAGCTTTCACTTATCTTAGATTGAGTGTAATTTTCATTAATAAATTGTCCAAAAAATTGTAATCAGTATCTGCAGTAGGTTGATTATAATGATTTTAACCATTTAACTCCCAGATCAACTGCTTGGTAGACCAAACTTTGAGTAACTGTATTTTATTCATAAATGCATCAAACTTCTTAAACCTGATTAGGCCATCTATATTTCATGAGGGTTAAACACAATGCTAGAAAAAAGCATTATGTCTTATTAATGTCTAATTAAAGGGGGGGATTTCTCAGATAGGTAAACCTAGCATTATAATAAAACTGGTTATAAAAACCAAATATGGCATATATGAAATGAATTTGACATCCAAAAAAGTGTTTCTCAAAAAATTACATTTCATCTGATTTTTGTTTTCTTTTCACTGTTACAATAGCATTACTTCTTCGGCTATAAACTCCCAGCTCAAACCTTTGGCAGAGGTTATGAGCTGGGAGAGATTTATGAAAATTTAGGGCGCAAAAACAAATTCATTGTTGTATTAGTGCCCCAATTTGTCAAAAAAATACATTTTCGTTTTTTTGTTTGTTTTTTTTTTTGTGGAAGTTAAAGGGTTAACCTTTCTTTTTTCATTTGATCTAAATTACAAAGAAAATAATAAAAACAGGTGTGAAAACAGTTAGAGCTACCTTAAGTAAAAAACACCAAGCTAGCTAAAGTTGACTCTAAGCATAGCTTTATTACCTTTTAATTTAGTTTCTCCAACATCATCAGACTTAACAGACTAAATGAAACTGATTTTGTAATTTCAGTAATTTAGATATAACAGAAAATGGCCTTTTAACAAACATCGAGCTAGCTTGTAGTGATGCACCTGACTACATTAGCAAGGTAAAAAGTCAGAGGCCAAGGTCATTTGATTGTAATGTTCATACCTGTTTTAAAAGAATCCAATAAATCCTATCCTGAGAATGATATTCGTTTAATTAATCATATGTTAGAATTTTGTGTATTATTCCGAGTTTGATCAAATATTTTTAGGAGCTTAATTTTTTTTTTGTGTTTCATGATATGCTTGAATATTTCATTAGATATTTTTGGGCTCTTTTTTGTTTGATAATATTATTTTGCATTTTACCCTCTGGGCTGCCATAGAGGTACCGTAACTGAAACTTGGTAGACAGCTCATTAAAAATCTGCATTATAAGCAGGGATTATAAATCCTGAAGAAGGAGTGACATATCTAACCGTGAGCAAACATGAGAGGATGGACGGATCGGAGACAGGAGGACCGCTGATGGGGGAAAAATAGTGACATGTTATATCCTGTGTGCCGGATAGCATCATGGGAAACAGACAGGACGTGGATCTGTTTGGGGAATCTGCAAGGAAATGAATACCAAGACAGGCGCACTATAACCTGACATACATGCAGCTCAATTATATTTACTGACATCGCATCTCATGGCCATATCTGCCGCCATCTTACTAACAGGATGGAGGAGAGACCACACACACCAACCTTATGGAGGAGATGGTGCTGCATACATGAACATGGCTCCACCAGAGGAACTAGTCCAGTTTAATTAAATGGGACAGTGGGGGACTAAAGGCAGGCTTCTGCAATTTCCAGGATTTCCAGGATTAAATCTAATTGACTCTCTGCTTCTGGCAGGTCAAGAGGCCCTCGACCAAAGAAAGCCCACCTCCCCAGCGACCACCACCTTCAAGGAAATGGTTGGTTAGGCTGCTTAAGCCTTGTTCCTGTGTTGGAGAGATGTGGAGCACAGAGACAGTAGAGGTGAAAATAATGTTATGGCAGAAGAAGACTGAAAATACACTGATTATATGATACATTTTTTTCATTGGTCACTATCATCAGATTATTTAAAAGTTTTGTTACAGTCGTGTATCTATTATTTTCTATTATCCCCTAAGAGCACTTAGTGTGTTGCCTTGGCTTCTTAAAAACTGCTTAAAATGAGAATATTTATATTTGTCCGTCTAAAAACTCCTTAATTCACTGATATATTCAACAAAGAACTACTATGTAATAAGGACATCAAAAAGCTAGCACAACTGGTTTTGTTTTCTTAAATATTTAATTATTTTGTGATATTTTTTGTAAAGCGAAACATTTTTCAATTTAGTAAACAGTTTTGGCAATTAATTAAACACTAATGACATTCACTGAATACGCTTGCATTTAGTTTCTTTGGAAATGTCCTCACAAAAGTTAGCTTTAGCTCAAACAGGAAAGGCTGATACCTGATGATTTATTAGTATGAGGAAAATGGATACTGCTATAGCTAAACTTGAGCTAGCTAATTTTGACTGTTGACATGACTGACTTTCAGCTAACTCATCAGTTCTCTCCTAACCAGTTAGATTTTTTCCATTTCATTAACTTTTATATAACAGAGAATTGCTATCTCACTTAGCAAGGAGCTAGTAGCTAGCTTGTGGTGATGGGGCCAATAACAAATTAGCTAGACAAATGTATTTTGTGTTTTATAAAATATTTTTGTATATATGTAGATGGTGTTTTATTGAACATTAATTGCATTTTATGTTATTTACTTGCATTTAACTTCTTTATATATGCCTTAACGAAGCTAGCTTTAGCTCAAACAGAATAGATGGATATTTCCATTGATCTACTGGAAGAATTTTAAATCTTTAATGCAGATTTTCTATTTAGACCAAAATAAAAAAAAATACCATGAAAAGCTTTAAAGAGAAAAATGTACATAATAGTATGGTACTAAAAGTGGATAGCAGCTGGCTCAACTAAAGAAAGCTAACTAGCTCATTCTGATGACATGAATCACTTTTAGTTAAATTGGAAGTTCTTGCAGGCCAAATTAGGATTTTTTTTCAGCAACATAGATAACAAATATTAGCTATCTCAATAAGATTGTAGGGATAAGGACAATAACAAGTTAGCTAGAGCCACATGTATAGACTTCTGTCTCATAATTGTGCCCCTTTCAAACATTTCTGAATGTTTGCTAGAGTAATTCACAAGGAGGATATGGCTAACGTTAGCTTGATAAAAAGAGCACAGGGCACTAAAGAACTTGAAACACTGGATTTTAATTCAAGAGTATGTTTACTTTTGTTAGATGGATGATAATACGGCCGTCATAAAGGTTTGTTTGAGCAGTAAATGATCAAACTTTGCATTCCAGTCACTCGGGCCACGGGCTTTAACTACAGAGAATAACACATATTTCCAATTATCCAATCACTCTCAAAATATGAAACGAACCGCTGAGCCCGACCTCCCACTGGCCGGGGGCAGCATAGAGTAATGGGTTACATGAGCACTTGTGCTCCCTCTCCATGAAGTTATTAAAACTGAGTCATTAAAATGAACCGCGGCACCTCTCATGAGATTTTGGCGGACAGAAGCTCGTCTGCATGTTAAACAACAGAGACAGTGTGTCAGCTGAATGGGGCTTCTGTGCACTTTAAAGAGAAATGCACCTAATACTGTTAACCAGTTAGAGAAAGAATCCCATCTGTTTTTTTCCACAGAATGAATGTGAGAGAACAAAAGGGCCTCTTCTTAAGTACAGTGTGTGAATGGTGGACAGACTGTTCGGCTCTCAAGAGTCCAATTATGGATAAAACGAAGTCCTAATTCAGTTTCCAGCTGAACTTTTATACAGTGACCCTCAATCAGTTTCCACTGTCGTCGTGTGGAGATGGTTCACGTCAAAACAGAGAGGGGAAATCCAGCAAACATGTGATGGACTTTAAAAAAAAAAAGACAAAGCACAACTGATACAAGTTTGGACGAGAAAAATAAGCAAATATAGACACCTGCCAATGAAAGATCTTCACCAAGTGACCATTTAATCACTGATTAAATTAAATTAAACCTAATGATTAATTGAGGTACCATTTCACCTGCAAATACAGCTGTGCATCTTCACTAGTCTCACTGATTCGACTACAATTGCAATCAGTAAATTAACAGTTCAGTTTGATTCAATATCACATCATCCTTTATTGTCCATATACTGCAGCAAAAAAAAAATAAAAATTACATTTTATTGGCTACTGTTTTATTTTATTTTTTATTATTTGATTATATATGTTATCATGTTAATATAGTTTTTATCTTTTTAAACCATATCATTTTAGATTGAATTCTAATCTTTTAACATGTTCCTTTTTAATTATTTAGTTGTTTTAAATGTATTTTTAGCGTTTTAACTTATTTCTCTCTGGTGTTTCTTAGTTTTATTGCTTTGCATTGCCTCCTGTTTCTTTTCTTTATTCAGTCAGGCATTATTTTTTTGGTACGTGAAGACAAATTTAAGATGTTTTAGCCGTTAGCTTTATCATTCTGTTCAGGCTACAGTGCTTTTTCATACTATGAGCATGAAAATAACACGGAATGAGCTGTTTTATACCTTCATCTATTATAAAATACTTACTGATGTTTCTTAGTTTGATTGCTTTACATTGTCTCTTGTTTCGTTTCTTTTATCAGTCAGGTTGATTTGATCATTTCTTTTATTTTAGCTTTTCTGGTGTGCATTAGTTTCCAAATCCTCTTGACATCCTACCTACTCTTATTACAACTACAGTGGAATAACACTTAGTAGATGGATCTCTACGGAGTGTTATTTGCTGGGTCGTCATAAGAAAATGATTATTATCATTATTTATTTATGTGGATATATGTATATATGGTTATGTATGTGTGTGTATGTATTTATTCATATATATATCTTTTGTCATCATGTTTTGTCTTGAAGTAAAACACTTTGTGCTGCATTTAATTTGTATAAACTGTGCTATAAATAAATTTTGATTGATTGATTAATTGATGGCCAGAAGAGTCAAAACAGCATGTCAGCTTCCACAGACTCAGGCTCCGTACATGCAACCTTCAGGTAGTAATATGCTGATAGTCTTAAATATTTCTGTCTTCTGTATTGGTGATACCAGATTTAATTTAGATCAAACTATTTTTCCTTTTGCTCCAAATACACTGAAAATGTCACATTTTGGCTACGAAATAATAAGAAATAGACTTTGTTAGAGTGCAAACTGCAGGGATATTTGACAGAGCTTTGCGTGTCTTTGTCCCTACTCCTGCAGGCTGGTGCTCCTCTACAAACATGCAAACTGCACACAGAGATAGTCGAACCAACAGAGAAGCCACTGCATTGAAAAGTCTGCCTTTCACTCAGAGCGGCTGAACTTTCAGAGGCATTTCACACCTTTTTGGACACATTATCCCTGAAAAGAAAAATCAAAAAGTGCACAATTTTGAAAAATACCTGAAGTTCTAAGCTCCTTCAAGTCGAATATTGAAAATGTGCCTAAAAGCAACAACAAAGGCTGAATTATTTTTTTTTATCTAACACTGGAGGAGACATTTTCTTAATATCTGGACCATTCAGCTGCCACTCAAAAGTGACCTTCGCTGATTTAAATAACGCTTTGAAAATGTTTCCACGGCTTTGAGCTCAAAATAAAACAGCTCCTCTTCTCTCGAAGGAACATGACAAACATTATTTGGATAAACGGACTTATATTTGGGTCCAATGAGCGTTTAAATAAAAATCAATGAAGAGCAAATCGGAGAAAAGTGGACGTTTCACGAGGGTGAATGGGTTCAGCATCCGTGTCTAGGCATGTGTGAGGCATGAAATCAGCATTACACAGGGATCAAATAATCTCTGCTGCAACACAAGTGTGAAATCTCATCAAAGAGGGAAACAGGATGAGTAAATACACACAGGTTAAGAAGATGGGAGTGTTATGGTGGAAATGGAGGAAGCATTGGGACATGAGTGATGGACATGTCACAGCATAGAGATAACAGACAAAGGAGCACTCAAACTCACACATTCATCCACTTTTGAGACGTGAAGACAAATTTAAGACATATTTAGCCGTCAGCTTTATCATACTGTTTCAGGCTACAGTACTTTTTATACTATCAGCATGAGAATAGCATGGAACGGGCTGCTTTACACCTTCATCTATAATAAAATCCTGTTATCAGAGCAGTGTTAATGTTGACAGCACTTTTTAATTTAGTTATAGTCTTTTGCCTAAAATGTCTTTTAGTTTTAGTCATAATTAAGTCATCTAAATTGTTTTAATTTTAGTCTAGTTTTAATTGATGACATTTCACATGATAGTAGATGAAATCTACTGTAAATTTAGTCGACTAAAATATGAAGTGTAAAGTGTAAGGCATTTCGTTAAGGCAGTTTTGATTGGATGTCCCTCTGAACTCATCCAACCTTTTCCACACAACCAAAATGGCTGTGATTGGATATATTCCTAACTTGTCCCTACTTTCTACATGACCAAATTAAGTCTGATTGGATTAAGTCTCTGTTAAGCATTTTAGTCTAGTTTTTATTTGTTGACTAAAATGTCAGTTAATTTAGTTTTAGTTTTTGTCCATGTGCACTTGTTTTTATTAGTTACTGTCTAGTTTTCGTCAGGGAAAAAAAGGTTATTGATGAAAATTATAACAAAATAACTAGTCAACAAAATTAACACTGTATCAGAGAAATGATAAGTACTCCAAAATGGCAGCCTCAACATTTTGTTAATGCCTTTAAACAAGCAAAGAAAAGCCATGTGGAAAACAACTGTCGCTTTGATATCTCATTTTTTTTTTTTTTTATCTAGGATTAACACCTGCTGCATAAATCAACATTTAAAGCAGATGAGCTGTAAATTAAAGGACATATACGTGTAAACATCTTGTGAGAAACTTCTAAAGGCCCTTACTGCACATTCCGGTGTGTGGAGTAAGAACAGCTCAAAAGTCTCCAATAAAAATACAACACATTACGTACCATAAGTTTGCACTGATTTTATGTGTGCAAATACTAAGTATTGGGGATGCATTATATTGAATTTTTGCCAAATACGTACAGTCAAAATGTCGTCCGTAAATATCAGCAAAACATTTTCATAACTGTCGGCATCAAAAATCAACATTTAGGCATTCACCTGCGTGTACCAGTGTTGTTTGGATAATACTGTGCATCCCTACAAAGTGTAACCTTGCACAGCATCTGGACCTGCCTGATTTAATGTCTGCCCATCTTGCCAAGCTCCAATCTACAATGATTGTGCTCGGCCCAAAGCTGCATGGCCCAATTAGTGCCCTTTAGAGCAAGAAGAGGGGAGAGCTTCGAAAATACCATGACAGGAAGTGACTGGTTGTACAGAGATAAGCATAGATGCCAACAGCTTGAGTAGCAGTTTTATCAGATCTGGATCATATTCCTTTATTAAATGAAAAACAAAACACACTGAAAGCATTTATCAGTGGCGAAGACATTTTCACTCCTCTTACGACATGCTTTGCTGAGAGTTTAGAGGCTTACGTTGTGTATTTTACTCTGTGGCAGTTGCGCCCGCCCACTACAGTTTCTGATTTGCTTGTAATGAATGTGACTGACTGAACTATCATCCAGTCAGCTCCTGGGTTTGCTTTTGTAAGGTTCTTCACTTGGGATGGACTAGTGAAATATGCTGAACGGTCCATCTTTTGTGTCACGTTATACAAAGTATCATCCCGAACAAGCATGGTGCTGTATGAAAGTATCGCTAAATCAGGAAGCCAGCTATGGCCACAGCAGAACACCAGCAGCCACAATCATTAGCATCATCTTACGAACGCATGGCAACAAAAAGAGTTCTTATTCAAGATTACTCACAGCAGGTGAGCGGTCAAAGAAGAGGGCTGAAGCTGTACTGAAGTTATTAAGCGACTGAAATAACAGCATCTCTGTGACCAAAGAGAGAAGGGAACTACACATTCAGTTACAACTAAAACACTATTAAATGCTTGTTATGAAGGAAGATTTTGGAGTGCAGGGTTTGAAAATGCAACAAAATGCCCAATCCATTTTGATTTAGTGACACTGGAGAAAAGAATAACTACACCTCCATAGATCATCAAATACGATTTAGCGAAATATCAAACATTGTATAATCTATTTCCTTTGATTTGTATTAGTGAACTGGCAAACTACCATAGTCCAGAGAGCCACATGCATTTCGTAACAAGTAAAGTCAATATTACACTTAAAAATGAAGGCCAATACAGAATTCATGGCATCTCTTGTACACATAATTGCACACTATGAATAATGAACACTCAGCTTGACACCATGATATAAAAGTATGTGTTTCTGGATGTGGCCTTGAGCCAATACCATTCTCACTCAGGAAGTGTAGGATAAATGATAGCCCATTTTAAGTTTGTGAATAAGAAGTACATAAGATGGCTGTTTTTCTTCTATTATCAAACATTTTAACTGTCCAAAGAAATTCCCTGACCTTTTGCTCCATCGTGTACCCACTCACGTCTTACCAAAACATTAGCTTAGCATAATAAAGGATGTACAAGGATGTCAGATGTAACACACTCAGCCGCTGTTTCCTGAACACTCTCAAAGCCCAGCCATTAATACCTAAACACAACATACAACAACCACAAGCTAACAGGACATTTATGCATCGAGGGATAAGGAGTTACAGCAACAGACATCATTCAGGAGCTTTCAAGAGGGAGCACTTGTGTGAACAGGAGCAAGAATAATCCATTAGAGTGAAAGAGGCGACATGTTCAAGGGTCTGGATCTGGTTCCTCATTAGCTGAGACCCATCGAGGGAAACAGGATGAGATCTCTCTTGAATTGAAAACACTGTGAATTTCACTCAAGTCTAAGAAAGGGGGATAGACCTGAGGACATTTTGTTGCAAAAGCTTGATATATCTTTTTACAATTCACCCTGCTTAGGAACAACAATGTGAGTTGGTATTTAGGGTTTGAGAAAGATGTAGAAAAAGGGATGCTTCTGAGACTAATATCCAGAAATTCAAATTCAGATTCATCGCCTACTCAAAGGTAAAATAATCTTAGTTAATAGTCATAACTGGGCACAAATGACTTCACCACGGTCACTGAAGCTCAGATCCGCTCGTCAAGTGTGGCAGTGCTAGCACCACTCGCCTTCAGTCAACTTCACAAGTTAATGTCCACATGCATTAATTGTGATTATTGACATTTACTAATGATATGCTGGTTCAGGCTGATACAACCATGCAGACTAATCTTCATTTTACCAAAACATTGCCAAGCTATGGTCCTTTGAGATACCATTCATTCAATGAGCTTGTTTACATCTAGGCAGTAGAGCAAGAGGAGAAGGCCCATTAACAAGGAATACAGCTTAAGCACAATATTAGTCCAGGTAAAAATAAAGAAATTGTTTATTATTTGCCAAAATGGATGCTGGAGCTAACTGGGGAGGTTGACAACATTTAATTGAATCCTTGCGGTACACTTCCTTAGCATGGTGTTGTACTAAAAAGTATATAGTGCCCAAAATGCATTAATCCAATATATTTGTATCTGCTCAAAAAATAGTGTTATCAACATGGCCGCCACAAGGGGGAGTTTTGATGAAATAGCTACCTCATTTTAAATAACATTGTATGTGAAAGCAGGGAGCAGTTATGACGCCTGTTGCCCCCAAAGAAAGGCGGATAAAAGTTTGTTTTTTTTTATTTAATCTTATTCTGTATGCAACTGATCTCACTTTTAAAGGCAATGAAATACATAAAGTCTGGAAAACATGACATATTAAAGAACAGTTATGTTAAATAGACTAAATATTCATATTTTTTCATTTGATTTTAAATCAAGCTCCTACATCATATAGCTTGGAAAATGCTAGCCCTTGTACAAATGTAGTTGATTAAATTATATTAGATTAGATAGAACTTTGTTAATCCCTTGGGAAAACTCCCTCAGGGAAATTAAGATTCTAGCAGCATAGTAAGCACACAGGTTTCAGAAAAGTAAAAAAGTAAAAACAATTTACAATTATAAACAAATATAATAAAAATATGGCTACTGGCTACTGCTCCTTCCCCTCTTCTGTCTTCCTGTCACTCCTCCTTCCCCCCGTGAGGAGCTGTACAGTCTGATGGTCTGATGACCTCTGCTCTGTGCATAACCTAATATAGAAATATAACAAACCACTATCCATCTGTATTTATATTAAAAAAAAAGCACTTGCTTTACAGTTTGTGCTGAATAATTCAAGGATTTACAACAAAACAGGACATCACTGCACGTCCATGTACATACAGCACATAATCCCACAGCCTCTTTATACTAAGAGCTTTATTTCAGGGAAACGCTGAGTGTTTATTGTTTTTTTCCTCTACATCTAATCCCTCAATTGATATCAGCATGGTCACAATCAAAGTGCAAATCAAAGTAGATCCAACCCAAGCCATAACATTAGCATACATGCTAGGGTAAGGCTCAGCTGTCCCCAGGACGCAGAGGGCCTGTTGGCTTTGTGAATAATGAACCGTGTTGCAGTCAAAGCCCTGTTGTAATAATTCATGTTTCCCTGTATCTGGAGGAAATCTGGAAATGTGCAATGCTAGCTGCTCAATCACAACACAAAGCGAGCCTGCGGTGGCATTTTAGGTGGTTCATTTGAGAAGATAACTCAAGGCTAAGGATTAAATGAAAGCAAACAGATGCTAAGGAGGCTAATGACATGGAGATGCATGATGAGTCACATTCAGGCAGAAATTAATGAGCAAAATGGTGAAAAATTCATGAATATGTGAGAAAATATACAACTGATTTCTATAATAGCGAAAAATATGTGCATGAGTTAGTAAGAAAATGCTATGAGCCTGTTGAATGTGCCTCAGAATTATCAGTGGATTTATTTTTACAGCTGACTGAGCTGCATGAATCACCGACTTCCTCCCTGTGTCTCCTTTTTCTGTGTTCGTTTCTGCTTTTGCACAATCCTGCAGTCTCTTACACAAGCCTGCTGGTTTGTTTTTAGCGTGTTTTTCTTGCAGCATCTTCTGAGGGGAATAACACCCACGTGTTGAGGAGCACCCTGACCTTTTGATTTCTCCATGGATTGTTGGAAATGCCTGGATATTACTGGGAAAAACTTCAGCGGATAATCCTTATAAACAAAAATCTCTGGAAGAAAATCCTGAAAATCAGGCTTCATTTGTCTGTAATGAGCTAATTTTAGCATCAGTGCCCAGATGGACTCAATTTAGTCAAGTCTCCATCAAATCCAACAGTCAGTAACACGAGTCTGAATGATATCCACAGCACAAGTTCAAAAGCTCCTTAAAAAAATTTACTAGGGCTGGGAAATGTAGACAGAAAAACAGACAGAAAAACCTAAAATTAACACCTGAAGAGTCAAGCTTAACTCTGAGCCACTTGAATTTTGAGTTACTTTTGCAGTTAAGAGTTATTTTACACTATTATAGTGTTAACTGATATTAACTCAGTTAAGAAATTACTTATTTAAAGGGATACGCTAGAATTTTTTCTTTTCGTGTCTTGCCTCACTCCTGAGTCCGTGACAAGCAGATAGACACCATTCTTTTGACTGTGTGTGCAGCAACAAGGAAGAGACGGGCAGAGCTCGCCCACCGCTAACTAGCTTAGCTCAAGCACTGGGAGTCAATGGGAAGAGTTAGCCTGCCTCTGCCTACAGTCATCAGATTAACTCTTTAGCAACTCTAAATGGTCCTGTGGGCTTGTTGTGACATATTTTTTTCTGCGTTGTGTTACGTTATATATTTTTAGACTAAGATTAGCACTTAATGTGATTTTCGCTAGTAAGTAGGTCAACAATACAAAGCATGTCTGCAGTGGTTTGCGCATGTGCCCTGCAGTTTAGTTTCTTATGTGTTCTTTCGAAAATTACATAAAGTGCTATTATAAGTCTAAAAATAAATAAAGTAACATAATGTGGTAAAAAACACAAGTCACAACATGCCATATTTACCTCTGCCAAAGAGGTTATGTTTTTGCCGGCGTAAGTTAGTTGGTTAGTTAGTTAATGTTTGTTTGTTTGTTAGCAAGATTACATAAAAACTACTGGATGAATTTTGCTGAAATTGTCAGGAGATGTTGGTAATGGCCCAACTTAAAACTGATTAGATTTTGGTGGTGATCCAGATAGCAGCCACTAGCGAACAACTGTTTTGCTCAACAACTGTCTAACTAATAATGATATCAACATGTTTCTTAGTGCTAAGTGTGTGTTTTCAGGGTCAAGGGATCATATTATGATGGTAACTTTATCATGGAGTTATTGCTTATGGATGTAAAAGCAATATATGAGCTACCTTGGTGGAGGGTTGTGCTTGCGCCTTATCAATTTTTTGTCCCACCCCTAGTTTTATTCCAGTGAGTGGTTCCTAAAAGAAAAAGTCTCTTCACTCAGCATAAAGCCTGTCATTAACATGGACTTAATTAATTTGAATTTTATTATCTTGCCCATTTGAACCAACTTAAAAGTATCTCCTTAGCTTCAAATTTCACTCAGCCCAATAGGACACTGAATAATTTCAGTGAAGATGCAGAAAAAAGAACTGTTTTCTCTCCTCGAAGCACCGATTTAAAGCCTTGTATCAACTCACTTAATGAAAGCTACTCTCCTCTTCCTCTAATCTCCCATTTCCCCCCTAAACCTCCTCTTCCTCTCATCCCAGACACCCATGGGTGTGGCAGAGCCCATCCACCAGCACGAGCCGAGACGAGCTGCAGCCGCCGTCTCCACAGCAACCGAGGGTGGGTGCTGAGGTCTTTGAAGGGCGAGCGGAGCCTCTGTCGCACGTTAAAAGAGATCTCGGTGAAGCAGGTGGCGCTCCCCTCCGCCGCAGAGAGTGCTGCGATGGCCGAAGGGGCCTGGACTGAGCCGAGCGGTGCCATGCCGGGTTAGCTGTCAGATCGTGTTAGCGCAGATCACAGAGCAAAAGTCAGTCAGTGGTCTGCTTTGTGTCTGTTTGAGGGTTTATTAGAGAAAAATCAGGAGGCAGAGGACATGTCAGGCATGTAAGGGGGGCGTGTAGGTGGTGACTGAGGACTTCAGAAATTTCTCCAAGACCGCTTCAAATACGGCTGAACGATATTGTACAAAAATTAAAAAAATAACTGATACTTTTTTTTCTGCGATATATGTAGCTTTTTTTTTTTGCCAAACAATAAAACAAGGAAGGGGCATGAGGAAAATGCAAGTTTTCATTTTTCTTAAAAATGTATTTATTTTTAATTAACCATCACAATTTCTCTTTGTTGCCCATCACTTTATTTTCTGAATATTGTCCTTCATATTCGAGGCCAGTGGGCTGCTCATAGGGTTTCCGCTCTAAATGTTTGATCAAACTTTAGGGATGCACTGCATTATCAGTTTGATTTTGGTATTGGCAGATAATAGCTCCAAAAGCTAAATATGGGTATCTGCTGATCTTTTATCAGTACACACTGACTCTATAAACCCCATATAGCAGCTGTAATATTGTCAGAATGTAAAAATATGTAGCATAACATCCAAATGATTATTACTATTATTTTACGCTTTTCTGATGTATTTACTTATTTTTCGATCAAACATGCGTTATCCACCCTTCTTTTTTTGTTGTCTTGTTTTGTTTTATTTTATTTTAAGTGATTTTTTTCTTTCTATATGTGTCTTCAATTCAATATGTATTTACTTCTATGATTTTCTTTTCTTGTTACCATTGTTATTGCGATCATTTATTAGGGATGCACAATATTATCGGTTTAATATCGATATTTGACGATATCAGCCTAAAAAGATAAGTATTGGTATCAAGATAATAAAATTCAAATTAACTAAGTCCATGTTTATGACAGGCTTTATGCCGAGTGAAGAGACTTTTTCTTTTAGGAACCACTCACTGGAATAAAACTAGGGATGGGACAAAAAATTGATATGGCGCAAGCGCAACCCTCCACCAAGGTAGCTCATATATTGCTGTTACATCTATAAGCAATAGCTCCATGATAAAATTACCATCATAATATGATTCCTTGACCCTGAAAACACACACCTAGCACTCAGAATCATGTTGTTATCATTAGTTAGGCAGCTGTTGAGCAAAACAGTTGTTCGCTAATGGCGGTTATATGGATCACCACCAAAATCTAATCATTTTTAAGTTGGGCCATTACCAACATCTCCTGAAAATTTCAGCAAAATTCATCCAGTAGTTTTGGCGTAATCTTGCTAACAAACAAACAAACATTAACTAACTAACTAACTAATCTAATCTAATCTAATCTGCAAAAACTGACATTTTTGCAGATATTTACAGACGATATATCGACCACACATATCGGCCACATATCGGATGGAATATCGGCAAATGTACAATATTGATGCACCTTCTCATCACTGCATGGGTACATTTAAAATCAAGATTTTAATTTTTACAAGATAAATGCGGTTTTTCTTGTTTAACATCCGTTCCTCACAAACATATACTGTAACACTGAAAGAAACAAGTCCATTTTTGTTGAGTACAGAGCTTGTACCCTTGACCGGAAATATTGTTATCGGTATTTGCATCTGCAATAATGAATTTAAAAAATATTGGATATCAGCAAAAATCCAATATCCTGCATGCCTAATTTTCTTATTATTTCCTTTTTGTTTATTTTCATATACAAATGTATATGTACAAATTTAAATACATATGGTAAAATATAAGGACGAGTAATTAATGTATAGAAGAAATATGTTGGAAATAAAATTTCTCGATAAAAATTTAAGTTGGAAAAAAAGCAATCATGAAGTAGCTCCATGACCTTGACCTGTATCTAACTTGGTTATACTCACGATGGAGTGAACATTTGTAAAAAAGTTTGAAGAGAATTTTTCAAGCACACACGGTTCACAAGAACAGCAGACAGACTACCCAAGAGTCTCGGCACTCACCGGCACAGAAGAATAAAAAAGTAAAAAAGAAATATGGCTGTCATCTTATCTCGAGGCGCCCAATCAAATCTGCCTCTCAGTATCTCTCCACGTTAATTTCTTTGCCCCCGGTAACCCACGCTCACGACCTCCCGAGCACCCCGAGTCTCCAGTCCCATCGCCAGCTGCGCCATTATAAACTCTCATTAAAGATCCTGAATGGTGGGACCCTCTTGGCTCACCTGCGGGGCTCCTGGCATAAATAATCCTCCAGATAAAGAGTGAGAATGTTCTTGGCTCCAGAGTTTGATACCAGAGAGGGGGAGAGGAGCCCACCACAGCGGGTGAGGATGTTTCGACAAGCAGAGTGTGGATAACAGAGCTGTGAGGATCTGAGATAATTAAGTTCTCTGTCGACCCACTCGCCCGGTGGCCTCAGCCTTTATGGAGAAACATAAGGTGCTGAGGTGGTGTCGTCCCAGCGGGGGTTCTGCGTGATGCTGCTGGTGGATGCACTGATGTGGATGGTCCCATGGGAGCGTGCGAGCGGGTGTATTGATTTTTGGAGGGTTTCTTTTCAGAGCATGATGAGAGGAGGGTGGCAGCAGTGAGAATGCAGACCTTTGGGCTACAACAGCTGCCTGTTCGTGATCCAGATTTGCCGCTCACACTGATGGTTTCACGCCGAGTTATTCTGAGGGGTGACAAAAGTAAAGAACCTCGGATATGAAATCATGATTCTTGAAAACAGCAGGTCCTCAACAAGCTTTTAAACTTTAAGAAGTTGATGTTTTAATGACAAGACAGATGTGTTTCTGTAATCTGTTCTGAACTGGTAGGAATGAAAATTAATACAGTTTAATTAATAGCAATGCCATTATTGATTCTGCTTAATGATTCGATTCCCTTAACAATTCCCGTTGACTTTTTGAATGTGCAACAATGGGCCTACACAGGTTTTCAGTGGCAACAAAGTCAAACATCTCATTCCAGGTTATGAATACCATGCTGCTGCGTACAGAGGGAGGCATTTAAATTTCCCCCCAATTTCCATGCTCGGTCTTGGCTGGTCCACGACAGGAAATTGCTCGGACACTAATGGTTGTAAACATGTTACCCTGACCACTGACATTTTAAAGGATATTTAAATGAACACTTTGCTTTACATGGAAAATGCCAGTATGAAGAAATTTAAAACAAAAACAAGCCGAAAAAATAACTCTTGTTTAGACTCCCAGTGGCTGGAAGTTGGCTCGAGAGTGGATAGAAGTTGGCTGGCATTTGGCTGGGAGGGGAAAACTGAAGCAGCTGCATCTGTAGATGAATGCCTTCACAAGTTTCTGGTGTTTTCACCAACGACTGTGCAACGAGCTTCTTTTTGTCCAAAATTAAGCCACCGCTGTGACCACTTCTGTATTGATACCAATGCCAATCCTGCTCATCAATTCAAGTTTTTAACGATTCCCTTATTGATTCCTGATGGTTTTCTGAGGGGAAAAAAGTTGTCCCACACAGGTTTTCAGGGCCAACAATGCCAAACACATGACACTCCTGATGTGCAATGCTTCGCTGCATAGATATATGTTTCTGCAAGTTTCTGGTGTTTCCACTTCCTGAAGATAAGCTCTCTTTTGCTGGAAATGAAGCCATACATATGTCTCATGTCTGCCATCATTTCAGACTTTTTTGTTGTCATTCCTGCTGACTGCCTCTGATGAGAGCGGGAGAGACATCCTGGATTTGCAAAGCATGCAGAACGAAGTGGAAAGAATTGATATGCAAAATACTAAAAATAACATTTTCTTGAGAAAGTTGTTCTGGATTCTTAACTGGAATCGGTTTTCGAATCCCATCCCTACTCTTGTCTTCCATGATCACATTTTTAACTTTTTCTGTGATCAGTTCTGCTGACTGCCTCTGAGAGCATGACGTTTATGATTCGCAAGGCATGTTAAAAAAAAAAGTGGAAAGAATTAATAAGGGAATTGATAAGCAAAAAGACAACTGATATTGGTTCACAACTGGAATTGGTTTTCTTTGCCCCAGACACGGAGACGCCTACAAAAGAGGTAGGGTTAATGTTGCTGGTGGTGCAGATGAGTTGTCAGAAATAATGGATGAAGTGTTGACCCAGCATGTGCTCCCAGACCATACCAGACCAGACAAGACCTGGGAGCATTGTTCCAAATCCAAAAACAAAAAGCACCCTATAAAACCAAACTTTTGTTGTCCTTGAATGCAGTAGGCAACTCATTGTATATATAATTCCTTCAGCTAGCAAATATCAGGAATTTATTTTCATTCTTTTAACTTTAAAACATATCAATTTATGTCAGTCATCATTGAGGTTCTTGGGATTTGCTAGCACTTGGCTTTGTAAAGGAATTTCTACTAGCATCTCTTTTCATACGCAGATCCAGACTCACATAAACCTCAAACTGCAGTCCCTCTGCAACCTTATAAACTTTACAGCCATGTTTTACAGACCAGATGGATTTTCTTTAACAACCTACCATGGCAAATCAATTTTCATCACTTACTTCAATATGTCTTTATTTAACGCTTGAGGCTGCTAACCTGTATCTGCTACCCGTGGGCCACAAAATGGGAAATCCCATTATCTGTAGTTGACTCGGTTATGGACATCAGGGGTCAGATGCCAGGGAACATGTAATAGCCGTGCATTGACTTCCTTTCTTAGAGTGGGGTTTCACTTTCTTTGGCGTGCCTTGCTAATTAAGTACAATGTGTCTCATTTGTCTATTGACTCCGTGACATGTTAGGATATGTGCTAAAGGTCAAAGAAAAGACACCAGCAAGATCAGGTGCCAAACTGCACTGATCCAAACAGGCCTCTTGGTGGAAACAGAGCTAAATTCTGCTACCATGTTGTTAAAAGATTGTTTCTGCTTCTAAGAACTACTTTTACAACTGGCCAATCCACTTTTAGAAACCATTCCGGTTTAATAGAGAAATAAAGGAGGATAAATGAATGTTGCCGGGCCTTTACAGCCCCGCTCCTGCATGAAGAAGAGCGGCTGTAAAGGAGGAGACAGGCCAAAGCTCTTGTAATTGAACACAGCAAAAGATTTTATTGCCACTGCATTATTCACAAAGGCCACAGCGTACTGTATCGCGGCGCGAACCACTGCAGGGGAAACATTATGTTGCACAGAGAAGGCGTGGGTGAGGGAGAGAGTGAGCACAGCAGGCTGTAAAGAGGCCCTGGGATGACTGAATTACTCTGATAGCAATTTGGGAGAAAACAAAGTCGTCGGCCTTCGGGTGGGGTGTTTTTTTTTTTTTTTTTTTTGTCCTTTAAATCAAAGTGGCACAGTGATGGGTCAGGGAAACAAATGGAGACGTACGTTACATCAGCCAGAGAGAGGAAAGGATGCAGAGTTAATGGTGGGATAAAGTAAGGCTCAAGACTTCCCCCCACTGCTTCCATTAGCCAGCACATATGAGATATAAAACCAAACGACCATGAAGGAGCGCCTTATGTGGAGGAAAGGTTAGATTCAGCACCATGGACAGCGAACGGCCACCCGGAGAAAAGCAAAAAGTGGAGTTTCAAAGAACAAATAACAAATAACAGTCACTCCATTGAAGAATAAAAATGGGACTGATTCAGACTTCCCTCGTTCAGTCGAGCCAGAGTCCTCTCTGTCCTGACAGCCACAGTGGAGTCTGTCCTCCCCCGGACGACACAGTCTGAATATCAATGGTTTTGAAGCCCAACAGGAAACTGATATCTTGGCTGGAAAAGTGGAGCAACCAGTAATCGTCTGGCCTTGTTGTTCTGAACATGATATACCCGATACTGTGGTTTTGCCTTATGTATTCAAGGAGGTCATAGTTTGCTTTTAGTCTAGTTCAGAGATTCAATTTCAATAACTAGTATCTTAGTTTTCCCATTCTGAGAACCCCTGATCTACCTCTGTTCTCACTCTTTCTGAAACTCTCTGTTGGAGCTCCTGACACTTCAAGGGCCCCTACCCTTTAGTTAAATTTTATTTAGATTTTATTAGCCTTAAATTATGGTAATGTTGTAAATATCCTTATTTTGTATTTTTTTTGTATTTTATGTTTTTTATACTTGCTTACTACCCCATCTATTGCTTTTATATTTCCATATGGCTGATACCAGGACCTCAGTAACTAGTTTTGTTCTTTTCTCATGTAAGTGCAGACTGGAATGACAAATAAAACTCCTCTGAATTCTTTGAATCCCATGTAGGCCTCGTCTGTTCTCAGTGGTTGAAGGTCTACAGTGGTATATCCATTCTGGAGCAGCGTCGGGGAATCTGCCGTTTCAGGCAGCTACACTCTGTAACAGAAAATTTTCAAAATACGATGCAGGCAGATGACAAACTTTGGACAAAACTACCATTTAGTATCTCAATAAGGCATTTCACCAGGGCCTCAATGCACCTTTTCCTGTACACGTATATACATATACATTAAGGGATGGAAACCATTCAGTAAACACTGGAAGTGCTCAGAGAGCACAAACCATTGCCAAGCCATTTCTCTCATTGTTAGCCTAAAATGCAGAAAACTGCCAAATCATGAATGCTAAAAAATCCTTCAAAATCCAGAATCAGTTCGCCACCAAAATCTGATGACTTCTCCCTTGTTACATAACCAGCATTCCCTGAAAATGTAATCAAATTTGATTGAGAACTTCTTGAGTTATACAGACGGACGGACAAACAGACAGAGAAACAATCAAACACTGGCAAAAGCATAAGCCTCTTGGCAGAGGTAAATATTTCCTCATTATGTTGTGATGTTGGTTATCAGAAGAGCTCTAGTTTTTCAAAGCTCTAGTTAAAAACCTCCTGAGGAGGTTCCTGTTAGCCTTGACCCAGCAACTCCCCGTCTTAAAGAGTCAGACTGGTCTTGAGGCAATGGTGTCCTGACGACAGTCGCAGTGACGACTTTGCTGACGATGCTTCTTACACTGTGGACGTGACCTTGTTCTGAAGTGAAGCTCAGTGCAGCCAGAGGACTGGCAGAGCTGTATGTGTCTGTGCTGCTATGCTTTAGAAAAGAATGATAAGAGATGGAAAAGTCAGAGCTATTCCACTCATCTTTGTCTTTGTTTAACAACCTTTTCAATGCATCCAGCTGGGGGTTCGAGCATTGAATCTTGGGGTAAAATGGCATGATGTCGATGGCTGAATGAGCCTCTGGTGGGGTAATCAGCTCTGAGGTCAGGATGGTTTTATTACCAGCCATGATTCACCGCTCCTTGAAGACCTCCTGGTCTTGTACTTCTGGGAAGAGACTGCTAATTCAAAGCGCGTGCCCTTTTACTTTTGTTTGTCTTTCCATCTGGACCGACCGTGTTTACTATTAACTCAAACATGCTTACTGAGGCCTTCTTCTAACTTTGCACAAACACTTTGATTCGAGGATGATCTGATTTATTTCTGGAGACCATAAGTCAAGGTCAAAGTCGTTCAGCCTCATGTTCATCCCTTCTCTTGACCACATGAGACCATCAAGGATTTATCTCACTGGCACAAACAAATAATATGCTGAATAATCAGACACGTAGACACATCCATGCTGCCTTGAATAACAGAAAAAGAAGAAAGTAGACAGTTTTTGTATTCTGTTGAGCCACATGCAAAGAACTCTCAAGTTTTCCAGCCCACATTGTGGGATAAATGAGATCAGACTGCTGCAGCGAGCCAGCCGAGGGGTTACAGCATAATTGCATCAATGAAGAGAGGTTGTTGGCACACTAGAGTCTATTGAAGTGAGAGGCCTGGCCTGTATGTGCACCCTACTCCACTTTGAAATCTGTGCTGTGAATGTGGGCATGTGTGTTGATGTGTATGTATGAGTGTATCAGTGCTGTAGTAGTCCGTTAAGTATGTGCTAACAACGGCTGACATTGTGAGATTATAGGATTTTAATTCATAAAGAGAGATATAACAAGTCCTACACTTAAAGATAAGGCTGGAAATATTGCTGAGTTTATGTTTAAATCTCATGCACAGACAAAGAGAATGAATAAGTTGGCGTCTACTTACTCCTTAACTCTCCTGCACAAATCTTTGAAAATAGATTTTATATATCTATACGCATTTATTTTTAAATAGGCTTTAAACATAACCCTTAACCGTTAAAACAAGATTTGCATATAGCTGTACTCACCGTAAAAACACGGTGTTAAGATAAATATGAGCTACTAAGTTTATTTAACTTCATATTTTGTCTAAATTTCTCCTTACCTAATATAGATTTCCAACTTACAAAAGTGAGTTGATTGCATAAATAGAAAACACCCATCATAATTTAAAGTCAAAGGTTATTTAAGACTTATGGAACAGTGATAAATGCCCCAGCTACACTCATTACATCCGGGCTCCCGTGTCTGTTTGCCGCTCTCATATGAAATGTTAAGGTGATTAATGTAACTCTGTTAGCTCCTAAATAGCCACAATTTTGCCAGGGAGCAAACAACTGAGTCTTAACTGTGTCTTACTATGATGATGGGTGTGATTCAGGGATGTCTGACTTCTTTATTTCTTTATTTACTTCTCCTGCTGCTCGGCTGTTTTGTATTTTGTCACTGTCCAGCTGCTGTTTCATAACACGAAGGCTCATTCTTCAGCAAACTGTGCTCCAGGAAACAGATGTAACCACACATGGAAAAAACTGTGTTTGACGATGCCCCTCTCAAGAAGGGGGTGCGGCTTCAGTTTTCCAGCGCTGGCTCTAATGTTTACTCTGGCTGCATAGACATGCTCAGACATGTTTCTTCCACTAAAGCTCCATGTAGCATAAACAGAACTAACATCCAGCTCTGGAACAGTCCCATTTTGATGAAGTGACATACCCTCTAAAGACATTGTAAGGAGTAAGTTTCAAACAGATTCAGTCCACATTTTCTGAAAAATGGAGCAGCAACCAAGGAAGGAGGGAGAGACTTTTCTCATTTAGGTCATGCTGGTAGGCAGGCCACCTAAACATATTTTAGTAAACTATAAAAAGGTGTATTTTTTGTGACATAGATTCTGTAAATCATTGATATTTTTTGATCAAATCTTGCACAACCCTTTGGAGTAGTTTCTGAATTGAGGGCAAAAATAAAGAACATATAGACATATAAAACTATAATCAAGCTAAACAGAGTAAATTTGGTGTTGTATCTAACAATTTTAATAG
The DNA here is from genome assembly GCA_037902135.1 of Cetoscarus ocellatus. NCBI lineage: Eukaryota > Metazoa > Chordata > Actinopteri > Labriformes > Labridae > Cetoscarus > Cetoscarus ocellatus. Next base: position 193,868 of record JBAMNC010001188.1, read on the forward strand.
TCAACATTTACATGAGAAAATATTCATAACAGTAGTTTTTTATGTAGGAACTTTTGGTTTGTATGACCCTCTTTGGCCAAAGTGGTACTTTTTTTTTTTAACCCTTTAAAGCCTGAAAACACAAATTATAGCCAGAAAATTCTAATTTTTGGAACTGAAATGTTTATTTCACTTTCTACTGAAGTCCAAAAAAAAAATCCAAATTTCAATAGTATTTAACATTTATATTTTTTGTCTCTCATTTCATACATTAGGTGTTTTTAGCAACTGATAATCCACTGGAGGACATTTTTATCATTTATCTGATTGTATTTGGGTGTTTTTTTGGTCATTTGCAGATCATATTGATTAGATACATAAAAGTATGTATTAAATATGATACAACAGGCTTTAAGGGGTTAATTGTTATTTCTTTCTTGTACCTGGGTAAACTTTGCTGTCTTTAAACAAGCTAATATGTCGGTAATCATGATTTAGTTTTTAAAACTTAAAAACCAGCATATTCAAGCAAAGTGGGACAAATACTTAAATTTTTAAAGGGGTTCTAAGAGGGTCTTATAGAGGAGAGATGCAATATTTTTATTTTATTTTATTTTACTTTATGTTGCAAGGGTTTTTGTTTGTTTGTTTGTTTGTTGTATGTTAAATTGTTGCAAAATTGAAAATAAAATGTTAATCATAAAAAACCCCAGCATATTCATCAGGCTATTGATTGACTCTAGTAACACCTATCCCTCAGCCCTGGTTTTAGTTATTAGAAAATCCTTATCTAAAAAGAATAAATCATGTTTTTGCTAGTCTTGTATTTTTAGGTCAAATAGAGGCATAAGTATTATTTTCAGTCTTTTTTTAACCAGTTAAAAACTACACACAGGAGCTCTAAGGTAATCGTGATGCACAAATGGCATCAGAAGCATCAAAGTACAATAGGTTCAGTGAAATTTAACAAAGTGGGCTTGTGGGTGGCACTTACTGGGAAGACAAGCTCTAGGAATCATTGTGTCCTGCTTTGTAATGACATTACTGTCTCAGAGGTCATCAGAAAGACTCATCTATCTTTGCATCATTCTTGGAATATTGTCCAGCTTTGCATTCCTTCTTTCGACCTACCACAAAGAACTCCAGTAGTTACTGACCTAAGTGACCTATGCAGCTTTACAGTAAGTCACCGGCACACAAACAGTCGTCTGCAGACAGTCAGACACACATCAACGCAGACATCAACACATACATCGGGGGCCTCTTGCTTTCGAAAGCTCGCTCATCCTTTTAATCGGTGTGGAATCCATCAAACTGGGTCAAACTCCCTTCCCCATCTGCCCCGGCCAGATTTTAACCGCACGAGGGCTGATTAAAAAAAAAAAAAAAAAAAAAAAAGACCAAGAAAATAGGGCAACACACAAACATGCATGCAGACGCCACAGCAGGAATAGATGAGTGTGTGTTTCGGGGACATTTGTAAGCAATTACCGTGCTGCGGTGTAACAAAGAAAAAGGTCAAACACTTCGACTTCAATCTGTCGGCCGTGCATCAATTTGAGCTGATTTGCATACAGCCACCTTTTGCTGTTCTCTCCACCGACCTTCATGTTGTGATGTAATGAGGGGCGGGGCATGTGAGAGGGGAGGGGGGAGTGTGTGTGGGACTGGGTGACACAGCTGGATGGATAAATATGCTCCTGCTGATGGGTGTTTGAGTGACAAGAGAGCTTTTCTATATTTTTGGGAGTTTGTACTCTATGCAGATGATACCCTGATGTACATGATTAATGACTGCTATGGATAAATCTGCCTTCATGGACACTGTTTGTCAGAAGAGGACAGAAATACCCCACAGATCCAGCTGCTGCTTTGCCCTGGTGTCATGTGATGAGTAGAGTAACCACAGTCTGCAGAGATCATCAAAGGGGCGGGGCTCTTTGTTGAGCCTGGCCTAATGCTGACGCTCAAATGGGGATTTCCAAGATTAAGTATTGACATGCAGTAAATAGAGGGAGGTCAGTGGTACAGTAAGTGGTGCAATGATGAGAGAAAACGTGCTGAAATGTCCGCAGGGATGCAGACATTTCAGCTTTGCATAGCTCTTCAGTAACACCTGTAATACAATAAGGGATGCACATCGGCATTAGTATCCGTCCTTTTAATTATTCATTGGCAAATGAATGTGCGGTGAACAGCTATCAGCTTCAGTTATTTACTTCTTGTGTCATACCAATTTGATCAGAATCAGAATCAGAAATACTTTATTAATCCCCAAAGGGAAATTTGGTTAGTTCAGTTGCTCTTATACACAGTAAAGCAGGAGGAATATCAAAAAAGACATAACCCTTTCATGCAAGAATTATCAAATCACAAAGGAATACTTTTTTAAATATTTGTTTTTACTTTCAAACAGGTTAAAAATCATGGTCATGTTTTTTTACTGAGTTATGCATTCGTCCACTGCAGTGGACACCATGCATACACGGTATAAATAGTAATTTAGTGGAACTTAATAAAGATCAACAAACACGTCTTTGACAAAAAAATTATTAAGAGTAAATAAAAGAAAAAGCAAAATCTTAAGTATATGTATTGTTGCTGTTTAATCAAACTATTCACTTGTGATTTACACCAAAATTTAAATAAAAAATACAAAATAAAGTGAAATCTGAATACAGGCATTATACCCGAGTTGCCCTTCGTCAGCTATTTTGGATTTATGATGAAATATCTCGATACGGTAAAATTGTGCAAAGATAATAATTTTATGAAACTTAAGACAAGGGTTTGGGAATTTACCATCTGGTTGTTGGACATGGTACTGAAACTAAAGGGTATAAGGTTTATTCCAAATATCTGTCTACTGTAGTGGACACCATGCATGAAAGAGTAAAAATAGATAAGAGACATTAAAATAGATAAGAGCATAAAAATAAGTTAAAAAAATAAGAAAGCAGACTGCAATATGCAGAATCTTTAAGCTGCATCAATTCCCTTATGAAGGAAAAATAAATAAAGTAAGTAAAGTGAGCCTATGAACAAGACCAAGGAATTTACACAATTAACATTACCAATATTTACGATATGAACACAGACATGACAGCACTGTGTGACAGTAGACCACATTTGAATGGGTATTGCACTGGATATTATGTTTGCTAATTTACAAATATTAACAGATATCAGGTGAAAACATTAATGCCGACATCGGGCACATCTAACAACTGATTTAGAGAAGATTCTTTTTATAGAGCTGTAAAAAAAATAACCTGTTGGACCAACTGTGATCTGTTTTTATGATCAAATAGGAGTAAAAATATTGGCAACATGGGAGGTTTACACCAAAAGAGGTAATTAGAAAAACACTGGTATCAGAATCTGTATCAGCAAAAGTATATATGTGAAACATTGGCAAACAATCAATGCATCACTAAACAAAATATCTGACATCATTTTAACAGGGTTGGTCCACACTTTTTTGAATACTGAATACGCAATACATGGTCCACAATAACAATATAATCAAAATGCAAGGATTCTGCAATACTCAATATATTGCAAAAAAAAAATAATAATAATATGTCACAATAATTGATTTTGTCTGTCCCTTCATTGTTGTAGAAGTGTATCCATACTTTGGATTTCTAAGTGACTGGGGCATCCTTCATTGTACTTTTCTTCACCCTGATGTCCGACATTTTTGCTCTGTAAACTTTCTCTTCTTCTGCTGATAATTTCCGTTCAAGTTTCACTCATTCAAGTGTGAAGCGCCCCCTTGAGGAGCCATCAAGTAACATCTCCAGGGGCATACAGCATGTTCAGAGTGCCATATTTTATTAATTAAAATACTGATATTTGGCATCAGCATATCGATAACCATATCGCAGGAGGGAAGACGACGATAATCACCATATCGATTTTTTTGTTCCACCCCTTATCTCTTCACCTACCCTACATTTCAGAAGATACTTGTCCTGACTGTCCCCACTCTCAGAATGAAATACTTAGAGTTGGAAGACTTTTACTTAACACACATTAAATACAGATCATGATATTTGCTGTTATGTTCCAGGTAATTCATCATTTTATGTAATATATGACATTAAAAAAGATTGCCCCTAAATACGAGAGTGTTGGGGCTTTTTGTCCACAACAAATGCCTCTGTGGGGACCTCTGGTTTGTGTTCAGTATGGCGCCCCCTATGGACCAACTGATACTTTTCACATCTTTGATGATTTTGTCCTGTACTTCTGTAAGTTGTGTATTGTAACAGGTGATATCCTGTTTTACTTTTACAGTTTTGTTTGTCATTTATTGAATTAAATTTTGTAGACAAATACCATTTTAGTGGGCTGGCACCTACCCCCCTATAGCAGGAGTGTCAGATGGAAAAATGACAGAAACAACGAGTCTTCATCCTGATGGTCAACTTCTCAGCTGTTTGTAGATTTCTGGAGGGATCCCAACTTTTCATAACAACATTTTATAACAACCCAAGGTCAAACTAAATATAAAGTTCTTCTATTACAGACTTAGGCACAACATTCTGCTGCAGTCCATCAGAAAAAAAATTAAAGCTATGATAGATTTTGTCCACAGGGGATAAAGTGAAAGTCAAGGCTTCACCGTGACAGGCCACCTCTGGGTGCAGTAAAGAGGGGCTCACTTGTCAGTCAAACTGATGTCTGGTGTCACCTGATGAGTCATCCCGGCTCCAGCAGCCTGACTGGGCTTGTGAAAGTGCTCAGGTGTGAAGGTGTTAGATTTATGTGTCTGCGCTGAATAAGAGGCGCCGTGCCATCCCTGCTCTCAGCCGAAGAAGAACACAACAGAAGCAAAATCTGAGACTTAGCGTCCCTGCGGGGGGGTAAACACCAGGTAAATGAGAGGAAGTGCTTTTTAATCAGGACTCACAGCTGCGTCATCGCTCTTCTCTGCCAAAGCGTGCTGTCAAGACTTCAGCCTGACTGTCAGGCCAAACAAGACCCAGCTAAAGAGGTTTGACTTACAATAAATCAAGTAAATGTCACTTCCTCTTTATTGGCCAATCAAAATCAATACAGGGCAGGACTTCTAAAGTACATTTTCTGACAGGGGCGGAAGGGAAACTAATCTCACTTGTCCATTGGAAGAAAAATTTCCAGGGCCACAACTGCCAGAATTAGGGATGGGAATTGATACCATTTTTCTAACGCCATTATTGATTCTGCTTGTCGATCCAATTCTTCAACAAATCCTCGACAGCTCCCGTGAATTTTTTGCATGGGCCAATGCAAACTTCTGTAAAGCAAGTTCAATGAAATTGGTGGATACTTAAAGTGATTTCAGAAAGAAAAAATACCAATGCTAGCATATTAAGCGCTTAGTTGGTTTGTTGGTATGATAAGTCCATTGGAATCAAGAATTAAGAGCATCTAAGTTTCTATGTGTTCTGCGACAAGGCAAACGAGCTAGCATACCAGTATTTACTTGCCTTTAGTTCTATGTTAGCATGCCTAATGTTGGTAAACTATGAGCCTAAGTTGGCTTAAACAAATTAGCGTGTTGCTTTTGAAACTAGGGCTGGGAAATAAATCAATTAAATCGAATTATTTTCTGCAACAGATTTCAAATTAAAAATTGAGATTTTTTGCTTGACTTACTCCAATTGTAATTTGTTGCACTGTTTGGAAATGTGTACACACACACACACACACACATATATATATATATATATATATATATATATATATATATATATGTACACATATACTTTTTGTTGTTTTGCTGTCATATACATCCAGACATATCAAAACTGACACACAGGAATAATATTTCTTTTTTGCCGATCTTCTTGCAAAGCCATGTTTTTTTCCATATTTACTGTTATACCCAAATTGTTTAGCTGTAGGTCACTGTCATTCTTTTGTTTATGTGTGATTAATTATTTTTGTGGGCGGCACGGTGGCGCAGCAGGTAGTGCACGTGCATCACAGCAAGATGGTCCCCGGTTCGATTCCCGGGTCGGGCAGGGCCTTTCTGTGTGAAGTTTGCATGTTCTTCCCGTGCATGTGTGGGTTCTCTCCGGGCACTCCGGCTTCCTCCCACAGACCAAAAACATGCTCATTAGGTTAATTGGTCACTCTAAATTGTCCTTAGGTATGGGTGTGAGAGTGAATGGTTGTCTGTCTCTATATGTTGCCCTGCAATCGACTGGCGACCGGTTCAGGGTGTACCCCACCTCTTGCCCAATGACAGCTGGGATAGCCCCCCGCAACCCCAAAAGGGATAGTCAGTATAGAAAGAGAATGAATAATTATTTTTGTTAAATACTCAAATAAAATACAAATAATAAAAAAAGAAAATGTAAATACTGAAAATTTGCAGTTTTCTGGATGGTAGGCCCTTGCACAAGCACTTTTATAGGCTTGTATTTGCTTTTTTTAATAAGATTAAATACTGATCAGAGAGTTTCATGTCAGTATTCTGTGAAAAAACCTTAGCCTTCAGTGTTTTGAAAGACAAACCTGCCTAATTGTCCTCTTTTCCAATATTTCAGTAGAAATTTATTACAATTAGCTAAGCCATATAGGCACGAATACCTAATGTACTGTAGGCTGACTAACACAAATGTGATGAAAAGGCTTACAATGCAGCACATCAAAGTTAGAGATGCCTTAAGATAGCTAGCCTCACAGGCCTGCTAGCACGTTGTTAACAGTGTTTCTTATTTAACGTGTCTCTTCCAATAAGTAAAAGGAGTTTAGCATGGTGAGAAATGAGCTATTTTCCAATAAGTTTGAATGCAAGGCTAACAAGCAAGGATTTTAGCCTTGGGGCACATAAGGTGTAGGCTAGCTTAACAAACATGCTAGCTTGAGTTGTGTTGTGTTGTGCATTAAGATTTCTAAAAATGAGTTTGTGGAGCGTTGTTAACTTTTAATGGCTTCTTTTCCATGAGTCAAGCCCAGTTCAACTACAGGTACACTCGACTAATTCCTGTTACAAGTGCTGTATCTTTCAAAATAAGAGCACGCTGTAGTGCTAACATCTAATCATGCTGTTGTTAAGAATTTCCAGAGGAGGTCACAATATTAGAATCACTACTTCAGTCACCTTTCTTACTTTTCTTCATGATTACACCACCTCGTCTGCCTCCAAAAGTCATTAAGCAGCCATGTTTTAGAGTCTGAGTGCGGCACAGAGACTGTAGACACAGCTGTGAGCTAAAAACTAAACAAACTCAGACTCTCGTGGATACGTGTTTGCAGAGCCTGCTGCTGAATACTAAGATCACGGAACAACTTCATCACCCCGATGGAGCCAGCACAGAAGCTTCAAAGATACCTACTTTGCAATTTAATGTTATTCGCTTCAGCCGGTTTATAATTGCAAAATAGGGAGGGCAATCTGATAAAATGAATATCATTAGGAGCTGGTAAACAATATTGAAGAATCTGTGTTCAGAAGGCACTGATTTGGTATGAGGCGATGCAGTGAGGCATGCTCTGCCCAAACCAAGCATGACAGATCTGATATCAGCCAGGATGAAGGAAAATGAGACTTGATTTATGAGCATTGGAGAGGCCCAGCAGTGTTTACTTTCTAGGGCTGTGCAATATGGCTTGATTTTTTTTCTTGAAGTGATACATGTGAGCCCTGTAGGGAGACAAAATAAAAATGTGACCGCTTTTCTGGAGCCTAAAGTTTCAGATTATACCATACTTTAATTCAACAACTTTGCAAAGAGGGACAATCTCAACAAAATGCCTGAAATTACACATAAAACACACTCTTCTTACTATAGCTGTAGTTATACCGAAAACATGTCCTCAGAGGCCACTTTAAAATATGGAAAGATGAAACTAGAACTTCTGACTGGCTGTGTTATGTCTCTAAGAGGTATAAGTGTGGAAGACAATTTAAGTTCTGTCATATATGTGTATCTATAAACAAAGAGTATGGCTTCAGCCGGCTCTATTTAAAGTGCTTATTATGAACTGAAGCTATACAAATAAAGACTGATTGATTGATATGTCTAAAGATTGCTTCCTGTAAAAACTATGGCCCGGGGTCAACTTTTACCTGGCCCTCAGTCAGTTCAAAAATAATGGAAATTTGGCCTATAATGGCATATAAAGCTTGTGCTTGACACATGAATAAGTGAAACTGATTACAGCATTTTAAGGCAGCATGAACTGCCCGTATATGATAAGCATTCTTTTACAATTAAAGTCTGATTTATAAAGAATATTGTGCTTTTCATCTGCAAGCTTGTACAAAAGTTTGTCAGCTTTGTACATTTTGCTGCTATTTGGTCTGAATGTCAGGAATCTTGTCTCTGCGTCCAAGAGGGTTATTTGTATTTTAACAACGTGCCTATCCAGTGGATGCCTGGGCCAACCAGGAACCCCCGAGAAAATAAAAAAAAAAAAAACACAAAAAAACTGAATGTCTTGTAAAGCCATTAACTGAAAGCTGTGGTGTAGACATATTGTTTGTAGGGATGCACAATATTAGATTTTTGCCGATAACCATAATGACAATATTTTTTAATTCATTATCACAGATACCAATACACATATTTCTAGTCAAGAGCAAAAGCTCTGTACTTAACAAAAATGGACTTGTTTCTTTCAGCGTTACAGTATATTTTTGCAAGGAACAGATGTAAAAAAAGAAAAACAGCATTTAACTCTTGCAAAAATGAAACTCTTGATTTTTAAATGTACCCATGCAGTGATGAGAAGGTGCATCAATATTGTACATTTGTGTAATTGGCCGGTATTCCAGCCGATATATGTGTGGCCGATATTGAGTGGCTGATATATCGGCTGAAAATATGCAAAAATTTCAATATCGGCCAATACTGATACTTAACTTTTTAGGCTGATATTGGCTGATACTGATATCAAACCGATAATATTGTGCATCCCTAATTGCTTTTGATCATCAACAGTAATAAGGATACTTCAGCTTGCACAGTTTCAAGGTAGATATGCCAACGTAGCCCAGTCATCCTATTTTTCTATATGTGGTCCTTTGTGAAAAAAGTTTGGACACCCCTGCTGGAAAGGAATAAGAAATGGCAATTGTAATTTAAGAACTAGGGTATGATTGTGGTTGAATTAAACTGATGTTGATGCCTGATTGTTGCCATTAAAAATAGAAGACCTAGACACACAATATTTGGCAATTGTGCTTTTTATCTAAAAGACTGGAGGCAGACTTCTACGCACTATCTCAGGTGTACAAAAACATTGGCATTATTTCACTGTAATAAGGCTTTTTTTTTATTATAAATACCATGTGTTTTAAACTGATAAAGCCTCAATTTGCTTGATATTAGTTTAAAAAGTATAGAAAAGTAATGATCTACAGTGTTATTTTTAACCAAAGTAAAGTAAGGAAGCACTGTCCAAGTTGTGTAAATGTGTTGGCAACATTTCAAAAAAGGGGATGGAAAAGGCAAAAAGCAAAGTTTGACCAGATTGTCAAAATACTGATGCCAATTTAAACAATTTAGACTGTGTCCAAGAGTTTCTCACAGTGTTTGATTATTTAAAACAATAAATAAACAAATATTGAGTGTTAAGGACATATATTTTGTTGCTTTGGTGACAAACAGGCATCAGCGTCATCTGATTTTCACAAATGGTACAAAAAGCTCTCAAAACAAACTAAAGCTAGGGCTGCAAGCAGCACGAAGCGGACTCATGCACGCACCTGGACATCAGGGGACTGAATTTTTGGACAATTTCAGGCGGCCCATTGAGCCATTTTTCCACATTTACATTTAAAAAAAACTCTGCCCTTTATTTGGTGGTTGCATGTCAAGCAAAGTTTGCAGCAGTCCAAGTTTGCTTAGCCTTTCAAAACAGCACTTCCTGTTTTACAGTAAATGAGTTGCCATGGTAACATCATTACTGTCCCATCTATTATCTTGTCAGAATAGCAGAGACAGCGTGGGGATCTACCAAAACTATTTTTAAAGAGATGTAGTCACGTTTGCTGGAATTGTGCCCTATGATACCCACGTAGTGTGCTATCCTGAGATATCAGAATTTAAGAAGCTGCCATTGCCACATCCTTTGAGCTTTGTACAATAAACTTACAAGTTTGCTTCAAACAGGTCTTCTCTAGCAGTGAGTGAAATTTCATGAGGATTTAATCAGCTCTCTCCGAGAAGTTGACCCTTGAGAGACTCCTGGAAGTGTCAAAACTCTTGTTTTTTTAATAATGAAATATCAAAATTTGAGGAGCTGCTATGAGCAAACCTTTTATATATTTTCATGAAGAAGGTCTCTTGATAATCTCCACTAAAGATGAGATCAAAACCCAAGGGGAAGATTGCAGTTTTAATTATGTTGACTAATTATTTTCGTCATTGTTTTCGTCAACAACCTTTTTTCCCCTGACGAAAACTAGACTATAACTAAAAGAAACAAGTGTACATTGACACAAACTAAAACTAAATTAACTGACATTTTCATCAACAAATAAAAACTAGACAAAAATGTTTGACAAAGACTTAATCCAATCAGACCTAATTTCATCAAGTAGAAAGTAGGGACAAGTTAGGAATATATCCAATCACAGCTACTTCAGTTGTGTGGAAAGGTTGGATGAATTAAGAGGGACATCCAATCATAACTGCCTTAGCTTCACGGTGGTGGCGGGATCCAAGTGTAAATCATGACTTCAGAAATTCAAGGAAACATAAAACATGCCTTACCCTACCCGACTAAATTTACAGTAGATTTTGTCGACTAAAACTAAACTAAAATTGAAACAATTAAGATGACTAAATTATGACTAAAACTAAAAGATATTTTAGGCATAAGACTAAATCTCAATTTAAAAGTGCTGTCAAAATTAACAGTGAAAGATTGATCAAATATGACCCTTTAGTTTGTAAAATGGCTGCGTTCCACCAAAAAATAAAAAGGTGGACTTCATGCTGGTTTTAGAATTTAGGTCCAAGAGTGAATAAACCATGTAGTCCATTGGCATTATGGGAATTTTTCCTACCAAGTTTCATAGCAATACAGCTGTTTTAAGCCCTAATTTTACAGCCAATATTTCACATCAATTTAAAATCCCTACTTGGGCTTAACATTTCATATGCTGGTATACACCAGCGTAGAACTGTTTGTGGTTAAAACTAATGAACAATACCGTCTTAGCCTATCTTATTTTGATGTTGTTCAAAAAAAAATGTTACATTCTAAAAACTCAAAACATTGCCCTGCCCTACTTCCTTCCCCACTATCAATGTTAATGGGGATTTCCAGGCACTGTGGTGTATGTTATACTCGTCTTTGATTCTGCAATATCAGAGGAGCCTCTTCCAACAGGTATGAGCCCTCGGGGGACACATCCTCACTAATGATTTGACATGAAACAGCAACAGGAGGTTTACGATCGTCCAGAAGAGCGGCAAGGGAGGTAAAATCTTCAAATGTGAGTCATAGTGGCTCTGCGGTTAGAGGGAACACAAACATGAAGAGTGCAGTATTTCTTTGGTGTTTGCTCTAAAACAAGTCCTGCCTCTTGTATCCAGCTTTTCAAACATTTATTGCTACATGTAAAAAAATAGATATATACTAGAAGACGATATTCAGTTGGAGACGAGCATTTACAGAACATACATTAGGACATATACTCAGCATCAGCATTCAGGCAAATTATTTGGATACTAAATTTTTAGTCTGCCTACATAAGCAAAACAAGTCTAAAATAATAAACAAACTTGAAGATGCAAATATGACACTCTGCTTTGTTGCAGAGGCTCTGGGTAGTTATTACGCAGATGATGCAGATTTATTCCTTCAAAAACATCTCATCTAAAAAATGAGCTCCAATCAGCACTTCAGGCCTCTTTAAAAGCAAACTACTCCGCACTCATCTTTCCAAAGCCTCTGAAATCACGCTGACTGCACCTGGATGCACAAAAATGAACCATCATCACCTTTTTACCCTCTAAAGTGCTGCACACTCCAGATCTTGTAGACTGCTGTAAAATACAGACATAACCCGACTGCGTCCTTCCTTCCACCCACAGTCAAAAAGAGAGACTGTCGGCTGGGTTACAGGAGTCACGCAGATAATCAATATCCACTGACAGTGCGTCATTGCCATGCATGGGCTCTGCGTTGAGCTGAAATATGCATACAGTAATCAGTGAAGGGCAGCAGGGTGCATGTTTGTCCTTATTCCGCCTTAGACACAGAACTGGAGCAAATGTAGAATACAGAGGGATGGGATACAGTGCATGAATAATTAAGTGTTTTTTTATACAGTTCTGAGATGAAGATCTGGATTTTAGTTTCAAGATTTCACACTTCGATGTTTTATTTAGCAAGGGATGGAAATTCATTTGCAGAAACCGTCCTTTTATTCTTTCAAGATCTCAAAGCAAGTCCCTTGTGTTGTTTCCTCAGCCTCCTCTCCAGTAGGGGAGGGGAATATGACAAGTTTTTAAAATGGGACAACATAAACTCAAACCAAAGTGGGGTAAGACTTAAGCAAAATAATGTGTTGATATAGATTCAAATAAAGCTTGATTTTGGGCCTAATGCTCAGTAAAAAAGATTATTTACAGTAAAAACAACACTAACAGTGATATCTTTATTGACCACATGATCATATGTTTCATATTTAATGTCAAAAATACTCTAAAAGAAGACTTAGCCCTTGACATCAGCCCTGTCATTTTAATAAACTGGTCAAATTAAACAGGGGGTTTGGAAACAAACACACATTCAAGCAAGCCGCCATATTGAATGTTTTGATTGATCGTGACACACGTGCCAACAAAAAGTGCAATCATCGATCAGGTGTGGGCTCACTAGATGATAAACTTTAGAAAAAAAAAAAAAACTCAACAGTCCCAAAAAATAAAACCTGTTGTTTGGCTTGGTGGCATTACATTGCTGATGTGTAAGCTTACATTTACTAAATGATTCAAAAAAATAAATTAGATGCGAAATTATTTATACAAAAAAAATGCATACGGCGCTGAGTCATGAAAAAAACCTCTCTTCAATAAGAAAGAATTCAATTTCATCAATCGAATTACTATATGTGCAGACCTAATGGCGACAAAAACAAAAGCCCAAAACACGCAGAATTACTTGATTTTTTTTTTTGTTCATTTTTAACTATCAAAAATTGCAGGCACGCCTGTACACTAACGATTTTTCACGGTGCAACCTTGGAGATTTTTGCTGCATTAACGACGACCCTATCTATGTCTGTGGTTGCCATAGTTACAAAAGATGTTGAAGCCAACAAGAGTGATCATGTATGCTTGTATGTATGCTCTTCAAACACGGCATGTCTCACGCTGAAATGCTAACACCAGTTAACATGGAGACAAGCTAAATCATAACATCAGTGTGCAGGTGGGCTTGAAGAGAGGGGAGTTTGGAAGATCACAAGTGCCCATGACTGATAGGGCTCCCTAAAATGTTATAGTATTGCTATTTTTCTCTGTATGGCAATTTTCTGCATTGCCAACCCCCACAAAATAACATTTATATACAAAAAAGTGGCCTTTTTGAACTGTCTGAATAACATTTTTGAATATTTAGGTACCTAAAATACCTACATTTTTGAAAGGATTAAAAGATCAGATCCTTGAAGGCAACTCATATCTTTAAATTAAATTAAAATAATAACATGTTGAATGTTTAAAATGTTCCAAATCCCAGAAAACCACTTACACTACATTGTTTGATTGATCGTTTATTGTATAAATGTCAGCTTAAGAGTGTTTATTACATTTTCGAAGCTTATTTGTTTCTTTCAGCAGATGTACTTGGCGTTACTATTTACAAAAATGTAGTTCTTATTATGTATTTAATTGATTCATAAATGCTTGGTTTGAGAAACTGTGCATAGCTGGTTTGGGACAGGGGAGTGTGAAACCTTCTGGGACCCAAAACTTCTTCGATGCCCCTGCTATTGCACAGCTCATCTTCTCATGTTTTAATATACTCTCTGTTTTATTATTATTATTATTTTTATTTTATATATATATATATTTCTCTTTTATCCATCCTCTATCTACCCTCTTCTTTTCCATCTTCCTGATGTGATGTCGTCAACTATAAACTGTCATCTATTTATCTATGTATCTATCATCCATTTATTGTCTTATTGTCTCTTTATCATTATATATATAACAAAATTCCTTCTTTACTAATGTTCTTCACATGTATGGGTTGACATATTAAGCTGAACTAATTTAGTATATTCCTACAGTACTTTAGTTGTCTCAAGTTTACCACTTTCTTTCCTTTTGTTGCTTTATTTTACATGAACCTCTGCCTTTTCATCTAATTCTTTTGGTCTCTGTTTGACCTAATTGTTAATTTATTGTCTCCAGAGTTTTGCCTTTTTTTTTTGCCTTTCTTCTGTCTGTTGAAGCACTTTGTAAAAATCTGTTTTCAAGGTGTGATATAAAAGTTATTATAATTGATATGTTGTCATGTGGACAAAGATGTTTTTGAAAACTTGTGTTGATGGGACTTTTTTTAATCTACATATGAGCTTAGTCAATTTAAGGAGTCTGGCTGCTATGCTGATGAGTTAAAATGAGAAATTGTCAAATATAGGCTGAGTACTTCCTTCATTGCTGCCATGCTGATTGTTTTTCACTTTTACAATAATTTGCAATCTTGTGAATTGTCCATCCCCATAAACCTAAAATATCAAGCTTGATTCTGGTCTATGTTGCCCAGCCCTAGCCTCCAGAGCAAAATGACAGGCATCCTCTTTACTCTCACTTTCCTACTCTCATCTCTCTGTAAATGCAAAAAAAAAAATCAGTACAGGGGAACACTGTTAATCCAAAACAAAGCCGTGGAAAATTAGGATTTAGCTCACATGGGAGTCTGAGGGAGTCAGTCTGCAGGCGCAGGTTGGAAACACCCAACACTCCCAGCTCTGCACACAAGACAAACACCTCCAAGAGTGCCAGAACAAAAGCCCCCGAGCATCTTCTAAACCCAGAACGGCAGAGAACTGGTGAGACAAAGGCGCAGCGCACGTCTGGGTCATGGCGCACAGATGGTTAAAGAAGAGGAGCTAAACTTGCCTGGAAGGTGTAAAACCTCGTCCCGTTCGGTGGGTGCACCTTGGGGGAGTTGGTCCCCGTGCTCATGTCCGAGAAAATCATAATCCCATTGACAGGAGAACAATCCAGGGTTTAAGCAAAAGAGGCGAGGGCTCCAGGGGATCCGAGGGGAGCGAGCACTCGGATCAGTCCGTGACCCGGTGCTGCTCTCCCGGCGGAGGAGGGTGGAGAGCTCCCGGTGTGATGCGCAACGCCCCGGGGGAAAGACAAACCGCGGTGTTGTTGGAGTAAAAGTGGAAAAAAGGCAAGTCCCCCGCGTCTCCGTGCAGCTCCAGAGGACTGTTGGACGACTCATCCAGAGAGGGACAGCAGCGGCTCCATGGTGTCCGTGCGTCCGCGCGGAGCAGCTCTGCCAGCGGCTCGGTCTGGTCCGTCTGTGCGCGGATTATCGCCTCCCTCCTCCTTCTCCTCCTCCTCCTCTTCCTCCTCTCCAATAATCAGGCAGAGCATCAGCGCGCGCCTCAGCCAACAAAACACCGCGTGCCTCGATTGGCAGCAGAGACGCACGTTCGCCGTGTTTGTACACTGTAAAACATGGGCTGGTTAAAAAATAAACATACGAGCCCCTGGATATAAGTCTTTATTCTTTAATTATCCTGAAAATATCATGAGAAACAAAATGTAAAGGCTGCTTTTCTTTCGTTAGTTTGAGTTTCAGTGCGCACTAATACTAATGAATAAAGATTTTAGACCGAAAATCTACAAACAAAAAAAAACATTTTCATTCTTCCTTTTTTTTCGATTGTTATTTGGATCTTGACTGATACATGTTTTTAAAAAAGGCCATTTAAGAAGCCATAATTAAGGTAATTACATAAAAAAAAAAGGTCAAGACAACTAACCACTCCGGTTATTTTTTAGTTGAATTCTATTGAGTATTGATAATGATTATGAGTGTTATTATTCCACAAACTGTTTTATGGCATGAACCAACATTAGACAATCATACAACATGGTAAGAAAATGCTTCCCCTCATAGATAGATGGATATTGATTTAGACAGATTGATAGATATAGATAGATATGGATAATTATTGATATAGATTGATTGATTAATGGATGGATAGATAGACATATAAATATTGATACAGATGAATTGTTTATCTTTCAAAATTGAATGGAAAACATACAAATATATGTATACATTTATGCATATACAACAAGATAAAATATAATCCTAACCAAATGCAAATAGCTATTACAGCCTTTTTTTTCTACTACCGTTAATCCTTTGAAAACCAGATTGTGTTCGAAAAGCGTGTCGGATGAAGTAAGAAAAAAAAACGTATCTAGTCCCACCCCTTATAGGCAGAGCTATAGATAGATAAATATTAAGACTGATAGTTAGAAAGACAATATCCATTATCTATACTGCTTATCCCGGGGTCCCAGGGGGCTGGAGCTTATCCCAGCTGAGGGAGAGTCGGAGTACAACATGAAGCGGTTACCAGCCAATCACAGGGCCACATAGACGGACAGACGACCATTCGCTCTCACACTCATACCTACAGGCAAGTGAGTCAACAATTAACTTAATAAGCATGTTTTCTGTCTGTGGGAAGAAGCTGGAGTGCGTGGAGAGAACTCACACATGCATGGGGAGAACATACAAACGCCACACAGAAAGGCCCACGGGGATCGAACCAGCAACCTTCCTGTTGTGAGGCATTTCCACTACCTGCTGTGCCCCCTTGCTGCCCCAGATAGAAAACCTTTACTGTGATTAGACCACATTACAAAGAACGTGGACTTACAAAAACTACGAAGAAGACACGATTGAGAAAGAAAAAGGAACCAAAAGAGAGAGCCGTAAGATGCCGCATCCGTGTGCGCCGCCATCTTGGATGACAGATAGATAAATAACTAGAGAGATAATATTCAAGGCAGACATGCACACAATTTTTGGAAGAATAATTCTAATTTTCCAATGTGACGAGGTTGAAAAGCACCGTTCTATGATTTTCTCAACATTAATATAACATTCAGTTATCAAGATACAGTCTGTTTCATTTATGATACATTGCCTGTTTAGTATCAAATATTTTTACCATTCATATTTCTCTGAAATGTTGATGTGCTTACTTAGAAATAAGTTCTAAACAATTGAATGGCTTCATTTGGGTTTTGTTTTAAATAAATAAATAAATAAAAACTTGGGGAAAAAAACGAATCTTACCTTTCATTTTAAGCACTGCCCCTTTCACCGTGCAACCTCAACAGCTACACAAGAACCACATGAATTACTATACCTTAATTATTATCCACTAAACAATTTATCCTTAGCTGTAGATCTATGAAGACCAGATGATTGTTCCTAATCTTACTATATGAGCCAAGAATTTTAAACTTCCTTTCTCCATCATGTTTTGTTTCTTTTAGTAGCTCACAACATTCGATGGAGCCTTTAAATTGGGACAGTCTCTATCACTGGGATGTAATCTGCCCATAACTCCACACTCCAAAGGCTGCAGTCCCTAAATTGGGACATAACTGGTATTCTGTTGTGTTATTTTAACCACTGATACGGCTCTTTTTTTTTTTACAGTGTAGCTGTGTATTGATTGGAGGAGGAGACAGATGTTCGAATTCCTTAACTGTGGCAATTTTCTCTGTGGTACAAGATGAGAGGTTATATCTGTCAGAAACCTGCGGTGAAAGATGGATGTGTCCGCTCAATTGGAGGGGATGGGGGATGTTGTGGTGTTTCATGGGAGGAATATTTTTCACATCACTCATAGAAGATATAAAAATCTATAAAACAAGCACTACAGATTACAAAAACTAGCATGTCATTTTCATTCTTGCATAGACAGATGAATGATAAAATTAAGTGAAGCATCAGCGGTGTTTGAGCCAGTGTCGATCACATGATGGATTCAGAGCAGTTTGAGTGACTGATTGTTTGGTCGATGGTGTCCTGGTGTCTGTGGGAGGTCCTTCACCTCCTCTAAAGCACGCAGTAAAGATTTAATGCCTTTGTCCTAAAGTTATTTATCTTGTTTTCAGGCTCATTCAAATGACACACAATCTCTTTAATTATTTGTGGTGCCATTCAAAGCGGAGTTTGGGAGCAGAGCCGTGTGAGCTTCATGTTCTTTAGTTAAAGTGAGGCCGAGGTTCCCTGAGGAGAGAACAACAGATAAAGTAGTTCAAACTGTAAAGAGACTCTCAGGGTACTGTATATGAGCTATTTACACTCCAAAAGATATCGTAAACAAACCATCCATCCATCATCTATACCGCTTATCTCTTTCGGGGTTGTACGTGGGGCTGGAGTCTATCCCAGCGGACATTTTGCTAGAGGTGGGGTACACCTTGATCCTGTCACCAGCCAATTGCAGTGCCACATAAGAGAGAGATAATGATACATGTTTACAATTGTCGGAGTCGCCAATTAACCTTATAAGCATGTTTTTGGTCTATGGGAGGAAGCCGGAGTGCCAGGAGAGAACCCATGCATGCACGGGAGAACATGCAGACTCCACAAACTGGCAACCTTCTTGGTGTGGGGCACGTGCACTACCTGCCAGGCCACAGTGCTGCCCCTCTTAAACAAACTAACAAGGTAAAATACTGAAGTTTAAATGGGAAAGTTTCACATTTTTGTGATAAAGACCATCACTTAGTGATAACTTGGTATTTTTAGATCATATGAATTATTCCAAAAATTCAAGGTCACATTTAACAAACTAGAAAGCACTCAGAGAGCACAAACCTCCGCCAAGGTAGCATCTATAAGCAATAGTTCCATGATAAAGTTACCATCATAATATGATACCCTGACCCTGAAAACCCACACCTAGCACTCAGAATCATGTTGTTATCATTATTAGTTAGACCAGTGGTTCCCAGCCTTTTTTGGTCCGTGACCCAATTTTGATATCACAAATTTCTGAGGACCCCAGAGACATTTTTTATTCTAGAATTAGTTTTTTCATAATGTTTGTTATACTGTACAAACCATGGAGGTTTGTGATGCTGTTTTTTCCTACTGACTGCAAGTTTGTGTGTTAAGCTGAAGCGAGGGAACTGATGCAGCGGTAACTGTAAAGTCACATGATTGCGTGACTTCAATCAAAAGTTGCGCCAGCTCAGATATTTTTAAATGCTGTATTTTATTTGAACTACATTTATATGAGAAAGTGAAAGTATAGAATACAGTTGTTTAAGATTGTGTGTGGTGTTTTAAATTTAAAAAGAATAATAATTAGTTGAGTTAGTTTTTTTTTTTGTAATCAATTACTAGCTATTTCAGGAGACCCCATTTGAATTCCAGGCGATCCCACTTGGGGTCCCGACCCCAGGGTTGAAAAACACTGAGTTGGACAGTTATTGAGCAAAAACGATCATTCACTAATGGCGGTTATCTGGATCCCCACAAAAATCGAATCATTTTTAAGTTGGGCCATTACCAACATCTTCCTGAAAATTGCAGCAAAATCAGTCAAGTAGTTTTTGTGTAATCTTGCCAACAAACAAACAGACAAACATATGCTGGCAAAAACACAACCTCCTTGGCAGAGGTAAAAAAGTACACCTTGTAATGATTTTTCATACAAAAAAAATAAGTCCATGGCCTGTCAACAAACCCCCAAACCTCAGAATAAACCCTCCTCTCCCTATATTGCCTACACAACCTTTCAGAAAATGTGTGTTCAAACAGTCCATTTGAAAATGTTCCCACAACGATCACCAGGGGACGTATCACCTCCTCAGACTGCAGACTCCCCCCGAGCCAGATATCCCAGAGCTGGCTCCAGTGGGGGGAACATGTGTTGGCACACATGCAGCCAAGGGGCAACTCTGTTGCCTGAAAATGAAGCCAATGCAGAGGTGCCAAAAAATGCTGTTGCCCACTTGTAGGAGATACAAATGATAGTGTCTGGGAGTTAACCAGTGTTTTACAGCCCAAATACACGTATTTACAAACACAGGTAAGAGCACTTATGCTAAAACAGCCTATTCTAAGCAGGGCTGAAACATAGGGGTTCATGTGCACACAATTATATTTTCATCAGTAAGATGAAGTAAAACCTAGGGCTGGGCGATATGGCCTAAAAAACAAAATCCCATTTTTTTTCCCAAACACTCAATTTATGATTTTCATTGATTTTTTTCCCTACAAAAAAAGCATCAAAAACAAACAAACAAAAAAGAACAGTGACACACAAATGTTATGTTGTCAAAATATATTCAGAGAACTAAAAGAACTTCCCTCTTAAAGTTAAAGTGTGTGTCATAAAATCTTGATTACGTAGTTCAAACGTAGGCAGGTTTGTCTACATACACACTGAAGGCTGAGGTATTTTCACTGTATTAACATGAAACTCTCGATCAATATTTAAGCTTATTTAAAAAATAATTACAAGCCTATAAATGTGCTTGTGCAGAACTGGACAGGGCCTCCCATTATGAAAACTGTAAATTTCAGTATTTATATTTTCAAACATTGCAACAACTTACAATTGGAGTAAGCCAAGAAAACACATTCTTGATTTTTAATTTTGGAATCTTCTGCAGAAAATAATTCAAATCAATCAATTTAATCAATATATTGTCCAGCCCTAAAAAACCTAAACCTGTTCGGAAAAAAACAACACTCTTTTGTTGATCAAAAAAAGCACCGTTCAGTGAACCTATTACAGCAAACACCAGACATGAGGTGCAAATCCCAGGGCTGAAATTTAGAGACATCAACCAGGGATGCTCAAACTCCCACACTGACACCCACTGACAACTTTGAGTGAAAAATGAAACCAAAGCCCAACACATGTAAAGAATATTAAAATATTAACCAATTAGAGACTGTAAGACATTTTTATGGCAGTCATTCCTTCCAAAACTCCACTAAGCTTCTAATTACTCTGTGATTTTGAGAAATTTTATGTCGAAAATGCATCTCAATCACACTGAAAAGCACAATTACGTTTTCCTCTAAGCCATTACCGAGCTTTAAGACATCCCTCCACACACCGTGTTCCCATGACCCTCCAGGTCTTATTGATCCGTCTTGTCTGGCACATTTTAATGTTCCTGTGACGTCTAACTGCTCCGACCATTTTAACTCGAGGAAGCTTTTATCGCCAATTTCACATGAAGAAAAGAGCTTCTACTCTAAAGGAGGTCCAACCTGGAGTGACTCGACTCCACTTTTCATCCAATTTTCTCTCATCATGTGGCTTTTTCATGAGACTAAATCACATTTTTGCTGAATAGTTTAATCCAATAATGTGTCCAAGGGACGTCTGGAGAAGAAAAATAACTTGAGAATTAAATCAAAGTCCTTGTCCTGCTGAACTGAGATCCAGTTTTAAAGTTGACATGTTTGGTTTGAACTGAATCAAAAAGCAAAGTCCGTACAGAAGAAGAAGAAGAAGAAGAAGAAACCCAACAGCTCATGCTCTGGCCTGGTTTAGGGTTGTTAGGCACAGCTCAGTGAGCTCGATTAGCTGAGTGAGCTGAACTTACTTCCAGCCTTGTTCTCCTCCAGGAGATTTGATTTAGGAGATTTTTGACCTCACCAGGGCGTGTTAAAGGGGTTTCAAGCTGATCCCATTACCCTCAGTGAGAGAAGATTGGACTCTTGACCCCGAAACAATTCCTGCTAATCCTTAAGAATCCCTTGAACACTAGAGGAAGAATTCAAGGAAGAGTAAATGTATTATTATCATTCATTTTAAAGGTTCCATATTATGCAAAATATAGGGCTCTGTATTGGTTAAATGCTCTGAGGGGGTCACTCAGGCTGGACAATGCACGCTTCACTTCCCCTCCCCCTCCTCTTCCCCTTGTTAACAATGCTAACGAAGCGGCCGCCTGAGACACCAGCTAAGTTGGCAAAGAAGCTACGAAACTCCCGGGCTAACTCCAAAGTACAGGGCGCAGCAGTTTCCCAACGATTATTATGTGTCAGGTGATCAAATGTTCTGCAAATTTTGTCACCATACTGTTGACTTGACCTGTAAAGATGCGTGTGAGGACCACCTGATGAGTGAGTGATTATATTTCATTACGTTATACTGTCTCTTGGGGTTAAATTAGCATAAAATACTAAAAAAACAGAATTTTCAAAAAATTAAAACAGAAAAAACAGAATATGGGAAACACTGAAATGGAATTTCGGAAAAAATACACATTTTTTATAGGGTGCAAAAAATTCACATTTGATTGTTTTTAAACTAAAATAAGTGTCCATGGTCTATCTACAAACTGCCCATCATGAGAACAATCCATCCTCTCTTTCAGTTGCTAACTCCACCTTTTAGAAAATGCATACTTAAACAGAATGTTTGAAAAAACATCCCCTAATGATGCCATCTTCCCCAAATCGGAGATACTCTGAGAGCCAGGTGTTTGTTCAGCCCACAGCCAGCTCCAGTGGAAGTGGCATGTCTTGGAAAGTCTGTGCGGCCACAGAAAACATTAGAGCACAGTGCTGGAATGCTGAAGCATTATCACATTATCACACTGGTTATCACCCATAATAGAGTACTATCTAATCTAACCTAATCTCATCTAATCTAATCTAACCTAATCTCATCTAATCTAATCTATCCACTCAAAGATAGTTGGTCAGACACAGCTGGTGATGCGTCTGCACCAAAAATATTGATATGGCAATATAGCATCACATATTTCTCGCCAAACTGTGTATTACTATGGAACTTACAGAGCTGTTACGGCCAAAATGTTGTGACAGACATCGCTAAATACACCTTTGGTAATATCACAAATAATTCAGTCACAAAGGTGGTAGTGGAGTACATCATACAGCACATGTTCCAAAATTCTAAGTTACTTCTAAATCTACGACGACCCAAAATTCAAGAGTCTTTGGTCACTGTCACACCAAAAATTCAGCAGTGGGTTCATTTTGGAGGTGAAGTTGCAGCACTGTTTCATTTTTCTCTTGGTTTGGTTCGCTCTGACACTGTACCTGGTCAGGTGGAGCAAAGCCAAATGTTGTAATCTAACCTCCTGCCACTAGTTGGGGCTGTAGCTCTCTGTTCCTGCCATCCAGCCCACTGTAGCATTATGAGCCAGAAATACTCGACCAGCTTTGAGTAAATACATTGTTTAAATGTATGAAAAAAGCTGCATTTAGGCTGCCCCGGTTTCACAGTGACTGGAGCTTTGAGTAACCATCTTTCACACAAATATGAAGACATTAACCAAGCCACAGCTGATCCCCTTTTGGTTCGCTTGCCTTATTTGGTTCAGATGGCTTTCAAACCCACCACGAACTGAACTCTGGTCCGCTTGGAGTAAGCAGAGACCCCTTTTTTTCGTGGACCAGAGTTTGGATCTTTGGTCCACAACAGAGCTAGTGTGAGCTTTCACATCAGCCCAAAGAACTAAACTTTACAAAAAGCGAACCAGTTTGGTTTAGACCAAACATGCTAGGTGTAAAAGCACCCTTAGGTTGTAGGGATCCTTAAAACTAACTAACTAACTTTAGGTTGTCTGTCAGTTGATCCCCTTTTGGTTTGCTTGCCTTGAAGTGAACCAGAGTTCAGTTCTTTGGTCCTCACCAGAGTTGATGTGAGCTTTCACACCAGCCCAAATGAACTGAACTTTTCACAACAGCTAACAAGAGTTTGTTTGGTCCAGACTAAACATGTTGGGTATGAAAGCACCCTTAGAGTGGTGTACAGGTCGCACTAGTATTAATATTCAGGTAGCTTTCAAAATAGACAAAATACTGCGAAAAAAACTGACTTTCTGTGTGGAGTTTTGTTGTGTTTAAGGTTCTAAAGCAATGAAAGATTTTTCAAAATAATACAACTCAATGAATGACACCAGAATGTTCTATTAAAGAGATAAAAATGCTGCTTATGCTGGAGAATACAGCTTTATTAAACACTCTGCAGGGGTATATTGGAGACAGAGTTGTGGATTATTCTTGAAAAGCTTCGTTCTCAGAGAAATAAAAGGCCTGTCGTGTCCTTTTCTCTCCTAATACTCTGTCTAACCTGCTGTAACATTACTTCATCATAGCAGCACAGCCGACGTGCCGGATCAGGGGTTACTAAGCCCTTGTACACGTAATGGGACGGTGCTGTAGTGGGCGCTGACGTCACCGTGCAGATGTGAAGGGGGCGGGGTTTAAAGCCTCCATGCGCTCAATCCCTGTTTCCTCCGGCTGAACGCTCCGCGCTCTAAACCCACAAACGGAAGATTATAAAAGAGTCAAGAGGACGATACAGTAGAAGAATGATTCTGAATTAATTACAACAGGATCTTATTGTTCAGATTAAGACTTAATTGAATTTTTGATCAAAGTAGGGTGGTTAAAAAATCATTTTCTAATCAATATTTCATCAAAGTGCTTACTCCCATTGTTCCCCTGAGGCTGGAAGAGTATGTTCATTAAACCAACACCTGAATTAGTGTGTGTTCACGTCTCCTCCGTCCAATTCCCCCGAGAAGAAGAACACATTCCCATTATTCATCAGTCAAGGAGCTCAAGCAGATTGATTTTGAGGGTCTGAAAGCCTGTGTTTGATCCTAACCCTGTGAGGCAGCAGGAACAGTGATCATAGTCATACTGGAGGATTTTAAAGGCACTAGTGTTTTAAAGAAGAGAGAAGCCAAGATGTGTTAAAGGAGGAGGATGATGCAGCTGCAAGAGCGGAAAAAATCCTCTTCACACCCAAAGTGAAGACATTTTAGACACTCAGCAATGACCCATAAACAGAAAAGTGACGTCAAGGCCAGAGAAGATTACTTAAAGGTTTGTTTCTACCTCAGGAAAATCGTTTTATTATCTAACATACGTGCAACTCATATTGTGGTGTGTTTTTTCTATGTATGTTGCAAGACAAGAATTATTCATTTTCATCAGATGTTCTATAAGAAATAAATAATTATGTGTAACATTTTACCTCCACCGAGGGGCCTGTGTTTTTGCAGCCGGTAGTCTGTTTGTTTCAACGGATTTTGATGGAATTTTCAGGAAAGTTGGACATGGCACAAGTAAAAAGTTTGATTTTGGTGATACGAATCAGGATTTTATTTTAAAGATGTAGTGTGAAGAAGTCAGCAGGAAACGGTGAATATAGGACATAATGTTTCTATTTGTATGTAAAGTCCGTCAAAATAGCAGCACAATTATCCCCATAAAACGTTTGTTTTATTTTTATTTAGTTAGAAAAAGCTTAAAAAAATTTACATTACCGTAGGCCGCGTTCATGTAGGCCGACATAACGATCCGTTGTGTTGTCTAGGGGTGGATTTTAGGGACAAAAAGGAACGAAACGTGAATCTGTCCGCCGGTTCTGATCTGATTAGCATTAATGCGCTAATGTTTGTTTGTGTTACTACAAGTTTACAAAACCTACAAACGGCAGCTAACAACTGACCTATAATCTATAAAAATAATGGTTACAAACCTTGTCTCTTGAGTAAATGATGCCATGTTCACGATCCCTTTTGGTCTTCACAGGCTTCTGTTGCTCAGCGATGTGACGTTTTGGCTATGGTTGGGCTCATTCTAGAATCTGAACGCTAGATGTTGCTCAAATGCCAAATTCTACACACTGCACCTTTAAAGGATTTGTTAATTGAGTGAGATCGGGCAGTTTTCCACATTTTCACTTATATCTCGGCAAACAATACACATCATGTGTGTCCATGCAATACCACTGGATCAGGTCTGCATTCAGCTGTACGACTACCAACCCTAAATGCCGTGGCGGAGGTTTTGTGCTCCCTGATGCACTATGTCTATTTGAGTCTGTTTGATATATTGACATGTTTAATTTAACCACATCACTCTTAAAACTTTCCTGTATGGAATTCGTCCAATGATATTAATAGTTTCAGAAAGTTTAAACAATTACTTAAACAAAGCAAAATGATCGTAGAATCTCTTTCACAGCTGTGGCTGCTACTTGAGGCATCATAATTTAATTAAAAATTAGAAACGTATGCATAGAAGGTGCTTTAAACTCAATAAGTACTCATGACACTTAAAAAAAATTGATTATTGTTTACATATGTATAGCTGAGCAGCCTGATTACACATTACTAAAATCAGACAAAACATTGGCATCAAAATTTTCTATAACCTTAAATACTCTGTGTATAGAATTAATAAAATCATCTATCAACCCTTTGTGTGATTGGTGTTATCAAAGAGTATGAAAATCTACTGATATTAAGTCATATTTTTAACTAAGAAAAAGAGTCAGCACTGCCTAAATCAGGGTTGGGCAACTGCAGGCTGGGGGCAACATGTGGCCCTTTATGTGTCCTACAAGGCAATTTCTGAATATCAAAAAATACATCTACATGAGGAAAGTGTGACAAAATTGGTCAAGAAAACTTTGAAAATACAAATATTTCTAAGAATATACAACTGTATTTGGCAGTTATTGCTTCTGTAAAGTCATTAATATGCCTAACTAAAAACATTTGTGGAAAAAAAATGGAAATGTCAGTTAAATACCTTTTAATAAACTGTTATATCTTTGTTATGTGCACTGAAAAAGTTTTTTTTTATTATTTATTCATCTCAAACTTAAAAGAAAAAAAAAACAAACAAACAAAAAAAACAAGCAACAATTAGTCAAGCCAACATAATGCATGTGTACACCGGACATCTGTTTATGTCCTACACTAAACTTACACGTGAATACGTACACATATGTGTCACACAATACCTGTTTGAGGAGGGACAGAATGAAGCTAAAAGCTTATCTAGTCCTGCCCCTTCCTTACAAATAAGATCCATTACAAAAACATAATAACCATAATAATACTTGTTATTATCATCATTAATTAATAATTTGCAAGCACCTCAGTAAAATATTAATGTATATATTAAATATGTATCTATACAGATCTACACATCATACACATATTATATATAGTATATACACATGCTTACAAATCATCTGTAATGTTAGCATGAACACTTATTTAAATGCACACTCTCGTATTCGTAATCATTTATCTCCTAATTAAGTATATACAAACAAAAAGCTACTCCACAAAATATCTGCTCCAAACTAACATTTTATGTTACTACAATAATTAATTGAATATGTTAATATAGATCAGTGTTAATATATATATACTTAAAATTAATTAAGTATAAATATATAGAACCAAGTTATTGTTCAATTACTCGTATGAATCTAATAATACTTTTCTATAATATAATTAAAATATTTGCCTATTATTGCGCATTTTTAAAGTGACATCCAGGCTGTTCCAGAGTTTGACACCACAAACAGAAATGCACTTACTTTTAAGAGTTGTATGGACCATCGGACAAATGAAATTATATTCGCCCCTTAAATTATAGCCCCCCTCTCTGGAAAAAGTAGCTGTATTAGCTTTAATATCTGTATTTATTTTAAATATGTAATTATAAAAATAATGCTCAATTGTTAAGATATTAATATTTATGTCCTTTTATATTTATTTATTTTTTTAAATAAAAAACCAAAGTCAGCCCTTTCCGGGTCTAAATAGCCGAAATATGTTGGCACCATTTGTTTAAGTGGGTTGTGTTTTTAAAAAGAAGCAAAAATCAAACTACACTGATGCCTGTTTAATACAATTACTACAAAAGTAGAAGGGCTGAGCACCCAAAATAGTGTATCTTTTCATTTCTGTGACAAATTGCAGCCAAACTCTGAACATATGGAGGATGTCAAATATGCTACACTCATACCTACCGTCTGGTTCAAAATGCCAATAATTGATACAAAAAGTGATCAAATTGCCTTTTTTTTAACGATCAGTGGTGTCAAAGAGTGCACAGACACTTGTTCAAGTACACAGTATTATTATAAACTATATTGTCTCACTCTCTTATACTCAGTCGCACCTGAGGCCACATTTAAACCCGACATTATCATCCATTCTTCAGACTGTGAGCTCGTGACAGGGCAATTTTTGCTGCAGGCCTTTTGGCTCAAACAACCACTTAAACTGCAAATGAGCTGCAAACAAGGAACAGCAAAGAAGAGCCATTTTGGGAATACTTGATGAGGATTTGGCAACCTCATTTTACAAGATGCTGCAAGGAATCACGACAACAACAAAAAATAAGAGATAATGAACAGAATTAACAAAGTGAGTCCTCTGAATCTTGAATATATCAGTGTCTTTTTGAGGAGTGAAAATTAAACTAAATTGGGGCTTTTAAAGCGTGAAACATGACAGGAAAGTCAAATGAATCGATTGTATGAAAAAGTCAGACGCCATTTTTCAAAATGGGGGAAAATGATGTGACAGAAAGCAACTACTTTGGGTATAAAGTGCCATAAAAGTCTGTTGTATGCAGAGGACCTTTCGATATCAAATCTGAACTGTCAGAGAGAACAGGGCCGGAGGGAGAGATTGCAGTTCATTCAAATCAAACCTTATGTAAGATCAGAACTTTGGCCTGAAAAAACTTCTCCAGTCACATCCAAAGGCTCAGTTCATCCTTTCATGAAACTCAGGCTGCATCTGATTATTATTTTTCAACACAGATTCAAGTTCTTCATTATCATCAACGTGCAGAGATGCAAAATTAACTAAGGGCTCAAACTGATCTATGAGGTTTGCCGTGCACTCTAAAAATAATTTAGTTTTTAAAAAAGCTACTTCAAACCACCAAACAGCCTCTTGTTGATTCATATTTCATCAGATCAAAAGTCATGTTGGCTGCTTTGAAGGACGGGTACTCAGGCACAGTGGGGTATAAATCAAACTCCCACTTGGATTCAGAAACAAACTCTTTATTCAGGTCGATTTCACACCTTGATCATTTGCAAGAGTTATTCCCCTACAAGTGGGCGTTTTATGTTTGGCACGGTTCTTCTGGATATATATGAACGAGGCAATTGATCCCTGCTTCAGGAAAAACTGGAAAGCAGTCGGAGAGCGCAAACCTCCGCCAAGGTAGCTCACATATTGCTGTTACATCTATAAGTACTTGTTCCATGATAAAGTTACCATCATAATATGATTCCTTGACCCTGAAAACCCCCACCTTGTTCGCTAGTGGCGGTTGTCTGGATCACCACCAAAATCTAATCATTTTTAAGTTGAGCCATTACCAACATCTCCTGAAAATTGCAGCAAAATCAGTCGAGTAGTTTTTGCGTAATCTTGTCAACAAACAAACAAATGCTGGCAAAAACATAACCTCCTTGGTGTAGCTAATAACCACGCCAAGCTCACCTGAAAGAGGTGGACTTGGCTCACTTTCAGTCGATACCTGGAGTGGATCATTTGATGTGAGGACACCATGGATCCTGCAATGATACCAACAGGGTGACGAGATACAGTAACTCACCACACTGCCGTCATAAGTTTCAATAACAATTGCATAACGGCCACCAGGCAACCAGACTGATAATGAAGAACAAGTTAGTATTAATGTTGGATCCTGCAGAGTCGCTATCTGTGCTCTGGCACAACATACCATTAAAATATCAACAGGCTGACATCACTCACTGTCTCTACAGCAGGTCATCACAGAACTCAAACAGCACTGACCGATTCAAAAACCCCTGAAGATTCCCAGACTGTATAAGTTCAGCTCATTTAAGTAGGAGAATTTACCATTTAAAAAGCAGCTCTCTGCCACTTTAACAACAGATACACAGTCCCCACTAGGGCTGGGTATCGATTCAGATATTCTGGATCGATTCGACTCGACATTTCAAGGTCTCAAATCGATTCGATTCACGATTCGATTCGATATTGATTCAGTCTGGGATATCTCAGTTAAAATAATGCTGTAAATTTAAAAAGTGACCTTTTGACCTGGTACATTATTAAAAATTGTTTTTACATTAAGATTTGAATCCCATCATGTACTTTTATTCAAACATGACCACCTGATGAAGAAAAAACTACCCAAGTTAAAAGATCGATCCTTGGATTTTATGGATCGATTACGAACTATTAAAAGGGAAATCGATTAAAATTGATTAAACAGATTTTTTAAACCCAGCCTTAGTCCCCACTGGTGATGCAAGAAATTGGATTTTTGTAGATATGACAAACAAACTCATAATTGCAGACATCAATACCAATATGTTCCAGCACAAAGCCTCCTCTTCCCTATGTTGACCTGCTCCTTTCAAGATTAATGTCCATTTGTGTAAAAAACAGACGCAAAACAAGAAAAACAAATTTTCTGTAATACAGTTTATGACACTTTTGATTCATAAAAGTGGACATTCATGGATGACAAGGTAAACAACTGTGATACGACTGTGTTTTCAGCCCAAATCAGAGTAAGTGCTTGAGACATTTATGGCCAATTTGCACTGCCAAAAAATTGGCTGTAAATATTAGCAAAAGTGTTCATATCCGCCGGTACCGATAATCAATTTTTTAGGCAATTATCTGCCGATAGAGATATTGCTCTGATAATATCATGCATCCCTAGTTCTCATGCTATCTGGTGTCCCCTAGTGTCCAACCACAAGCCTTAAATGCCCCTCTATCTATGCACAGTTTGTTTACACAATTGCAAAGCGTGCCCACAAATATACACGTGTATTCTTACACAGGAAATTTGATATTCCTGATTATTATATTATAGTTTTGTAAGTAGTGCACAGTGTGATTCGTACTCATAAAAACTCTGGTGTGATGTAATAAATAAAGCCAGTCTGTGAGCATGAAATGATCCAAAAGAAATATGCAAATGTATGCTTGGTTTTTTTTTTCGACTAAATCAGAACAATGAAATCAAGCTGTAGGTGTGAAAACCAGTTAAGATGCTGATAATTAGTCGGTCTAAAACTGACCATATTTGTCACTGCTTTTAAGCACAAAATGCAAAAATTGGCTAACAAGCTTGAAACAGAGAGTATTTTGTAATATGCCAAGGTTGAGCAGCACATCATCAGATTTACTGACATATTCTAGCATGTAGCTAGCTCTAGGGATGCAGCATTGATGGTAAGATTATCCCGAGTCAGTGTTTAATAAAAGATAAACCTTAATAAACATACAATAAATTTGGTTCTGGTATCAGTAAATGTGTCGTCCAGTGAGCACAATATTTAGCAGCTTATCACAAAAAACAATATTGAAACATTCATGAGTCCTACTTTATTAAATCTGTGCCTGATAGCATACAGTCCTTATCGCAGTGGTTTAATGCTAATGCTGTCACACCGAGCTCTCACAGGTTTGCTGTAAATAGTAGCTGCACCTTCAGAGGAAACTCTGCTCTGTTCCAATGTCTCGTTCATCTGATACACAGCTCATGATAAATCACCGAATGGACTGCAGGACCGGGGACACTCAGGGGAGATGGTAGCATGTTAGAATTAGCATATCTGTTGTCACCGTGCCTGGCACACGGTGTCAAGCACGCAACGCTAACCAGCTGATGGGAGACAAGGCCCTTTAAAGCTCTGCAGCTCCGTTGTCAGGTGTAGCAGAACCTATACTGTACGTTGGAGCTCCCTGAAGAACTAAACTGTCAGCTGAAGAGGATCTGCACTGATCATCTGCGCGTGGAGAAGAGAGAGTACTGAGAGTACGAGGATACATGAGCTTTAAGAAAAGGCTTTACACAGTCTTAAAGTCCTCTGAAGGATGTTGTTCAGGACAAATCACAGAGAGAGTGGAACTTAAGCTGACCAGGTTTGGAGAAAATCTTAAGGTGCTCTCGCTTATTCTTTCCTGTCTGATACTGAAGTCTGTAGCCAAAGGGACCCTTCAGGCTAAACATAACTGCACCCTATCATTATGTCACTTGTCACTGCCTAATTGGCCCTGCTTCTGTAAGCAGCACCAAATTTCACCAGATTAAAAGTAATACGAATATAATAAAGTAAATTCTCTGAAGAGTGATGAAGTCTATAAAATATACAGAAGATATTACCAGAAAACCAAATACAGAAGCTAGCAGCTGTTTCAACAAAAATGCTACAAAAATGCTTTGCCAAATACGAGAGTGGAAAGTAAAATTTATTCATCCATCCTTCATCTATACAGCTTTTGGGGTCACTGGGGCCTGGAGCCTATCCCAGCTGACATTGGGCAAGAGACGGGGTACACCTTGAACCAGTCGCCAGCCAATTGCAGGGCCACATAGAGAGCCGGACAGCCATTCACACTCACACCAGCACCCTAAAGGCAGTTTTTGGAGACACCAATCAACCAAATAAGCATGTTTTTGGTCAATGGGAGGAAGCTGAAGAGCCCGGAGAAAACCCACGCTTGCACAGGGAGAACATGCAAACTCCTCACAGAAAGGCCCTGACCGACACAGGATTCGAACCAGCAACCTTCTCTCTGTGAGGCATGTGAACTACATGCTGTGACTCAGCAAGAGTTTCCTTCCACCTGTGCACTGACTCACAGGCACAAATCCAATGAAAAGCTGTTTGTACTCAATTCACATGCCAGTATTAAACCATGGATGTTCAAAACTCAAAGATGTATGATAATACTGAGAATATATATGCGTGTATATACTATATACCAGGCAAAAGGTTTTATTTTAATGCTTACTCAGCTGAAGTTGTGTGCAATCCAGACCAGGTCGATTGGAATAGCTAGTACGAGGATAGTAGGAGCCGACCTTATGGCTTTTAAATAGCTCTTCATTTGAACTATAATCTTTTTTTTTTATTTTTCAATCGTGTCTTACTCAACAAAACCAAGGAAAAGGGGTTAGCAATTTCTCAAACAGAGCTTCCAATAATCCACAAAAAGAGTCAACTTTCAATAGTGGCTTCTTTGCAAACAACATTTTATTACTTACCACTTTTTGTCTTCAGTGTTGCATTTTATAGCATTTTCTGTGTCAAATAAAGGAGAAAAGCTGCTGAAGAGCATAGCTGCCCTGTCTCCTCCTGTTAGACTGTTATGCTTATATTAAGCAACTCAATTCAAGAAAGTGAGTGACTTCACATATCCATAGAGACCCAGGCTATCCTGTCTAATTAAGACAACAGTGACTTCCAAGCAAGCAAAGGTTTACAACTGTTAGAAGCCAGCGAAGCCCCACCCGCAAAAGAACATAACATGTTTACTAACGTGAAAAGGGTCTATGTTTCTCCTTGATAATAGCCAGCAAGCTATAAGCAAGCATAATAAATAAACTTTCAGGATAAGGAAAGAAATGTCCAAATTCTGCATTTGCATCAAAGATTAACAACATCTAATTGAAACATGATTTCATCTTTTTGTAAAACTTAACTGTCAGTGATTCAACTTTGTACTGAAACTTTATCTCGTACTTTTAAACGCCAAGAAACATGAGCCTTTGGTTTGACTTCAGTGTTTGTGGCTACAAAATGAGTTCCATTAATTCTCTAACTACTCTGTCCTTACAAACAAAATTCTCATTTCTTTAAGTGCTCTCAAACAATTGAGCTCTTGATTGGATTTCTGTAATAAGTGTTCTGAGATTGCTTCTCCTCATGAGTGTCTAATTCTGCCAAAACAACCAGTCTGCCTTCGCCGCCTGGTTTGACCGTGTCTCTGCTGCAGGGCTCTGCCAGATGACCCGGTTACACTCCCACCAGATCTGCGGGTGTCAGTGAAGGTCGCCGGTTCCTCCCAGCGCTGAGCACTGAAGGTCTGGAGCGGAGGAGCAGAGGAGGCATATTGATCGTGTCAACAGTCATGTGTGGGCAGACAGCCTTAATGGACGTTGCCCTGGCCCTGTCACTGCTGAGACATTAGAGGGCTGTTGTTGAAGGTACAGCGTGAGCGAGTGTGTGTGCATGGAAACCGAAGACAGTCGATAAGATGTGGAGAAAAGGAACAGAACGGAGAAGGAGGGGAAATGTTACTGGGAGAACAGCTACATCTGATGTGTTCTCGAGGATCCTGTTCAACCATGTGTTGGATGGTTTTTGTGATTCTGAAGACTGATTTTCTCTACTGAAGAAATTCTGCTTTCTCCTGAGGGGTACTAATTGCTCCAATCAGCGGTTAACTGATGAGAATACCATCAATAACCCAGAATCTTGATAATTATTTCTGACATTTTCAAGCAGAATTGCCAATATAGTTAATTCCAGCTCCTTCAAACATCAGAATGAAAAATAACCTTAAAAGTAGCCTCAAAATTAATATTATCATAAGTTAAATTTTCATGGGGGAGGTGGGGACTGCTCCATTACTCACAAGAAGTGCATAAGGCTTTACTGCACTGGTCCATACAACAGCTAAAAAGAAGCCAGTTAGCCCATCAATACTGTTTAATATAGAGATGCACATTATTATCAGTGTGATATAAGATAAAAAAGCTGATTATTAGTGTCTGGAGATATTAAAATTCCTACTAATATATGGGCCATGTCATGCAGCCCATATATTGGCTGTAATATTTACAGAACATATGAATGTGAAATCGGCTTCACCTGATTTGCTGAATGTCTACATTTAAAAACCAATAGTATAATTCTAAAAGAAGAAAATGTTGCATTTCTTGTTTAACATCCTCCCTATGACAAATTAATTGTCACAATGAAAGTAAACAAAAATGTAGGTATAAGCAAAAATACATTTGGAAATATGGGCATAGCAGATATCAACAAACACTGCGCATCCCTAGTTCAATACAATAGCTTTTTAGCTACATGCTATGGACATAGTTGAATATACAAACTCTGCATATTAACAGTTTACAAACAGCAGGCTGTAGACACTAGCAGAGTCATATCTGCATAGCACGAGGGATGTCTGTGGCAAGATAAACTATGAAGAATTTGACAGTCTTGGTCTAACTATGTGTTTTAGCTAGTTTTAACCAAGCCAGAATGATAGTTGAATAGAGCCTAATCTCAGAGAGAAATCACAGAGAGGAGCAAACAGTGGAAAGAAAGTGGCGGGGAAAAACTTTTCCTAATCCTAGCATAACTTTGTGTGTAAACTTGATCAGATTATTTCTTCCAGTTGCAAATTCAGCCCAAAAATGGAGACTAAAAGTGAGAGTTTTAATATCAACAAGCTAATGATCTACTTGCTAATGCGTTAATGAAGTATTGTTTCTTATTTAGCAAACTGCAGATGCATTGATCCAAACACGTAAAAAAAAAAACATGAAACAGCAAATGTACCTGTACATTTATATCCTGTTAGCTGTGTAAGGGGAAGGATTTTCCAAAATCACAATTTGTGAATATGAGGGGTGCTACAGCTCTGTAACAGTGCAGTTAAATTCAGAGGTCATCAGTGGGCACAAAAGCACAAAAACAACATTCCTTTACAGACAAGGATTTGCATTTGGATCACAAGCTTCCTTTGGGCCCTTAATACCGTCAATTCTCGCCATTTTGAAGTAAAAGGCTCATAGATTAATTGTGACATTTGCAGATAATTGATTAATTAAAACAACTCTGTGTGGCACAAAGGGTTAAAGCAAAAATATTTATAAATATAAATGTCAAAATAACTTCCACAGAATACATGTGATGTACAGAATACTCGCTGATGTAGGCGTGTGCTCTGCCCTGAGGCCTTACAGTAACAGAACTGTTTGTACTGTGGGTGAAGAAGTTGGCAGAACAGGAGGTGGATGCTGTTATAGTTTAAGCTTTTTTCTATTTGCAGCATTATCTTTATAAAGGAATAGGTTAACAAATAAGTCACTTGCAAAGGGAGGAAACCCACAAATTTCATCCCTTTGCAGATGATTTTTCTAGGTGATATTTGGTGAGATTCAGGTTATACCCTGGGATGGTCAGCAGTAAATCACAGGACTGACACAAAGAGACAAACGACCAGTCCAGACACACTCGCACCTAAGGATAATTGAGCATCACCAATCAGAACATTTACAGAACATTTCTGGCCTGTGGAAGGAAACCTGAGCATTTGGAGAAAATCCATGCATGCAGAGGGAGAATAAGAAAACTCCACACATGAGGGCTCAGTTCAACCAGGGGGGCGATCCAGCAACCTTGAAGTGAGGTACCAGTGCAACCTACTACACCACCATGTAGTGCTATTTCAGTAAGTAGTACTGAGGGTCAACTTCGAGTCAAACTATTACCGCCGCCAAGGAGGTTATGTTTTTCAGCGTATGTTTGTTTTTTTGTTCGCAAGATTACGCAAAAACTATTTTGCTGAAATTTTTCAGCAGATGTTGGGAATGGCCCAACTTAGAAATGATTAGATTTTGGTGGCGATCCAGTTAACCGCCATTACCAAACAATTGTTTTTGCTTCATAACTGTCTATCTAATAACGATATCAACATGATTCTGAGTGCTAGGTGTGGGTTTTCAGGGTCAAGGAATCATATAATGATGGTAACTTTATCATGGAACTATTGCTTATAGATGTAACAGCGATATGTGAGCTACCTTGGTGGAGGTTTGCGCTCTCTGAGTGCTTTCTCCTATGGATGAAGGGTCTCACCAAATTAAACTTCTAAGCAACAATATATCACTAGCAATGTATGATTAAAATTCAATATTATAGTTGGAGGACCCTCAAAAGAAAGAATGGTGCGTGGTGCATGTACACCATATATGTTTAGCAGCAAGTTGTGGTCATCTTTGAATACATGCATACTGTTGGATGAACGTGCTGGATGGGCTTTTGTTGATTGGTAATGGCATGAAAAAGAAACAGGCTGTAAGTATAACCTAGCTATGCTGCTTTTGGAAGGGTGGCTATTTGTTGGGTTTGCTATCACATTATCAAATTGTTTGATTGTAAAACCATTCAACCAATCTTAACAATGTAATAAATCTACCCCCTCAAAGTGACCTAGACTATAAACATATTGGTAAACAGAATAAAAATGCACATAGTCCATGCCAACAGTTTGCAAAACAAGGGCAGCAGAAGCAAGAGAAACCATGTTTTAGCATCAAGCAATAGAAATGCTGACCATTATGAGTCAATTTATTTCATTGGTCAGTCAAACATCTTCCCTGGCCAGCTCCACCAGCATAAGTATGCTAGCAAATTAACTTTGTCTGTAAGGAGATGACAGTACTGAGAGTACACTGATAGAGTATTTGTGCTTTTATTTTGCTGGGGTAGGACATCTGGTTAGATGTTAGGCTGCCATGCCTATTAAATGCGATCTTATGAGGGTCTACCTGCCTCTTGCCCAATGTCAGCTGGGATAGGCTCCAGGTCCTCCATGACCCAAAAGGGATAAAGGGATTACATAATGAATGGATGGATGTACTGTACTGTATCCTGTATTAAATCATAATGTATCAAATGTGTGGTACAGTATAGAAGTATTTGTTCATTGCCAGCTTTGAATGGTTTAAGATCCCTAACCCCAAAACATGCTTAACGATGATATTACCAGAACTCTACCATCCTTCCCGTCTATTATTACATCTCATCGAATTATCAAAACTTGAATTCTTCAGCTTAAACCTTTAAAGCACTTCCTCTTTATTCCTTCCCAGCCTCTTTTTCCAGTTCTCTCTCCTACTGCATCTTTCATGCTCTGTCCCTCGAGTCCTCAGCCTTTTGTCTTATGTGGTCATTTTTTAAACCACTGACTCAGGCACTCCTCTTCTTCCTCGGCTGCTTTGTGATTTTTTTTCCGAGCCAAAAGGCGACTAATGAAATCCCAGGGACCATTATTCTCCATTTTTGATCTGTGAGATTTCAAAGCAGGTTTTGTAAGACATCCAGCACGACAAAAACATAAAAAGCAGGAGGAGGAGATTGGTTGAGTTCTGTTACTGAGGCAGTCTATAACTTCTACACTGTTGCACACTCACATCCCCGCTGGGAAATCCCAAGTCCTCTTAACAGTCAAGTGGCTCCCACCAAAGCTTGTGCAGGAAGCCGAAACAGCCTTTGACATTTTCTTTCCCTTGGAAGTTTAGTCTCAAAGATCAGATTTTGCCAGCAGGTTGTCATTTGAAAACACTCTCATCCTGCTCTGTAAGATTGAGAGGACCTTTTGAAGAGGATATAAAAAAAGGTTGTAAAGGAGGAGCAGGATATAGAGCCGCCTGCTCTATTAAGCTGCTGAGAGCAGGAAGCCCTTGAGGTTTCACCTTGTGGTGTAGTGATCTCTCGACATTTCTCTTTGGTTCCTGAAAGTCAACTGAGCCGATTTCCTTGACTGTGGAAACTCCCATTTTCTTCCATGTTGGCGAGAGAACAATTTCGTACTCTAGGAGGCAAGGTTGCAGAAATACCTGCAGTTTGCCCTTGCATTTGGTTTATGAACGCTCTTACAAATATTCCTATGTGAGATGTGTTTTATGAGACACCACTAGGGAGCACAACAGAGAGCTCAGGCTGTATACAACTATCTGTAGAGCAAGAGGTAAACAACAAACATGGCAACAACATTAATGCTGTTTTTGTCTCCATGTGGACAGGGCCTCAGTTTCAACCCAACAGACTTTTAGCATGAAGTGGTAAAGCAATTCAATCATAGATCTAATATCATTTTTATGATGAAGAGTCAGTTGTGATCACTGCCTTCATTTTATATTTCAAATGTGTTATTTGGCTCAGGTTTTATGGAAGGACACCACTAGAGAGCACACTAGAACTTTGTTGACTTATTATTTTCGTCATAGTTTTCATCAACAACCTTTTTTCCCCTGACATAAAAAGTAGACTATAACTAAAAAAAACATGTACACATGAACAAGAACTAACACTAAATAAACTGACTTTTTCGCCAACAAATAAAAACTAGACGAAAATGTTTGACAGCGACTAAATCCAGTCAGACCTAATTTGGTCATGTAGAAAGTAGGGACAAGTTAGGAGTATATCCAATCACAGCTACTTTGGTTGTGTGGAAAGGTTGGATGAGTTGTGAGGGACATCCAATCACAACTGCCTTAGCTTCATGGTGGCGGGATCCAAGTTTAAAACATGACTTCAGAAATTCAAGGAAACATAAAAAATGTCTTACACTTTACATTTCATATTTTAGTCGACTAAATTTACAGTAGATTTTGTCGACTAAAACATTGTGAAGTTTCATCAACTAAAACTAGACTGAACTTAAAACAATTTAGATGCACCAGAGAGCTCAGGCTGTATACAACTACGTGTAGAGCGAGAGGTAAACAATAAACATGGCAACAACATTAATTCTGACATTAAGACTAACAAAATGACGGAGTCCAGAGATGAAGAGTCAGTAAGGACCACTGCCTTCACCTTACAGTTCAAACAGTTATTTCACTGTTGGAGGGGATAGCAGGCAAAATGGCTCTTCTGATAAAAAAGGTTATAGACCTCTGGTATAACACAGTTAAAGCAAAGTACAAAGAAATACTATGATATAGTAATCTGATTGCAATGCTGAGCCAGATACCATCCACAAGCATCTGCACTGCAAATCAAGGTTGCAGTATTACTATGCAGTACTGATTAAAACAAGATTTAAAAACCGGACTTAAGTGAATAAATAAATTTATTTTGAACACAAACCCTACAAGAAAATTACCCATTCAATTTACAGATGGAGCCACTAAAATTTCCAACTTTCCTTGACTGAGCCTCGACTGGTCTATGACTGGAGCGTGTTGGGACTTCCCTCACTTCGTTGGCTGAAATAAGATTCCCTGCAGTAATGTGACCAACACATAGAGATAGAGCAACTAAAATTTTCCCCACTTTCCTTGACTGAGTCTTGACTGGTCTGTGACTGGAACTTGCTGGGACCAGCCCACTGTTAGGACTGTAATGAGATCCTCCACAATGACATGACAGAAACGTAGAGACTGGTTAATGCTAACGCTGCTCTAATACGGAAAAGCCCATTGGATGTGGCCTTGTTGTGAGGGAAGCACCATCAAATGTTTCGTGTTTATGGCGAAATTTGGGCACTCCTAATGGCTGGATGCTGGCTGGTAATTGGCTGGAATTCGGCAGGCATTCAGCTAAACACCAATGAGGGCAAAGGATGGAGCCCCACAAAATGGGGACACCCTGCAGTTGCATGAATGTGTGTGATTTTTGTGAAATTTAGGCACTCTCAAAAGAGATGGAAGGGACTCAAAATGGCTGGAAGTTGGATGGTAACAGGCAGGAACTTAGCAGGCGTTCAACTGGGAAATTGAAGCAGCTGCATCTGTATGCTATTCAGTTTCCTCAATAGTGATTGAATTCAGTTGTTTTTCCACATCTCTATGCATTTGTTACTTCATTTAGGTTGCTGGTGATTGTGATTGAGACATTTTCTGTGGAACATAATCCAGACAAATAAAATTATAACTTCTTAAACAGATTCGTTTCTATTTCATATCAAAACATGTCTTTTCCCAGTCTGCCCTCGTCATACCTCCTATTGTATATTTATCTCTTTCAACACAACCACAGGTGACAGTTATTTTGTTTACTCATATATAAAATAACACAGACAGAGTCGATTCCAGGATACACTTGAGGGAAACTAATCAAACCCAGAGCGAGTGGGGCGGCGGTGAAGCTTTTCAATCATCCCTCAAGTGAACCAACGCCGCATTACAAAACAGGCAGCCCCCGACTGTCCCGACGCTGTGTGCTGTTGTGCTCAGCAGTTCTGAAGAAATATGCTGATGCGGGTTTTGGAGCTGTCAATCATTATTTTCAGAGTTATTTATGGGCAGATGCTGAGTGGCAGGGTTTGTGTTGGCTGGACTTTGCATGAAAATGAAACCAAACAGAAAACAGCAGCAAAAATGGAAAGTTTAGTTCAACTACTTTTAACTCATTGCTGGCTTTCTGATTGGTTATCAGCATTATCCTGAAGGTTTAAAGACTATTCACAGAATTAGAATAAACACATTAACATTGCTAAAGTGGGAAAATCTAAAGTTTTTAAGTGTTATCCAGCACTGCAAACAAACAATTTTACTTAAACAGCTGTTTTAGTGGTTTAACATGTAATAGAAAAAAATCATGCTCTAAATTCATACACAATGGGTGAGTCATAAAATGCTTGCAGCCTTGATAAGAAACCACCCACACCTTATTCTTGCCTGTTGTCTCCGTCTTATTTGAATCGCAAGAAGCTTTTCCTGGACACACTGCTCACTCAATAACTACACGTCAGAGGAGAATTAATACAACGACATGATACGTGATTACATTAACATATTTCTGACATTATGTATGGGTTGACCTCCAAGTTTCATAAAAACACATTGATATTATGAATATTTGTTTAATTGGAGGAGAATTGAGTTCGGCAGGCAGGCTCAAATTTTTTAAAAATAATGAGAAAAGATGAGATCAAATGTTGCATCAGTCGAGCTGCATCCTTTCCCGCTGAGCAAAACCCGCTTTGAAGCCAAAAAACCTGATGTTATGGTTGTTGTCAGGGGGATATTTGGCCTTGTGTGTGTAATATCAATAACTACTGAAGGGCTTTGGCTGAACGATGCAGCTTCTCCAAGTTTATCCTTCAACACATTCTCTGGTTTATGTTATGGGGCCTTATTTAATTTAGACCTACACTATTCAAAAATGAGACGTGCATTAGCCCATGTTCACAACACATATGATCCATTCACTGTGGCCTTTCACTAATTAACCTGAGAGATTTATGAAGCAATTTGGATTTTATTAATACAATCATTTGTTTTTGCATTCAAGTCACCGCAGGACTGTTATCTGGAGCTGTAGTCTGGCATCAATAGTTTGATCTAATTACTTTGACTCTGGGCTGAATTTACGTCCTTTGTAAACACAGTTAATACTATTGAGACTTTTAAATAAACCACAATGTTCATCATACAGTATTTACGCAAGAAAGAAGAAAAATAAAGCATGATTGCAGGCACGCCCGACCATTCAAAGCCATGCTAGGAGTGTAATATTTGCTGCACATGTTCAAGGTTCCCAGAGGGAAAACGATTGAGGGTGTTTGTGCTTTGTTCTTTACTCAGATGATAAAATAATGAGGGATCATTAACCTGTTCGAGGTCTGTTAAATGTGCATACTGTGCAGAAGGGGTTGTATATTAATACAAAGGCTGCTTAAGGTGATCCTTCATCTGTGTTTGTTTCAGAGGATGAAGTGGGATGAGAATGCATGGATAGGACAGAAAAAGGAGATTGACACACGTGAAGAGATTCAAGTCTAAACCATCGAAAACAAAGACATCAGTCTCTCCATGTGGAGCAAAAGGATATAATCGCAAGGCTACTGTACAAACAGTGTTAAGACAGAGTTATGATTTCAGTTAGGAAGAATAGTAACATTTAAAGGGGGTAGGATTAGATAAGTTTATACTTCTTCCTACCCCTTTTCGTTCACATAAGCTGAGAGGCTTGAGAAATTGCAGACTAAAGTTACCGTCTTGTTTTGTTTTCATTTCTTGATTATCACTTATTTTGTATTTTTAACTGTTTTTAAGTTGTCAACCAATCAAACTAAGGGTGAATCCCAATTCTACCCCTTAGCCCTTGTCTTACCCCTTACCCCTTGGTTTTGCACGTTCACGTCTAGTGAAATGGTGTCCCAATTCTCCGTAGGGCTAAGGGGAAGGGCTAAGACCAAAGGCTAAGACCAAGGGCTCCACAGCCCTTGAAACGAAGACAGACCGGGACCTCACTTGAAACGAAGGATTATGAGAATTTCCCATAATACACCGCGCCCGGCGACACGAGGAAGAGTGGAAACCAAAGAAAGCGCTTAATTATAAGTAATTATTAAATCAACCAGGAAATATGAACCATGTTTTGAATTGTTGGTCGTATTTTACAGTTTCTCGTTATAACAAGCTAGCTTTCGCAGCTGTAGCTACGGTTATTGTCGCATCTGCCTACGTCACAGCTAGCTAGCGGCTCTGGGTGATGACGTAGCGGGAATCAAGTGGTGTCTCGTTTCTCAGCAGTGTGTTTTCACCCCTTCCCCTTAGCCCTCTGTTTTGAGGGCCAGGGGGAAGGGGTAGGGGAAGGGGTAAGACAAAGGGGAAGGGCTAAGGGGTAGAATTGGGATTCACCCTAAGTCTACCACACCACAAGTTCAAGCCCATTGGCTCAAAGTGTCAAAAACTCAGTGCTGGGCATAGAAGACAGAGCCTTTAAAAATGTTGCTGTGCACTGCAAGACTGACCAATTACCACAGAGTAGACCTGACAACCAACAGACCAGACTGGACCCATGTAGGTAACGTGGCCTTGAAGTAACCAGAGTGAGGGCAGAGGTAGATCAGGGGTACTATGAAAAATATGAAGACATACTCTAGCAGTCATCAAATCAAATATATGAAGCTCTTCCTATACCAATATTGTGATCATAATATCATTGGGGTTGCATGATATTAAGGGCACAACATTGGCATTGGCAATAAAAGCTTAATATATTGATTATTGTAACAGATGTGCAATTTCTGCCAATATATGAGGCATAATATCAGCAGAATGAACAATCATAATCAGTGAATTGCTGCATATTTAGATCAGTCTAGAAATCATGTCATTACAGAACTAAACAGAGTTCTCATCGTTCTGTTCCCAACACAAATGCAAGGGACTGGTTATGATACAACAACGACGCTGTGTTCTCGCAAAAAAAGTGTTTTAATATAGACTGAAAAACATTTGGAAATAATGGCAAAAAAATCCAATATTATACATGATTTATGCAAAACTTACTCTGCTAGTGTCTGCAGACCATTCCTGTAAACTGTTTGCATATCGTAGCAAAATTACCTGCAAAAAATCTTCTTTCAAGAAAAACATACGCTTTCTATTGTTGTGATTAAAATTTGGCTTTTATACTTTTACTTGGTTTAAAATGTATAAAAGCCTATCCATCAACATGGAATACTGTTCTGTGAGATATAAGGTTCTGGACCAACAGTGTTGATATAGCATACAGTATGGGTATTTGTCTGTTTCCATGTCTTAAGGCTGTCAGTAAGCAGCTACATTAGTGAAGATTATTTATTTTATGCTACTTCAGATACAGATCTTTGCAGCAAGTTGTTGTCTTGGAGCTCACTCTCCCCTGGGAGGACCCTATGGTGCAGGAGTGCCAGAGGAACAAATGGAGAATCAGGTGCGACCCAATCAAGGTTGGATGCAGAGGCTTCGCAGGTCAGTCACTCTGCAGGGCTTATACACAGCATCACTGGGGCCAGGAGGGTAAGGTAGGTCAAAGAGATCACTGAGAAGCAGAAGTTGCCTCACAGTGGC
Organism: Cetoscarus ocellatus; assembly: GCA_037902135.1. NCBI lineage: Eukaryota > Metazoa > Chordata > Actinopteri > Labriformes > Labridae > Cetoscarus > Cetoscarus ocellatus. The sequence goes on from JBAMNC010001188.1 coordinate 238,037, forward strand.
TGTGGATCAGGAGAGGAGAGCCGTGCGTAGAGTAGCGTTACCACTGTGGGTCGCCCAGGTGAGAGTGTCTGATGTTCAAAAGACCCGAAACACTCGATGACCCCCGGTAACATCACTGATGATGTGTCCAGGTTGCATCACTTGTTGATGTGCTACAAGGTGCCAAACGTAATACTAACTTAAAATTGAGAACTGAGGGTGGAAGATGGATTCATTTATTTTAAATGAAAGCTTGGGGCATAACTTGGGTTTGGTCACTTCTTGCATGTATAAAGCTTCTGACCAGGTGAAAAAAATGTCACTGAAATGGGTCTGCAAAATGTTGAAAACACTCTGCTGTCGGACTGCCCCGCTTTTATTCAACCACACACATCTTTTCTACCCTTAGCCTCATTTTTCACTGTCCTTGTCTCTGTTAGCCTCAGATATTGTATCAAACATTGCAGAGAGTCGGGTTGACCAGGCAAGAGCCATATAAATGCTTTTGTTCAAACTCAGGGTGTCCTCCCCCTACTCTCTTGCCCCCTTTCACAAGCCTATCCACTGTCACCCTCTCCACAAAATAAAGGCACATTATCTAAACACAAACATACAACAACAAAAACATGACATTCACATTCTCATCTTTTTTTTGACAACATATCCTTTAGACATGTTCCTTATTTTCTGAACATTGCAGCTGCAACAATTGCTTCTCCCTCGTGTGCCACACGCACACATGCAGTATGCAAGAATAATACACAATTGGCATCAAAAGAGTCTACAGGACAAAACAAACAAAAAAGGCCCAACCTCAAGAATTCTACCTAGGAGTCACAGTTTAAGTGATTTTAATTATATTACATCAAGCAAGCACTCCTCCAAATTATAGTAGTAGCAGAGGCATTACAGGTGCCCACCTCTTCATAAATTTTGGCTTCTGAAGTCGTAAGGCGTGTGTGATTTTTTCCATTTCATGTAACTCTCATACCTTCTGGATCCAGACATTATATGATGGTGGTTCCAAATTCAACCATCTGATTGTAATACACTTTATGGCTGCCACTAAAAGGATTGGGAGTAAATATGCTTTATCTCTGTTTGTGTTTTCAGGAAGTACACCAAGGAGAACAACCATAGAGTCTTTGGGTATCTCATGATGAAAAACCTCTTTGGGGGCATCAAAAGCCCTGTTTCCACCAGAGGGTTCAGTTCGGTTCGTCTTGGTACGGCTCGCTCTTTGTGGCGTTTCCATAGCCTAAAACCGGGACAGGACCCCTTATAAGCGAACTGTACCGTCCTACTTTTTGGGACCCTTCTGTTGGGGTGACAAGCATACCGATCTGACCCCAAAAGGTGGAGCTAGGAACACTGCAGCCCGTTGATTGGTCAAAGGAGACGTCACTTCCCGTGCGACAGTGGTAATAAAGAATAACACAGCCCCGCCATGTTTAATTCTCCACTCGTCTTCGTGAAGATAACTCTCAAGGCTTTTTTGTTTGGAAAATGGCATCAAGATCAGGCGTCCCATGGTCGACTGTGGAGGTGCAGACCTTCCTCAGTTGCTCTTTGTTTACTGTGTCGCGTTTTCTTCTTCATTGTATTTAATAGCCGGGTACACTGTGTCGTGCTGCTATGACGTCATGCTATCGACATCAAGTAGGGTACGGCTGGCTGTGGAAACGCAACCAGGATCAGGCTTTACCGATCCGGCCTGAGCCAAACCGTGCCGATCCATACCGGACCACTTGGTGGAAATGGGGCTAAATACATCCCTCCAGTATGCAGTTAGTTTTGGACATGACCACAGAATATGAGTATGATTGCCCATGTACACTTCTGAAAAGCTGCCAAAGTTAGATTATCAGACAGAAGGTGACGAGTCGCTCTGTGAAAATGTGATGCCATCTTGCTCTCTCTTTAAATTTAGTGAGCCATAAGATCAACCCCATCACTATTTGAAGTAGAAAGGCTACAATTCATTGGTTTGGCGTAATATTTCAACCTTAACAGCATACAAAGTCTGCCAGAAAACAATTCTTGGAGCCCATTTATGGGTGTAACTGTTGACTAGACTCAACAGTGTTTAAACTCCGGAGGTGGACGAGTTTTAATCACAGCTGGAGTTCCTTTCTGCTGCTTGAGGCTGAGCGAGGAGGAGGAAACGTAACAGGAGATGTATTACTTCGCAGAAATGAAGTGGATATTGACACAATCAATCTTCCCTGAGTATAACAACACATTTCTTTTTATTCCACATGTGTGTATGCCTGTGTGTGTCTCCTCCCCGCCCTCTCCCCTAATTGTTTTTACTTTATTTGCAAGTTCAGGCTCATCAGTCTTCTCCAGCTGCACGGGGAGGGGGGGGGGAACAATCTCATAACTTTCTCATTACCGCCTCCAGCCCTATGAAGAAAACGGCTGCTGCTGCTCAAAGATAGCAAAAAAATGTGCTTTTGGGAGACGGAATAGCATTTCTGCAGCAGTTTTGCTCTGTGACTCTAAAAACTCATTCAGTAATGCAATAAGGAGGGAGAGGCAATAAGGTTAAAGATCCTATAATGATGAAAAAGCAGAGAAAAGTGAGCACAAGTGGTATTTTTGGGTGAAAACAGGATGTTAAAAATCATCTGACGACTGGCTGAACATTAATCAATATCACGCACTGGGGCATTATTAACAATTTTGTTCTTTTAAGGCTGAAAAATATCAAGATTAATGTAAAATTCTGCAGAAACTCTCATGCAAAGTCTCCAACAAAACATCTAAGGGCGTTTTAGTTATCCAGAGGCCCTTGCAAAGACTATTTGAGGCCCTTCCCCCCTATCTGCTGGTTGTCAAAGCAAGCAAGCAACTTTAAGGTCTTTCAACGTGACATCAATATTAAATGATTTTCTGCTCCATTGTTTTGCCGAGTGAGAGAGCGAGAGATGCCCACACCCCTCACATTAGACCAAATTAAGTTATTAACCATCAAAAAGAGATTTATGTGAAATACTGGAAAGAACTAACCCTAAAACACAGCAAATTGTGTTAATTCCACCTTAAAAGATGACAAAAACTAGCAGATCTGAGCACTGAGCACTCTAAAAGTTGCAAGTTCAGGCAGTAGCCAGCCAGAAGCCATATTTTTATTTTTTATTTTTATTTATATTTTTCTACATTTTTATTTATTTCTATCTTTTTATCTTCTATACAAACTGCTACTGGAATCCTAATTTCCCTGAGGGAGTTCTCCAAAGGGATTAATAAAGTTCTATCTAATTTACCTTTCTTCAATTTTGTTGACTGAGAAAAGTCCTGATGGGGTGCAGACTCAGTGAGCAATGATTAGCTATAGATAAATCGTCACAAAAAGAGCCAGCTCCCAGAAGAGGACAGACTCTGAGCCCATCGTGTGACACTTCAAAAAAAAAAGCTTTTTCGTGTTTTATGCCCTCAAAACAGTTTTTGAGGTGCAACATTTCCACACAAGGGATAAAAATGAGGCCCACTGACCTTGACCTTTGGCTTCCAGAATTGAATTTTTTTGTCTGAGTTGCAGAGAGCAAAGTTCTAAGAAAATCCCTCAAAGATTTCATTCGAAATAGTGTTCACAACTAAGGGTAATTTTAAGGGACAATGACCTTGAGCTTTGACCTCCAAACTCTAATCCCTTTACATCTACATCAGGATGGATTTTCCCACAAAGTTTGAAGAAAGTACCTCGTCTGGTTTTTGAGATATTGCTTCATAAAACTGCCCTGGATGGTCAAACTCTTGATGTTTCAAAATAAAAGCCTCTAATAGCTCCTGTTAAGGTCAGAGCGTTGTCAGTATTCTGTATTGGAGCAGAAAACCCATCTGTTTCCATTTTACCCGACACGTTCCCCCTCGCCTTTAACCCGAGAAAGACTCTTATAAAGTCAGAGGGAGTCCGCTGACACAAATGACTCCTGATTTATCACTTTGATTCGCCCGTAGCTGGAGAGAAAACTCAATTCATATTCAGCCAGTGGAAGCATCAAGAGAAATAGAGTGAGAAAGTGTTTCCAGCTTCACATCAATGGATGGCTTCACTGACGGCTGCAGACGTGTCGGAGGAGATTGGAGGAGATGTATGAGCGGAGGTCGGGGTGCTGAAGTGTAAGTGGAGGAATGAGGTGGGTAATAAGAAGGGTTTGTTTCACCAAGAGGCAAGCTGGAGGTTACAGCTCCTGTTATAGAGCACCATCTGCTGGGCAAAGAGAGGCGGTGCTAAAATAAATCATATATATATATCTATATATATCAGATTCTGAGACGTTGATCTCCTCAAAACATAGACTAGATATGATAAATTATGATAATAAGGATTAATGCTTTGTTAGCACAATATGACCACTGTTATACCTAATCAGACGTTGTATTTACATTAGATTAGATAAGATAGAACTTAATTAATCAGGAAGACTACTTCAGGAAAATAAAGATTCCAGTAGCATTAAATAGTAGTACACAGGTAAAAAAGAACACAGAAAAAAAAAATAAAAAAAGTAAAAACAACTTGGGTATTAAAATAAATAAATAATAATAATAACAAATAAATACAAAATAGATATAAAAATATATGGCTACTGCTCCTTCCCATACTCTGTCTTCCTTTAATCAGTGAGTTAAAATAGCAGATATTTGCCAAAAAATAGAGAACACACATCTTAATCAGGAGTTGAAACATAAACCATACATAATAATCAATAACACTTATAATCTGGTCAACTAACACTCATTTATAGAGCTAAATACTTCATATAATGAAATAAGATGAGGTAATGTTTACACTGACTTCATCTATTAACTGAAATCTATACAGCATTTAGTGATGGTTTATTAATTATTCATAAAGAAAGTATAAAGGCTCTATTGAGACTTAAGCATAAGTTAATACTAAAATTTTTATTTATTAGTAAAACTAGTTCATTCATAATATGTCAGTTACAAACAGTGATTAAATGGTTCATTTTTGCTTTTATAAAACACCGGTTAAGAATTAATGGTTATTTGAAATTTGGTCAATAAATATAAGGATTTGTACTTCATTTATCACTCCCTCAATGTTCACTTTGTCTTAACTAGGGATTCATGATATTGGATTTTCCAATAGTATGCAGATATTTCCAAACTTTCTTTTGCAGGGATCAGCCCTTTTTTTTTGGCAAGGGCACAAAGTCTCCTCTGTACTACTAATGACTTTTTGCTTACAGTCTATCTGCCAATACCAACAATCAACTGTTTAAGCCATTGTCTGCCAACACCAAGATTGTGCCAATAAGCCTTGCCAAAAGATTAACTAATGGATGCAACAACATCATTGGCACAATATTAGAATTGATATATGGTACATTTCTGCCAAAATTTATTGCTAGTATATCAGCCATACATATTGGCCATCTACCATAGTTCACATATATTACCTGTAATACCAGCAGAATGTTACAATGAAACATAATTCTTACATTATTTTTTATATCTAACATACAATACAATTTGATTTATTAGATAAATAATTGTATTCTTCCATGTTTCATGTCTGTTTTTAATGTATATAGGCTTTCACAATGAAAAGCAAGGTTGATTTTAGTGCAGTAAATACTCTGTGATCCTGACAAATAATGTGTAAATATCTGTATTAATATCAGAATCTGCAATAATTGAAATACTGGCTCATTGCATATGAAAGCAGGAGCAAGGCGACAAGGATATTAGAGGGATTTTGTCATGTTGGGGAGTTGGTGGGGGTTGTATACGGGCCATTGACACATTATGTGTACAAAAAATATTTAAAAAGTGTATTTTACATAACGTATGATTGTTAATGTTTCCACAGGTAATTGATAACTTATGTGGCTGCCTGCAATGTGTCTAAGTCCATCCTTTAGTGTTGGATAGGTGCTCATAGTTCCATAACACAAGAGTCCAAAAAGCATTTTACAAATCTATGACGTTGGCGAAATACCACATTTTTGGCTGTGGCATAGCAAATACTTGCAAACCAAATCAAATTTAATTTGGTTGCTTGGTGGAAAAACACCATAAGCAGGCTGATATCATAAAGAAAAGGCACATGTATATGTGTCAGAATTTGAACTAGAGCTGTCAATTTCGTGTGCTGTCTTCATTTCAGAATGTGACTAAACCTTGTTGTTGTCCTGAATGAAACCTCCAAATGTCGGCCAGGTGAGACTCACTGATATCACATGACTACACAGAAACAGTTCTTCAGGTCTGACCTTGAAGCACATGAAGGCATATTGGTGATTACGTCAGGGGGATTTCTTTCTTGGGTTGCACGGTGGCGCAGCAGGTAGTGCACATGCCTCACAACAAGAAGGTTGTCGGTTCAATCTCTAGGTCAGGCAGGGCCTTTCTGTGTGGAGTTTGCATGTTCTTCCCGTGCATGCGTGGGTTCTCTCCAACACTCTGGCTTCCTCACACAGAACAAAAACATGCTCTTAAGGTTGACTGGTGACTCTAAATTGCCCCTTAGGTATGGGTTTGGGCATTAATGGCTGTCTGCCTCTCTACGTTGCCTTGTGATTGACTGGCGACCAGTTCAGGGCATACCCCTCCCCCCCAGAAACCCCAAAAGGAATAAGCAATATAGATAACAGATGATTGGATGGAAAACAAAAACGCAAATAGCAAGACTTAATCTAACTGATTAAACCCAGAATTCAAGTCAGTTCCTGCTTTTTGATGCCAATAACTGAGAATTTAGAGACTATCAAATTGTTTTAAACCAACATCTTTACTTCTTCTTAAAATAAAATCATAAAAGAGAGTTTCACAGCAACAATCACAGCCAACATCAGCTCTATTTTCCTGGAAATATTCTCATTTTTAATGCTGTCACAGCAGATTTTGTCAGGTTTTCTTCATGATCATACATTTAATGATTTTATAAACTGACTGGTGGGGCAACATTATGTTAGTAAGATGGTATAAGTGGTATAGATTATGGATAAATGGATGGATTTCTGTCTTCAAAGAATCACAAAATACTGTCCCACCTTTTTTGGCCACAAGATGGCAGAACTCCTCAACAAAAGGCAGTGAAGAGACTGCAGCAGGAAGTAAACCAACAAAGAAGGAACTAATTTCCTGAATGAAGCTGCCAAAACTGATACAAACATATGTCTGGTCTTTAGAAAGACTTTCTTTTGTTAGTATGAGTGTGCAACATATTTTTGTTGGTATAAACACAGAGTAGGAAAAGACAAAATCCTAAGAATATTCTTGAATTTATGTCACATATTCATTCTTCAGAGGATCAACAATGTGTAAATTTTACTCCAGTCCTGACACCTGCATAAAGTGAAAAACACTTCCTTGTCAGCTTTTAAGTTTCACATGTAATTCAGATTAACAGCCTCAATAAAAGAGCACAACATTGCCAACAGGTGGCTGCACCTCGCAGTGCAATATCAGAACTAGAAAACTTGCAAAACTTTGACGTGAGTTTGGAAATAAACTACAGTCCCCAAAATGACGTAGGGGGGGCAGAACCCTCACAGCAGCCGAGGAGAAATGAAAGGGATTTGCCATTATATAAACTTCTATGTTTTTTTGTGACTGAATCTGGATCGGCTCCAGATGAAAATGACCGTGATGATAGAGTTATACTTCATATATTATTGTGTACATTTTTAGGCGAATCCATCAAGTGATGTCAGTGATTGGATTTTTTAAAATACGGCCGAATGGTAATTCACGGGATTTTTTGCAAATTTTGGGAATTTTTTGCATCCAGACAAATATGCGGCTCACCACCAAAATGTAATAAGTTCTTCCTTGGACCAAACCACACCTCTGGTAAAATTTTCATGTAAATCCATCCAGTAGTTTATGCGTTATCTTGCTAACAGTCAAACAAACAAACAGACAGACCCTGGCGAAAACATAACATCCTTGGCGGAGGTTATAATGAACCAGCATCTCTCTTGTATCACTATTTTTCATTGGACCTCATGTCAGCAGTCAGGCATGAGTTTAGCACCTTCTCTCAACAGGAAACGTTTCAGTCTGCATGGATCCACAGTAAAGTCTTCAGGATCAATACACACTAACATCAGGCCTCCAGTGTCAGCCATCAGTGTGAAGCTTCCTCCTACACTCACATACAATCCATACGAGTCGCTCTCGAGGAAACAGCTCCTGATCAGAGCCGTAAATTACAGCCAGGGCTATAATCCCTCACAACAGGGCGGCCTGCAGCTGCAGCCGCAGCTTCAAATCATCAGCGTTCCACCACAGAGAGGCTAAAAATGAGCTCTAATGACCGCAATCATTGTGGAGACTGTGATGTAAGGATGCAGATGTGTGGGTAGACCAATCAGATGATAGGGACATAAAATATACTGTGTGAGCTTTGATGCAGATGTGACAGTAATAATTTAATGATAGATGATCATACTTGCATGTTGGAAAAAATCTTCTTTCCATACTTAGTGTGGAAAAAATCACAAGCCTTGAGTTTACTGTTGTTTCTATGAAAAATTTGCACAAAAAAGGCTTTAAAAATATTTCTGCATCACCAGCGTCCATTTTTTAAACTATCTGAATAGTTCTTCAAAAAGTAAAAAAAGTAAAGTATTGCCAAATTACAGACAAAAGTGAAGTACGTGTTATATTAGATAAGCTGAAAAATTAATTAATTTGGAGTTTGAACTGCAGCTTGATTCCATTTCCGTAATGCAGCAGATCCTCCAATCTACAACAACTGTGAGCAGCCCAAAGCAGAACAGGAAGAGGATCGAGCTACGAGCAAGTTCACAGCAGCAAGTGACTGCACATTCAGAGATTAGCATAGATGCTAGCAGCTTCAGTAGCAGTTCTATCAGATCTGTTCCACACTACTTTATGAATTGAAAAACAAATAATAACACTACAAACTTCTCCACAAAAGGATATTTTCCACTTCCGGCATGTTTTGATGAGAGTTTGTTTTATGAAGTGACTAATGTTCTGTAGTGCAGTAGCGCCTGCCTGCTGAATTATCTGACTGGCCCGTAATAAATGTGATTGACGGAGCAATCGTCCAATCACCTGCTGGACATGCTTTTGAAAGATTCTGCCCTCCCCAAACACTTTCTATGGGCTCTTTCCCAGATGGACTGTTAAAATATATCAGATGGTCCACCTGGTGTTTGAGGTTAGCATTAGGTTAGTATAACGTAAGTAACAACAGTGTCATGGAGGCTAATTGGATGAAATAACTAGGAGGAGAGGCCCCCACCTAATGATCCAAAGTCCTTTTTCTTGCTCATCAGTCTACAAAGTTACTTTGGGTGTTTGTGGGGGGTCATCAATCAATTAATCTTTATTTGTATAGCGCCAATTCATAACAAGTGTTATCTCATGACACTTTACAATAGAGCACAAAGCTCTTCATATTATGGATACACATATATGCATAGATACATATATACATATATAAAATACACACACACACACATATATATATATATATATATATATATATATACACACATATGTATATATATATACATATATATATATATATATATATATATACACAAATATATACATCCAACACCCAACATGAATCCATATAGCCAATCATGAATCCCTCCATCATGGCGGCAAGAAAAAACCTTCTGTTAAGCAGCAGGAAATCTTGAATGTGGACCCCAGTCTCATGATGAACAGCAAATCCCCACGATGCTGTGTTGGGTGTGTGGGCAAAGGGAGGGAGGTAAGTGGAGACAAGTGGACTAAAGTAAGAACTAAAGCTAGTGACAGATCAATGGACCAATCATAGACCTGTCGTCGTCAAATTTTTTTTCTGCTGGAAACAAATTTATGAGAGGTTAGCCTCTTGAGATGCTACATCTTGTTTCAGGAGGGTCCTCATGTCTGTATGGTTGTGGTGATAATTTTATAGAAGTATAATCAATGAAAGTCTTCCTGAAAATAAGAATTTATGAATTTATGGTAGTGATGAACTCATGGGTGCCCAGACCACAAGCGCATCCCTACCATATTTGTCTCCGTTAAGTATAAAAGTATTAATGGTAGGCCTCTTGAGATGTGACACCTCATTTTTTTAAGAGGGATCTCATGTCCATGTGGACCTAGAGATAGTTACTATAGATGTATCAACCATGGATAGGATAGAAAGATCATGCTAATGTCTACATTAACAGCATGTGGTAAGGTAGGTGGAACCAGTGTTGCCACTACCCAGGGCCTGGATCAGTCGAAGATGGCAATACTGAGGCAAATATTAGCCATATTAGCACTGAACGATTTCAGGAAAATATCTAATTGCGATTTTTCTGGCAGATTTCAATTCGATTCACGGTTTTCTTCAAATCAAGCTTTAGTGCAACATTCATTATGTTTACAGTATAGAAAACAGTAAGGAAATTAGTGATCAAAAGTACATAACACATTATTCATCATCTAATATTGATGATAAATAATCTGTTTTCATTATTTAAGGGATACTGCAACATCTACTGCTAAACAGAGGCTTTGTGTTGTTGACCTGCTTACCAGCACTTTCGTAAATGCAAATTACCTGCAAATTTGTAAAACAGTTGACACAACAGATCCTGGGTCAGTCAGGAGTGCTGCAAACAATTGCAGCTTTGGTGTTACATGATTATTTTGTCTAAATTCTGATTTTTATCCAAAAAGATATTGGGGGTTTCTTCCCTGAGCTCTTATCTGAACCTGACATGCCTGATTAACAGCTCAGGAGATATTTCACAAGTCTATCCAAGCAACAGCCCATATAAAGTGTTTGGGGAAAGCAGAACCTTCAAAAGCATTTCCAGGAGGTGATTAGACAGGTTCCTACTCTTTACTAGAAACTATATTCCAGGACTTTTCCAGGATGTGTCTGTCACACCCTTGAACTCAAAGTCGCTAGTTTTGGGCAGTCTTTGGAGAAAAATAAGTCCTTACTGGGGTCTGAAAAGTTGCTAAATCTAGCATCAAAGTCATATGGAAACACTGGGTAGGGGGACTTCTCTGGGGGAACATGCAAATTTGATTGGCTGGAGGCAGAGAAACTCTCCAGCTCAATTTCAACAGCTGAGAACAGACATGCAGGCTAAGCGCACATTTTTTTGTTGTTCAATTTATTTTTTGCATTCACTAACACCGAAGAGAGAAGCAGAGGGAGGATAAATCATTTTCCAGGACAATTCAAGCTTTTCCAGGACATTTAACTTTTTCTCTCATTTTCCATATGTTTTCCACCACTGGAAAATCGGTCAAACATTTTCCAGGTTTTCCAGGAAGCATGACAAACCTGTAAGATGATTGTTTGTCAATCACTTTCATTACGGGGCCAATCAGATTATGTATTAGGTGGGCACTGCTTCCAAAGAGTAAAGAACGTAACACACGCCAGTTTGCCAGTTTCAGTATTAATAATTAAATAATTAAATCAATCTGAACAAATGATTCAAGGGGCTTTTCCGCAGGGTGGGTATTTACTCACATGCACTATCACAAGTGTCAGAATACTTTGTCAATTGCTTCATTTGTGTGTCACCGTTTATCCCGTCTGCTTCTCTCTCAGCAAATGAACCTCTCTCCAATCTCCCTACATTACTTACTGCTTTAATTAAACACTCGAGCAGCAAGCATCCCTCTCACCTTATCTCTGACGAACACCGTCCTCGGCCCAATGACCACCAAAAAACCTGCTCAGTCAGAGTGAAGGCTGCACTGTTTTACCCTGAGCGCTAATAAAGGAGGAAATAACCTTTTACTCAGCTGGGTGACATTTCACTGCTGCTGCTATTGTGCAGAGAAGGCAAACTGTTCAGAGTGAAAGAGTTCTCATACTACTACAGCAGATATCTTTATAATCTGAAGCATTTGCCAGCGACTGAATATAAAGGTGAAATCCAGTAAGCTGTTTATTCCAGAAACTTGATTTAGATTGAATAAAAAAGGCATTTAGACATCTTGATATGATATGGTGTCTTCAATGTCTGAAATATTTCTGTCAGTTTGGTCTTCTAAACTTAATTTCGTGACCGTCTCCAAGACTTTCTCATAAATCTAGAAGACAACCCAATACAAAGGGTCAGCAAGGGATCATAGGCTGCGTTAGCATCTGTTTGCGTAGCTTCAACCTGCAGTTCCTGGTATTTAATGTAATGGGTCTAGACGAGGAAGCAGATGGATGTGCTCTCAACTGAAAGCATGCCTTTACACCAATTAGTTGTTTGATAATCCTGATTATGAAGAGCTTGATGATACTAACTGTTGCAGGTGTTTAACACGGTGTCGTCTGCATACAGTGCCTAAGTTTACATAAGAGCTTTAATTCCCCTTTAATTCAGGATAAAACTTAAATCCTCTTTAAAAAGATTAAAAACGACCTTGTAAACACCTAATTCCAAATGAAAATGACCATTCCGAATTCAACTCAATTCCGAAATAGGTGGCTGGTTTATTCCGATTTCAAATCCGAATTGAATTATTCCTCAATCATGTATACGTTCATTCCGCTTCATTCTGTGCATGCTCGTTCCCTTGTTCTGTCACGATGACGGGAACAGGATGGCTGCCCGAAGCAAGCGTTGGACTCGAGCCGAGATAATTTATTTAATTAGAGACTTAGAAGATTTGGAAATAATGAAAAGAGTGGATGGATGTAAGCATAAAAATGCGCACCTTTTTAAAGTTGTAGCATCCAAGTTGGACAAGGTTTCCGTGACAGAGACGCTGGAGACAATGGACGGGAGTTTGTTTTCTTCCAGTACACGTAAATACATCACATCCACCCCCCAATCAGAACCAACCTCAACCTCAATTCGGAATTACTATTTCCATGTTTACACGAAGGAGAACACTTTAATTCCGAATTATTTTATTCTGAAAACTTAATTCCAAATTAAAAAACATCACATAACAGTGGCCATTAAGACAAAAAACAACGGTTATTCGTATTTCCTTGAGTTTGCTGTTCTGGATATAAGGCTTAAATCATGATATGTCCATAACGCTTTATTGGCTTTTTCAAATACACACATGCACACAAACACAAAAAAAGACAAGATAAATGAAATGCACAAGGCTCTGTAAGCTTAAGGGCTGTGAGTGTCTGCCTGGCCAGTTTGATATCACGGCAGGTTTTAGCCAAGCCATGCAAGTCCCTCAAAATTTGCCCATCGCCACTTTCTCTGTAGCTTTTATTCAACTATTAGCTTCTATTACATCCCAGATTTATTCACTGTTCAGCATCCCTAAAAGTATAAGCACATGCCAGTAGCCTGTCTCCACTTTGCTTCACTCCTCTGAGGTCTTATGAAAGGCCAGAACTCACGTATGATATTGGATGAGAAGGCAGAGCCTTGATTCCCACCCACTCCCAAGCTAAGACAGTAATGAGATGCGAAGCCTGCTGCACTCAATATCCCAAATTAAAGTGTCTCCATGGGGCTTCTGTGGGAGAGTGGAGAGAGATAGCAACCTCCAAGAGGTGACTGTTTGGTGTGGAGGGATATTCTTCAGTTTTATGTTTGTGTGATGGAAGGAATAAGCTGATGTGCTTGATTCAATTACTGTGTCCTGGTTTTACATACCGACAAGACAAAGGAACCCTAACCAAAAGCCAGAATAGTCCAATCTCCAAATTTATGAGCAAATATCTGACTGTGGTGTAGACAACCAGGAGATATCCAGCTAATAAATATAAGGTAGTATCTTTAGATGCAAGAAGAGAATTAAAGAATCAAGTTGCTAGTTCAATTAAAACATTAAGCCATAAAACTTCCTATCAGTCAATCAATGAATCTTTATTTGTCTAGCCCCAGTTCATAACAAGAGTTATCTCAAGGTACTTTACATTAGAGCAGGCTGAAGCCATACTCTTTATTTCATATATACAAATATACACATTGATATATTTGTATATACACATACATACATCCAGAGATGTCTCCATCCAGACAGAGACAAAGGGACTAAAAATAAGAATATATGATGGCGACAAACCCATGGACGCCCAGATCATAAATCTGTCCTCATCACATTTGTCTCTGCTGAATAAAGATTCAATCAATCAATCTCTACCTGTATGGCATCATATTTGTCTGTGTCGATTATAAATTTATTAAAGGTAAGCCCCTTAAGATGTGGCATCTCATTTTCAAGAGGGACCTCATGTGTATATGGTTGTAAAGATAGTTACTATGATGTATAATCAATACAACCATGGATAGAGAGATCAATCTAATATTAACAATAACATCTATAACAGGGTTTCTGCAGAAATCAGACAGTCGAATTGAATCCTTTTTAATGCAATTTTCAAGCTATACTGAAAAATTTTTAATGCCATGACTGTGAGCTCAAGAAAAATTACATGTTTGTTTTTGTAAAAGATTATTTTTATATGAAAACTGTCCCTACAAATATCTCATCTTAAACATATTAGAACATATGGATCTGAGAGACAACTTCTACTACACTGGAGGGTGATCACTAGTTCCCCCACCTGGTCCAGCCCGCCAGCCACTTTCCAAACATCTGGCTTTACTACAATTGAACCCGAACGGCTAGAAACAAATATCGCAATGGTTCTGCATATTTACACAGATGCACATATCTGCTGAATCACAGTTTGTAATTATATATTATTATATTGTTATTATTATCATATTTTATTAAATATTTTTCTTGAAAACTACAGAAAGAATATTTAATGCCGCTGAGAATCAAATTTAATGATTTTTAATGTCATTTCAGGCCTTAATATTTGCAAAAACAATTTAATGACCATTAATGCCTTTTAGTGCCCTGATAAAATCCCTGTATAATGATCATAAACTGGAAAGAACTTATGTTGATTAATATAGCAGCTAGCTGAACTGCCATTTAAATGGTTTAACTGGTCTAAAGGTAGGAATTAGTGTTAATGATGTCATGTTGATGGTTGATGCACCTGGAGTCTACGATACCTTCCTTCTAGCTGCAGTTTCAGGCATTGAATGGTCCTTTTTGCTTTTGTAGCACACACATAGATATCAAAATTATTTTTAGTCTGTTAAATAAACAACTAAAAACTCAAAAAAGTAGCTCTAACGCCCATTTTTACCCACTCCTGGGCAGTTCAACAACATATATCTTGCCTGATTACCACTGTATGCAGATGATGGTCAGATTTATTTCCAAAGCCAAGCTGTAGATGATTCGGTCCACTTCTCAGTCACTATTCAAGCAGAACTTTCAAGTCAACATAAAAGAGAGGTCCTCGACATGCACACAAAAATATTCACATCATGGCTGACATGGCTGTCCTTTATGACCAAAAGCTCTACAAACTTCATAGAGCAAGAAACTGCAATACAATAAGAGGCTCTTCTGATCACTTGACAAAGTTCTACTCAAGACAGGCTGTACTTTACAGACAGATAGATATTGTGCTCAAGCTTAAGTGTTTACTAAGCTGCCCATGGCCAAGACTCTTTTCAAACATATGAGCTTTGAGCACTTAAAACACTGAATACTGAAAGAAACGGCAAAAAGAAAAATGTTCTGTGTAGAATCTCTTTTCACATATAAGAGAAAAAGTAGAAAAGTTGCTTACCTGAGGTGCAGGAGTGGAGTGATCCAATGAAAAGAAGCAGCAAGCAAAGAGAGAAAGAGAAAAACAGAACAGAAAAGATTAATTTCATATTTCAAACTTTGCTTACTCTGGAGCAATGAAAGATCAGCTTGCCAACAGTAGTAAAACCACATAGAAAAATGTGGCAGATGTTTAATTCTGGCCCTCTCAGCACCTTTGTTTTTTTAAGCAGTGTGCTTAACCAGCTGTTGCTGCTCTCAGATTTGTAAACAAGCGTTCAACAACCACCCACATCCTCATACCCTCGCTGAAGCTGCTATTAGGAAACACACGGCCTTAAACACCCCTCAACACACAAATAAGAGATGAATGAAATGATACACGCCAAATGCACGCGCAGAGCTGCCAGCGTTCGTGAGAACCAAACACTTCAAAGAGCGCTCATCTCCTCAAGCCCCTGATTGAACGACATCTTTATTTCTTTCACGCATTTGCTGTTATGTTCTCTTTTCCCTCCTTCCTCTTCCTCTCTCATGTTTTTCCTCTTTTCTGTGACCCAAGGCATGGGAATGAATCCTATAGAGATCCATTTAAAGCTTGGCAAGGCGACGCAATAGCATTGAAGGCATCTATTTTGCACGGAGATCAGTTAAGAGGTTGATTTTGCCACATTCACCCGAGGCAGGGCGTATATGCTCTTTATGATGTCTTATATTTGGAAAAAGACGATTAATTGGCGAATAAAATCTTGAAGGACAATATTTAAAGGGAAGTTACACATTTGAAAACCCTTTTAAGACAGATTGATAGCAGCTAGCACTAGCATTCGAAATCTTTTAAGGTCAAGTCACAGTCTAAACTTTAGTTTAGAGCATCAGGGGTCCAATTAAAAATTCAAATTACTCCTTAGCAAACATCTAAATCAGAAATGGGCATTTACTCAGTCATTCATTTATTGACAGAGAGCTTTCCGATCACCACAAACAAATCTCCGGTTCACCCGGAAGCAAATCAAGGCCCCCTGTTTTTCAGGCAGACCAGTTCTTTGGTCCACACTGAAGTTCTTGTGAGCTTTCACACTGCCCCGAATCTGACAAACTTTCTCAAAGAGACTTCGTTTGGTGCTAGCCAAACATGGGAGGCGTGAAAGTGACGTAAGAGTGTACTCTGCAATTCCGGACTGACCAGCAGGAATTCATTTATTACCTCTGCCAAGGAGATTATGTTTTTGCCAGCATATGTTTGTCCGTTTGTTTGTTAGCAAGATTATTCAAAAACTACTGAAGATGTTGGTAATGGCCCAACTTAAAAATTATTAAATTTTGGTGGTGATCCAGATAACCGCCATTAGCGAACAATCGTTTTTGCTCAATAACTGCCTAACTGTTAATGATATCAACATGATTCTGAGTGCTAGGTGTGGGTTTTCAGGGTCAAGGAATCATATTATGATGGTAACTTTATCAGCGAACTATTGCTTATATATATAACAGCAATATGTGAGCTACCTTGGCGGAGGTTTGCGGTTTGTGATTTCTAGTTTATTATTATTCATTTATTTATTTTTGTATGCTTTAGTATTAGGTATGTTGTTGCTATTCATATATCAATTTCAGAGTTTTTGGCTATCATAGAGCAACTTTATTTATTTATTCATTTTTTTTCTTTCTGTCTTTGGTTTGGTTCCTGAGATTTTAATATTTGTCCTGCCCTTTCTCCTTTTTATTTGGTCTTGCGTCATCTTCGTCTTGTTACTGTAATGTTTGTCTGTTCTACCTAAAAAAAATATCAATAAACACATAGTGGACAAAAAAAGAGAGTGTTTTGCATTATTTGGTGCCTTTGAAATCTAACTTGAACATTTCACATGGTTTATGGAGTTGTTCCACATTTTGGATACAGTGAATGATTCTTATGAATAACTCAAACGAATGCCTCTGAGCTCTGTGATGTAAGCGCCCGTGTTCAGTTTTGTTTTGTTTGACCGTCAAGTTACTCAACCTCTTCTGTCGCAGTAAACTTTGCACTTAATCCTCGAAGACATCCCCTCCTCCACTTCTCTCCATCTTCAGTAAATTTGTGTCTTGTAAGTAAGTGCCTGTACGTGGTGGTGGACAAGAGCGGTCTGTCCACAGGGAACCGGAGTGGAGAAATGGAAGAGGATGGAGAGGACAGAGTCAGCCAGCGGAAGAAGAGCACAAACCCAATTCACCTCCGAGGATAAGACACGGGCATGTGGTTTTTGAGCTGATGGTTGTCACGCAACAGCTGCACAACCCTCTTCCTTCTCTTTCTCTTCTCATCTCTTGCTCTGGTTGTTTTGGGAATTTGGGAAAGGAGGAGGACAGTGACCAAATACAATGTAGACTTTAGTGAATTGATTTGTTTAGTAATTATTATAGTTCCACAGGTGACTTTCTCCACAAAACAAACCACTGAGTTTTATTATTTCTATACATGTCAGCCTAAAAATGAAACAAGTCGTTATCATTTACCATCATGATATTGTCTTCATGCCTACATCCCCCTCTGTCCGCTGAATATATATTACAGCTTGATCAATATTTGATCATGTATGATGAATATGGTTTGAGGCTTCTCATACCATCAATCCATTTTTAATAGCTTTGATCCTCAAGCATATTGATTTTCCATCATTTACATTTGGATATGTACACATTTGCATAGAGGCTGGTCATAGATAGTGTGGCTTTCAGAGCTCTATTAGATATCACAACACAGTATGTTTTAAATTGATATATTGTTGAAGCCATTTTGTGTTAACCTGTAAAGTCTCATTCTTTAGGTGCTGACTACACCTTGTCCTTGAGTACTGAAAAGTTCCAAGTTTCCAAGATTCAAGGATTTGAAAAAGGAGTTTTGGTCCTGCTGTTTGGTCCCTAACAGGCACAAAAATCTTTAGAGAGGATACTGCTGTCCATACAGGGATTTCACTATTTTTAAAGTTGGGTTGTATGAGGTATATAACCCATAAGGTTAAGATTAACTGAAATGCAAGCTCAGCTGAGTTTTTCCCCATATGACAAGAAGTTAGCACTGCAGCTACCACAACCTGTGACTGGGGAAATAGTAGCAAATGTGTAGGGATGGGAATTAATACAACTTTATTAATACTGATGCTGTTATTGATTCTGCTTGTTGATCGGATTATTTAGCGATTCCATTTTCGATTCCTGTGATAAATAGATAATTAAAATTCTGACAGTGGCTTGTGAAAAAACAATAACAAGAACGTGATATCAAGCTGATCCCCCAACTGTAAATGAATGGAAACAGATTATTGAAGAGATTTATCTGATGGAAAAACTGACTCACATGATACAACTGCAACGAACCCAGATGAAGGACAAATGGAGAGTCTACAGAAATCAGAGCAGCGGCACTGGAAACTGAGAGACTTAACTGTAAGAATACTGAAGGATGAAGCTGAGTTAATGTTGTTGACTAATTATTTTCATCTTAGTTTTTATCAACAACCTTCTTTTCCCTGACAAAAACGAGACAGTAACTAATAAAAACAAGGGCACATGGACAAAAACTAAAACGAAATTAACTGAAAAATAAAACTAGACAAATGTTTGACAGAGACTTAATCCAATCAGACCTAATTTGGTCATGTAGAAAGTAGGGACAATTTAGGAATATATCCAATCACAGCTACTTTGGTTGTGTGGAAAGGTTGGATGAGTCAAGAGGGACATCCAATCACAATTGCCTTAGCGTTGTGGTGGCAGGATAAGTTGGGGAGCGATCCAATCAGAACTTTTTGTTCATTTCACACAAAAGTTGAACTTGTTTCTGTTAATTTATACATCCAAACTTTACTTGCATTCAATAAATGGTTATTAGATGTTTCATTTTATCCAAGTGTAAAACATGACTACAGACATTCAAGGAAACATAAAAAAACGCCTTACCCTTTACACTTCATATTTTAGTCGACTAAAGTTACAGTAGATTTCGTCGACAAAACTGTTGTGAAATTTCATCAACTAAAGCTAGACTAAAATTAAAACAATTTACATGACTAAATTAAGACCAAAACTAAAAGATATTTTAGGCAAAACACTATAACTAAATTAAAAAATGCGGTCAAAATTAACACTGGGATGAAGTATCTATGTACAGCTTATGAAGAGGAAATATTTCCCCTTTGTTGTAATGAGTGTTGTTTTCATGAAAATAAATAAAAAAATAAAGAGTTAATAAAAAAAACTACAAAAACTGAGCACAAATGTCCACTCTGACTCCAAGGTTGACTCTTTAAATTTTGGTCCTGGTTAGTACGCCCGCAAAACATGATAAGGGAAAATATCTTTAATAGTTAAATTACCAAAAGCTACCCATTTAACAAACTCCAAAGTCTAATAACATCCATCTTATCAGCAAAATGGGACCTTTAACTTTCCTTAAGACATTCTTCAAAGATGGCTACCCTTCAGTTTTATGGCTTCACATTCTGCATCATGTGTTTAAGGGAAAATAAAGGCAGCAGACTGTAAACTGAAATCGGGCGTTTTTGGCGCCGCAGACATGATGTGTGTGACTCCACCACCACGACCTCCATCTCCACTCCACAGTCTGTCACATGAGCAGCACCTTGAGTCATTTACACTGCTGCAGACAAAGGCACTGACGTGTTTTGGATGCTTATAAAGCATATCCGCTTCTTCAAGTAAACACTTCAGCTCTCTCCTCCTCCAGCCTCTCCTCATTAACCTCCACTCTCAGCTCTGGAGGAATGTCAGCCACTTCACACATACATCTCCTCACATACACAGCAGTGGTTGGCATTTAAATATCAACGTCGGAGCACATATCTTAAGTCTTTGAGGTGCTTGAAATGCAGAGTACACATGAAAGATTGATCCGCGCGGTGCTGAGAAGATGTGGTGCAGAGGGTCATGGGTTAACACAGCTTAAGTGTATGTGCTAAAGGAGTGGAAAGACAAGGTCAGGATTATCTTCTACATCAAGAAAATGAAATTGTGAGTGGTTGCATGTACTCTGTTTATTATCAATTTATGTTAATTATTTGAGGCACTTTGAGGAGTGCGATGGTTGAAGGCAATACAAAATTTGTGCTACTGTTCCTGTTTTACAACTTATTTTTGAATGAAGTTGGGACGCTGTGTAAGACATAAATAAAAACAAAATACAATGATATGCAAATCCTTTTCGACCTATATCCAATTTAATACCGAGCAAAAACAAGGTATTCAATGTTGAAATTGATAAACTTCATTGTTTTTTTTGCAAATACTGACTCATTTTGAATTTGATGCCTGAAACACGATCCAAAAAAGCTGGGACAGGGGCAACACAAGACTGGGAATGTTGAGAAATGCTCTTGAAACACCTGTTTGGACCATTCCACAGGTGAACTGGTTCACTGGAAACAGGTGAGTGTCGTGGTTGGGTATAAAAGGAGCATCCCTGAAAGGATGGGGCGAGGCTCCCCACTTTGTGAACAACTGCAAAAGATTTAGAGAACCCAGAAAAATCTCTGCATGCAAGCAGCAAGGCCAAAACTAACACTGAATGCCCATGACCTTCAATACCTCATAGGGGTCTGCAATAAAAAATAACATCATTCTGTAAAGGATATCACCATGTGGGCTCAGGAACACTTTAGAAAACTGTTGTCAGTGAACACAGTTCATCTCTAGATCTTCAAGATCAAGTTAAAACTCTACCATGCAAAGCTAAAGCCAAATACCGGCAACACTAAGAAACGCAGTCGGCTTCTCTGGGCCTGAGCTCATCTAAGATGGACTGAGGCAAAGCGGAAAAGTCTGCTGTGGTCTGTTGAGTCCACATTTCAAAATGTTTTGGGAAATCATTGACGTGGTGCCTCAGCTAAAGAGGAAAAGGACCATCCAGACTGTTTTCAGAGTTCAAAAGCGAGCATTTGTATGAGGGTGTGTTGGTGCCCATGGCATGGGTAACCTGCTGAAAGGTTCATACAGCAACATGTCATGCCATAAAAGCAACATAGCTCAATTCGGCAAGACAATACCAAGCCACAGTCTAGACCTGTTTCACACTGAAAATGTGTGGTGCGTTATGGAGCACAAAATACCATAACAGAGCCCCTGGACTGTTGAGCAACTGTAGATGTAAATCAAGCAGGAATGGGAAAGAACTCCACCTACAAAGCTTCAACATTTAGCGTCTCAGTTCACAAATGATTGTTGAATGTTGTTATAAGGAAAGCTGATGTAACACAGTGGTAGATATGTAGGGCCCATAAAATCTGTGTTGTTTTTCCCAAATTCTATTTTACTTTGTCCCACATTCTGTTTGTTCCGTTTTTATTTTTGGAGAATTCGTATTTTAGTTTTTTACGCAAATTTAACTCCGAGACACTGTATAAAGTAATGAAATATAATCACTACAATAATAATAATAATAATAATAATCATTGGTAAAGTGCTCTGCCCTGTAGTTTGGAGTTAGCCGGGAGTTTCGTAGCATCTTTGCCGACTTAGCCGGTGTCTCAAGTGGTCGCTTCGACATGTTTGCATTGTGAGGGGAGGAGGAGGGGAAGTCAAGCGTGCATTGTCCCCAGCCTTAGTGACCCCCTGGGAGCATTTTCCCAAGAGATACATTTCTTTTTATTCCAGAAAAAAAGCTTGTATGTAAAATGTCGGCCATTTCTGTGATATTCCGTGTTTTATGTCCAATTCCGTGATTCCGTCTGTGATTCCATGATCACAGATTTTAAAGGGCCCTAGACATGCCCCTGTCCCAGCTCTTTTGGAACATATTTATCAGTTTGAACATTTAATATCTTATCTTTGTGTTGTTGTGGTTTGTATCTTAGAATAATCTGAAGGCGAAAGTCAATACTCCTTTGTATTTCCTGACTTATTATGAAAGACCTATCCATTAGCTAACAATGAAAAACCAAGGCTCAGAGTCATGTGACGACGAAAGTATTTCACGCATGAATATTTGCTCCTACTTTGTTCTTTCTTAAAACAAATTGAAGAACTAGAAACATCACTTCCAGCAAATGTTGTTTTGAAAGTCAAAAATAGTTTCGACTGCACATCTGACAGTCGACTAGAAGCAAAATCTTCAAAAACATCCCTGGGGAGCTCTAGCTGCTTTTTTGTGTCTCACTGACTGCATAAACTGACTTTGAAGAACTACACAGGACTTTAGAGGCTCGTCTCTGCTGCTGTTACTGTTTGAGCGGCAGAAAATCTCCCCCTGCTTATTCAGGACTTTAGAAGGAGAAACTGCGAGAGCCAGTTCGCGGCCGCTCGGGGTGCAGCTGCCCGGCTTGACAGTTGAAGTTTTCTCCCACCCACAATGCACCAGCCGGCCGAGCCAGCCGACCTTTCAGCTGCGAGGTCGCGCCTGTGACCGTCACACGCTCCCACTGCGCCCTCGGACTGGTGTTAGCAGCAGCTTTAGCGGTTTGTTGTTAGCCTGGGGGCAGAAACGGAGAGCTATAAATAAACCAGAGCTCTGGTTTTTGAATGTGTGGTTGTGAGTTTCTTCTGTAAGCCGAGGCAGAAGACAAACAAAGACCCAGCAGCGGACTCACACGATGAGGCTGCAGCAGCGTGTGGGTGATGGAGGGGAAGACAAAGTGCTTTGTGCATCGCCCTTGTTGTGCGGAGAGATGACATGTGTCTAAACTGTGGCGGTGACATCACTTCTTGGCAGGTGGCCCTAGGGAGACCGCCGTGCCCGCGACGTATAGGCTCGTCCAATCACAAACTGAGCCTCTGTATCCGTGTCTCTGCAGGCGTGTGTGTGTGTGTCGTGCTGTGACCAGGTCAGTCAGCACATGCCTCCCACAGCGAGTCCTTAATCAAACAGAGGGAGGTCAGCCCACAAGAAGAGCACAGCGGGTGTACCTGTGTGTTTTGACATATGAGTCTTCTCATCTTCGTCCCGGCCTAATTCACCCTTTTTGATGCTAATGTGTGACCGAGTCAAGCAAAGCCACTGGATCTGAGATACTCAGATATTCATAGAGTGCTATTGTAGAATAAAGAGGCCCAAATTGATCAAGAACTGGTCTTTTATGGTCAGTTCTTGATCATGAAAGACCAGAGCTTGTAGTCACCAACTCAGCCACCTGTAGTTAATACCTTACAGCCTCTAGCATCAGCTTCTAGGGCTGGGAAATATATTGATTAAATTGATTAAAAGGAATTATTTTGTGCCCAAGATTTAAAAATAAAAAAATCTAGATCTAGTTGTTGCAATGTAGGAAAATATAATTACTGAAAATGTACAGTTTTCATGATAGTGGGCTATGTCAGGTTTTGCACAAGCATATGTTCAGGCAATCAGAGAATAAATATCGATCAGATGTTTCCAAATTAATATACTGTGTTAATGTAGACATGCCTTCATAATCAACATTTTATGACAAAATTACAGCATGCATTTTAACTACAACAGGGAAAGTCTGTTTAGTCTTATCATATTTTTTAGTTTTATTTTATTTATTATTGTTTATAACATAAAAGTCAAACTTGATCCATGTAATTTTTGTGTCACTTGTAGGGTTTCTTTATTTCAAGGGAAAAAAATTGATTACAATCGTACATCGAGTTTTGTGGAAAAAAAAATAGAGGATTTTATTTTAGGTCATATCGCCCAGCCTAACGAGCTACATAAACAAGTCAGGCATGACGTTACGACCACCTGCCACCCTGACTGGCTGAAGGATATCTATGTATCTGACACTTTCTATCAGAAACAGTATTAGCAATTAGCAATTTGAGTAAAAGTAGCTCGTCTGTTGGATTTTGTTTCTGACGTGCATCGATGAGCCTGTCACCACTGTTCCTTCGTTAGACCACTTTTGATAGATACTGACCACTGTTGGGGCGTTGGTGGCGCAGTCTGATAGTGCGGTTGGTCGGGAATTGGAAAGTTGCAGTTTCAAGCCCAACTTTGGCTTCCACATGACGATGTGTCCTTGGGCAAGACCGTTAAACCCAAGTTGCTCCCACTGGTGCGTCAATGGCATGTAAATGGGCATGACAGGGCATGACTGAGTTAGCTGATACTGATGGACAATAACCTATCCTTTGACCACAACATAACTGACATCCATACACGTTCACAGCAGAAGCTACATGCTACATGCTCTCCATTGCCCCCCATCTTCTGTTTCTACTGTACAAGAACATAATCCAACCCATCTTGATGTTTTGTCCCCTCACTTTCTTCACCATGCTGTCTGTCTCCAACAAAAGCAAGCTCAACAAAATCACACAAAGCCTCAAAAATAATCCACACCCCCACACCCAACATCTAAGAACTCAATGACAGAGCACTAGCCCGCCTCGGCAGAACAATAGCCATGGACACAGAGCACCCCCCCTCAATACCCACTTTAGACTTCTGCCCTCAGGTCGCAGGTACAGGACATTGAGATGGAGAAGGGCACGCTTCAACAAAAGCTTTGTACCATCTGCCATCTCCATCCTCAACAAAACAACCCACTGATTACTGATAAGATACGTATCCCGACACTGAGGCCGCGATACGACATGTACCCTGATACACGTAAATTGTGAACTGCACTTTTAACAGAATTCCTGAAAACTTTTGTTTTTTATCACAAGAAGAAAAAGAACAAAGATGAGTTTTAAATGACTCCACAACGTAAGAAACTTAAATTCAGGTCCTCAAAGATGGTAGACCTAAGTTGAAATCTGGAACATGTGCTTCATCATGTAGCTTGAAGTCTACTTTGACCTGTGCCATTGTTAACATTACCCAAAGTGTAATGATAACAACTGTCAAAACACTGAGGCCGTATCAGTTCTGTTGAATCCGTATCAATTTACGTATCCCCAAGGAGTGCATGACGATATTGCATGATGATATTTTGTTGTATCGATTCGATATGTTGAGCACAGGCCTACTGATTATTGCGTCTCTCCTGATGTAAATCTCTTGGATAAGTGCAATGTGTGTTCTATGTTTCCTAAATGTATGTCTTCTCTCGTTCGACAGACTGTGAAAACAAATTTTCCATTGGGACAATAAAGTTATCTATCTATCTATGGATAACTGCCATAGAAACTCCAACCATCACTAAGTGAATGTGTGAGCAAATGGGTGTGAATGTGTGGATGTGACCTGTGGCGTGAAGCTGCTTTGAGTAGTCAAAGACTAGAAAAGCGCTATATCAGCTCAAGTCCATTTATGGGGAACACCCCACAAGAGCTGCAGTTTTGGAGATGCTCTGACTCAGATGCCTAAACACTGGAATTTGGTCCTCGTCAAACTCCATCCAATCCTTAAAAAAAAAAAGGCATGCTTGAACACACATTTTCCAAAATGCACAATATTTTTGAAACTCTGAAATATATGATTAGTGATTTGATCCCATTGTAGATCAGAAAAAGCATGATTGGGACATCCCTAGTTTTGTAATACATGAGATTGAAGCTGTGTTTTGGCGTGACATACATACCAGGGATGCTAAAAGAAAAGCCATTTTGTAAAGATTTTAAGAGGTGCATGAGAGCAGCTGAGGTTTTTAGAGTGATGGAGCCGTGTGTGTGTTTGGGAGTTAAAGTGATGGAGAGAGAAAGCCTGATGTGTGTGTGAGAGAGATATAGTGCTGGCGGTAAGGTGAAAAGGATAAAGACAAAGCAGAGTAAAGGAAGAATAAAAGCAGCAGGGGGAGCGGGGTCATGACGCCTTATGTAATTTACAGCTCACTGTTGTGTGCTCTGTGTGGGAAACTTATCTCCTTTACGAGCTTTGACATGAACACCCATAAGTTAAGTTGGTATTTTAGGAGTTGAACAATGTTTAGCCTGACGTGACCTTAGCATAGACTTAAAATACACCAAAAACAGCGTGATGTGTATCTCTTTCTGAGAAATGACAGCTAAAATAAAAGGTTAGTACAGAAGGTTATAATGGCTCTGCAGTAAAACCCCCACACTGAATTTTGTACAGCAGGATACGACAAAAAACAACCCAGATATTCAAATTATATTATTATTTCATACTTCAATCATAGCCTGAAAAGGATTAATAATGTGACTGAATATTAGAGTTAGATTAAGTTCTAATAATGAATGTGGCCATTTCGCGTATCACGTGATATTTACTTTTACACATATCGCCAATTTACTGATAAAAGGTAGAATTTTTCCGACACTGCAACAAATTCATTCAGGTCCCCAAAGTCTAAGAGCATATTTTTAAGTATACTGCCTAAAAAAAAAAGGAAAAATTGAATTTTGGCAAGCCAATAAACCCCTCTGTTTCAGCCCTGCACAGAACAGACTGCTTTGGTCTCGATATTCATGACCATATACTGAAGAAAGGTATGATGTTTACTTGATTGCAATAAGCTTATATAGGTCTCAGATGTCCAAGAGCAATGTTTAAACTGTCTTGCCGAAAAACCACTAACATATTTCATTTTGACATGCCAATAAACACCTCTGTTTAAGTGCACAGAACAGACTACTTTATTGTCGACATTCATGAACATATACTGACAAAAAGTACCATTTTTACTTGATTGCAACAATTTCACACAGGTACCTGATGTCAAACAGCATATTTTAAAGTGTCTTACCTAAAAAAAACAATAACCTTTCACTGTGGAATGCCTATGAACCCCTAAGTTTCAGCCCTGCACAGAAAAGAATGCTTTAGTGTTGATCTTCATGACCATATACTGAAGAAAGGTACCACTTATTACTGAATTTCAACAAGTTTACACAGGTCCCAGAAGTCCAAGAACACAATTTTTTAAGTTCCTTTCCAAAAAACACACACACATAATTAATTTTTGGCATTCCTATAAACCCCTTTGTTGCAGCCCTGCATAGAACAGACTGCTTTAGAGTAGATCTTCGTGACCATATACTGATGAAAGGTACCACCTTCTGCTTAATTGCAACAAATTAACACAGGTCCTAAATGTCAAGACCAAGTTATTAATTGTCTTGCCTAAAATCACTCACATATTTTTTGGCATGCCAATAAACCCCTCTGTTTCAGCTCTGCAGGAAACAGACTGCTTTAGTGTAGATCTTTAAGGTCACGTAGCTTTAAAGGTAGAACTGGGCTCTAATGTCTACTGTGCCTGTAAACACATTTCTTGGTGTGTTTTTTTCCGACTGAAGCCAGCTTTTGGCCAAACAAACCCCTGAATAAGGGACTATCGCCTATCTGGGTAGGTGGCCTAGGAATGACATCATTGGGTGAAATCAAGCTGTTTGAAAACAATCCTTCTGAAAGGTGGAGCAAGTAAGAGAGGAGGAAAAGGGAATTTTTTATGTTTGAGGGTACAGATGGAGCCACTTTAATTTTACCCACTTTCCTGAACTGGGTCTGACTGGTCCCTGACTGGAAAGTGCCGGGACCTGCACCCTGTTGTGACTGTCGTGAGATTCCTGGTGATGCCTTTACAAATGCTACTCCAATAAGGGCAAAGGTTAAATCCCACTGGATGTGTTCTTATCAGGGAAACACAATCTCATGGGGACATTTGGCAATTGCATGAATGGGCATGTTTATGGTGGAGTTTAGGCACTACCACAGAGAAGTTGGGGGACTCCTAGTGGCTGGAACTTGGCTGGAAGTTGGCAGGCATTTGGCTGGAAGGGGAAAATTGAAGCGGCTGCATCTGTATTTGTAGACCGGCAATGGACACATATTTTTGTGCATAAACCACTAATATTGTAAACATTTGTCACTTTTAACGTGACACAATTGCTTCAAAAATGTAATAAGAATATATAACCAACTGGCCTTTTACAGGTATGTTATACTTGTGGTCAGCAGAATTTTTGTATCATAAGTCTCAATATATTTTGACACTGACAGGATGGAAAAAAAAACATTTTCCATCAATACAAAGCAACATAGTAAGCTGTAAATGCAGACTGCTGCGTCATAATTACAATTTAATACAATACAATTACATAATTTTCCATCTCATGTAATCAAGATGCCTGAAAACAACATTTATTGCACTGCTGTATGTTCAGTAAAAGGAGTTAAGGGTTTGCCACAGGCTCTGTAATACTGATTAATAATAAATGTTTAATGTAGCCGTCACACTGCCTATAGATAACATGAGCTGACATCCAATTTATACCAAATAGGCTCACATTTGTTGGAATTTTTCACAGTAAGACATTGAAGAGTAGCCTGGAAATGATATTTTTATGTGCTGTATTTCTAAGTTTGTCCTTTTTTCTTGTCATGTGACCTCAGTGTCCTCTCTGCAGACGGTTGTTGCTCCTCTGTGGCTGTGACCAACAGCTCCAGAGCTGAAATACTTTCAAGACCTGTTATGTTTTTTTCTGCAGTGTGAGTTTTCCAGGGTCAGAGCTGAAAAGCAGGGAGACACCAGGGTACAGATGGCCAGCGGGTAACTGACAATAGAGGGAGAGAGGGAGAGAAAGAGAGTGAGACAGAGAGAAAGAGAGAGAGACAGAGAGAAGGAAGAGAAATGCCCTTGACCTTCACACTGACTCAACAGTGGGTTTGGTGCTCACACGCTATACAGGAACATCCCAGACATTTCACAACACACACAGTCACATTGACATACATTGTATTTATGGACCACAAATTAACCAATTAAGTACATTCTAGGTGATCTAATCAAACAGACATAACACCACATACATCTTTTCCCATATTTTGCATTAAATACACAGGTACTTCCTACAATTAGCTCATATAATAACTCTAATTGAATTTAATTAAGTCTCAAAGGCACTTTTTCTTGTTTACAGAAATATTAGCCTCCTGGTGCAGTGAGTTAGCGTTTAGCACTTCCTGGTTCCCAAGCCTGAAAGTATATAAGATCTAAAAGATTTTGATGTTTAACTAGAAATAATAAAATGCTTCTGATATTTGAAGCGCTGTTGTGTGTTTATAACGATGGTTGCTAACGGACTGCTAACAAGGACTACAAAAATGGCTGGGGTCCTGACGGCAATCATTTCTGGTTGCTGTTTTTAATAATAAGTTATCTATGCACTATTGACGTAACCATGAGGACCAAAATTACTAGGTCATTAGATAAAGAGGAAAAATCCAAAACAGGAGGTCACAACAAGAAGTTATTCACTGGAAATATTGCAGTTGCTTGTATGTTGCGATGTTGTAGTTTCATAATAGATTTCTACTCTCTCCAATTACATTTAATAAAAAAAAAATTGTGAAAAGTAGGCTGGTTTGTTAAGATTATTATAAGGTGCAGAACAAGTAAGTTTGATGATATTTAGTTTGCTGCAGATTTATTGTCAGCAATGATCCAAAACACAGCAGGTATTTAAAAAAGTCCTTTTTACAATTTCTGTCTGACATTAAAACAAATTTAAAGAAAAGAAATATGGATCCTAGTCACTGAGCTGGACTGGTTTTTAATTGTATAAGATCATAAATTTAGTGGACCAGAAAGTATAAGCAACCAAATGTTACACATTTCTACAGCTCAAAGCAAACATAAAAACAAATTTACCTTCCTCTTAGCCAGGATCTCCCTCATATTCTTCCTTAGTGCTTGTTTTTGTCCCAAAAGAGTACTCATGATGGGACAGCTAGAGCACCGAAGTATAATTTACTGTAAAACCACCTTAATGTAAGACAAAGGGATTGGATCGCATTCATGTGTTTTTGTTTTAATAACAATAAACAACAGACAAAAGAACAGAACAAAAAAGAGAGATTACAATAAGCTGTTTTTTTTTTTTCTTTAAACAAAAGTAAATTGTACTTTGGTACCCTGGCTGACGATCCCCTTGTCTTCATCCAGTTCATTTGGTTTGACTTTTACCTGAAAAACTGTTCTGAAGTCTGTGGTCTCCCAGGTTTTTAAAAGCTAGACTTGAAAACTGTTTTCTGGGTATCCAGCCCTTGGCGTGGCAATAATCAGGGGAAATGAGTTGATAAAAGTTCCCTCCAAACACTGAGCATGTATGGAAAAATGGCAGACAAGACAGTTTTTTAAATCAGGTTTTAAACATGGTTATTTCTGCTGTTCAAAAAAGGCGTCTTAATATAGACTCTAATGGGGATTCCTTTGCTTTGGAGCCAGCCTCTAGTGGACACTTGATGAACTGCAGTTTTTTTTAAACTCCCACCCTGGCTTCATTGTTCATATTGGATGTAGTCAGGTGAGTAAAATTAAGTCCTTCATGACCAATTCATTTTAATTTCTCACAACATATAATGTGATTTTCTAGTAACTAAATCAACCCAGTGTTGAAACGTATTTCTGTAACAGGTTATTGAACGTGTTGTCAAGAATAAACGTCCATAGAATTGAAGAAAACTGCAGCTTCCCTTTCATGTCCCTTTTTTCTACCTGCTTGTAAGAATATCTATCACACACCCTGCCGTGCATTAAGCGCTCGCTCTGTGTGTGATCTGTATGTGCAGTCTAAACTCCCCTGGAGCGATCTCCTCCCCGTGTGGGCTTGATACGTCGACACAGTGTGCAAAGATTTTTCATTATGACGTTTAGAACAGAGCTTTCAACATTAATGCCCAGGATAAAATCAATGTTTGTGCTGTTGTACTGAAAATATAACAAGCTACGTGCATTTGTTTCCTGCAGCTGTGCTTTGAAGAGCAGAAATATATCCATCAAGGCCGCTTTGTACTGACAACATCCCATCATCAGTCTTAGAAACAAACTTTAGAAGATAACAAAACCATCGAGGGTGTTTCTCAACATGTCAGTTTTTCAATAGACATCTCTGTCATCATACAAACATTAACAGTGTGTAGTCACATACACTTAATCAAAGTATTATCAGCCAGTTAGGCACTCAAATGTAACACAAATGCCTTCAAATCCAAATCTGATTGATTGTTAAATTAAAGCTCCCATGGTAGCTTCTTAGTGGGCTATAAAACAGACTGAAATCAATAACAATGTCTCTTTAGGGTGTGCGAAAGTGATTCAGACAATCAGCAACAGGGCTGATCAGTAATTCATAGTGCTCTTTGAAAGTTGTTTATGCTGTCATGGAGTAGGTGTCCACATCTATTTCAGTTTATCAAAGAGGGATCCCATTACAGCCACTACAGAAGTGTTCCAGTTATGGACCAATCAAGACCCAGTCAAGGGAAGTGGGGAAAATTTCAGATTCCATGATCTGATACGATTAAAAAATTCCCTGCTGGAATACTTCAGTCATAATCCGGCATTTAAGCAAAGTGGTAGCGTACTATCACTACGTAACACTAGCGAAGTGTTAGTTTTTCTTAAAAAGACTCCAATTAAAAACAACAAGTGACCAGCAGAGACAGGTGGAGCAACTTGTGAGCGAAAAGTCGACACTTCACCACTATCACCACAGGCGGTGAGCTTATAAACAACATAAGCACCAGAACTTCATATGTGATTAAAAGGGTAAACAAAGCATCTTGTGGACTTTGCTGAACACAGGAGAAACTGTGTTAATTAGTGCAACAAAACCCCCCCCCCTTTCATCCACATCATAATGTTATTTTTTAGGACAAACAGGCTTCTACACAGCAAATTGAGAAAATACAATTTTGGAGTTGACTGAATTTCAGAGAGGGTTAATAACACTCTAGATGGAATCAAACCCACTTAAAATTTACTCTCAGATGAAAGAGATGGTGTCAAAAAAAAGTCAAGTTAAAAGTTATTTACAGACGCAACCACTTAAAACGTCCCCACTTTCCCTGACAGGACTGTGATAAGCCTGCA
This sequence comes from Cetoscarus ocellatus, assembly GCA_037902135.1. NCBI lineage: Eukaryota > Metazoa > Chordata > Actinopteri > Labriformes > Labridae > Cetoscarus > Cetoscarus ocellatus. Next base: position 270,325 of record JBAMNC010001188.1, read on the forward strand.
CACCCTGACAGTCATGGATTGTAAACTCTAGGCCATAATTGGGTGAATTTGTGGAGTAAAGTTTGTTCCCAGTTAATTTGGCAGCTGATTTACTAACCAAGAAAAAGGCTGAGGCGATGTCATCTTGTGAGGGAAACACCATCTCATGGAGGCATCCAGCAAATGAGCGTTTTTGTTAATGGGTTTTAGGCACAACCTCAGAGGGGTGGTGGGGCTTCCCGTGGCTGGGAACTGGCTGGTGACTGGCTGGAAGTTGGCAAGGAGGGGGAAATTTAAAAGGCTGGATCTGCCAGCCACAAAGAGACAAACTAGACAGGAAAACAGTAATGAAAACCATCATAAGAACCAACATTATGATGAAACAATCCAAAAACAATCTAAAAAATGTCAAAATATAATAAAGCAGAAGGCTCCAGTTAGCGTATTGTGTAGAACTTTATAAATTAAAAAAAAGAGAGAAAAATGATGTTTCAGTAAATTAAATCCAGAGGTGTCCACGTAGGCGCTTTACCTCTATACTAGGGCTGAACAATATATCGTTATCAAATCGATATCGAGATATGAGCATTCAAGATATTAATACCGAAAGACAACAATATAAACAATATAGATTTCCCCTACGCTAAAACTGCACTTTCCACATTCTTTTGTATTATGATGTTTTTATTTTTCCAAAAAATGCTTGGTTTTCACTGAACCCATCGTCGTATCGTATCGTATCGATATCGAGATATCTGGCATGAATATCAAAATATGAAATTTTGTCCATAACGTTCAGCCCTACTCTATACTTCCATTATCTACACCGCCCATCCCTTTCGGGGTGGCGGGGTGGCTGGAGCCTATCCCAACTGATATTGGGAAAGATGTGGAGTACACCCTGAACCGGCTGCCAGACAATCGCAAGGCCACATAAAGAGACAGATGAGAATTTGCACCCACACCTAAGGGCAACTTGGCCTAATGAACTAATGTGTTTTTGATCTGTGGGAGGAAGCTGGAGCCTGCAGAGAACCCACGCATGCACAGGGAGAAGATGAAAACACCACACAGAATACCTCTGACCGACAAGGGTTCACACCAGCAACCTTCTTGCTGTGAGGTACTTGCACTACTCGCTGCACCACCGCGCCGCCCTAACTCTGAACTTTTCACTCTTAACTCTGAACCTGCAAGTGACACTTCAGTCCTCCTGCCCTTCCTCCATTATTGACAATCACCAACACATGCGACAAGCCCATGGTATGACAACTGCAGTGCATCTTTTTTTTTCATTTATGTGCTATAATCATACATGATATCTTCATTTCAGCTTTTTTACACATCAATATAGAGCAACTAAATACAACGATGTTAACACTTTGCGGTGTTAACATTTAAGTAGTTAAAACATATAATGAGGGAGTGCATTTCTTACACTAAAGTGCCTCTAAAAAGTCACTCTGGTAAGTGTTACAAATTTTTAAAAAGTGTCAACAATTACACTTGATGAGAGTTAAAGCACCAACTCTCCAAAAAGAGTGAAAGCAACACTGTGTGGTGAGGACCCATAAACACACTCAAGAAGTTTTAATATTAACTCTGACAGTGTTAAAGGATAAGTTCGGTTTTTTGACACCTGGACCTTATTTTTAGGATTAAATACGCTCGTAGACTCACCCAGACAATTTTGGCGGAGCTCGGAGCCGTTTTCGAGCAATTTAGATCCATCCAACGGCATTTTTTCTTATGCCATAGTAGCAGACGGGGCCAGAAATCGAAGCCCCTAAATTAGACATTATCTGGTGCGAAACTCGCTCATTTCAGCTACATTTTATAAATGAATGGCCAGTGTTATCACCATGTCAGCTCAACTTTGTTGTTATGGTCATCCGGGGCTTTACAAGGATGGGTAACTTTTGGTGACGTCATAGACAAGAACATGAGTAGAGCTGCTGTTGTTGCTAGGCTACACGGCTACACGGCTATTTTTGTGCAACATGGTGGAATATTTATCCGATGTAGAAGTGTCTGATGACGACTTTGAGTATAATGGATGCCCGTATCGTTTTGAGCCAGAATATACCGACGAGGAGCTATTTGAAAGGAGGATGCAGAGGGAAAGAGCCGAACAGCTGGCCAGAGAACAAGCAACCACTGCACAGCCACGAATGGGGGCTAACTGGTGGTGTTGTTGTGGACGTTGCACGGCAATGGCAACAGAGGAGGAGTGCCTTTGCTGCTCAGAGTGGGACTTGAGACCAGAGGAAACACGTATTGATGCCCCCCAAAATACGATTTCTGGCCCCATCTGCTACTATGGCATGAGAAAAAACGCCGTTGGATGGATTGAGTCTACGAGCGTATTTAATCCTAAAAATAAGGTCAAGGTGTCAAAAAAACGAACTTATCCTTTAATTTGTTGATGTAGTTAATAACAGTTAACAGGCCTGTCAATCAAAATGTGATTGGCCAAAGACACAAAGATGCAATAAAGACAGCAAAGTTAATGGTTTCAGCAATTACTCCTAAAAGTATTCAGTAATAACCTGCATTTTTATTACCTAATCGATGTTCCAAATTAAAAATCTTTAATGATGGTTTTGAGTAAAATCTCTTTTGTTGTTGACGCTCATAACAACCCAAAGAAAACCTGAAACAGATGTTAGAAGTAAGAGGACTCCACTTAGTGATTCAGAGCAGTAATACCCTTTAATGTACGTCTAAATCTCAAAGCTTCTTCTTACTGCCAGTAAAGAACACCTCCCTTGACGTTAAAGTGACAAAACATGCAGAATATGACAATATAATCCTCCCTGAACCACCTTAATGACATAATAACACTTCCTGGATTTCTCCGTGTCTTTCTAACACTTTAAGTTTTCCCTTGAGCCTTGTTCAGGACCCATGTGCCAGACAATCCTCAAAGGTTCACTGCTGCTGTGGAAAAACAGCCTCTGCTCCCCCATGTGTCTCTGTGGTAACCTGTGGGTGCTCTCAGGGGTTTGACGAGTCTCTGAGGTTGAGTAAGAGCTAGCAGAGCGTGGAAACAAAGAGCAACAGGACAAATCAATGCAATGTTGGAATCGCAATCCCTCAAATATGAGAGAATATGATGGTGAAATCACGGAAGCCAAAATCCATCTTTAAACATGAATGTCAAGTCTGTAAAACTTGTGTGCAAACAGCTTATTATCCTAAACGGAGCCTTGATGACGGAAAAAAACAAACAAAACCAAAACCCACAATAACCACCACAAAAGATCAATTTTTCAGCAACTTCACATGTCAAACAGTGCCTCAGATGTCTCCTTAGACAGTTAAGATTTCAAACTGCGAGGGATGAAGTCGCTTTTCTGTGTGGGAAACGGCTATTTTTAGTAGCTCCGATCGAGAAATGTTAGATGACAGAAACAATAAAAAAGCCGGCGCTATTACCAGACAGATAATTTCATGCCACACAGAGCAGGGTTGTGTTTATATATAATTTGTTTGTTTCTTCTAAAAATATGTCCAACGTCTTATTGCCTTTGCTTCAATGGCTCCGGTTGCTTGTTTTAAGCGAAAAGGAAAACCCTGACAACTCTGCTTTTATGCTCAAATGTCCTTCTTGTGGTTGTGATAATTGCAACATGTTACCTTCTTTACAAAGTTGTGTTTTTAAAGTATGAGACAACTAGTTTGTTTAAATAGCATAAGAAATGATTAGATGTTAGCACATGATTGATTCTTTGCTGGTACAAGAAAGTGACAATTACAGCTACCAAACAAGCATTTCCATCCATTCCAAAACACTTAAAAAACAACATATTATGAGGACAATACTGGAAATTACAAGCACAACAAAAGGAAAACCACAGCCTAAAACCAAGGATCCTAAACTCTGGTGAACCTTGATAGCAGAAAAACTACTCAGTAAAGAAAAAAAAGATGCCATGCTTTGCTCCTTGGTCCAAAACATCCAGTGAACACATTTTTTAAGGTTCTTGCCAAAAAAATTCACAAATACTGAATTTTGGCATGCCTATAAACCCCTCTGTTTGAGCCCTGCTCGAAACAGGTTGTTTTTAATGCCTTTATTGCTATAGGAGAGAGACAGATGATAGGATTGTGAAAGGGGATGAGAGAGAGCAGGGAAGGACGGTCTGAAAACCAGTACCCCAGATCAGGCTGTTTTAAATCATCCTCATGAGCTCTGTCTGACCACGCCCCTTCTCAACAAGAACATTTAACTTGTTCTGTACAGTGCTGTGCTCTAATGTTTACATGGTCTCCACACAAAGGTTGATGACCATTATCTCTAGGTAGCTCCACCGTATCATATTGAACTTAAAATGTATTTATTTTTAACTCTCGGACATTGTCTGCTAGCTATATTTTTAGTCTGACTTTTATGTAGTGTCTTACTATTATAAATTTATGGTTTATACTTAGTTTTTATCTTTATTTACTCTGCTTTTTTATAAATAGATTTTGTTGATTTACTGTTTAAGTTCTTTTTGTCACCACTGTCTTGAGTTTTTATATTTTATTCCTCATATTTTATGTGTAAGTCTGCAGTAGTTACCAAGTACATTTTTACTTCATTTTTTATGTTGGATTTTTGTTCACTAACAAAGTCGAAGGAAGATCAATAATTTACTTAGTGACCCCCTCGACACATTTCCCCCAAGTTATATTCCCTTAAATCCCGAAGAAAAACTTTTAAGTAAATTGTCGGCCATTTCCTTGATAATCCGCATTTATATTGAATTCTGCTTTTAATATCAAATTCCGTGATTCTGTCCACGATTCCGTGATGGCGGATTTTATAGGGCCCTAGTAACGAAAGCAACAGAAAGGATGGACGGATGGGCCATTGCCATGTATTTTGTGAATGATAGCAAGTCAAAAGTGTGTCTAACATAATGTGGGACCTTTGAGAACGGTAATGGTGATGAGTTTAATCACTTGACCTTTTGTTTTTTATTAACCGAATCATTGCTTTAATGGGAAACTGACAGTTGGTCAACTATTTTCATTATCGTCTATCCCAATGATCATTAAAGATAATTGCCAATTTGGGAAAGACATCTGTACAAATGCAACGGGGTGTCATCAATAACCAGTCAGACAGGAGCAGGAAGGGTACACATAAGGTAACCAAGTCAACAGGATTTGTGCTGTGTAATAACCCCCCCACATTTGAGTCTGTCTCTATCTCCTTCCTCACGTCTGTCTATCTGCCAGCGTCTCACCAGAGGGGGTAGTTGGCTGCGACCTACTTTGCAAAGCAGAACTGGAGCTGTCATTCATGCAGCTGTGCGTCACATTGCCTTAACCAGCTGCTGAGAGGATGCTTCCGCTTCATTCTGCACCATCATGCTAGAAGCCTCCACGCTAGCTTCTCTTTTATGGATTAAAAAAAAGCAGAAATACAGGGGGTGATCTCGTGCTGAAAATCGAGCTGTGATCGCGTAACGCCACAAGCAGGAGGTCTCGTGATCGTCAAGTGGCTGGTAGTAGGTAAAAGACAATTCAGGCCTCCTTCATGTCCAGTGGCTCCATTAGCACGGGGGAGGTGGCGTTTACATCCATTAGCTCAGGATAAATGGAGGCTGAATTATTGAGAACATCCACTCGGGGAATGACTGCCAATCCATTAAGAAAGCAGGGTCAGGCTGGCAGATCATTTCTTTTACCTACAGCTGCATTTATGTCCACAGACTCCGTAACGTCTTGATCAGGACCAAGCCAATGCTGCAAAGACTTAATTTCTTAAAATGGGTACTTCGTTAGGGCGACTGAACCACCAGCAAGAAAGACAAAGCAGAGAGGTGAATGAAATCAGCAATGAAAGACTCTGGGGCTGATTTTACACACGCACAAACATCTAAGAGTGTTAAATTTATTGATCATGAAAGGAACTATAAGAATATGTCTTGGCAAGGGTCTCTACTAGAGCTGGGGGATATGACCTAAAAATAAATTCCTTGATTTTTTTTCCCACAAATTCTGAAAATTTACAGTTTTCATGATGTTAGGCCCTGTCAGCTTTCTCATAAGCACATGTTTAGGCTTGTATTCATATTTTAAATTAGATTACACACTGATCAGAAAGTTCAATGTTAAAATTGCTTCAGGGAAAGTGGAAATAGCAGTGCTAGAGTGTTTCTGACAGTTGTTTTTACCGTTAAGAAATGACAAGTGTTTTTATCCATGGACACTCAATAGGAAAACTGTCCCATGTCTCATGCTAAACAGTAAAAATGACATTTTTTTAATATTTTTCTCCAAAATGAAACCCTGAAATTAGAGAATGCATGATTATATTGCGTAATGACTGTGAGATTTGAAAATTGTGGGTATGATGGGACTCAATGGGACATTTTTGTTTACCTGAAAGGGTAGTGAGTTAGAATCTGACACTGCAAAAACAAATAACGATGCATCAAAATCAGTTACTAACCTTACGTGTATTTAAGCCTGTTTTTTTTTTTTTTTTAAAGAACCTCCAGCATTTATTATATGGAAAATAAGTCATTGTATGTGTGTTTTTTCATATAAACAGTGACATAATGTAACCAAATAGGCATTTAAAGGGTTAAAATAATTAAAATAATGAAATATTTTGTATTTTTGATTGGGACAGAAGTTGATTGACAGATCTGAGCACAAAAGAAGCAAAAATATTAACCTGTTATGTTTTTATAGCAGTTTTTGGAAGAGGACATTTTTGCCCTCTGGTGACCTCAAAGGGTAGTAAATTACGAATCTGACACTGCAAAAAAAAAAAAATAATAAATAAATAACAATGCATGAATATCAATTATGTTTATAGTCTTATGTATATTTAAGCCTGATTTTTAAAAAAATCCCCAGCCCTTCAACATTTACTATATTGATAATAACTCATTTAATGTGTTTTTTTTATAAATAAAAACAGTGACATCATGTAATCAAATTGGCATTTAAAGTGTTAAAATGAAAGAAATAATAAAACATTTCGTAGTTTTGATTTGGACTCAAGGTGATTGAACAATTTGAGGAAAAAAAGAATATTAATCTGTTATGTTTTTAGAGCAGTTTTTTGGAGAAGACATTTATGTCCTCTGATGACCTCAAAGGGTCATAAATTAAAGCGACTCACAAAGATTAATGTACAGTGAAAACAGCGCAGCTGTCAGTGTTTTTGTAGACAGGCCTGCCCACGTTCAAACTACATAATCAACATTTTATGACAAAATTACAGCATGCACTTTAACTGTACAAGGTAAATTCTGTTCAGTTTGGGAAGATATTTTGATGACATAAAGGCAAAACTTGACCTGTAATTTTTCTGTGACTTGGAGCTTTTTTTTTTTTTTTTTTTTTTTTGAGAGAATTGATAATTATCGTAAATCAAGTGCTGTGGAAAAAATAATTGTAGATTTTATTTTTTAGGTCATATCACCCAGCCCTTCAAGAACAGGAAAGAATTCCACCAATAAAGCTTCAACATCAAGTGTTGTTCCTAAATGCTTTAGTGTCTGGGGAAAGGTGATGTGACAGTGGTAAACATACCCCTGTACCAGCTTTTCTGGAACATGAAAGGATTTGCAAAACATATTATAACATATTATTTACTTATGATTTCCACAAAGTCCCGACTTTAGCGGAATTGCGGTTTGTCTTAAGTCAAAACTACCTTTATCTGCCTTTTCAAGTAGCAAACCTTTAATAAAACAAACCAAAGCCTAAACATCTCTGCTCAAGGAAGCGAACAGATCTCCACTAAATCCTCCATTTTATAGATACAGAAAATAGTGACTCATAGATAGATTTTTTCCTTTTAGCCAATCGATTCAGCATTTTTAAGGTGGTATTTGAGGCAGCGGAACATCAAAATTCACACTGCCAGTTCCCAGCTATATTAAACTGAATTAAATGTGACTAAATCACTAGAGGGAATGACAAAATAATCCGTCAGACAAACTGAATATTGAGCAACAAAGTCACACAGTGGGGACTCGGTGTCTTTCTCAGATGCTACAAGCTAAAACCGACCTACAAAAAACTGTTTCCCCCCGCGGATTTTGTGCTCAGTTGGAGGTTTATTCCTCTTATCACAAATATATGTCTGCCGTTGCTTGAAAAAAGCCTTCATGGAGAAGTGTTAGTGATTGAATACTAAAAGAAACGATGCTCCGGAGCAGACCCATTATTCTGTTGCACTCCAGTGTACAAGAAGTCAATAGCTTCTTACGCGGCGTGTACTGAAGGCGATGTCTGCCCGCGAGGAGTGAAAAAAACGCCAACTGGAAACAAATATTCATTTGATTCTGTACAACCTTGGGCCAGGATTGTGCGTGTGGGAGAGTGTGTGTGGACGCCGGACTCTTCCTTTGAATGAGCAGAGTCCAGTGTGAATGGGAGGACCGGGAGGAGGTTACGGCGTGAGTTATAGCCTGAATTAGCTCGTGTCTGAACGCAGGGTGATAAAAGTCTGACCCCGGTGCCATTCGGAGCTCATCGCTCTCCCATCACGCTTTATGTTCAGTTCCTCTCCATCAAATCTCTTCCTCTACACTCCCCCCTGCTCCCCTCTTGTTGAAAAATCTCTCCCGCCGTGTCCTCCTCTTTAGGGTTTCTCTCTCTTTAGCGCCTCGGCACCAACGACGACCAAGGCCCACGCCATCACAGCTGTACGCTTGTATACATTCATCCATCGTGGCCATTTTTGTGAACTCAATACCTCAAGAATGCTTCAATGGATTTTCTTCAAAACAAGCAAAGAGCTTCACTCGGGCTCAAAGATACAATGATTGACTTTTCAAGGCTACAGGTCAAAGGTCAAGGTCATAGTACCCCATGTTCATACCTTGCTTTCAAACACAAAAACCCAAGAACCCTTTTTTGGATTTTCTTTGAACTTTGCTCAAATATTCACACTTACTAAAGGATACACTGATTGGATTTTGAATGACACAGGTCAAAGGTCAAGGTCATTAGTGATACATTTTATGCCTTGCTAGTAAATACAGTCTCACAAAAATTCCTTGAAGGTTTTTTTTTAACTTTGCAGAAATTTCCACTCTCAAAACTCAAGAATGAACCTACTAGATTTTAACCCTTGAAAGCCTGAAAGCACAAATTCTAGCCTGAAAATTCTATTTTATTGGAGCTGAAATGTTTATTTCACTCTCTAGTGAAATCATTTGATACCTTAGCTGTTTTTGGCAACTGATAATCCCCTTGAGGACAATTTTATCATTTATCTGATTGTATTCAGATGCTGTTTATTTTTGTAATTTGTCGATCATATTGATTAGATAGAGATATCATAAAAGTATGTATCAAATATGATACAACAGGCTTTAAGGGGTTTAATGTTAAAGGCCAAAGGTCAAGGTAATTTTATCTTACACTACAGTGTATCTCAATAAATACTTTCTTCAAACTTCGTAATAGTGTCTTCAAACAAAATGTCCGTTCTGATTCAGGGATAGCATTTTTGGATTTTGGAGGCTATAGGTCAAAGGCCACGATCATTTCACCTTATGTTGATTCCTTACCAGTAAATGCAGTTTTGACAAAAATGTTTTGAGGGATTTTCTTAAAGCTTTTCATTAATGTCCACATTGGCCCAAAAATAAACAAAACAGATTATGAAGGTTAGAGGTCAAAGATCAATGTTATCGGAACTTGTGTTTATTTCTTGCTTTCAAACAGAATATCTTTAAAACATTTTGCAGGATTTTCTTCAAAATTTGTAGAACTGTCCAGTCTGAGTCTGGAATAGCATTTTTCAGTTTTGGAGGCTACAGTTCAAAGGTCAAGCTAATTTAACCTTGTGTTGAATGTTTTGAGGGATTTTCTTAAAACTTTTCACTATTGTCCACTCTGGTTATAAAATAAACTAATTAAATTATGAAGGTTAGAGGTCAAAGATCAATGTTATCTGAACTGATGTTCATCTTTTATGTTTGAAAATTTTATCTCAAGAACACTTTGAGGGATTTTGTCAAACTTTAAAGAATGTCTACTCTGTCTCAAGATTAAATGACTTAATGTTGCAGGACCAACAAACAAATAAACAAACAGTAAATAATACCATATCTTCCTCGGCAAAAGAAACTTCTGTTTAACTTGATGTAAATGTCTGCCCTGACTCAAGGAAAAACATTCTGGAGGCCAAAGGTCAGAGGAAGGTGCACTGAACCTCATTTTGATCCTTGCTTCTAAACAAAAAGTAGAAAGAAAAAAACATTTGAGGGACTTTTCTTTTCCAACGTTGCACCAATATCTTTTGACTCAAGGATGATGTTATTATGTTTTGAATGTCAAAGGTCAAATGTAAAGTTTCCTTGGTCCTATGTAAATCATGTTTGTCGGTGCAGAATCTCAAAAAAGGTTTAAGGGAGTCTATTCAAACTTTGCACAAATATGTCCTTACTCAAAGATGAAGATGTTGACTTTTCCAGTTCATAGGTCAAAGGTCAGGTCATTGGACCTCTTGATCATCCTATGCACGTGACCAGGATCTTGTGAATGCATTATCACAAGAACTCTTTGAGGAATTTTCCTTAAACTTTGCACTAATACCAAGTAAGACTGAAGGATGAACTGGTTATAATGTCAAGGCTATGAGTCAAAGGTCAAGGTCATGGGGTTACAGGTCATCTTCTTGGAGCAAATGCTTTACCCCAAGCACACTTTGAGGGGTTTGTCCTCTCTGACTGAAATAAGAACTTATCTGATTTTAGAGGCCAACAGGCATCATGCTCACCCTTTTTGTTTTTAAAGATCATTTTTTGGAGGACGTTTGCATACGAGTCGTGCCTGTTTGCAAAACGCCTGGAAGTATTTTCATCAAATTTTGCACAAATGTCCACCATGAGTTGAGGATAAACTGGATTTCTGGCTTCAAAAGATCAAAATTATTTGGCTTCATTATGAGATCTTCCAAATCACAACCTTAAAAACCACCAAGCCTGAATTTCTGACCCATCACTGCGCTTTAAGTGTCCCGCACCTTACAGAGGTATGACACTGCCATGCACTAGATCCAGTTCAGTCAGTTTTTATCTCTGCCTTCTTCTTTCTTCATGTAAAAACGAATCACGTTTCCTCTCCGCAAACAAGAGGAGATCATCAATTAGCACTGTCGCATTGACGGCCAAATATAGACAAGCGTTGCAGCAGCCGCAGAGATATGTGTCATAACAACTGCAAATCATGCTCAATGACAAAACTAGAACACAATTAGTCATCTTAGGGGCTAATTGTGTTCTTCGACAGCTGCTTTGGTCCATGGACCGTGGCTCTGAATACACAGAGATGAAAGGAGAACGTTTTTATTTTGGGAAAGATGATAAGAGAGATGATACAGCCACGGCGGAGTATGACAAGAACCCATGAGAGAGAGTGTGTATTTTACTCAGGGCGTCATCACATGATTATTTAATCAAGATACGGATGCATTTGGATGCTGCAGCATTTTTATAGTGCAGTGTTAGCTGCAATTTTAACCTCCGGACAATTGGATTGAAATGGTAAAATGCATAAATAACTATGTTTAAGGTCTCTCTTTGTATCCAAAAAGCTCTTTTCTGCATTTTTATCTTAAGCCTGCAGATGAATAGCAGTTAAGATGTTGTTTGATGCCTTAAAGCGGTGGTTCTCAATTACTTTTGTCATGCCTCTCCACCATCAAAGTCCTTAAAAGGGCAAAGATGAGATTTTCTAAGTAAACCAAAGCCTATAAATGCAAATTTGTCAAAATTAGTGACTTTCCACACAAGTCAACAGTTTTTGTTTCCCATTCTGATTTCAAAAAGTGAATTAAAATGTATTTTCAAACCCGACAGTATCGTAAAAAAGAAAAACAACAAGGTGACAATTGCGTTAATTTTGACAGCACTTTTTAATTTAGTTTTAGTTTTAGTCTTTGTCTAAAATATCTTTTAGTTTTAGTCATAATTTAGTCTAGTCTAGTTTTAGTTGAGGAAATTTCAGAACATTTTAGTCGACGAAATCTACTGTAAATTTAGTCGACTAAAATATGAGGGTAAAGTTTAAGGCATTTTTTATGTTTCCTTGAATTTCTGAAGTCATGCTTTACTCTTGGATAAAATGAAACGTCTAATAACCCTTTATTGAATGCTAGTAAAGTTTGAATGTATAAATTAACAGAAACAAATTGAACTTTTGTGTGAAATGCAGTCACCTTTATTTAGGCTACCTGGCAGAGCATCTCAGTTACAATACCAGAACTGACAAACAGTGAACCTGCTCTACATGAATGTATAAATTCATAAAGAGAGTAGCTCTGATTGGATCGCTCCACAACTTATCCCACCACCATGAAGCTTAGGAAGTTGTGATTGGATGTCCCTCTTGACTCATCCAACCTTTCCACACATCCAAAGTAGCTGTGATTGGATATATTCCTAACTCGTCCCTACTTTCTACATGACCAAATCAGGTCTGATTGGATTAAGTCTCTGTCAAACATTTTAGTCTAGTTTTTATTTGTTGACAAAAATGTAGTCAGTTTAGTTTTAGCTTTTGCCGATGTGTCTTTATTACCTCTGCCAAGGAGGTTATGTTTTTGCCGGTGTTTGTCCGTCTGTTTGTTTGTGTTCAAAATAACTTAAAAAGTTCTGAACGGCTTTGGATGAAATTTTCAGGAATTGTCGGAAATGGGATATGGAAGAACTTATTAAATTTTGGGGGTGATCCGGATCACCGTCTGGATCCAGGAATTTTTTAAAGGATTCTTTAACATTGCCAGATCGGACCATTTTCGCCAAAGTGGACCGAAGCTGCTTGGCGGAGGTCTGCGCTCTCTGAGTGCTTTTCTAGTTAATTACTGTCTAGTTTTCGTCAGGGGAAAAAAGGTTGTTGACCAAAACTATGATGAAATAATTAGTCAACAAAATTAACACTGGTTGGCGACTTAAACTTATTTTTCAAGACTCCAAAAAAAAATTTTGAATTCAAAAGTCACATTTTTAGGCTTTAACAAAACGAAAACTTCCACAGCAAACACCATAAACCAAGAGGAACAATGTCAAAAGAGGAGGGAGAAATGAACAGTGTTTACACTATAGTAAAAACAAATTGGATAAATAAGAAGGAGCAAGATCATTAAGGAGTTTAAAAACTAATAAAAGAACCTGAAAATCTATTCTAAAAGACACAGAAAGCCAATGCTCTTTGTTCACTTTTCTGTTACTAAGTTCTTTGGATTTTGTGAAATTCGGTTTCCAGTTGATTTCTAATTATAAAACTCCATTTCATTCACATAAACAGTCAGTATCTTAATCCAATAAATCATATATGCATGAAGTGAATTGTAACCTCATATACTCAGATTTATATTCCTACAGTAAACATTCATCCACCTTTTATTTACCAGCCCACCCACAAACACACGCACACACTCTCCGCTGTGTACTCAGCCCTCCAGCTCTGTGATAACCTTTAAATACAGACGGCATCATTGTTGTGTGTACAAACAATCCCGGCACCAAAGCTCATTTCATCTTCTTCTTTCATGTAAAATAAATAACCCCAGCCTCTCTGGGCGCCATGATGGAATCCTCAACCTCAAACCAGCGGCTTTTATTGTGTTTACATGTGGGTCAGAGGTCTCCCAGTGTTCCATCTCTGCGCAGAGGTGAAGTCACTGAAGGCCGGGGAAAGTCGAGTGTGACGCCATGGACTCAGTCAGAAAGAAACATTCGTGTGACGGTTGCGTCATCGTACTGGCACAATCATAAAAGCGGCTTTTTAATCCAGAGTCAATAAACAGAAGAGGATGACATCACACCACAGAGAAGCCTGATAGTGGATAGATCAAATTATCCTGCTTCCTTAGATTGGATCAGTGATGATATTAAATTATCAAGCAAGCTTAACATCAAGGCAGGGGTGGCTGTAGTGATGGAGAGGCCTGTGGGGAGGACCAATATGAGGCCCCAACTTAGCTGCACAAGTTATGGATGCAAAGGGTTTTTCTTTCAGGTTTTCTCTGACCGCCACTCTAATTCGAGGCTTTATGCCAGAGGTCATAGGTCAAAAGTCAAGGTAGTAATGTTGAAGTCAAGGTAAAAGTGACAAACTCATTATTTGCTTGTGAACTTGGCACAAATATTCAAGTGACATTGATTTTTTGTTAGATTTTGGAGGTCATAATCAAGGTCATAAAGCCTCAAACTCATCCTTTGCTTGTTAATGTGATATAACATTACATATGTTTCAAGGAATTTTTTTACCACGCCCGGATCCGCGAGAACGACTGAAAACGCTGTAGCGTGCATGCCAGGCCAGTAGTTGGCAATGTAGGTTTGTAGTAAAACAGTGGTGTTTCAACACACGTCCGCGCACTAATGCTTTCTGGGGAAGACAAACTTTTCACTAACAACAATGGCGAGTGGACGTACAAAGACGCAGGAGTTTTATGTCTGGACAGACGATGAAGTTGGGCTGCTACTGGACATGACGCTCAACTACAAAACCACCAAATGTCAGGAGAATGTTGACTGGGAGCCTTCTGTTTCTTCTTCTTTGTTGTTCAATGGCGGTTGACAAACTAACTTAGAGGTGCATTACTGCCACCAACTGGACTGGAGTGTGGAACAGGAGATTTGTGGTTGTTCCTAAGTGCGCGCAACCTTTATCTGAAAGAGTACAGCGCATGCGCCGCACATCATATTTTTCCCTGGAAATGCTGATTCCTGTTGAAACGGAGACAGACACAAAAATTTTTTCAAAACTTTTTACTCTGGACCCTGGTTTCAAAAGTTTGCAGATTCAGGCATTAAGGGCACCGCTCTCGTGAAAATGCAGTGAAAACTCTCTGTTAGGGGTGTCCCGATCCGATATCGATATCGGATATCGGTCCGATAACAGCAAAAAAACAAATATCGGATTATATCGGCCGGTATCTAAAATCTCCGATATAAGCACTCCAATACAAGCAGTACATTCAATTTTTTTTGTGTGTGTTTTTATTTCATTCAGTAGTAAAATATGCTTATGTTTAATTTAAACAAAGTGGTTATTTTGCAATTTAAAAATATATGTTTTTGTTTTTATTAGATTTATTGAGGTTACTTTTCAGGGTCTTCTAATTTATTTTTTATTTATTTTATTTAAATGTAGTATATTCTTATGTTTAAGGTAAAATTTTATTCAACCCATTGGTTAATAACAAACGGGTCAGTTTTTCTCATACCTACTATTGCTGACTACTGTTCTCTGTTTGAGTAATCTCACTTGATCAAGCCTTTTCTTACAGTCCATACTACAAAATAAGTAATAAAAGTATGTATGATTCCTGCTGTTCTTGTATCGGATCAATATCGGTATCAGCCAATAGTGATGGCTGCAATACCGGTATCGTATCGGAGGTGAAAAAGTTGTATCGGGACACCCCTACTCTCTGTTTTCGGCTGTTTTCATCGTTTTGTAAACAGCCCCTAAATCTTACAGCCCCTATGGGCACTGGAACACTGGTTACTGTCAACTTCTGCCTCATGATAAAGCACCTAGCTTAAAGGATAATAATCTTAGCATTAACTCTGACAAAAAGACAAAACTCCAGAGGATCTGTGATCAGCCATGCATTTTTCTGCACGTTACATGACAAATACTGTCAGGGGTGCATAGTGATCACTTCAAATTGTCTAATCACGATGCTAATTAGGTAATTAGCCATTTTAGAAACAAGCCAGAGCCAAAGGCAGCAGATTCAAGGGAATGATAATGTATGCAACCACAAACTCCAAAAATAAAACCCTGTTTATGTTCCCCTGAAGATATCTGCCATTTAAAAGCCTCTATAAAGCATGAGACCTGTGATGCTCACATGCTGCAGCCGTGCAGGGATGTTACTCCCAGTCAGAGCGAGGCCGAACAGCTTCAGTCAAACGCTTCTTTGTTGGGAACAATGGAAACATTTTGCTTCACGAGGAGAGACTCTGAGTAATTCAGTTGGTGATGAATGGCTTCAGCTCTGCAGCATTATCTCAATGTACACCCCTGTAATATGGACGATTCTGCAGACAGCTTTATTACGACCATTAGGCAGTCGAAAGGTGTCCATGTGATTATGCTTTTTCCACACAAATCCAAATAGAGGTACAAATATGAGATTCATGACTGGGAAATTACATCCGCGCTTACGTCAATTGGTGAAAGCACAGAGAGGTTATTATGCAGTAGTTCTTGGAAATAAGTTGTTGCTAAAAGGAGCTACAAGCTACATGTTTGAGAGTATGCATGAGTCTTTTAATTTATTTTCCCATGCAACAGGTTTAACCTAAGACAATATTTGGAAAGTATTGAGGCCATTTTCTCTGAATGTTAGAGCTGGGAATGTATAGAGCATGAAGGGCCCAAATGCAGACAGGGCAATTAACTGAAATTGTACTTTTATTACAATTTTAGCCTAAAATGATCATAAAAACAAGATAACGATCATGAGATCATTGCACCACACCTGCCTCCACCACCCATTTACTGCTTTTTTGTGGCTGTTAGGCCAAAAAATAACTTGAACAGAAAAGAAATAATCAACTCCTGTTTGTAGACATGTAAACATTGATCCATTTTTCTCGGTTACATACTCATACTTAGGGCAAGTGTATCGATAATAGTATTGCGCGTCCTAGTACGGCAAAATATTAAAGTGATACATTTGAAGTGGGGTTGCTCGAGGCCCATGGCACAAGTAAATATGATTGGCAATCAATCAAAAGGCCAGCTCTGCCCCTGAGGGAAGATAACTGGGTTTGGAAGCTAAGTGATACAATCGTGACAGTCAAAGCCTCGTAATTACCCCACTTTTAGGGTAAGACACCAACAAAAAAAATATGTTAGCTCGACTACTACAGGAAGATTCTTTATGGCATTTCACTTGTCCTCAACAAAGCCCCTGTTCTTGGAAGTATCTCATGAAGCCCTCAGGTCAGAGGTCAGGTAGCGGTCACAGGCAAAACAAATGGTCACGTGTTGTGGACATCAGGATTGCCCCCACTTCAGCGACAGAACATCCTGTTTGCAATGCCCAATTAATCCATCAGGATCAGAGGTCCAGGAAGAGGGTTGTTACCAAATCCCAGCAATAGACATGTTGCCACGGGGCTGAATGAAATTCCCTGATTGAAATCGCAATATCAGACAACGTGATCATGTGATCGCAGGAGCTGCATTTTTTTTTTTGCAGCGCTCCTGTCTGACCCAGGATCTGTTGTGTCGTATATTTGCTTGTGGCGATGCTGTCTCATGCCAGGGCTCATGTCCAAAACTACCAAAGGTTAAAATGCTGGTTTGGCATAGCTGTTTTTTTTTCTTTATTGGAATTTTTAAATTTTGTTTTTCTTATTTTAACTGATTTAACTTTTTTTTTTTTTTTTTTTTTTTTTGGGGGGGGGGGGGGGGGGGGGGGGGTTGCCTTTTATTTAAATGTTTAACTTTACACAACTAATGATATTTTGCACTACATTTTTTTTAAGTTAAGACAGTCAAAGTTGGCTCTTTTAGTGCTTCAGTTGTAATAATTCCTGTTGGTCAAGGACGTTAAAGAGTGCACATTCATGTTTCTTGTTAAAAAATACATTTGGAAGCAATTCTTACCTTTAGCTTTCATCCTTGCCTTATACCAATAGCTTTTAATGTTTAATGGTATGATGTAATTTTCTGTCATGTTGTACATGTTACTGTAAACATGGTGAATTTTTCACTGAAGCTTGATTGGAAGAAAATCGGGAATCGAATTGAAATCGCAACATCTGCCAGAAAAATCGCAATTAGATCTTTTCCTAAAATTGTTCAACCTCAGTTTCCACAACAGTTTTTCCAATCCCTCCTCGTACCTGTGACTCCATATGTGTTCTTCCTCTCTGTACTCCAGTTCACAAAGATTTCCATGCATGCCATCATCATTTTACCCTAAATGTGGGGTAATTACGAGGCTTTCAAGGCATGCTATGAATCCCCTAGCATCCGTACCTTGCTGTCTGAGCAGAGCTGGCTAGTTGCTTTATTGGCAGTTATATTTGAGCATCATGGGCCTCAAGCAGCCCAACTTCAAAAACCACAAACTATCATTTTTGATGTACTGATATTTTGTCCCACTACTAGCATAAAGCCTGAGCTGGTTCTAAAACATGCTAATGTTTTTGGTTAATAGAGAATTATTATCTATTACTATTACTATATTACTATTGTGATATCTATATAAAATTTGTTTAAGAAATTATAATATGTAAATATCTATATATCTAACTATTTATATATATAATTGTGATTTATATATATGTATGTATATATAGAGAAATTTATATGTATACCTTCTTTGTTCTATTACTATTTTGATATTTATATAAAACTTTAAGAAATTATAATATGTAAATATCTATATATCTGACTATTTATATATATATGGATACTTATGTTTTTACGTATATAGGTATGGAGATATGGAGATATGTATATGTATACCTTTTGCCTTTCCTTGCACTCTTAACTACGTCTATGCGCAATAAACAATAAATGAATGAATATACTATTACTATTATAACTATACTATTACTATTACTATTTACTATCCACTATTACTATACTACTATATTGATATCTATATAAAACTTAGTTTAATAAATTATAATATGTAGATACCCATATATCTAACTAAAATTATAATAATAACAAAATAGGGATGGGGTAGCATTAAATAAGTTTTTTTACTTCTTCCTACTCCTTTTCGAGCATGTTGGACTCATTTTTTTTTTTTTTTGTTTGTTTTCTTTTCTTTATTTCTTTATTTATCGGTTTATTTTTCATTGCTGTCTCATGCTCATGTCCATGACCATGCTGGAAAAAAAAGACTTCAATCAATCAATCAATCAATCAATCAATTAAAGGCTTCATCTTTTCAAACAAGGCCGAAACAAGAGTGTAGTTTACTCCAGAGACAAAAAAATGAGCATTTGTGCTTCAAGAGGTACCAAATTTCAAACTGTGTGCTGAAGAGGATTCACTGCAGCCGGCAGTCCCTGGGTCTGCATGTAAGATGTTGTGCAACTTCATCTATAAATTCAACAATTAGACTAACTGCATTTTCACACAATGCTAATATTTTGAATATGTTTCTGAGGGAGTTATTTAGTTATTGGTGTGACTTGCAAATTTGCTGAGCACTTTTCCCTACTGTCTCCACTAAACTCTACAAAAAGTTTTAAATCATACAGCTGCTTCATACATGATTTTTGAAAAAATAATCTTATTATGGGTGATATCTATTAATTCAAGCCCTCCTTTCCTTCCTTTCTCCCTGCCTGTTTCTGCATGAGTTTCTGTTGTGCCTGTTTGCTAGTTGTTCATACGTTCGAAATAAAATAAAGATGATAAAATATATCCACAAGGCACAAACTGGCATCTACAGGAGGAAAGACTGAAAGACCACGTGATAACTGAAAAGTTCAGCAAATAAAAAAACAGCCAACAAGCCCACTTTTACAACAGATTACGCATCTTTACACAAAATATAGCTCCTTCTGTTCCTCCAGTTTGGTTCAAGCTCGTGCTAACACTCTGACAAGATGCTCAGTGCACGCTGATGCTTAAAAACAGACCCCTGTTCGCAGCAAAAACAATGACTCACAACAAATTAAGCATTCTCCACACCCATTTCCTCCCTTTGATGCTTTGGAGCTTTATTTATCTGGGGAAAGTTGACGAAGCACTGAAGCTGTTTGTTTTTCCCTTTAGCTCGGGCATGCATTACATATATTTTTGCTACATCTGGTTAATGGTCTTTTACCGTTGAGCTTAATTTGTTGGTTTAAGAGGCTTTTTCTGTATTAATGAACAGTGAGGCTCTAAATTGGGTAATGTTTTTTACAAAGAGCTAAAGCTAATGTCTTGCAAACTGGGTGCTAAAAAATTCATCAGACTAAAGATGGCTTGTAATTTTGAGAGAACTAGAGCCAGTGCCTGTCGGATTTAGGCCTCAGAGGGGTATGTCAGCAAATGAACAGTGATTGGTCAAAAACAAGTGCTCCAGTGGTTTAAGTGGTGGAGAAGTTCATTTATAAGCAAGTGGTGAATATGAGTCCAAGTTTTTGACCTTTGATCCATCAATGTGCTCTTGAGATTCTACCTTCACAGTCAAAGGATGATCGTGAGATGCAACGATCACCGAGCCTTGAAAGAATCAGACGCCAATGTGCAGAGTTTACAAAAAATCCCTCAAAGTTTTCAGAAGAAATTGCATAAAAGGCAAGGGAGGAACAAGAAACTTGACCTTTGACCTAAGACTTTCAAAACACATCAATTCAGCCTTGAGTCAAAGTGGAGGCTCCATGACCATGACCATGACCTTTCTAAATCTGATCAGTTCAAACCTGCATTAGCCTGGATATTCAAGCAAAGAGAATCCTTTCAGGTGTTCTCTAAATATTGCATTCATAAGAAAAGGATGCACATGAGGCTCCCTGACCTTGAACTTTGATCTCTAATGTCTAAGGTCTAACAGCCTTACCCATGAGTTAAAGTGGAGATTAGTGAAATTTCTTAAAGCATTTTTAACATATCTTCTGACAAGCAATTGATGAATATTACACTTCATGACCTGATCTTTGGGATGAACATGGGGCCTCGTGACTTTGAATTTCAACCAATGACTACAACAGTTACAGTTGATAATTCTTAAACCAGGGTGGGAAGTAGAGATTATTGTTAGAGACAAACCTTAGGCTTCTTTAAATACTGCAATTACAAGCAATGGATGAACATGAGGCTCCGTGATATTAAGTTTAGCCCTATGACTTCCAAAAGTACTGTGTTAATTCTTGAATAGGTGTGGACATTTTGTGGGAATTTTGGTGACAGTCCCTTAGGAGTCTTTATATATTGTGCTCAAAAAATGGATGAACATGAGGCTCCATGACTTAAATTTTGATCTATGATGTCCAAAGTCATAAACATTTATTCACAGATCAGGGTTGGCATTTGGAAACTTTGATGAAAATCTCTTCAAGCATTTCTCTAAATATTGTGTTCACAAGCAAGGGATTAACAAGAGGCTCCATGACCATGACCTTTGACTTTCAAAATCTGATCAGTTCAACCTTGCATTAGCTTGGATATTTGTGCAAATTTACCTTGACCTTTGATCCCCAATGTCTCGAGTCTAACAACCCTACTCTTGAGTCGGTGTAAGCATTCTCTAAACATTGTGGTCATAAGCAAGGGATGAACATGAGACCCTGACTTTAAAATGACATGTTGGTTGGACATTTGTGCATATTTTGGTGACAGCACTTGGAAAATACTGCACTCACGGAACTGAATTCAAAGCAATGGGTGAACCTGACCTTGTCTTTTGACGAATGGATCTACGCAAGTCCTTGACCCTTATCCTTTGACTGTCTGTAATCAATGCAGAAGCATAAATATAGAAGCTACTTTTTGAATGTGCACATCTGAATGTAAGAGAAGACTCCCCTTTTAGCTCTAAATGCCTCCAGGACTGGAGATGCATGCTGCTTATTTACCTTAAGATGTATTCCCTGCTGCTCCAGGATTTAAACCTCACACATTTCCCGAACAATCATAAACACATTGACAGAACGACACCTCCGAGCGACCTGCTTTGGTGGATCACCTCAGTGGAGCTCGTGGGTGTTTGGCAGACGTGGCCACAGCGGACCAGTCGTGCTATAGACTACACGATGAGCCCCGTTGGATACCAGCAATAGAGGCTGGCTGGGTGAAGCAGCTGGCAGCAGGAGGCGGGCACCAGATGACTGCTCCTCTGCGCCCTGGGAACAAAACAAGCAGCTGAAGGGGAGCCGTGGGAGGGTTGGCCGTGTCTTTAAAGGAAGCCAGGGTATGATTATCACAGTGCAAACAGGGCCACAGAAGGATGTTAACACTAGCAGGCCAGCTCACTAACACTTCATGCTAATTAAGAGCTGCCACATGAAAAAACATCTAAATACTGGTTTAAATGCTGAGAGAGTGTTCAGTTGGTTGTATACATCTAAGAACACATTACATCCACATCAGTTTGAAAGTCATGCAGATCATTTACGGCGAAAACAACAGGGAGTTTCCAACATTAGGGAGTGTGACTGTTGCATGTTTTGTCAATGTAGCCAATAAAAAATCTGAAGTTTGGCAGCACAGGCTAAATCAAGAACTATTGTTCATATTCCTGAATAATGGTTCTGACTGGAGTTGAATCTAAGACACTGTTAAAACCAATCAAGCTCTACAAGCCAAATTCAGCATTCTCATGTCTTCCTGATCCAAGGTATTTAACAATACAATGCTTTCTTGGAAAACTGCGTTTCCAATATTGTTGCCACATATTTAAAGGTAACAAACTTGGCTGTCATGTCAAAGACGATCTTCAACTGACCATCACAAAACTACAGGCACAAAGTATTGTCATTTTGAGCTTTAAAAAGTCAAAAATAAGCTGAAATGTTAATTTTAGGGTCAAAATTGACTTGTTTGTTGTCACCAAGAAACTATATTTTACACAATAAGGCCTTTTATCTCAAGCTATGGTTAAACTCTTAATGCAGTTAATGCATTGTTAGAAAAATGCTTGACCTCAGACTTTTAAAGAGATAAAAAGGGAAACATTTCAGAAATTTGCCATTCAAAGGTCCAATTTTATGCAAAATACCCTTTTACATGTTTTTATAAATAAAAAATGTGTGTCCATGTCTTAGCACATCTCCCTTACAGTTTAAAAAAAACCTCCCTCTGTTGCTTGTTATATCTTTCAGAAAAAAATGTTAACTCGAACGGTCTTTCTGAAAACGTTATTCTAAATGATGCCCTAGCAGTCAGTGTGAACACAGAGCTGAGAACAACAAACGTCAAGTGAGTATGACTTGAGTCTGTTTTCAGGAATTCAAAAGTTAACAATGTGTTGTTAAAAAAAATAAATAAATAACAGGAATTCATGACTTGGTGAAGGCTGAGTGCCAAAACGTGTTCATTGTGAATTGTAAGTTGCCTTTGCCCGATTAAAAAGACTTAAAAAAAGGACATTTCTGAGTGCTGACTGTTTTCAAGTTTTTCTTGTTGCAAGTTTTTTGGTCTAGAGCCAGTTGGTGCTCCATATCTTTTACTTGTTGACAGTGTGTTGTTGTCTGTCATTGCAGAAGGAAGAATCCTGATGTCCAAATCCACAAAAATAAACTAAAAATGGTAAGGGCCTACGTCATGCAACAGAAAGTGGTGAATAAAGTACTGCGACCATTTGGTTTTTCTATTTTTACACCAGGGATGAATACAGGAGCAACCCAGCTGCTAAATATTCAGGAGATTTAGCCTTATATCAGTTTGTGTTTTTGTTGTTTTCGTGGCTTGCCTCACTCTCAAGTCCATGACAAGCAGGTAGACACCATTCTTTTGTCTGTGCATCCAGTAACAAAGAAGAGACGACCAAAGCTTGCCCACCGCTAGTTAACTTAGCTCAAACACTGGAAGTCAATGGATAGTGTTAGCCTGCCTCTGCCTACAGTCATCAGATAAACTCTTCAGCAACTCTAAACTGTCCTATGAGCTTGTTGTGACTTGTTTTTACCCCTTATGTTATGTTATCTTTTACTATCTTCATATTATTTTCTTCTACTTCTAAACAGAAGCTTTGTTTTCCTTACCTGCTTCCATGGTGGTTTTCACGAGAGATGTGACTTTCGCAAACGAATCAAGTCTTTTAAAACGGCTGTTTTAAGTGAAGGATGAGAATCGATTAGCAGTTCTGAGTGAGCCATTTGTTTGCGAGCCGCTATTAAATGCAAATTGCCTCAAATTTAAGAAACAAACAACTGCTACACGGTTCTCGTTGTTAACTTAAAAGAGCTTTTCAAAAGACTTGACTCATTCACGAACGTCACATCTCTCAGGAAAACCATTGTGGAAGTAGGTCAACAAAACAAAGCCTCTGCTTAGGAGTAGAAGATAATATGAAGATAGAAGATAACGTAACATAAAGGGGTAAAAAACAAGTCACAACAAGCACACAGGACTGTTTAGAGTTGCTGAAGAGTTTATCTGATGACTGTAGGCAGAGGCAGGCTAACACTACCCATTGACTCCCAGTGTTTGAGCTAAGCTAACTAGAGGTGGGCGAGCTTTGGTCGTCGCTTCTTTATTACTGGACGCACAGTCAAAAGAATGGTGTCTATCTGCATGTCATGGACTCGGGAGTGAGGTAAGACAAAACAGACGAAAACAACAAAAATGTTGGAGTGTTCCTTTAAGAGCAACCTGCTTTAATTTTGATTGAGCATCTGCTCGTGAAGCCTTGCTCATCCCTTGCTTGTGAACAATATCTCAATACGACTTTGAGGGATTTGCTTCAAACTTGGCACAAACCTTCTCTCTTACACAAGAATGAACCGGATACATTTTTTAGTAGCAACGTCAAGGACACTGTCATCAAAAATCCAGCTACAAAAGAAGCATTTACACCATAAAAGAAATAAGACTTTGAATAATCACCTTATAAAAAGGCATACAGACATCAGACTGTACTTGTAGTTTTTATCTCATGCTGTTGTTTAAATCTACATTCATTTTCAAACCATAAAAAACATGAGACAATGCAACATCACGGCTTGTACACATGTGATATACAAACCATAGCTTAATTACATCATGCATGTTTGGCTCACTGCCTGCATAACTGTGTCAGATGCAACCCACCGCCCCCCCAACCCCGCAGCACTTCCTGGATATAACTGGACCATCACAGCATATCATCCCTTCCTGCACATGTGATTAGCCGAGACATTATAAAGCACAACGCTGTGGTGCACCTGAGTCACATCAGCAGGCTGGATGTGGGTGCTCTGCAGGGGAGAGATGCTGAGCTGCCACAGAGAGGAAGAGGAAGATCCAGACAGGCTGAGGAAGATGTTCTCATAGAGGATGAACTCCTCAGAGAGTGTGAGGAAGTCATTATATTTCACCTTCAGAATCAGCCGCGTCCTTGTCATGTAATGGTCCTGCCATAAAGAGGGATGATATATAGGCTGTGTTGGTGCTATAAATAGCTCCTGTGTGTCGACGGAGCTTATTTGAGTGAATGCATGTGTAGTCGTAAATGTGGCTGGGGGCATAAGAGGACATCTGCGCTTTAAGTCACGCCACGCAACTGACACAATGACAAGAGGCTGCAAGTCACTGATTTCTGAGTCAAATAATGTGACGGTTATTACCACGATGAATCATAAACAATGAAAAATGATCAGCCTGATTTCTACAAGGCATCTTCAGATTTCCATCCATCCATTATCTATACTGCTTTTTCCATTTACGAATCGCAGGACTCCAGCGAACAAAGTGCAAGAATAGGGCCCTATAAAATCAGTGATCACGGAGTCGCGGATGGATTTGGATATTAAAAGCGGAATTCGATATAAACGCGAAAAATCATGAAAATGGCCGACATTTTACGTAAAAGCTATTTTTTCCAAATGAAAAGGAACAGATGTCACGGGAAAATGCTCTGATTAAGGCTGGGGACAATACACACTTCACTTCCCCTCCTCCTCCCTTCAATAACATTGCAAACATGTCGAAGCGGCTGCCTGAGACACTGGCTAAGTTGGCAAAGAAGCTACGAAACTCTCGGCGAACTCCAAAGTACAGGGCAGAGCAGTTTGCCAACGATTATTATGAGTCAGGCGATCAAATGTTCTGCAAATGTTGTCAACATACTGTTGACTGGACCCGTAAAGATACATGTGAGGACCACCTGAAGCATGAGTGTCTATATTACATCACACCTAAGGGCAAATACGGGTCACCAAACCTAACATGTATGCTTTTGGTTTGTAGGAGGAAACCACAGTACCCACACATGAACAAGGAGAACATGGGAACTCCACACACAAAGGTCCTGACCCAACCAGGGCATCAAGCTGGCAACATTCTTGATATACCAGAAGTACACAAAGCTGCATATGTGAATATATGAATCTGGAACCAAGACAGTGCATGAAGCTTGAAAAAATGAATTTTTATATATTGCTGCTTTAACATTGTAATACACACTCTTCAGTTAGTAGGAAACATTTACTTCCAATTGGATAAAAGCCTGAATTTTAGATAAAAAAGAAGTAAGGAACTTACTACAGAGAATTACATTTCAGTTCAAAAACAGGACCAAACATGGCAAAAAGAAACTTTTAACAGGTGGGTAAGTAAAGGAAAATACCTTAAAGAAGGGGTAAAAGTGAAATGTTTTCTATCACAAGTCGTAGATTAATTTTGGTTGTCCAATGAGCTGTATGCAAGCTTTTTTGAAGTGAAACAAGACATTCAAAGGAGTAGTGGTTTCCTTATTATTGATCACAGTAAAAGAGATCAGGGGTGCTCATGTTTTATTGTTTCTTTAATGTTTCAGTGGTAGTTATGGTCAATCCTTCCAAGATGTGAGGGTCCAGTCTACAATTGATGCACTTCATCTCAAGCTAACCCTCATCTTCCTCCCGTCATCAGCTGTTGTCGAATCAAAATGAATAACATGAACTGTATCAAGAGTAAGCAGCTCTAATTACAGACAAATGTGAGGCCAGCGGGATACAAATGCTTGCTTTGAAGAGCCAAGCTTAAATGCTTCGAATCTCAGAGGAGATGTTTGGCGTGTTTCCAGTTTTTAACGTTAATGTCTGAAGATGTTTTAAAATAAAAGATCCAAAGAATCAGGTGGGAGCCAAGGCTCAGCGAGGCCATCAGGACGCCGCGCGATCCGCTCTCTCGGGAGTCCTTGAACGAGATTCTCAGGCGGCGCCAAGAGCCGCTGACATCATGCTCTATTTCTGGCTCTCAAGTGGAGCATTCAGAAGCTAAAAGGTATCCATTAACTGGGACCAGCTGCACTGGAGAATAAAGAAACACCAGCCTGTATCAGAAACCAGGTCTGAAGTGGCGAATCCAGCTGCCAAATGCAGAAGAAATCAAATCAGAGCTCTTGGTTTTGGATGTGCCTTCAGGATATTGTGTGTCAGAAATGAATGTCAGTCTAATTTCCCATCAGCCGGCGTGCATTTGCTGCAGTGCGAGGCTGAAATAATCACGTCCTGGATGTTAGAACTAGCTGTCAGTGGCTGCGAAAGGCGCATCCAAGGAGGTAATGTTTAGCAACAAAAGGAGCTAGAATAAATAGACATGGTGGCTTTCCAATGCAGGATTACATCTCCAGGTCGGTGCTGCGAGGAGTACTAAGTATTGGTCATAACCTCATTTCACTCGGCTCGCTTAAGTGGCTCTCAAGGGACTGGCCGTCTAATTCATTCGGGCGAAGCCAGCCAGCAGCACGAGGATGTATGTGAGTGTGTTACGGTGTGTGTGGGGGCTTGGACTCGGCGTATATGTGTGTGTGTGTGTAGAGAGATAAAGTATTTCTGTATTCCTCGCCTCAGGGTCTGAGTCATGCCCAAGACCAACCCGCAATGATGTAAACTCTAACACGAGCCTGCTGACGTCTCGGCCAGAAAAATGAGCCCTCACACATGGTATTTTTTGGACAAATGATGACGAGCGTTCAGGGCAAGAATTTACACACCAAGGAGGGAAATGTCCTTATGGTTGACTCTCCACTGAGGCTGATGGATTCAAAAATCTGCTACATTTTAATAGGCAATATTATCCAATCACGCACTGTTTAATAACGGCTAAATCCACTTGGTGACCTCTTCATTAGGTATTTCTTCCTTAGGGCCCTATAAAATACATGTTATTTTTTCCCAAATTCCATTTTAGTTGTTCCGTTTTGATTTTCGAGAATTCGGTTTTCAGGATTTTACGCAAATTTAACCCCAAGGCACTGAATAAAGTAGTGAAATACAGACACTCACTCTTCAAGTGGTCCTCACACGCATCTTTACAGGTCCAGTCAGCAGTATGTTGACAAACTTTGCAGAACATTTGATCTCCTGACACATAATAATCGTTGGGAAACTGCTCAACCCTGTTCGCTGGAGTTAGCCGGGTGTTTCATAGCTTCTTTGCCAACTTAGCCGCTGCTCGAGTTGCTCGCATCGCGCCGCTCGTCGCCCCTGGACTCCAACGATCATTGAAAATGAATGGCAGCTGGACACCGAGGACGCACAGATTGCTTTTGGTGTGAACACAGGGTCAGCTGGTGTCTCAGATCGCCGCTGTGACATGTTGACATCGTTAATGAGGGGAAGACGAGGGGGAGAGGTAGTGAAGCGTGTATTGTCCACAGCCTTAGTGACTCCCTCGGGGCATTTTACTGAGAGATACGTTCTTTGTTAGTCAGAAAAAAGCTCTTTTACATAAAATGTCGTCCATTTCTGTGATATTCCGCATTTATATTGAATTCGGCGTTTAATGTCTAATTCCGTGATTGCGGATTTTATAGTGCCCTACTTCCTAGTACTGGGCTGTACCGTCCTTCCGCCTTTAGAACTGGCTGAACTCTTTGTGGCATTGATTAAACATGGTGTTGGGAACCTCCTCAGAGATTTCAGTCCATTTTGACATGACAGCATCTCGCAGTTTGTTCCACGAAGTGGCTAAAGTTCTGTCCTTTACACTGTGGCAGTAGCGCCCGCCTACAACATTCTCTAAGTGTGATTGACAAAAACAATTGTCCAATCACCTGCTGAATATGCTTCTGAATGGTTCTGCCCTCCCCAAACACTTCTTGGGCTCTTTTCCCGACGGGTTAGTGAAATATATTGGACGGTCCGACAGGTAAACACACAAAAGCAAAAGCCAAAAAAGGAAAACATATTTAGCGTGTTTTTTCCTCACATTTTGTCTCTGCCATGGCATTATTCCTCTCTCCTGTCACATCCATTACATTTACTTGCACATGGCCAGTTATGCACTTATGTGATGACGTCATTTGGCGATTTCTATCCACTCTTAAGACAGTAAATGTTACTGAGGAGTTGGCAACACTGATTTCTACTTTTGCCATGCATAGTGGGATTCTTTTCCAGTGTATTAAGGCTGGTAGATCTAGCTTCACATGCCGGTGATACTTTATCAGAAAAGCTTAGTGACTACCACAGTAAAAGAATAACTGTCTTGTAATAATAACTAAGTTTGCAGTTCGCAGCTGAGACTGTCAAGTCCTCCGTAGAGTAAAGCAGAACAAGAGCAGATGTTGGCAGGGGAACATACTTTGAGTGATACCACTTAAAAGCTATCAAATGATTGGCAATGTGGCTTCAAATATTGAAAAATACATTTTCCAGCTTTACTGGAAATTACACTTTGTCCTATGATTAGATTAGATTAGATTAGATTAGACAGAACTTTATGAATCCCTTGGGAAGACTCCCTGTGGGAAATTAAGATTCCAGCAGCATTGTATAGCAGTACACAGCAACAAAAACAAACAGGGTATCAGAAAGTAAAGACAGTAAGGGACAGAGACTCTCTTAGCCAAGCCTTCGGTAAAGACCCTGCCGAAAAAAACCTCAGTCGCTCGGGATTGAACTCTTGACGAAGCGCCGCTGCACTTGGCTGTATAACTTTGGTGAAAGCCGACAGTTGAGCCCGCAAACTTGACGTGGAGGACAAGTGATTAAACTGCTTTGCACGTAACCAACACACAGGAAGTCATTGATTTTAAGTTTGCCATCAACGGTGTAGAACCCAAAATACTACCACACAGCGCTCCTCAGATAATTCGGTGCTGTTAATGTCCGCTCGGAGTGGGAACTCTTTGTTTACTGAGGTCAAGAGAGCAGTTTATGTGGCTGACAGTCAAGCTGCGCTGACTGCGCCCTCTGTTGGATGAAATGGTCCACTGCTCCAGGCGCCCTGACGTGCTGCTTCACCCAATATTTTAATTTGAACATTTATTTACTCTTTGGTTACAGATATTTATCCCCATGCTCGATCGGTTATTCGAATATCGAATATAAGGTGACAGCCCTCCAGGCTACTGCTCCTTCCCGTCCTCTGTCTTCCTGTTACTCTTTCTCCCCTTGCGTCAGGAGTTGTACAGTCTGATGGCCTGAGGGACAAAAGAGTTTTTCAGTCTGTTGGTCCTGCACTTGGGAAGGAGCAGTCTTGGGATGAACAGGCTCTGGTAACGGTGTGCAGAGGGTGACCGGCATCGCCCATAATGTCCATCAGTTTGTCTAGAGTTCTCTGCTCTGCCACCGTCACCAGAGATGCAGCAATTTGTGAGCTTAAAGGAGGCAGAAAGAAATACGCGAATGTTAAGTTGTGAATATTTCATGCAGCTACATCCTCACTTGATGTAGAGCTAAACAGGACAGCAGGTTAGATGAAGCTCAGCCAGAGTTCAAAAAGCCAACGGAGCCATCTTTCTGACTCACTTACATTAACTCCCTCTCGCACACTTTCCCTTTTTTCTCCTCAGCTTCTCTGTGGGTTTAATAAGAAGCATGATTCATTTACTCCGGGATACTAAAGACATCTTCAGGAGAAAAGTAGGAGTTGAGTTTTCACCTCCAAAGTCTACAGTCAAATATTTATGCTCATCATGTAATATTCTACTTCGGGAGCGCAGCTTGACTCATGCTTAAACTCCTTTTGACTTCTCAGCTTGGTGTTTGATTCCACACACCTACAGAGGCACAGGTCTTATCTGTTTGAATAATAACCTCCATTTTCAAAGACTCCCTCAAGATACACGCGGGACAGAATCAATCACAGCTAAAGATTTTAGACAACGATCTCTCCCCCAAGATTCTTCCCCTACTCGTATCAACTGGATATGTCGAATGTGGAGAGACTCTTTTTAAATTGATGTGGTTTCTGGACAAAATGATGATTAAAAATGAATACCTAACAACTGCCGACTGAAAGCATCAGCTTAGCGCTACCAAATATTTCATTGTACAATCGTCTCTGTCATGCTTGAGTAATTACTTCCTGTCTGCGGCTGCTTCGGCTCCACAGCCCTGCAGACCGCCTGAATGACTGCCGCAAGGGAAGTGTACTCACAGCTTTAATCAAATGAATTACATGTGATGACTCCTCAGTATCTATGTAGTAAATGTATCTCCATGTGTAAGAAGCATTTTTGATGTTTAGAAAGAGAGCTGATCAGACTTTTATCTATTATTTCTGCATAATTTACTCATAATGTTCATATTCAAATATATTTTTCACACAATTACGTGAGATTAAAGTGGTATGTGTGCACTACAATATGAAAGAGGATCTTATTTTACAATAGATGCACACGAGGAACAGTACAGTAGTCAACATATACCTACATTAAATTGATTTGCAAATAGGTTTTGAGAAGTCATTTTAAAGGAGGAGTTCATGATTTCTGAAGCTGGCTTGAGTACTAACAAAATAAGGCACAGTGACGAAGATCAGCACTGCTTCTGTACAAATATAACCCCTAAAGCGGGGTACACACATAAGGATTTTCTGAAGAGATTTTCTTTATCTACAAGAGACCCCACACATGAAGAAAAAAACTCAGGCATTGAACAGTTTTGATCGTACTGAACACAACACACCACACACATAATGATTCTGTCCCACCACTGATCTAGAATCAAGTCCTTCAAGCCAGAAATTAGATCAAACGTGATCTAACAAAAACGAAGAAGAAGAAACAAAGCAACAACTGGAAAACACAACATGCAACATGGAAAGGGACATACGAGAAGAGGGGATGATGGTGGTCTTGGGACTATTTTTGACGGAAAAATCCTGAACAAAAAAAAGAGAAAAGACTGAGAAAAATCCTGGAGACAACATGAACGCGTGAGCTGGTCCTCCATTTCCGAGGCCCATGAACTTTATGTTTCAGGTCGGCCATGTTTTTTTTTTTATGTACAACTGCTTCCTTGTTCCTCAGTCAGCTCGCTTCTTGATCGGCCACATTCTGTCCCACGTCACAATTCACGGAATCATTACTCGGGAGTCATCGGCTTTCTCCACACATATGTCGGGACTGACAATTGTAAATATTAAACTTGTTCAATATTTACTATTGTTGACCCAACACATAACACATACCTGTGCCACCATATCAGCCTGCGCCACCAACGCCCGATCAGGCTATTGTAAGGGTGACTTTAGATGTATGGAAGCATATTGCATTAAAATGTAAAACACAAATAACTACAATTTCTGAAATATGGGACAGTTTTGACGAAATGATGGAAATAGTTGCAGCTTTCTCAGTTTAGGAGATAAATATCTCTTCAAAATGGCGTCCACATTGATGCATGTGAGATGGCCCAAAGTAGAATCTAAGTGCTTCTTTGATGAGGCCTAAGATACTGAAAGTGTTATCATCTCTGCCAAAGAGGTTATGTTTTTGCTGGCACATGTTTGTTTGTTGGCAAGATTATGCAAATACTACTGGACAGATTTTGCTGAAATTTTCAGGAGATGTTGGTAATGACCCAACTTATAAATGATTAGATTTTGGTGGTAATCCAGATAAAAGCCATTAGTGAACAATAGTTTTTGCTCAATAACTGTCTAACAACTTGATTTTGAGTGCTAGGTGTGGGTTTTCAGGGTCAAGGAATCATATTATGATGGTAACTTTATCATGGAACTATTATTTATAGATGTAACAGCAACATGTGAGCTACCTTGGTGGAGCTTTGCGCTCTCAGAGTGCTTTCTAGCTTTTACTGGTTTCGTGGGATCAGGTAAAGTTTAGGCAGAACAACTTTCACAAAGGACGAAGCAAGAGGTGAAAAGTTCCTCAGGGTGCTGCATTGATGTCTTCGTATGTAGTTTTACATCATCTACTCCTTCATCTCTCAGTGAAGTCTTTGAGTCCACAGACTTGATAAAGACTCTGCATTTAGAGCAGCCGCTGTCTCCTTGTTATCTTGATCTACTGTTCTCTTACTCCCTGGCTTTATAGCGCTCCGGTGCCCCACTGTGCTGTTCATTAGAGAGATAATTACATCTGCAGGAGATCTTTCTGCACTGTCTCGTCACCTCCCAGTGTCTGATCAGAACCCCTACCTCATCCCTCTTTGTCTGTTTCCCCTGACAAACCTGCTGCCAGACTGCGGTCAAGCAAGCATTTAGCGCTCGGGCAGAGGTGCTAGCAGCTAGCATGATTCATCAGGAGGAGGGCTGTATCCATCTCTCTATAATCACACCATAAACTTTCAAGGGTATTGATCAAGCATCCCTGTCAGAGCCATTACACACACTTGATGTGGACGACGTGTGCCAAGGGCCGAGACTCTTCTGCTGTCAATGTGGAGGAGATTAAAGAGAGAGAACTGAGGAAAGAGAGGAAAAAATAGGGCTTCAGGGGGAAATTGAGCGAATCAATGCTAAGGAGGACAGGGAAATTGGAAAATACACTACTGCTGTCGATCAAAATGGGAGTATATCTGAAGGAATTAGCCATGCCAAGGACATAGACAAATGAAAAACGGCCAATTTCATCGTTATTTCATGACTCACTCTTGTTTCTGTCTACAGGATAGGGCTGTTGAAACCGTACACTAAAAAGCACTTGGAGAGCGCAAACCTCCGCCAAGGTAGCTCACATATTGCTGTTACATCTATAAGCAATAGTTCCACGATAAAGTTACCATCATTACATGATTCATTGACTCTGAAAACCCACACCTAGCACCCAGAATCATGTTGATATTATTAATAGTCAGACAGTTAATGAGCAAAAACGATGGATCACCCGTGGCAGTTATCTGGATCACCACCAAATTCCAATCGTTTTTAAGTTGGGCCATTACCAACATCTCCTGAAAATTTCAGCAATATCGTCCAGAAGTTTTTTCGTAATCTTGTTAACAAACAAACATACACCGGCAAAAACATAACCTCCTTGGCGGAGGTAAAAACCCTGGATAATACTCAGTTTTAAACCCCTCTGTTTCAGCCCTGCTTTGAACAGGCTGTTTTAGTGTAAATCTGTCTGATCATGCCCCTTTCAAGACACTGATTAAGTTGATGTGGCTTAAGCTTCACAGCTCTCTGCTTTAATGTTTACTGTGAGCCCCAAGCATGCCTCAACATGTTCCTTCTGTTGAAGCTGACTATGGGAGATTGCATCTACCGTCATTACATTATTCAGGAAATATCCAGGGTAAAGTACGTTCTCAACTGAAGTTACACACACACATTAACAAAAACAGCAAATCAGCCAATCACATGGTGGCAACTTAAAACACATACGACTATTTACCTCCGCCAAGGGGGTTATGTTTTTGACGGCGGTTATCTGTCTGTCTGTCTGTTTGTCTGTTTGTTTGTTTGTGTTCAAAATAACTTGAAAAGTTCTGAACAGATTTGGATGAAATTTTCAGGAATTGTTGGAAATGGGATATGGAAGAACTGATTAAATTTTGGGACAGATCCGGATCACCTTGGCGGAGGTCTGCACTCTCTGAGTGCTTTTCTAGTTCTGTTTAGTTTTGGAGTATATTTTGACAACATAAAGGCAAAACTTGATGTAATTTTTGTGTCACTTGGAGGGTAGGACTGGGTATTTCCAGCAACCTCACGCTACAATATGAAATCTGATACATGTAAATTGTGAACATTGACTACGCTTTTAACAGAATTCTTGACAAGTTTTGTTTTCTATTACAAGAAGAAAAGAACAAGGATGAGTTTTAAATGATTCTACAACTTAAGAAACTTAAATTCAGGTCCTCAAAGATGGTAGTTTAAATTTGGGACATGTGCTTCATCATGTAGCTTGGCTTCTACTTTGAACTGTGCCATTGTTAACGTTAGCTAAAGTGTGTTGACAACAACTGTCAAAACATTGAGGCTGCATCAGTTCTGTAGAATCCATATTGATACACGTATCCCAAAGGAGTGCGTGATGATATTTTGCCGTATCAATATTTTGAGCACAGGCTTACTGAATTTTTTTGTTTTTCTTGAGAGGGAAAAATCTATTAAAATCGTGAATCGAGTTTTGTGGGAAAAAAAACTGTGAATGTTATTATTAGGTCATATTGTCAAGCCCTAGTCTATAGGTATACTCAACAAAAATATAAACACACAACCTTAAAAGATTAAATTAAAATGACCTTTCCCTTAACATGCCCAAAAATATTATTTATCTGTGTACAGATTGCTTTGCTTTGCTCAAATCAAGTTCCCTAATTTTAGCTGATCGCTCCCAGCGAGTACAATCCATAAGTCTCATGCTACGTGACAGTATAGTGGTCAGTCAGTGCAACCAGTACACAGCCACTCCTTACAGTTGGCACAATAAAAAGGCAATCCCAAAATGTGGACTTTTGTCACTTGTCAACATGCCACAGCTGACGCAAAACATGAGGGAGTGTGCCATTGGCAAGATAAGAGCTAGAATGTCACATTTTCATTCTGTTCATTCATTCACGCTGTTTCGTGCATTTATATTTTTGCTGAGTGTATATCACTATCAGTGGTTCCTAATAGAAACGATCTATTCCCATCAGGAATGGCAACAATGCAACTAATTAACCTTATACCTAGCTTAAAAATACATAAAAAGATCTTAATGTTTGTCCCATCCCTAGGACAGGCTTTCGATTTTTGGTGCACCGTGGCATATTCTGAGGCTAATTAAGCTTGTCAACTTAAAAAAGCGCCGGGTTGCAAGGCCCAAGTCTTGCTCGTATCCCTCGCCTTGGACCGCACATCTCTAGCCTGCAGGCGGTGTGAACTGGGGCACAAACAATAACAGTAATCATGGAAAAATCATGTGCTGCTCTGGCGGAAGAGACCAGCTGACTGGCTGACTGCTGAAGCCCCCGAGGGCCTCCTGTACGAGCAACAGAGAGAGACAGGGAGGGGGTGGACGGAGGAGAGGAAGGAAAAAAAAAAAAGATCAGAGAGCAAAGACGGGAAGGATTCACCTCCTTTCCCCTCTCATCGGCACGCTTAGTCATCTTCGGTTTCTGCCTGCTGCCCTTGTCGGGGAGCTTCTCCGTTTAAGCTCCCTCCCATCGCCGTGACATCCTTTACACCGTCCAAACCCCCCCATGAAAGCTGCACAGTGGTTCAGTCCAGGACTACAACAGTCTTTTGGCTTTAAGAAGGATGGGAAGACATGGCCGTACGCCTGTGGCCCGACTCTGATGAATGTTGGTGTCATGGGTGATTAATAAACAGCTGGGCGAAGGGGTGGATCACTGACTTAAAACAGGGTGCTAATGACCAGACACCACACATCTACAGAGTGCTTACCCTTTAGATAAATCCACTACCACACTAATTACTAATCTTTAAATGAAACTGTAATTGCTTGGCGAAGTCAGAGCATGTTTTCATCCTCAATCACCCTTTCTGAATGAAAGACGGCGCACTGGGCCTAATTTCAACTGAAGACAGTATGACGGCCGTGACTGAGGAAACCGCAGATCAATGGGCTGCTCTGTACAGTAATCTAGCGCCGTCTTGGCTTTCATTACAACATCAGCGTGTGAGTGATCAATGGGCTGGTATCTCATTACTGTCTGGCCCCGGCCGAGGAAGCACTCAGATCCACGTCTGGGGAGCTGAGGCCGTGAAGGCAGAGTGCTGAGTGGTCCAATAGGGGGGAGCTAATGACCCAGTTCATTCATGAACGTGGAAAGCGTGAAGGAGGCGGAACCTACAGTTCGTTTCAGGTAGACTTTCAAAATTTGGTAGGACCATTTATTAGGTCAAGATCTACAGAAAGCCTCTTGGACCAATAACCAAAACCCAACAGCAAGTCAGCCATTTTGGGTTTATTTCCAATTGTTCATGCACGTCTAGCCCTGAAGTTAAGAAATATTCGTCACTCTGTTGAAACTAACGAGCTCTTGGGAATAATGGGAAACAGCCTTTGCAGTTTATATTTATAGAATTTGATAGGATCATTGCTCACATAACCTACAATAAAGCCTCTTCAGGCAACAGCTTAGACCAAACAGCAAGTCAACCATTTTGGATTTATTTTGAATTATTCATGCACGTTCAGCCTTGATGTTGAAAAATATTCATCACTCTGTTGAAAGAATGGAAATCCTGGGAAACAGCCTTTGCGCTTTATTTCTATATTTATAGAATTTGGTAGCATTAATACTCATGTCAAGGCCTACAATAAAGCCTCTTCAGGCAACAGCTTAGACCCAACGGAAAGTCAGCCATTTTGGATTTATTTTGAAATATTCATGCAGGTTTATCCCTGAAGTTGAGAAACATTTGTCACTTTGCTGAGATCATGGGAATCTTAGGAATCATGGGAAACAGAATTGCAGTTTCATTATTCATGTCAAGATCTACAATAAAGCTTCTTCAGGCAACAAATTCATTTAAAAATGTTTAACTTAATTTTTGTCAAATTTTTCAAGCTAAATGGAAAATCTTTGACACCAATTGTCTCTGTGTTTCATTAAAATTCTGCATTAAAGGTGGTCAGAACTTGATAATCAAGGGTCTTGCCTATAAATTTGATTAAAAAAAAAACAAAAACAAACTTTCTTCTACTCGGGTTCTAAGACACTCACTGTTTGGGGTTTCACTCTGAGTTCTAAGATTTGGATGGACCATGCATGAGGTGTGTCAGAAAAGTTGCAGGACTGGTGTCACAAAAGATTTATTTAGAATCCAAACTACAAGTTTTCCCCTTCGAAGTAATCCCCCTGGAGTCTAATGCACTTTCCCATCCTTCTCTGCCACGCTTTCATGCACTCCTGGAAGGATTCTTCCGGGATCCTCCGCAGCTCCGTCGTCACGGCCTTTTTGATGTCGTCCACGTCTTCAAAACGGGTCCCCTTGATGACCCCCTTGAGCTTGGGGAGGCGGAAAAAAATCACACGGAGCCAGGTCGGGTGAGTAGGGAGGTTGCTCCAGCACGGCGATGTTCTTCTCAGCCAGGAACTGTCGGATGCGCAGGGCGTTGTGAGCAGGAGCGTTGTCATGGTGAAGCAGCCACGACTTGTCCTGCCACAAATCTTGCCTCTTCTCGCGAACGAAGCAAACACTGCAGTATCTCTTTGTAGACATGCTGGGATTACTTTGAAGGGGAAAACTCTTAGTTTGAAGTTTGGGTTTGAAATAAATCTTTTGTGACACCAGACCTTGAACTTTTTTGACGAGGTGTGTCAGAAAAGTTCCAGGTAAAACGATAAACTTTATAAATAGTTTTTAATTAATGATGTGCCTAAGCTATATATTGGCAAATTGATGCTTCTAAAACACAGGGAAATTCCTAAAAAACATTTGGTATTTGTTGTGGTACAACTTTATGAGAGTTAAGATGTGAGGCTATCTCAACGCTGATGCAAATCTACTGGGATTAAAGAGTTATTCGTAGCAAAACTCTAAGCGGAAGAACAAACCATGAAAATATTAGAGCCTTTTTTAATATTTGTGTGATACCAAGTTAAAGCAGATCACACAGTGCACAAGTGGCTCTGTCTGTGTGAATTAAACAGCTTTATGCACAGGGTAAAGACTGTGAGGTAAAATTTGAGATTTTTTTTTCTTAACTTGCTCCAATTGTAAGCTGTTGCAATCTGTGAAAATATAAATACTGAAAATGTACAGTTTTCATGATGGTAGGCCCTGTCATGTTTTGCACAAGCACTTTATAGGCTTGAATTTGTTTTTTTAAATTAGATTAAATATTGATCAGAGAGTTTCATGTTAATATACGGTGAAAATACGTAAGCCTTTAGTGTTTATATAGACAAACCTGCCTATGTGTGAACTACATAATCCACATTTAATGACACACACTTTAATTTTAATCGGGATATTCTGTTTGGTTTGGGAATTTATTTTATGTAAAGGCAAACTTGATTCATGTCATTTTTGTGTCACTGGTATTTTTTTTGTTTGTTTTTCTTTAATAGGGAAAAAAATGAAAATCGAGTGTTGTGGGAAAAAATTCGGGATTTTATTTTTAGGCCATACCGCCGTGCTCTACTGTGAGGCTGTGCAAACATGACTTATCTCACAGACAATTAAGTCTCAAGTCTTATGGAATATTAAAGTCTTAGGAGGGATTGAGCCTTTAAAACAAACAGGTCTGATCCACAAAGAAATCAAGGCTACAGAAAAAGAAAGACCTGTCAATAAGCACTCCAACATCTTCACCAGCTTAGTCGAACAAATAAAAAAATCTGTCTCATAAGCATCTCAAACATCAAACCGTATGCTGGTAGAAGATGTTAGCTTAGCTCCAGGATCATTATCTGTCGCAGCAGCCTCCATGACACCATATTTGGCAACAGTAAATAAAAACAGGAGGGGGATGGGGGCTCCCGAAGGCCCCTGGAGGCCCTCCGAGTACAGTAACGCACAGCTGAGTGCTCCAGAGAACGCTGCCTGTCTGCCAGCTCCAGCTCGCCCGCCTATGCCACAGTACGGGAGGTGAAGGGGGATGGGACGAGGGTCACGTCATGTGTGCACCGCTGCAGGCTTCGGGGTGCTCCATGCGCTCTCTCATCCAGTATTTATCTAAACTGAGCCCACTGAATACAAGTGTGCAGGCTGTCTTAAAGCAGGGTTACACCAGAGTCACTTTAGCAGAGGAAGCAAGCCAGAATAATGTTCAAGGAGGAAAAACGCTCGGCTTTAAGATGACAGTGTGTGTCTCTTTCCCACAGAGGCTCAGAGTTCGAGGCAAGTACAAATTGCTCATCATGTGCAATAAAACGCATGTTGCATCAGCAGCAGAGAGGTAGCTGTGGGTAAAGCAGGAAACTCTCTCTCAGATGTCTTTATTGAGTGATATGAGGGGCATACAAAGTGAACATTTATAATGCTTTTTAATTAATTCTTTCCCCAGTATTAATGATAATAATAATAAAACATGGCTGCAGATGCTTTTGACCAGATAATTAGGAGTAAGTTACTGGCTTATTATCAGTGCAAGGAAGGGCCTTTAATGATCATTCATTGCTATCATTATTAGGGATGTAACGGTATGAAAAATTTCATATCACGGTTATCATTACTATCGCGGTATTGTTGCAATGCTCTCAAAATTTTCAAAAAGTACTTATGCACACACGAAAACATTTAACCCTTATAATACTATAATTATAACAGGCTGCCTGGTCTTTTTTGTCAATAAATGTGTCAGGAAACGTCTTTTGAGTAAATTTTTTCACCCTTTTTTTCATGAGAAATAAAAGTAAACAATTCTGGCAAGTATTTGTCATTATTATGTTATAAATGCTTGAATTTTCAACGGGATTCTCTTCGTAAACAATTGTAAATGAACATGTAGAAGTCTTCTGTGATGACCAAATATAAACTTAAACCATTTGACATAAACTCAAACAGTTTTGTTTGTCTACAGCATTTTGTGTCCATGTTACAGCCCGTTATATTTGACCATGTCCAGGCATTTTTTTTTTGTTTATTTGTTTAATAATGTTAGTCCCTGAAGCAGCTCCTGTCCAGCTGAAGACAGAGATCTCGACATTTCTTTCTCCAATGTTTCTAAAATGACTATTTATGGAGTCCATAAAAAACGAACTATGATGAAAACGACGATCAATGACAACAAAGATGGTAAAACACAGAGAAAATACGGCAAAACACAAAGAAAACACAGCAAAAGAACAGAAAGGAAACCCTCCAGAATGATACTAATGCTATTGTTTACAATATTTATATGATTTACACAGAAAATACTGATAAACCGCCGTTAAATCACTCACATGTTCGACAAGCAAGAAGAGGGTTCATTTACAAGTGGAATCTGAATTGCTCCAGCATGTCTTGAGTAGGGGTCAACCTAAATTCGCTTAAAGACTCAGAATGTCACCCATAAAGCCTGCAAAATACCCTTGAAATATTGGGTTTAAATCTGAAGTGTCTTAGTGTCAATATCCAGAAGCCAAGTCATGCAGAAATGGGCCGCTGTGAAACAAAATGTCCTGATGAAGTGTAGAGGGAGAGAGAGTGAGAGGAGACGAGGGACAGTGGGTGAGAGAAGGAGGCATCTGAGGGGAAGGACAGAGGCACTGTTGGATCGTCGCGCATGTAAAGGGGGAAGCGATGTTGCCTGGAGGCGTCAAACGGGGACGGCGAATGTCACTCCGATCAGTCCAAAGTGTCATGACGGGCAGCGAAGCCGTGACCTCTGATGGGAGAGAGGAGGGGAGGAAAACAGAGGAGAGGAGGGAGACACAAGGAGAGGAGCGGCATAACAGAAAAGGCAGTGACAGCAGAAACAGAGAGAAGGAAGGCGAGGGGGCAAGAAGGGAGTTTGTGGTGGGCCGACGCCTAATCCTGCCAGCACTCGGGGCTTGGGGGAACAGAGGAGTGATATCAGTAAAGACACATTCACAGCCTGCCTATCGCCTAAATGAGGCCACTTCTGTCTTTAAAAAACAAGCTCTGCCGCCGCCGCTGCTTCTCTTTTCTCATCCACCACCTTCCCCTGCAATCAGAGTGGAGAAAGACCTGCGAGCTATCTGTTGCCCTCTTTTAAAATCACACTATATGATTATCTGAGCACTGCTCCACGCCGCTGGTGCCCCAAAATCGTTGCTAAATTACATCTGTGTTGTAGTAGTCTGGTTAAAAAAGATGTGTGAATGCACTTCAGTCATTACAGCCACACAGACAAGAGAAAATCACCAATAAATGGGTGAAAATGGCTGATTCTTATCATCTGAAAAGTCTGTTAGCTTACACACAGCCGTTAGCTACAAGGCTATGTAATTACTGAGATACTTATTTTAATGTGATGTCAGCGGGAGGATCACCATTACTAAGAAAGTCCATTAGCTTTCACATATCATTAGTTAAAATTTTAGACAATCTCGTCAATCAAAAAGCTGTCTTGTTGGTATGGTAATAAACTGATTAGCTGAAACCGCCTACTACATACTAATGAACACAGTTTGGTGCATGCTGTATTTGGTAGTAGTATGACAGCCAGTGCGGTTATTTTGCTGTATGGTAGACCGGGCCAAGCTGATCCTTCGTCCTCTTTCTGTTTTCTGGCAAGTGGGAACTGTCGTTTATGGCGCATTACTGCCTCCTACTACACTAAAGTGTGAGCCAGTGCCACTATTTCTACAACGAAAAACATCAATGTCACATACATAAATAATCATTTTTTTAAATAATGTCTACAAAGCTGTGTGCCTCTGATACTAGTCACGAAAACAGAAGTAAACAGTAGTTCAGCTAATGGCTAGCGCTGCTAAATAAGCATCCATTTATGGACTGAAAGAAATCGCACAAGTGATTTATTTGGATTTAGTGGTTTTCAAAACTGAACAGTTACATGTTAAATCTTCAACATTCATGTAACAAGAACATTTTTAAAATACCAAGACTTGATCTGCTTCACTGCTATGTAAATATAGCAGACTTAATGCTAAAGCTAATAATGCTAATACTGCTGCACTGGATACAGGTAGTGGCCATCCGCTATTTAGACCCCTGATCTATTGGTGCTTTGCATTGTGGGAAACAGTATGCATTGAAAGTGCCCAAAGTGGCTGTCAGCAGTGTGGCTTATAGGGACTGATCTCAGTTTTATTGAGGATAAAGAATTGCTGGTGTGCAGGGCAAAAGGAGGCCATTCATCAGTTAATGGACATACTGTCAGCTTTAACCAATCAAAAGCTGGAGGCTGGATAATTGTGAGGACCAATACCCTTTTCAGAAACCATGAAGTATAATTTCAGTATATGGCAGTCCAATAAAACATTGACGACAATGATTAATGGGCCTCTTCTGGTCTCATGTTCTTTTGATTTAGAGGCCATTTGGGTGAACTGAACAACAAAGGACATAAGATGTTATTGATAGTGTTTAGCATTTCTCTTAGCTAAAGGAATATAAAAATACCAAGGCCTCAAAAACATACAGAAACCATTTTATTTAGCCTTAGTTTGTCAGCTATATAATAACAAAGACGTACGAAAATCTTTTCCTTGAGTGTAATTTGGTATAATATGAGTAAATAAGATGACGCAGCATTGACAGATGAGCTTGGTCTGAATTTATTTTTAGCTTTAGCATATCTATTAGGTAAAGGGCTATAGGATACGAAAGGCTGAAAACAATTTAAGAAGCCATTGGAGCCTCCCAGTTGTATATTGTCGGCATATAAGATGCAATTTAATGTCAATTAAAGTATCACTTTGCTATGACGTCAGTGAGCTAAAATGCTTTACAGCTACAAGGGCCAAAACAACCCTGAGGCCATGTATAGACTTTATGTCAGTAGGTGGACCCCCTTGGTAAAAAAAAAGGCTGTAAGCTTTCACATATCAGTATAATTACCAAGGCTTTAAAACAC
Organism: Cetoscarus ocellatus; assembly: GCA_037902135.1. Taxonomy (NCBI): domain Eukaryota; kingdom Metazoa; phylum Chordata; class Actinopteri; order Labriformes; family Labridae; genus Cetoscarus; species Cetoscarus ocellatus. The sequence continues at coordinate 313,529 of JBAMNC010001188.1, forward strand.
ATCTTAAAAACAATTAGAGCGTAATATTAGTATCATTTAGAGCCCAAAGTTGGCAGGACAATAACTGTTAGACTTGATGGATAGGAGAAGGATCCCACTTGCTCTGAATTGTCTTCTGGGTTTAATATACGCCTGATTAAAATTGTATTTACAAAGGCTTAAAACAGCCCTATCAGGAACCATTAGGGTGTCATGCTGACATAATACAGACCAATAAAGTGCCATAACATTAATTAATGGCCTTGATGTCAGTAGGAGGATCCCTCTTGCTCCAGTGACATCTAATTTAAGCCGAGTGCCAGGAGAAGCTCCACAACAGTACATCAACTCTGTCATTACACAATGACAACCAATACATCACCACGTCGCCACCACAGAGCCTCTGAGGCCACCGAACGTCAGCGAAATGGTTTGGTAATGGAAATGTTATTTCACCTTGACAGCTCTGGGTGCTTTCGCTCAAAATGAAGCGATGGGACTGTTTGAACAAACTTAAATTATAAAGTCAAACAAGGATGAGGAACGGCTAGACGTGGCAAAAGTACACACCTGAATTAGGAGTGCAGGTATTTAAACAAAGATTCAAATGCTAATACATTAATGAAAGTAAAGATGTTCGGGCTGTGAAATGTGTGCAGAGTGTAAAGGCAAAAAGAAGCCCAGGGAAAGATATTTCTAATGGTTGTGGACAGTGTGGACAGCTGCAGTTCCCTGAGTGTCCACTTGAGGCTGGCTGCAGAAACTAGTAGGGTCACATAGACATGCTATGTGAAATTGCCAGTTTTTACAGTAGAAATAAACATGTTCATGCCCTGGCTGAGGGACGATTTTGATCTGAATCATCTACGTCCCTGCAGGCACATGAACTATTATAAGTTTGTATTATTAGTTAATTCTTGTAAATTTTAAGAGCCATCATACTTTAGTGTTATGACTGCAATAGTTCTGGTTTCTAAATTCGCTAAAAGTTAACTTCTTCAACCAAACTGCTAACACCCCATGTATTTGACTAATAATTTTTAGTCTTTTATACCAGCATTAGCTTGCATCTTTGTGCTTGCCTTTGTTCCATGTCTTTATTAAAGCTTAAAGTTCATAAATTATGCAAAACACGCTCTTTTTAATGGTCTTTTTTTGGGCTGCTACCTTATACTTGATATCTGAATACCTGTTTGAGCATGAGGGTAAAAATCCATACTCGAAGTGTACATGTTAATAAAGGAATATCTTTGGTTATTATGTGTTGGCTCGAATCAAGTTTGATTTTTGGGAAAAGCTACAGGACTAGTCTTCATACAACATATGTGTCAATAGCCTGTGAAGAAACACTCCAACATGAGAAAATCCCTCCCATGTCCCTTTCACTTATCCAGAAAATATGTGCTCAGTGTGAGTCAGGTTAAACCACCGGTGGTGCCCATGACAGGGGCATGTCTATCAGTGTCTGTGTGTCCATAGTAAACATTAGAGCACAGAGCTGGAAAGTGAAAGCCACATTTTCTTCATGGGAGGAGTGTGGCTGGACACAGATCATGAGGATTTACGATAAAATAGACTTTTCTTAGTAGGGTTGAAAAAGAGGGGTTAAGAGAAGGGATGTATGATTTTATCAAACCATTATCAGCACCGGTAAACGGAAATTTTTTGCTGATATTTACAGATGATATTTTGAGCATATGAATGGCCATAAAAATTCCACATATTGGATGTAATATTGGTTAAATGTACAATGTATTATAACTGTTTGCCTCTTCATCATGCAATGTCCACTTCTATGAATGAAAAGTGTTGTTTATTAAAGAACAATCTGTTTCTAACACAAATGGACTGTAACCATGAAAGAAACGGACCAATTTTGGTCAAATAGAGTCTTTATGCTCTTGACACAAAGTATTGGTATTGATATCGGTAATAATGAGTTTAGAAATATTGGCATATCGAATATCAGAAGAAATCAAATATCTGAGTTTTTTTGGGGGGAGGGGGAGACGCTTCAAAAAGGTGATCTGAGGAAATTTGAGATCAGTGTGAACTTGTTGCTAAGGAATAAAATAAGGAACCTATTAGTGAACACTGTTACAAGAAAACACAGAATGAAATAATAAAAAAGCTAAAAGAAAAAAAAAAAAGCTTTCAATTGCCAAAAAAAAAAAAAAAAAAGTTACAATACTCTCTTTTTTTATTACTTGATGCCAACTGTGTCCCTTCCTTTTAGGGATTTTTTTTTGCTGTATTATGTTTATACTGCCTGACGTGTACCAACAAATTAGCAAAATAAATCCCCTTTTTTTTAATGCCTTGATGCTTAGTTTACCAACGAACACAGAACTTTGAGAAAATAGCAGAAATAGCAGAAATATTTGAAAAATGCCTGATCATGTTAAAAGAATTAAGTCCGTGTGCATGGTACAATTGTGAAAACTGAATTGAATTAATTCATGGCAGATTTCAACATTTTATTTTTTATGCTTTGTCCGCATGTGGTCGCTGGACTGCAGGTTTCCCATCCCTGAGTTAATCCAATAAGCATGGTTTGGTGTGGTGAGAAGGCCGTAGTGCCATATTGAATTGAATTGTACGTTAATTATTTCAAATATATTCAAAGAGAGAAAACAGAGATAAAAGAAAAAATATAGTGTAGTTGCTACTATGCTGGGACAGAGGAAAACTTGTTAAGTCCCACCCCTTCTCCATCGGTCAATTAGACATAAATGCTTACATATTTTACCAAAGAAAAACAATTTCTATCCAATATTTTGAGGTCTAAAAATACAGTACAAAAACAAAACAAAGGCAAAACAATCACAAACAACCAAAAAACAAAGTAGTCAACCTACAATTTAGTGCGATACCTCCTGTTGTATCCATATATATATATATACTGAAAATTATATTTTTATACATTATTTTAAATATCATCAGGTTTGAGTATCGCTTTAGATCCTGTTGTAACCCATACCATAACTGAACACATGACCATATGGAGGGAGCAAACTGCCTACACAACAAATGAAAGCTAACGTGAGCTTCAGAAGCTAACAAACTGTGCAAAGACAACCAGCTTAAGTTTGAGTTGAATGAGCTGCACAGATATTCATCGTAAACTGAAGCGGGTTAAAAATGGAAGTGATTTCAGAGTCAAGTGCTGTCAAAAGATATTTGTACTTAGCTTCCCACCACTCCTGGGTAAGGCTTTCAAATATACAGGTACAATTTGTTCCTTCTAACTCTGTGTGGGTCTTCCTCGAGCAGAATTTGTAGAGCTTAGGTTTTCCTCTTTGTGTCTTGTACTCTCAGCTCTGCATTACATCCACTACCGAGGACTACGAAAGCCCTGAGGCTGAAGTACGAGCCGGAGACCACATAACCCCAAGTTCAGACCTGCAGCCTGAGACAAATCCAAGATGAAAACACAGAAAATACGCCCTCTGAAAAGGGAGGATATCCTGCCGACATCAGAATAAAGAGGGCGTAGCTGGGTTAATTCTGATTATCGTAAAGGCCATGAGGTGAGAAGGGTAGACAACAACACTGGCTGCAATAATTCAAAAAGGAGTAAGAGCTCTTCAAACCCCATTAAAGCCATAATGTGAGCTCACACTGAAGCTAACACAGACACAGTGTGTAGCTGCTCCTGTGTCTCTGGAACCATACAGATTACTGTGTTAGCGGCGAACAAAGTCCTCGGCTCTCCACCAGCAAACCTCCAGAGTGTTCTGGAGACTGAGCCGGGAGAGCATGTGACTGGAATTACTGACACACTTTTACAGAGCGCTAATCTCCGCTTACTGAGGGACTTACTCGGCAAGATTTTTCCTTTGATTTACACATTTTGGAACAGAAATTGACTAATCAAATCAAATCATGCTAAAAATATCCACTTGTAACATGCCTCAGTGGTTTAACTTCAAACAAAGGCAAGCAGGCAGATTAGTACAACCACGGTGGTGAAATATGGAGCTGAGAAATATGGACAAAGTCAGATCTCAACCATTTTTATCTGAATGGTGGTATTTATCGAAATTTCTCGATTATAACATGGACTTGATTATAACATGCAACCAATATTTCCACGATTTTTGCCTAAAAAACACTGTACTCAAATATAACACGCACCCACATTTTGTCCAAACCTTACTCACGCAACTCAAAAATGACCTTTATTCTAAGTTTTAATCCATGAAATTTCGTTATGTTCACAACAAATACACAATTTTCTCTCCCAAATGGATACGGAAACACCTTTTGCTTCACGCATGTGCAGTTACTTGATTTCTGCCTGAGCATGCTTAGTGTACTGTACCGACCAATCAGAGAGCAGCCATCAACATGTCGATGTCTTCGACCAATCACAGCGTAGCTATTTTGCATCCCCTTGCTCACAAGATGGCAGTGAGCGGTACCACTTGAGAATTAAACAATAATTACACAAAGTTAAACTAATAAAGACTCGAAATATTTGATCAGAACAGTTTAACAGTCAGTTTAATAAGAATTACACAAGTTTGGCGGGATATCAGATGTGTTGCAATCGTGATGTTGGCGAGACGAAATATTTTAAGTATTTCGCTTGTACTCGTGTATAATACGCACCCGAAAAATTAGAGCTTATTAAGCAAAAGCAAAGTAGTGTGTTATAATTGAGAAATTACTGTATCTGGATTTTTCTGTCATCAAGAAAATGTTTTTAACAGTTCCTATTTTGTATAAACTTTTAAGATGATCCATATGAAAATCAAGCAAGATATGACTGCAACAAAACACAGGTCCCATTCTGCCAGTGACCTTTGATCCCTAGGGCAACACTGCATTAAAAGGCCACATAATTCTGTAAAGGATTTCACCACCTGGGCTCAGACACACTTCAGAAAACCAGTATCAGTTAACACACATCATCTCTACATCTACAAGGTCAAGTTCAAACTCTACCACGCAAAGACTCCAGGGTGGTGAGGATCCCACAAATTCCCCGTAGGAAATTCCGACCTCAGGGGGGCGTTCCAGTTGAAATTTCCCACTCAGAACTTGGAAATCCAACAACTGGAACGCAGCATTAATGCCCATGGCATGGGTAACTTGCACATCAGTGAAGGCACCATTAATGCTGAAGGTGCATACAGGTTTTGGAGCAACATATGCCGCCATCCATCCTCTTTTTTAGGGACGTCCCTGCTTATTTCAGCAAGACAATGCCAAGACACATTCTGCACATGTAACACCAGCTTCACAAGGGTGAAGATACTAGACTGGCTGGCGCTGTCCAGACCTGTCTCCCATAGAACCCAGAATATGACAACAGAGACCCCGAACTACTGAGCAACTTACGTTGAAGCAAGAATGGAAAGATTCCCACCAACAAAGCTTCTACAACTAATGTCTTCAGTTCCCAGTAGTAAATAGGACAGGTGATGGAACACAGAGGTAAACATGCCCCTGTCCCAGCTTTTTTGGAACATGTTGCTGGCATCAAATTAAAAATGAGTCAATATTCGCAAAAGAACATTAAAGTTTACAGCTTGAACTTCAAATATCTTTTCTTTTTAAGGTATTTGGTTAAATATTGGTCAAAAAAGAATGCAAATCAGTGTCCCAATTTTATTCAAAATTGGGGAAAAGGTGGAATTACCACTTTGGGAATCAATGCTGTTAACAACCTTTTTACTGAGCATTTATCTTTTATTTTGAATCATCAACACAAGAAAATTCATAGAAATGTAACCAAATATATACTGATTTTAACTTATTACCCAGCCCTTGCCACACATACTGTATGTTAAAATGCCCACTACAAGTGGATATTTTTCTGTCTTTGATTTATAACTGCGCTGTATTTGTTGTTGTACCATACTTCTTTTTCTTATTTCTTTCTACAACTTTAAACACTTTACACGGACGAGTGTAACAAATTAGTATTCTGCCATCAACACTGAAAGCATCTTGGATGTCCATTGTTAAATAAATGAATAGATCAATAGAATAAATTCAGTGTTTTAGGTCTATTGACATTTAAGTGAATGTTAAACTGCAATAAAGTGTGCCCAACATGAACACCATCAAACAAAACAATGCCCTAAGACACCCACTGATTTTCCTAAATTATGCAAACGGGTCCTAATGGAGCCGAACTGATAATTAACACCACCATTACACCACTCCTAAATGTTTTAAGGGATGCAAAAAATACTGCAAATGAACTGTCTCTTAACATCTTTCACTTGATTTCATTTGGACTCAGATATTTCATTTGGAGTTAGCCGAAGGCACCGAGCTGGAAAATGTTCCAGGGTAATGGTATTCCGTTTGTCTGCCATGTTCATTTAAGCATAATTAACTGATGGACTGGAAATTCAAAGTGATTACCAAAAGTTTCACAGAGTGATGCTGAGAGAGGAAAATGAGTTTTTCATTGCTTGTATTACAAGTCACAGTTTATGCAGTGAAAGCTTTTCTCAGAGTACAAATCAAATACTAAGTGATACAAACATCCTCTGAGCAACAAGACAAGCAGCAGCAAATCTGGAGGGTTCGACAATATTTCAGAGCAGATAAATCGAGCAAAGGAAACAAATCATCCCGACTACAATCCACGCTTGAAGATGGAAACCATAAACAGCAGGTGACTGATGTAATGGCTTAAACAGGGTTCCCGCTCTTTTATCGAAATTATTTTCCAGGACTTTTCCAGGATGTCCCCCCCGCCAACACACACACACACACACATTTTGCAGTGTCCTTTTTCTACAGTTGTACCTTACATTTTGTACATTTGCCCAGATTGCTGTTTATGCCTCTCCCGCTCCAGAGCTCTGATTTACAAAATGTGTTGTCCAGTGTTAATTTTGACTGCACTTTTTAATTTAGTTTTAGTTATAGTGTTTTGCCTGTAATATGTTTAAGTTTTAGTCATAATTTAGTCATCTTAATTGTTTTAATTTCAGTCTAGTTTTAGTCGACGAAATCTACTGTAAATTTAGTCGACTAAAATATGAAGTGTAAGGCATTTTTATGTTTCCTTGAATTTCTGAAGTCATGTTTTACACTTGGATCCCACCACCATGAAGCTAAGGCAGTTGTGATTGGATGTCCCTCTTAACTCATCCAACCTTTCCACACAACCAAAGTAGCTGTGATTGGATATATTCCTAACTTGTCCCTACTTTCTTCATGACGAAATTAGGTCTGATTGGATTAAGTCTCTGTCAAACGTTTTAGTCTAGTTTTATTTGTTCATGAAAATGTCAGTTAATTTTGTTTTAGTTTTTGTCCATGTGCACTAGATTTTTTTAGTTACTGTCTGGTTTTTGTCAGGGGAAAAAAGGTTGCTGACGAAGACTGACGAAAATAATTAGTCAAGGTGGTGCAGGCTACGGCTGTAACATATCTATAAAATAATCTTAGAAATTCTTAGAAATTATGACAAATTTATCATAGAATAGTGCAATCACAACCACAGATCCCAGTGTCACATAACCATTTCTTTGGGAAAAAATGAGTCCTTACTGGGGTCTGAAAAGTTGCTATCGTTCACTAATGGCAGTTACCTGAATCACCACCAAAATCTAATCATTTCTAATTTGGGCCATTACCAACATCTCCTGAAATTTTCAGCAAAATCTGTCCAGTAGTTTTTTCGTAATCTTGCAAACAAACAAACATACTCTGGCAAAAACATAACCTCCTTGGAGGAGGTAACTAAACAAATGGCCAAGGAGTAACAGAATGTTGAGTGACAAACCTCTGATTTTTTTCACAGTGACTTGAAAACCAATCCAAAGCCAGGTTTGGTTCTCTTACCTGCGGCAGGGCGGAGCTGAGCTGGCGCTGCAGCGAGTCCCGGTCGTAGATCACGTCCTGAAGGTGCTGCTGGGCCAGGCCGAGGCTCTCCTGGGTCTCCCTCAGCGTGTCCAGGAGCCGGTCCCTCTCGTCCAGCATGTTGACCATCAGCTGCTCGAAGTGAGAGTCCGGGTCTGAGGCGCTACTCTGAGAGCCGCGCTGACTCAGCGCCGTGTCCTCGCTGATGGTGGGCATCACCTCGCACATCATCTTTGCACTGGAGAGAGAAATTAGACGAAGGTTTTAGAGACAAGAAGAGCTCAGGATAACAGAGGAAAAGAGGTGCTGCTCTGATACTGTGTGTGGTGAGTTATTATATATAAGTATATATACAGCAGGGATGCACGACATTATTGGTTTGATATTGGTATGGGCCAATATCAGCCTAAAAAATTAAGTATCGTAATGGATGATATTTACAGCCGACATAATGGCCATATATCGTCTGGAATATCGGCAAATCACACAATATTGATGAACCCTCTCATTACTACAAGGGTAAATATAAAAATCAAGGGTTTCATTTTTGCAAGAGTTAAGTGCTCTTTTTCTTGTTTTACATCTGTTCCTCGCAAAAATATACTGTAACACTGAAAGAAACAAGTCCATTTTGTCAAATACAGAGCCTGTCTCTTGACCAGAAATATCGGCATCAGCGATAAATAATTAAAAATTATCGGCATATCAAATAGCGGCAAAAATCCAATATCGTGCATCCCTAATATATAGATTAGGGCTGGGTAATACATAGATTAAATCCATTAATTTGAATTGTTTTTTTGCAGAAGATTTAAAAACTATAAATCAAGATTTTTTTTCTTGACTTACACTTACTCTTATTGTTAGCTGTTGTAATGTTGTAAAACATAAATAATGAAAATTTACAGTTTTCATGACAGTCAGGTTTTGCACAAGCACATGTTTAGGCTTGTATTTGTTTTCTAAATGAGACTGAACACTGATCAGAGAGTTTCATGTTAATGTGCTGTGAAATCAGCTCAGAATTTAGAGCTCATGTAGACAAAGCTGCCTACATTCAGGCTACATTATCAACATTTTATGAAAAAACACCCAGCATGCAACTTAATATTAGAGAGGTATTCTGTTTAGTTTTATTATATATTTTTAATGATAAAAGCAAAACTTGATTCTGTTTTTTTTTTCTCACTTGGAGGTTTTTTTCCATGTGGGGAAAATATCAATTAAAATTGTACATCGAGTTTTGTGAAAAAATCAAGGATTTTATTTTTAGGCCATATTGCCAAGGTCTGATAAAGATAATACATAACTATTTATGTTATGCTTGCATATCTTGGAAGACATGTTGGACCCACAAAACATTTATAAGGCGTCTTGTAAGATTCAACACGAAAACATAAAGATAACAGCCGACACATTAAAAGCCAGAAAAACTGCCTTACATCAGAATCATCCACATCTACTGACGAGTGTCCTGCAAATTCACTGAAGGTGCAGCACGTCCGTTTGAGTCTGCACTAAGTGTGTAAATCTAAAAATAGTCTCTGTTTACATGGATGTGTCTCCGTTTGACCAGTGCTGACACAGTCAGAGCCAGCCTCGGTGACATCCCGGCGTCCAAAGCTGCAGAGACGTCTTGGGAGGCTGGGCGCTCTGCCCCAGTTTTCACGCTTGTGCTGCTTAATGGGCAGTTGCATAATACACCATATCTATGCTATAGTGGATATGTTAAGCAATACTCCGGCATCCCTGAGGGACCTCGAGGAGCCTCAGGAGGAGCCGAGCTAACTGAGCGATGTCGGTTTGTGGTTGAAAATGTCTGGTTCACATCAACACAGATTCACTGGATTGAGCAAGAAGAGCCAGGCTATTGGAAATGATGGGTTGTGGAGCTGAAATTGATCAAAAGCAGGCAAGAAACACGGCAACAAAAATGGAAATACACAAATAATCTCTTATTTTCTGTGCTTCAGTTTCATTTTAATTAATTTGGACTGAATTAAAATGGGCAGAAACAGTCAGGTTATGTCAAAACAGAAAAATATATTTCACAGCACTTCATGTAGCCATAAAATAAAGCTGTGTATGAATGTTTAAGTGTTAGCGCTGGGAGAAAATATTGAGTCACTTTTTCACTTTCATATCCTAATTCTTTATTGGCTGATTGGATGTCAGCATTGCTTTTCTCTCCGATTAGGAGGAGAAAAATATCACAAAGACTGAAGGTTGTGCGCAGTTAATCACAATTTCATTGTTATTGCAATATGAACCTTCACAATCGAATAGAATAGAATAAAATGCCCTTTATTGTCATGATACAAAATGTACAACGAGATTGAAGAGCTTCTCCTTTTTTCAGTGCAAACAGAAAGTTCAATAAAAAACAGAAACAAAGTATAAAATAGTTAAAAGAAAGTATAGGTTCAAAATATATATAAGATAAAATCCTACAGGACAGTGCAATTGAATCTCTACATATAATATAAGATAAGAAAAAAGGACCAATATTAAGAATAGAAAATATATATGTATATATGGGACTGTATTGTATGTTTATAGTGCACATGGTGATAAATACTCACAGATGATTACATATATCAGATATGACTGTATTGCACGTGATGAATAAATACTGAGGTAGTATTTAAGGCAGAGCAGCAGAGGCAGTGACAGTGATACATATATTGCACATTAGACATTATATTGATGGCTGGGGTCATTGCATGTGAGAGTTCAGCGTAGTGATGGCTCTCAGAGAGAAACAATAACAACAATAAACACATTGCAACAGCTGGTATTTATCGTAAGAAATTAAAAACAATATTTTTAATGTTTCTGGTGTTACAGACCTGTAGACATTATCTGCTGTGAAACTCGCTCGTTTCAGCTACATTTTATAAATGAATGGCCAGTGTTATCACCATGTCAGCTCAACTTTGTTGTTATGGTCATCCGGGGCTTTACAAGGATGGGTAACTTTTGGTGACGTCACAGACATGCACCGCAAGAGCGCAGCTGAGTAGAGCCGCTGTTGTTGCTAGGATACACGGCTACACAGCTATTTTTGTGCAACATGGCGGAATATTTATCCAGTAAGTGTTTGACGACGACTTTGAGTATAATGGATGCCCGTATCGTTTTGAGCCAGAATATACCGATGAGGAGCTATTTGAAAGGAGGATGCAGAGGGAAAGAGCCGAACAGCTGGCCAGAGAACAAGCAACCACTGCACGTCCACGAATGGGGGCTAACTGGTGTTGTTGTTGTGGACATTGCACGGCAATGGCAACAGAGGAGGAGTGAGTTTTGCAGCAGATAATGTCTAATTTAGGGGCTTCGATTTCTGGCCCCGTCTGCCACTATGGCATCAGAAAAAAACGCCGTCGGATGGATCTAAATTGCTCGAAAACGGCTCCGAGCTCCGCCAAAATTGTCTGGGTGAGTCTACGAGCGTATTTATTCCTAAAAATAAGGTCCAGGTGTCAAAAAAACAAACTTATCCTTTAATGCAGCCAGATGAATCTAAAGTTAACTTCAAGCTACAGTACATTTATTTGAGGCAGTTTTATGGAGAATAAGTGTCGCAGATTTCTCTGAAATTGAGGAATAAACATGTTGCAAATGTTGCATAAAACCGGTGCTTTGTCAAAAGTTCATCTTTGTTAAATTATTGCTGCTCATAATGTTATCACACATCAATGTTTTAATGCTTGAAGTGGGCCGCTACTCGAAGAAGATAAACATTCACACTCCATCTGCAACATCAAGTCATACATGTATAGTCATACGTATAAATATCTCAAATTTTCCAACTGCAATATATCAAGCTTGTACATAACAGCTGTAAATACCACTTACATATTTTTGATTTTATTTTCATTCAGAAGTTTCATCCTATATATTTCTTTTTTGTATTTTATTGCTGCTGTAAATTTGGAATTTCCCCCTGTGGGACTAATAAGGAACATCTCATCTTATCTTATCTTGAAAAAGGCATTACTGCACCAGAAAACCAGACACATGCCAGACGGGATGGACCTAGTCTTAGTGGTGGTAGAGATGATGAATGCTTGTCATGTGATCACAGAGGAAGTACATTTGTGTGAACAGGTCCTCTGGATGTTGTGCCTAACTGTTTGCTCAAAAGACAGAAAAAAATGTGCAACGTTACAAAGGCAGCATCTGTGACGGTGTATTGCTATATTAGTACCCGTGGCATGGGTAACTTGCGTATCTATAGGGCACCACTGTACAAACATGTGCTGCCCCTTCCCAGAAAGTCTTTTTTAGGGCGTGTCCCACTGGTAGGACACTTTGGTGAAGATCCAGGACACGCTGGAGGGACTATGTCTCTCAGCAGGCCTGGGATCACCTGGGAAGAGCTGGATGAAGTGGCCGGGACGAGGGAAGTCTGGGCTTCTCTGCTTAGGCTGCTACCCCCGCAACCCAACCCCGGTCAGTACAGTACAGTCACAGTAAAAAATTACAGGTTCTAGACGGGCCAGCATGTGGTCCAGATCTGTCTCCCATGGACAACATATGGAAAAATAAGAAGCGCAAAATGCTCCACTGGACACCCTGAACTGTTGGGAAACTTAAGATACAAGCCAAGCAAGAAAGAGGAAGAATTTTAGACTTTTGTTGGACAATAAGGTAATGAATCACAGTGGTAAACATACTCCTGTCCCTGCTGTTTTTGATATATGTTACAGTAATCAAATTTAGAAAGTCGGTGTACTTACAAAAGCAACACAGTTCATCGTTTAAACATTAAAAGTCTCGTCTTTGTGCTGTGTTCAATCACATGAAGTTGGAGGGGATTTGTGAATCACTGCTGTTATCCTTACTTAACATGGTGTCAAAACGTTTTCGGTATTGGGGTTCGAAGGTGATAATCATTCAAATTACCCTTCATATCTCAGTAAGTCAGCACATGCCAGGTCTACCCGCTGAGGTTTCAATATCCCCTGGCACAGACTTTGTCCCCTCGGGGTGGTTTTTAGAGTGAGGTCTGTGTCACAGCATGTTCTGGCACTAAGACAGGGTCTCCCATATTTTATCCAGGCACCCGTCCAGATTCTCACCAGCTCGCCATTCAGCCTCCGCTCACTGCCGTTTAGACCTGAGAGACCGGGGCCAGTGTGCTGCTCTACACGTGCCAGAGAGCTCGCAAAGAGAGCGGGCCAACCGGCTACAGACCAGGACATCAGCTGTGCATTTTAAGTGGAAGGTGGTGATTTGTCCACTCACTCTCATTCAGTACTGGGTTGTTGTGCACAAGCAGGAAGATTTATAGAAATCAATATTAATAAAGAATCTGACAGGAGTTATGAAACTAACTTTGGGTTTGAAATATTGATGCTGGATGGATTTATTTGCTCCGTGACTTGATTAAAATAAAAATTCACCTTTGGAAAATCTTCTTGAAATGTGTTATACACCTAATAATTGATCATTTTTCAAGGCGATTCTGCAAAAAAAAAAAAAAGTCAGTTTTCTGAGAATTAATTCAGAACTGCAGCGTTTCTTTAACAATGCTCTTGGATATGAACTTCAAGTCAGTATGCAGAACTGTATATAACGAAGTTGACAAACGAAGAACTGTGATTTACTGACACACTGCGATGTCTATAAGTCACTTCACATTTGAACAGAAATAAAATACATGTGGAGTTCCTCAAGGCTCCATCCTGGGGCCTCTTCTGTTCAACATTCACATGCTTTAATTGTCATAATTATAGAAAGTTAAAGACGAAGTCGCTCCTTTATGCAGACAACAAATAGATCTACAGTTCAAAAGCTGGACTGCCATTTCAATTTATAGCAAAATGTAACAGAAGTTTTAGTCATTCAACAGAGGAATGTCATGCATGTTTCCAGCTTCTGTGGCTAAAGAAATATTTGAGATCAACAAGAAGATAAGTCGCATATTGCATTCGGGTCCTTAAAGCCAAAAATAGCAATAAACAAAACAAATAATTTTACTGGCAGCATTGATGAATTTTAAACTATTTTTTCGAAACCTTTATGCTTTCAGACAACAGACGTGGATCCTTACTTAGTGCTGCCTTTTTTGGATGTTCTGTGACTATTTTGTACACAGACAAAGGCAAAATTACAGTTTTTGTTATGCAGATCTTATTAATGCATTTTAACATGGTTAAAAAAGAAGAAATGGGTGGGACTTTCAGGTGCAGTACTATTTTGGTTTTAGTTTTGAACAGGTCATTTTTGTAACTTAACTTAACATCTGAGGAGACATAAATTGCAAATGGAGTTCCCCAAGGCTCTATCCTGGGCCCCCCTCAACAATAATAAATATAATAAATAAGGACTTTACTTAGATGACACACAGATGTATAACCAATTGTGGAGTTAAAGATATTGCAAAATGTAGCCACATTTTTGGCTATTTGGGAGTAAAAATGCTAAATAGTACATTTTTTCTTCCACAAGTGGTATGAGTGTATTTGAAATTAACGAGTCAAACTGTAAGTGGAAGAAAAAATGCAGAAAATGAGCTTAATGGTACCATGCATCATGGTCTTTACAGGGAAATAGGGGATAAGAAAGAACTATTTTAAATGGCAACACTTAAGAGGTTCAAGGACATTTTCAAAACCTATGTGCTCTTGAAATTGTTCTATTAACAGTTCTGAGTACTCACTTAGGAGTGTCACAAATCTAATGTGGAGTTCCTCAAGGCTCAGTGCTGGTGCCTCATCTGTTGAACATTTAAATACTTTATCAGCTCAGATCTTTCAAAACAACATAATTAATCACAAATTCACAAAGATTGCACATGGATTGACATTTCAATCGTGGGTTTCCATGTGAAACATTACATAAATTAACCTTTTTTTTAGTTATTTGGCAGAGAAAATGCAAATTTGTTTGTACTTAATACAGCTGGATTTTTATTACTTAATGTATCCATTGCAAAAAAAAATACATTTTAATTTCATTAATGTAAATTTTCCATGTTATCCAAACATAGAGACTTATTTGCAATTTTCTTGAATTTGCAAATTCCATTTTTGGGGCTCAATTGGCTGCTTTGATTACTCTCAAACGCTTTCCTCTAATGTTTTGCTGTATCCTTTTTGTCATGTTTTGATGCATAAAGCATCTTTTGGCCAGTGTGCACTGTATAAATGAAACTGCCTTGCCTCTCAGGTAGATGCCACGGACAGACTCTAAAATGTTAGCCACAGTTTATTTCTTAATAGTGTTTCATTTCTCCTTTTAGCTGTAGAAATCAAAGTCTAGGGAGGATGTTTTTCCCCCGCCTCATGGCACATACAATCCTCCTTTGTCCTGTCTGGGCAACGTAAGCTTTGATCTCACCATGACGGCCCCCTTAAATCACTTGTTGTGTCTATGAAAAATCAATAGATACGGAGGGAAAGTGCTTTTGTCTGCTCCCTCTGACGACTAATGCAGCCTTCCTGAGCACTGAGAGCAAACCATGTCACTCAGAGGAACATTTACCCGCTTAATTGAGTGATTCAAGGCCTGTCTTTATAACTTAAGTAAAAATTAAGGGAAAAAAACAGATGTCAGCTTCCTCTAAAATAATGAAGAGTGCAGTTTTAAACATAACTAATCTGAAAATTGAGTATTTTGAGGAACAGTCTGTTCCATGCAGCAATTTTTTTTGGTTGTCTATCCATCATCCATCCATTGTCTATCTGACCATACATAAGAACAAACATGTCTATATCACCAATATCAAATTCAACCAGGTATTAACATCATACTTTGATTCAAGGAAAAACTAATGGATTTTAAAGGTCATAGGTTGACATCGTAGGAGAATGGCACAAATCTTCACTTAGTGTCCAGAGTAAACTGGTTAGAGTTTAAAGAAATTAATAGTGCATGCAACTGCCCTTTGACTGGCATTGCAACCGTGCGGTTGACTTCTTTGTCGCCATGTTGCTATATTTAAAACTATGAAAACCTGTCTTTCCCTGTTCATCCTCATTCACCTCTTCGAATAGTGTATGTAACATCGATTATATCCACTAGGTGGCACTGCTACATGTAAATATCATTAAAAGTTCGAAAAAGTTCAAACACAATTTCCACACCCTCTAACAATCATGAAGGAAATACATTTGACAATAAAATATGTATCTATGATTCCTCAGAAAACTGGGTCAACTCAGTGCTCATTTGTTTACACAAACTGGCAACTCATTTTTTACAGTACATGTTTTCTAATCACTACTACTCCTTCAAATTGTGAGCTACATAGAGATATTTATCAAAATGTTTGTCTACTTGTCAGGATTCACAATAATAAATACCTAAGCAGTGGATTTTATACTTTTTTAGACAGTACTCTCTGAAGCCACCCATGCAGATCTGGATAGCAGATCAGCACAATTTATCTGAATGAAGGAAATATGTTTGGTAATATATGAAAGTTTATTTTAAGAAATTCTATTCTCTCCGTGATGTTTTCATATCAAAGAAACTAAAAGATTTGATGCAGAAATGAAAAAAATCCATCCATGCCCAGGATTACCCTAAAAAGGCAAGTCAACCAGCAGGTTGACTAAAATATGAAGTGTAAAGTGTAAGGCATTTTTTAATGTTTCCTTGAATTTTTGAAGTCATGTTTTACACTTGGATAAAATGAAATATCGAATAACCCTTTACTGAATGCTAATTAACACTTGATATCATTTAACCCCTTTAATATTATAATTAGAACAGGTCTTTTTGTCTTTTTTGTCAATACACGTGTCATTAAATGTCCTTTGAGTACATTTTTTCACCCTTTTATTATGAGAAATAAAAGTAAACAATTCTGGCAAGCATTTATCATTGTTAAGCTATAAATGCTTAAAACAGTGTGTAATTTCAAGAAAAGAAAAAAATTGAACTTTTAAACAGGATTCTCTTCATAAACAACTGTAAATGAACATGTTCATTTTGAGATGACCAAAAATAAACTTCAGCTATTTTACAAACACTCACATTTTTGTTTGCCATTAGTGTCCATATTACAGGTCGTTTTTTTACTGACGATAGTCCCTGAGGCAATTCCATCAAATGTCTCATATCCTGCTCTCTTCAAAGAATCAGACTACAGGAAAGTTAAGGCACATTTTGGTATACTTATGAAAGGATTGAACAGCAGTGATAACTTACATGGTCTGCGTGCTTTGTTCATCATTATTCGGTTGAATTTGGAAGCAGTTGGATAACGCGCTGTTTATAAATGCTGTTGCCGCAGAGAATTGTGGGACAGAATAATCTCCTTTCCTTTTGTAAAGGATGGTCCGGTGTATCCTATGCTAAAGGAGATACGACAGGGAGCACTGAGCCACCTTTCCTAAGCATTTAGACTATTCGAACAGCTCTGATCACGAACTCCTTCCTGATCATTTCACTCAGTTAGGAACCTTCCTAAGCAAAAAGGACTATTCGACTGCAGCCCCGGTGCTGTGCCGTAAAAGCACCCCTGCCGTGAAAAGCACCCCCTCTCGGAAGCGCACACACACCACTCAGCTGTTGGGAAAGTGAAACGATTGGCCTTAATATCTCAGGCAAACGCAGCGGAGAATACTATTTTACGATTTAATAATTTGTGAGGGAGATACAAAAGAAGAACATTGGTTGCTCACAGTATTTAAAGCTCCTCTAAAGAGTGTAAATAACAGATGTTCTTCTCCACACATAATCGGATAATAGTGAACGCAAAACAACACCTTTCGGTAAATTCTGTGAAAATTTACCCCAGCCACAGATACAAAACATTTATTTTTTCAGCAAGTTGAATGTATTTGACCTGCGTTTACCTAGGCTAAATCCTGCTTTCATTGCAATATCCAGGTTCAAAAGTATGCACTTTTAATCGGATTAACCTGTAGTCTATAACACTCATGTAGTTTGAAACAATAGCCTTCTGATCCAGAATATCACCTTTAAGGAAAATGTAATGTGGTCAATATGCCTTAAGACTGATAGACACGTCATGGCCTCTATGTGGTTCACTTTAGAGCGGAGCTTTAGATACTGTAAGCAACTGATGTTCTTCTCTTGTATCTGCCTCACAAATAACTAAATCATAAAATAGTATTCTCCCCTGCGGTTGTCTGAGATATTAAGGCCAATCGTTTCACCTTCACCAGCTTTTCCAGGCAGTGAGCAGCATCACCATGAGTTATTGACACAGTCTGGAAATCAAACACGGCTTACCATTTTACCTGTAACCGTTACATCCCTACCCTCTTAACTCATCCAACCTTTCCACACAACCGAAGTAGCTGTGATTGGATATATTCCTAACTTGTCCCTACGTTCTACATGACCAAGTTAGGCCTGATTGGATTAAGTCTCTGTTAAACATTTTAGTCTAGTTTTTATTTGGTGAGGAAAATGTCAGTTAATTAAGTTTTATTTTTTGTCCATGTGCACTTGTTTTTATTAGTTACTGTCTAGTTTCGTCAGGGGAAAAAAGGTTGTTGACGAAAACTATGACGAAAATAATTAGTCAACAAAATTAACACTGGGTTATAGATGATTTGAACCAATCGTACAACCCCAACAACCCTCCTCAATCCTTGTACTTGACTCACTGCATTTCAACATTCTGGCACTTTACAAGGCACACAACCAACTCTCGTTGACAGTCTGCAGCATATTCAGACAGCATGTTTCTCTTCAGAGTGGAGCAGACAGGAATTAGGGATTACAGGTGAGCATTAGTGTAATCTTTCCTACATAAACACTTATCACCAAACAGTATAATCTGCAGATTCTATTTGCCAGCTGGGCTGCAGATGTCATTCCTGCTCTTAAGTGAAAAACACCACTTCCTTACAGCGGAACAGCCAATTTGACCCCCATTATGAAAGCTATTCGGTCTACAAAATGTTCATAGAGCCTGAAAAAGAACTGATGGAGTGTCTCTGTTCACACAATCGCTCTGCAACGCAACATCACGGCACATTATGATAATGCATACCAGGAAATCTGCCCTGGGATTCCAGCAGCGTGTCAGACTATGGCTTAGCATAAATGCATGTCTAATATGGAATATACGAGATTTTTATCAAAGAGAATAGTGCGGAGGAATGGTGTTTGCAGCAAAGACTAAGGAATGTTGTTTTAACTGAAGAGAATTTGGCGCGGCTGGTTAAAGACGTTAAATGTGAGTCTTAAATTATGCGGGAATCACAGGAGGGAGGAACAGCAACACACGCCCAATTGAGCACATTTTAGGCTGCTGCAGATGCTGTAAGATAGACAGAAGGACTGGCAGGGATCATAGGGATTCTCTCTCCATGCTATATGCCAATCAATGAATTATTTACAAGGGGAAGTGTGAGGGTATCCTCCCAATCAGGGCATCAGATCCGGAGATCCTTGCAGTCTCGTACGAGCTCAGATATCCGGCTCCAGACTGAAGTCTGTCAGGCTGGAAGCAGTTAGAGGTTACAGAGGAAACTCACAACCAGCAGAAACTCAAGAGCAAAGACGTCAAATCTTAAAATGATGAAATAAGAGTCCAACTTCAGACCAACAACTTGGAGGTTTTAAAGAATTAAGAGGTTAGAGGGCTTGTGAAACCCCATGAAAAGCCTGCTGCTGTAGCCTTGTCTTGCAAGGAGTTACGTCTGTTACGGACATGTGGGAACTTATACCCATTCCAACCAATCTAACAAAACTTGAGATGAGCTGACTGATTGAACCGATCCTTGAGGTTAGCACAGAATTACTTCAGTTTAACTCATAGTTAATATTTTTTATCAATTAAGACCAATGACCCTGGTCAAACAGTGCATTTAGTGATGCTGCCACGTGCTGTTTAAACCACTGTTGCTCCATTCAATGACTACTGCAAGGCTGCCATAGTGCTCTACTACCCAGACGTAAACAAGCACGATAAACAAAAAGCATTTATAGCATCTCATAGGAACAGCTGCTGTTTGCTGTATGCTGGGATTAAAGCTGGAAGAAATATTTAACCTTTTTAACAGACTTAACTTTTTGTGGCAATCTTTCAACAAAGTAATGCCTGAAAAAAACAGTCTAAAATAAAGCACATTATACTTATTTATAAGCTACATGTTTACAGGTATAACTGCTGAGATCAACATTTTAGGAGGAAATTAAATCTGGCAAAATAAGATAAATGTAGTCAGGGGCTCTGGTGAATTATCTCAGAGAAAACTTTTTTGTTTTGTAAGTTTCCAAATAAAGCTTGAGCTTAAACTATGAGAAGATGAAAACGTTGTTTGATCCTATAAAGCAACTGAACATTACTGAAAGGTAATTAGTATTATCCAACAAAGTAGCCCAAAAGGTAGTTATACTACTGTCTAAAATATACTTTCTTTATAGTTACCTTGATAACACTACAACAATAACTCCCAACAGCCCACCTTGAGTATTTATTATTCCCTCCACCAGGGTGGCATTTGTCAGTTTGTTGGTTTATTTGTACACCCATCTGTGAGCAAATTCTCTCAAGTGGATTTGAACGACATTTTCATGGAAAAATTAGCATAAGGGAAACGTGATTCGATTTTGGTGGTATAGATCTATTCATTGTTTTATTAATTTGTTAACATTGAAAGATAGGGCAATTTTCCACATTTTTGACAATATCTGAAAAACCCATCAACACATAGTCATGATTTTTTGTTTTAAAGAATATCAGTCATGGCACAAGGGAGAAGTGATTTAATTTTAATGGTAATGCGACTATGGATGGATAATAACCTAGCGAACAATGTCAGTCAATGTGTAGTCATAGTTTTTTTTCCTTTTAATGTATCACAGAGCCCATTTCTATCTTTAAGATAATTAACTTTAATTACTTTAATTCAAATGATCACTTTAAGTTTTATTTTCATATGTCTTAGAATTTGATCTTCAAATATACAATAAAGATTTTATGATACATTGTCTAAATTCATTAATAATATTTTGCATCATTATACTGAATCTGAAGCCAAACAAACATCCCCTATTCAGTCACTAAACTCAGTAAAGTAAGCTAAAGGTAGCTAGCTATTTGGGGTAAAAAAACAAATCTGAAAGGAGCTGTAGAAGAGGCCATTTAATTGCTGTGAGGTAGACTGTAGTGGTGTTGCCTCGCTGCAGTGTGTTCCTCCAAATGTAGTGGTGGGGCACTAATGGCAACTTCTCATGAATTATCTTTCTCCTGTATCCTTTTTCGTGAGTCTATCATCTGTAATTTTCTTCATCTATCAAAACTGAGATTTTAACATGGCTTCCAATGGGGATTCCTTAACTTTTGGAACCACCCTCAAGTGGACGCTCGAGGAACTGCAGTGTTGCTACTCTTCACTGTTAATACAGGTGGTTGTAACTTGGTTCCTTCTAGGTCTGAATAAAATATCTGCATCAAATGGTTATGATTGTCAGATTGTGGATTTCTAAAAATTAAAGGGATTGTTTGATGCAAAGTCCCAAATTTTGATGTCCAAGAAGTGTAGGTGGTGTGGGATGAGATATTTTTTCATCAGCCTACAAGCACTTCATTGAGACAGCTTTATCATTCTGCAGTAGTCGTGCAAAAATATATTGTAGGAGGCAGGATTATAAAATGTTGGTGTTTGATCGACCATAATAATTATCTTATCCAGCAGAAGTATGCCAGCTACTCCTACACTTATCTTATTTCTATACCAATAGAAAAAGATTTAAAGATGTTTTTGACTTTATATGACTGTGATTTATCTTGTTAAAGTGGTGATATAGACAAGATTAATCAATATCTGTAAGATGATTATTTATTATTACGCCTCAACACTGGAGAGAGCACAGACAGGAGACATTCAGTTTTCAAGTTGCTGGTCCTTCCCTCAAAATCCATCAAACACGATACCTAAAAAAAGGCTTTGAGACTCTGCTCAGTCTTCCCGACTAACTCAAGGATGAGCTAATTCAATTTTAGGGGTCAAAGGTCAAAGTCATGTAGACTTTTCCCCTCTTTCTCTGAATGTAAAGTCTTAAAACACACTTGCAGGGATTTCTGCCGAACTTTGTCAACAATTCTCACTCAGACTCTGGAACAGATTCGGTTTTAAAAGTCAGAGGTCATAACCTTGCAGTGCAGATGGATCAGCCTGATATAATGTCTGTAATCAGACAAATCCATCTTACCAAGCTCCATTCTGCAACAACTGTGAGCGGCCTAATGTGGCACAGTCCAGTAAGAGTCCTTTGGAGCAGGAAGAGGTGGGAGCTACGAGCAAGACGACAGCAGGAAGTGACTGTTCGTACAGGGATTAGCAAAGATGCTAACAGCTTGAGTAGCAGTTCTATGAGATCCCGACCACATTTCTCTATCAAATGACAAACAAATAACGCTACAAACTTAACGCGAGTTTGATCTAAAAAGTGGCTCAAGGTCTGTAGCAAAGTAGCACCTGCCTACTACATTATCTGGAGTGGAACAATTTCAGGAAAAGATGTAATTGTGATTTTTCTGGCAGATATTGTGATTTCAATTTGATTCATGATTTTATTCAAATCAAGCTTCAGTGCAACATTCACTATGTTTACAGTATAGACAACAGTAAGGAAATCACAGATCAAAAGCACATAACACATTATTCATCATCTAATATTGATGATAAATAATCTGTTTCATTATTTAAGGGATGCTCCAACTTCTACTCCCAAACAGAGGCTTTGTGTTGTTGATCTGTTTACCAGCACTTCCTTCAATGCAAATTACAGAATGATTGTCCAATCCACTGTGGGATATGCTAATGAAAGGTTCTGCTCATTCCCAAACACTTTCTATGGGCTGTTGCTCAGATGGAAAAGTGAAATATATTAAATAGTGGATCTAATGTGTCAGGTTAAAGAGGTCGTAGTTCAAAGTCATTAGGGCAGAGATTGAAGAGAGAATAAAGGGCCCTTCACTCAAACCACTGAATGACAACCATCTTAAAGCACACCATGTGTTCCAGTGTTCATTTTGTTGACTAATTATTTTCATCAACAACCATTTTTCCCCTGATGAAAACTAGACAGTAACTAATAAAAACAAATGCACATGGACAAAAACTAAAATGAAATTAACTGACATTTTTGTCAACAAATAAAAACAGGACAAAAATGTCTGACAGAGACTTAATCCAGTCAGACCCAATTTCATCATGTAGAAAGTAGAGACAAGTTAGGAGTATATCCAATCACAGCTACTCTGGTTGTGTGGAAAGGTTGGATGAGTTAAGAGGGACATCCAATCATAACTGCCTTAGCCTCATGGTGGTGGGATAAGTTGGAGAGTGATCCAATCAGAACTACTCACTTTACGCAGTTATAAGTTCATGTAGAGCAGGTTCACTGTTTGTTGTCAGTTCTGGTATTGTAACTGAGATGCTCTGCCATGTAGCCTAAATAAAGGTGACTGCATTTCACACAAAAGTTAAATTTGATTCTGTTAATTTATACATTCAAACTTTACAAGAATTCAATAAAGGGTTACTAGACATTTCATTTTCTTCAAGTGTAAAACATGACTTCAGAAATTCAAGGAAACATAAAAATGCCTTACACTCTACACTTAATATTTTAGTTGACCAAATTTACAGTAGATTTCGTCGACTAAAATGTGAAATTTCATCAACTAAAACTAGACTAAAACTAAAACAAAATACTGTAATTTCTTGATGTTAACACGCACCCAAATGTTGCCCAAAGCTTACTCTCTTTGACAATTTAACAATGACCTTTGTTCGAAGTTTTAATCAATGAAATTTCAGTATTTTCACAACACATACTGTACATGATTTTCTCTCTCAAACGGATGTGGAAACACCTTTTGCTTCACGCATGCGCATTTACTGAGCATGCTCAGTCGCAGTGTTCCGATCAATCAGAGGGAAGCTATCAACATGTCCAACATGTCAATGTCTAAGACCAACCACAGCGCAGCAATTTTGCGTCCCCTTGCTCACAAGATGGCAGCACCCTGTGTTTGCCTGTGTTTTCGCAGAGAAAGAGAATATTTCGGCTTTTTGTATCAGATGTGTTGTAATTGTGATGTTGGCAAGACAAAATATGGAAACTATTTTGCTTGTACTCATGTATAACACGCACCCGAAAAATTAGGGCTCAATTAAAAGCGAAAAAGTGCATGTTATAATCGAGAAATTATGGTAGATGACTAAATTATGACTAAAACTAAAAGATATTTTAAATTAAATTGAAAAGTGCCGTCAAAATTAACACTGGTGAGTTCAAGCAAAGGTGAGAGCATTTTATCAGTTCAAGCCCATTTCCACCTATTTTCATTGGCTGCTTGTGCGCGGACGCTGATCCTCTCCACAAGCACTCACTGCATTTTTTCCCTTGAGGTTGTTTTTGGTGCGTCTGCATCTGTAGCGTTGCGTCTCTGTGATCGTCCCCTATGGAGGCAAACAACCACCAGGCGCTGCTTCTTGTTTAAAAGATGCAATTAAAGGCATGTTAGAATGATGGTACAATAAAAACAGAAACTCCAGGTGCTATTGAGTTCTGCTGAGTAAAACTCAAGCAGGCAGTGAATTATCTATAAGGCCCAGATGTAAATTTCACCACTTATGTAGAACTCCATTTCCCCCCCAAGAACAAATCAGCAAACTGCAGCTAATTTCCTGAATGTCCTCAGTTAATCTCATTAATGGGAACTATTGTGTGAGTAGATAAGGAGCAGCAGCACACACACCAAATAACACAGCAGCATGTTCCCCAGCAATGTATGTACAGCGACGCCAGGCAAATTCAGCAGTATTCACCACCTGGGAAACATCAAAAAGACGCGAGCAGAGGAGTGAACACGACGCTCTGCGGCTTTGGAGATAAGCGCTACAACTGAATGCTTGTTGAGCTGACTTTGGAGACGCTAAAAATAAAACAGGCATTATTTAATAGCACATTATGAGGCTGTTATCCTCAAGTGTGGAATTCTGTAATTCATTAAGCGAGGAGACGGTCATTCAGAGAGGAGAAAAACAAAAAAATAGTCCCTCAAACAGCCAATCAGGATGCCCATTTTCTTGAAATTTGACTTTTTAGACATTTGTAACACCCTATTACGTCCATCAAAGCTCAGGCCCTCACAATCTGTTTTGATGATAACGCAGAAGTAATAGCTGATTACACACGCTATCGAGGGAGCTGACAGCTAGGAAACTCTCTTAAATAATATCCGTTTGATTTCTTGGCGTGCAGCTGAGTGCAAAGTGCATCCACAGACTGCATCGACGAGCAAAAAGGGTAATGGGAGAGCTGGTGCATGCCGCTCTTTCCCACTTTGATATCCATATGCAGACAGCCTGTCAGGTGGTGGAAGAATGATGCAGCGTTTTTTTTATGAATGGAAAAGAGCAGATTGCATGTAGTGATGAGAAATCCCATTCATATGGCTCCGCGCAGCACAGAGACGTCTGACAAACTCAGATACAGTCTGCCAAAAACAAACAATTCAAGTCTGCCTAAAGCAGGTGATGCAACAGTTGCATAATGTTTGATGCTAAATGACGTGCTTTGGACGGCAACCGTGGTCAATGCGAGTCTTGGGAACTGGAAAACTAATAAAACTTAAGCATGCCCTCACAGGATGACATGTTGCACAATATAAACAAACACAAACACAGGGATGTGATGGCAACAACGTCATGAGTTGTGTTTGAGGCAGAATAGTGCAGTAGTGTCCCAATTTTTTTTTTAGAAGTCAGGAAAACAAATCCAGATAAGGCTGAAATGTTAGTTATGCTCAAAGAAAAATAGCCTATATCACAACCTTTCATTCGTGGCTATGTAAAGCAAACAGCAATCCATATCAAGTGTTTTGAATGGATGATTAATCTCAGGGGGCTGTGATTGGTCCTGGTTATCACTGGATCTCTAGATTATCTCCCCTTCTTACATTAAACAAGAGCAACCTGCCAAACTTTGTGGCAGTGTTGGCTCTTGGAGATGTTCAGTACTATGTTTATTGTAAATCAGACCAGATGGAGAATATATAAAAGCAAATACTTACAATTTGTGCTGCTCTTTAATGCTATAATCCATGCATTGCAACTGATTAGTCAAGTACAAGCTTCATGGGCTAATGTGGGTCGAATCTAGTTTTATGCTAAGGAATTGCTGCCGACTGACTACAAGTGACCCACGGCCACGATAGGCCCCTGGGCCATAGTTTAGAAACACCCCTGGAGTAGTGGCTTTGTCAAATAAAGCAAATGCTATGCCTAGTGCAACCCACATATGGACTAAAGAGTGCTGGGCTAACACAAAAATTACATGGCTGAAGAAATAGTAGTCTAGATAGTTGGAAAACTGGGCATGATTTAATAGAAGAGGCTACAGCGCTACAGGATTTAAAGAAGCAAGGGACTGCAAAATCCAGCAATAACTTGGCCAAGCAAAGCACTTGGTTTGGCTGAAAACAACAGAACTTGAGTGAAACAAAGCAGTGGCTATGCTAAATATCTTGAAAAGTGTGATAAAAAAAAAAACAGCTAGGTAGCAAACAATAATGACTTGGCTAAACAAAGCTTAAGGCGTAGCTTAGCTTATAAACAATAACTGAGCAATACAAACCAGTAGCTAGGCTAAATACAGCGACAGCTAAGCTATACACAGGCATAGAATGGCTAAACAATGACGTAGGGAGGCAGCTGCTTGGCTAATACACATGCAGCCCAGCCGAAAAGTAGTGTCATGGTTTATACACGTGTAGCATGGAAAAACATGGATGTAATTAAGACAAAAAAGAATCAGAAAGGCTCGGTACAATGAGAGCTTGACTAAATATAACAGAAGTTTGCAGCTAAAAACAGACAATTCAGCCAAGGAAGTACTAGCAAGGCTAAGTACAAGAAAAGTTTGGATAAATATAATGGTAGGTTGGCTGAACTGAGATAAAATTCAGCCGACAAAGCACTACCAAGGGTAGCTTGGCTAAATACGTCATTCAGCCCTCAGAGCACCAAATGCAAAGTATAACAGTAGCTTGACTAAATACAATGTTCGCTTGGTTAAGCATAGATGTAAATCAGCCAACAAAGCATTAGCGTGGCTAAGTACGACAGTAGCTTGGATACAACGCAAGCTTGGCGTAACAAAGACATAATTCGGCCAACAAAGCACTATAAACGGCTAATACAAGGGTAGCTTGGCTAAAAAAAAGACACGATTCAGCCCACAGAGAACCGGAAATGCAAAGTATAACTGTGGCTTGGCTTAATACAATTTTAGCTTGGACAGGCATTGACGTAAATTAGCCAACAAAGCACAACAGTAGCTTGGCTAAACTAAACATCAAAGCTCCAGAAAGGCTGAATATTACAGTAGCTTTGTTAAATATAACGTTAACTTGGCTAAAGAAAAAGACATTATTCAGCCAACAAGGCACCAGAGAGGCTAAACATAACAGAGGCATGGCTACACAGAGAAAGGCTAAATACAACAGAAATTGGCAAGCTACACTGAGACATAAAGCGGCTAAAGAAAGCAGTAGCAAGACTAGAAAGCTGTTCACCTTATGTGTACAGCAGCAACAATGACTTGGCTAAACAAACCATGAGCTAAAGATGAGCTCGGCTTATTACAGCAGGACTTAGTATAATAATCAGAAACTTTGCTAACAGCTTTGTGCTAATTGCTGTAGTTACCACATTAAACACAAAGTAACTGGACTTAACTGTAGTAATGGCTTACCAAACACGCTAAAGTGAAGAGTTTTCCTTTATAATTCTTCTCCCAAAAGTGGGGGCATTTTAGCTTACATGAATAATAATAATACAATTAGAAGGCCTGCAGATTGGTAAAAGAGGCTTAAATGTTTAATTTAGTAGGCCTACGTGTTTGGTAGTTGGCTACATGTGAGACAGGTAAAAATCAGAGGAGAAGTTTAAAGACAATAATAATATTAATAATTATTATAATCCAAAAATGATGTGTTTTAAAGAAATAAGGGCCACAATAATTTTTTAGACATTAAAATCAAATCAGAATCAGACAAAAAATCTAATTTGTCTTATTTGAGATAGAAATTTGAGTCAATATCATTTAGATTTTTTGTTTAATGGTCGTTTGCAATAATTTGTCCATGTTAGAAACTATTCAGAATCATATGTAGGTCTACACATCACTGAGTAAAGATAGATAGATGGTGTTATTCTTCATAATGCATCTACTGTTGTCACATTTTCTGCAGTGAGTAACATCATAACGTGCACTCCGCCTCAGCACTAAAAACATGAATGAAGCCGGGGCGGTGAGGATGGCGAGGGTGTCGAGTTACACCCAACATGCTGCCATTAACGAGTCTGGAACGAGAGGAGGAGGCTGTCTGTGCATCAAGTGTGTGTTTGTGAGCGCCCATTTGTCTGAGAGAGCTCTACCTCCACCTGTGAGCAGCATCTGTGAGAGGGAGGAGGGAGGGAGGAGGATATACGGGTGTGCTGAACAGAGAACAAGTCTGCATGCACAGGGAAGCCTTAAAGGGCGGCGTGTAGCCACGAACGTCGCCCACAATCCCCTGCAGCAAGGTCACACAAACCATCAATCGATAGAGATTGAATAAGAGCGCAGACCGAGGTGAACGGGAAGGCGACAAAGCTCAGGGTGGAGCTCATTTGAAGCGTGCCGTCTGTTACAGGCAACCACATTTCAACTGGATTTTAGCTGCAGCGTTATGTTTTTAACGACAGTCAAAAACCTTAAGGTCAGGAGATGGACATGTGAGGCTTTGAGTTGTGTGAGGGCTGGACATACGGGATGAAAATGATATTTTAAGCTCCATGGCCATATACGATAGTGTGCATATTTGTAACATTTGGACTGGCACAAATACCTAATTGCAGCGAAAAATATGTTTGGAGGAATAAGTGAATATATGTCTTTTATTTGTGAATTTCTTCATTTGCTTTTGGTTAATTTCTCCCAATAGCAAAGGCTTGAGGGAACCATATTCAGATATGAAGAAATTAGATATCAGATATAAGATATCTGTTAAATTCAGATTCATCTTTTTGTTTTGTTTCGTTGGTTCCTCATCTTTTAATGCATTAATCTGACAATTAAAGGTTGGTTAATCAGACTGTACAACTCCTCTCTCAGGGGGAGGAGGAGTAACAGGAAGACTGAGGACAGGAAGGAGCAGTAGCAAGTTAGTAACCATATTTTTATTTATATTTATTTATATCTATCTTTTTTCTATATTTTTTTATCTGCTATATAATGCTGCTGCTAATCTAGTCTAATATCACAGCATAACCATTCTGATAGTATGTCTGTAACATGCATTTGCTTGAAATGTTTGAGGGTTTACATACAGTATATTAGTGCAAAAATATATCCATGCAGACTAAAAGATAGAAGAAAATGGCTCGGAGCTGTCAGGGTTAATAACAGAACATATCAAAATCATCAGATCTGTCTCAAATTGAGCACCAGTTAACAAAAACACAAGTTAAACCAGAATACCAGTCATATTTGTGGTTGGAATACATACATTTTTTTCCTTCACATGTGTTTTTTGTTAAGTATTGCAGGTATCAAGTTCAAAATGAATGAATATTTTCAATAAACAATGACATTTATGATTTTGGACATTAAATATCTTGTCTTTGTAGTGTATTCAAACACATATAGGTCTAAAGGATTTGATAATCATTGTATTATTTTTTTAATTTATGTTTTAAACAGCGTCCCAGCTTCATTAGAATTAAAGTTTGTAGGTCATTCATTCATCTTCATCATCCATCCATCCATCCATACATTATCTATATCGCTTATCCCTTTGGGGGCTGGAGCCTATCCCAGCTGACATTGGGCGAGAGGCAGGGTAAACCCTGAACTGGTCGCCAGCCAATTGCAGGGCCAAATAGAGAGACAGACAACCATTCACACTCACACTCATAACTAAGGGCAATATGGAGTCAACAATTACCTTAGCAAGCTTGTTTTTGGTCTGTGGGAGGAAGCTGGAGCGCCCAGAACCCACGCATGCACAGGGAGAACATGCAAACTCCACAAAGAGAGGTCCCGATTGGGTTCGAACCAGCAACCTCCTCCGTGTGTGGCTCGTGCACTACCTGCTGCGCCACCATGCCACCTCGTCTACATCATTCGACATGCATATCTTTGCCACTATAATAAAACAGGTTCATCTGACGGTATAAAAATTAAAAAATCTGTTCTCATGAAAAGCTGAGTAGGGTCTTTTTTCAGCGAGAGCTGCATCACGAAGTCAGCTTTAAAGCAGGAAACACCTCCTGCAGACTGAAACAAGAAGCAAATGCAGCCATGTTTCTTCACTGTGAAGGCTTCACATGTTGATCTGCACTCGAGGCATTAGAGGTAATTTACAGGTTTGCCTCTAAAATTCACCCTCTGGCTTTGAATAAATGTAAAAATATTCATTCATTCATTAATCTTCCGAATGCAAAGTGTGCAGCCAATAAGAAATGCCCCTCAGACTCTCATTTCATCCACATAAAGCTGAAGCCACAGGTAGCCATCTTGCTGCATGGCACCTTCAGGTAATTGGTCTGCACACCAGACATATTAGGCAGTGGGGTGTATTTGCACGCTGGAAATGCATCATGGGAAAGCTCAAAAATTAAGCACTTTGCATTCAGCGGGGGTTTTGTACAGGCACTGACTTCTGCCAAAAATACTGCCAAACACAAGCGTTACTATTTTTCTTTGATGTCACGGCTGAGTTTGAGCTCCAGAAAGCGGAGTAAGAATCGCAGCTCAGCCTGCAGAGATTCGGCTCCTGGCTGTGAATGAAGCCGGCACACGTATGTGCGGTCCTTTCATTCATTCACATGTGCTGAGTGTGTGGATATGGCTGGACCACTCACTCTCTCTGTCTCTCGTCTGTCTCTCTGCTTGCATCTCTATAATAGCAGATAATAATATTGTTTATAGGAGGGGCGGCTGTTTATGCTCTGACAGCCCCTCTTTAACTGATAGCCTAACACACATATCGACTGCGGCTGTGTACACTAGGGCTGGGCAATATGTCCAGCTTTCAGATCAAAATACATTTAAGCAAGACAGGATATGATAATAAAATAATATAACTTTTTTAGCATTAGAGCTGGAAAGCAGGTCAACAACACAAAGCCTCTGTTAAGGAGTAGAAGTTGGAGTAACCCTTAAATAATGAAAACAGATTATTTATCATCAATATTAAATGATGAATAATGTGTTATGTGCTTTTGATATTTGATTTCCTTACTGTTGTCTACACTGTAAACATAGTGAATGTTGCACTGAAGCTTGATTTAAAGAAAATTGTGAAATGAATTGAAATCGGAATATCAGACAGAAAAATTGCAATTAGATCATTTCCTGAAATCGTTCAGCCCTAGTGCACGTGTCTCAAAGCAAAAAGGTTGCTGGTTCAATCCCCAGGTTGGGCAGGGCCTTTCTGTGTGGAGTCTACAAGTTGTACCCGTGCATGATGGGTTCTCTCCAAACACTCCAGCTTGTTGTGCATGCCGTCTGCAATGTTTCAATCAAGAGAGTCATTTATGCCCACAGCAAAAAATCTGTCTGGAGCCACAAAACGCAATTGAACCTTAAAATTAAGACAGCAGCACCATTCATGCTCAGAAGAAACATTCATGTTGAAGAACTGCTGATAATTAAGACTGAGAAGAAAAAAAGGCAGCTGGGATAGACTTCAGCCCCCCATGACCCCAAAAGGGATAAACAGCATAGACAATGGATGAATGGATGGATAATTGTATTTAAGAGAAACTATTATTACTAAAACGTCATATAAAAGAAGATTTTAGGTTGAAGACTGCTGAACAAGCTAGTGGGACCTGCCATTTAATCTGCTGTTCAGTTTCTGCATCTCATTCATGTTTTGGACCACCAGGATGGAGGTGGTGGAGTCCAGTCTGTGACGCAACTGATATTTGAAAAACTTTGAGAGACGTGGTTTGCAAGTGTGAATGTTTTTTATTTGTATGGCTGCAGGGCACCCCTGAAAAAGGGACGTTGGTCTCAGTGGGTCCTCCCTGCTTAAAGAAAGTTTAAATAAACAGAGAAATACATAAATAAAACTCACACAACTCCAACCCTTGAGCCATGACCCAAGTGGAAAAGAGATATGATACTTTCATATCTTGTAAAGCCTGATTAGTCACTTTTACGATGTACAACTCGGTATTCTGGTTCAGAGTGGCGACATTATTCCAATGTTCCAAACTTAGAGCTAAGAGACCGGTGAAGCCATACACAGATCGTGAAGAGGACGTCACAGGAAGACAACACCCCAAGAAGACCAGTTCCTCACCCTTGTTTCACTGAGGAACGTTAGGCCTTCTTTAGGGGTGGGGGGGAATTTGATTTTTTTTTGATGCTAACATCTGTAGCTGTGTTGCTCATTCTGTAAATGCACAATCCCTATAAGTTAAACCTCACTGTAATCAGACTAATCAGGCTTTCAAAAATATAAAATACAATACTGATTTGGTATTATTACAGGGGAGAAATAGTTGCCCGAAATAATGTTTCCAAACTTTTATCTTATTTGGTCATCACGTATGGACGATGAATTGGCTGTAAACACCAACTGATACAGCTATCAAACCTATAACTTTGTGCATCCCTACTTTATTTGTACATCACTAATTATTAACATAATGTTGATTTTGTTTTCATGAAACACATGGTATTCAAGTACGAATATTTCTTGACATCTACACATGGCATATAAATTAGGGACTTACAATATGGATTTTTGCCAATATCCGATACGCTGATTTTTCCAAAATTCTGTTGTTTCAGTTGCTCTTATACATAATATAGAAGTAGGAATATCAACTAAAGACATTAAAATAGATAAGAGGCATTAAATACATAAGAGCATAAAAAATTAAGAAAGCTGGTTGCAACATGTATAATCTTGAAGCTATATCAACTCCCTTATGAAGAGAAAATAAAATAATATGAGACTGTGAACAAGGCCAAGGAATTTACACAATTAACATTAACAATATTTACAATACAACTATAATATTATGTTTGCTTATTAACGAATATCAGGAATGAAAAGCGTCCACTTTACTAAAACTGACCTGTTCCTTTCGTGATGACTATTTTTGTTAGAAACAAATATGAAACAGGAAAAACAACATGTTATTCTTGAATAAACAATACAGTTGATTTACAAAAGTGGACATTCAGTGATGACGAGGTTAGCCATTATGGTATTTGTACATTCTGCCGATATTTAAGTCAGTATGTGAGGTATTAAGGGGCGATCTGTACAGCTAAAATATCAGCAAAAACTTTCATATTCGCTGACGATGATCAGCTTTTAGGGAAATTTTCTGCCATATTGTTTGGATAATATCGTGCATCACTAATATATAGAAATGTTGCTAATGTTGTAGGTCAACTTAGACAGCATGTGAGACTTTGGCAGAAACTTATATAAAAAATTTGCCGAACACTGGGTGTTTAAATGTTGATTAATTGTTGCTAGATCAAAATTAAAGTTTATAGTTGTGATATCTGGACAACTATGCGTTATCTCTTTCAGTAAAAATTATCAACGCTGTGTATTGGCATCCAGCTACAACATATCGAGACGTGATTTTTGGCTTATGTCGCCCAGCCCTAGCATCCACCTCCTCCTCACCCTTTTGAAATGATAATTGGGGAGAATCCTTGGCTATTGTCTCAAGTGCATTACATCATGCCAGTCTACATCCCGCCTCCCCCTATAACTCTGTCTCTACACTGTGACAGCCCCTCTCTCTTTCTGCAGAGCTCCCACAATGTCAACCACACACCAAATCCAACATCCACCCTCCATCCATCCATCCCCCCTCTTCTCTGAACACACAGCCCATTGAGTCCGGGGCAGAAAATCACCTTGAGGATGCAGGAAAAGGAGGGCAATGTAGGTCAACGCTGCAACAGTGTGCAAACATATACTCACAATGTATCCCCGTTACTATGAGTACTGGCAGCGGATCAATGACAACTGCAGTCCCGAGCTGAGGCGACCATGAAGGCTTAGGACGATCCTAGGAGGCTTCTTCTCCTTCTTCTTCTTCTTCAGGGGAAAAACGCGCCGAGGATCCGGTGGGGAAGGTGCGGCTGGTGCCCTCCGCGCGCATTGTCCGCGAGCCAAAGAGCAGGAATAACAGTGATGATGAGGGTGATTATGATGTTCGCCAAATTAGCCTCGTCGTCAGGTAATGACATCTGATTTCCGGGGGTTTCACACACACACACTCACACTCACGCAAACACACGCATACAGGCGGCACGCGCCGGCGAGGAAATGATGGCACGTTACAAATTCTGCTGCGATAAGCGGAGCTGGAAAAGACCATTGTTGGGCTGACGGAGGGGAGGCGAGAGCTGCCTTAAAGATGCAGCTGTGCGATTCTTCCTGCTCTACACTGATCATAATAATAGTTATAATAATAATGGCATTTTCAGAATTCATCCATTTTGTACCAATTAAATATTAATCAGCACTTATTACCAGAAAAATAAAGATTTTCAATCCAGTGGTCTGTAAATGTTCAAACAAAACACAAGTAATTAAAAAATAATAATGTATCTTAATGTCCTAAAGCATGAAGCCTGAGGAATCAAAGTACAAATAAATGATTAAGATAACTTCTGGATTAAGGAGTTTCCGATCAATACTAACCCCCCATTTTCCTAGGGTCAGTGAATCAGCCTGATCTCACCTTTTCCTCTCAATATCTTGGTCCCAGTCAGAGACCAAATGTAGGAATTGAGATTTGGTCCAAGTCAATCCTTTAAAAAAAAGTTAATAAATGTCATTTAACCCTTTAAAGGATAGTATATTCACATATATCTACTGTATTTTATATAAAAGTAATTTTCATCAAAAACATTTCAGTGAGTATTTGATTTTTTCATTGTTTGTTATTCTTTATATAGGCATCCTTGAAGAAAAACAAAAATTTGAATGGCAAAAATTAGCAGCATCTGACAGACAAATATAAAGATTAAAGATTGAAAATGTGGGATAAAAGTATTGCATTTTTCATGGGGCATTTTTTGTCGTTAGGAGCAAATGTGTCTTTTTTTGTGTTGCTTAGCCATTTGAGGCTAATTTAAGAAACTGAGATGGCAATTCTAAAATAATTTTAAAACATGTATAAGCTCTGGCAAATTTAAGTTGTGTTCATTCATCACAGCCGAAATGGCTTAAAAATATAAAACTGAATTGGACAGAATGTCCCTTGGATCTCTTAAGGGTTTAAGGTAGGATGATTGTGATACATTATACAATATTTGTCACAAGACAGACATTTTAAACAAACCAAAATTCTTGTATTAGGTAGTGACTGAAAAAGCATAGGCAGAAGCAAGATGCTCTTCTGGGCGTAGCCTACATATTTAACAATATAAAGCTACGAAAAAACAGAGAAAGAAATCAACAACATTCACAACATCATTACATAATCAACACGTATAATTTTCAAAAATAACTTTTAGAAACCATTTTTCTGAAGATATAACATGAATTACAGGTTTTGAAGTTTACATTTGCATCATTCCATAGTTTAACAATAGAAATACATCGCCTTTTTATACCTTTTCTAGCTTTCTGAACAGAAAACTTGCAAACACCTCTTAAATCATATTGAGTCTCCCGAATTGAAGAGAACTTTTGCAAAGCACTTGGAAGGGAGTTTAGTTTTGCTGTAAACATTATTAACATTGTTTTAAAAATAAAACAGAAAATTTTAGAATGTGTGAATTTAAAAATAAAGGATCAGTGTGAGCATAACAATCAGTATATCAGTATTTAAAGGGAAACAGTATGAAAACCAACTTTGATGTATTTGTCATTTTATTTATTTATTTAAATAGAGGACAGTGCACATTAATAAACACTGGCATGTAAATGTGACAGATGATAGCCACAGGCTAATTTCCATCCGTAGGTTGATGTAATGCATTTGTACAGGTATCAAGTATGTACCTGATCAAAGATATACTTACCCAAGTATGTACTAATAAGTATTAATAATCAAATAAGCACAAACATACATGTTCTTAATCAAGTACATGCGTCATCAAGTATAAACTTTAACAAGTGTGTGCATTGATATATGTACTGAAACAAATATGTTCTAAAATGAGTATGTACTTCAACAAGTATGTGCTTGATCATGTGTGTAATTAAATTGGTATGCACGGAAACAAATGTGTTCTCAAATAAGTATACTTCAACAAGTATGTACTAAAATAAGTATGTACTTCGGCAAGTGTGTACTTAAGTACATACTAAACAATGATGTACTGGAATAAGAATGAATGAAAACAACTATGTCCTCCTTCAAGAATTTTCTTTAAAAGTATGTTCTATAGCAGGCACGTATCGAAACAATGTTCTTTAACAAGTTTGAGAATTTTTTTATCAAGTGAATATTTGAAGTATGTACTTCAATAAGTGTATCCTTAGACAAGCATGCACTACACAAATTCTGTACTTCAACAGTTTACTTAATCAAGTTTGGATTGAAAAAAGTACCTAAATAAGTATGTAACCTACAAGTGAAATTCAGACATTTAATGTGATTTAAAATTGGCCATTTGACTGCTAAACAAATATACAAAGAAACTCGGAAGCATAAAAGCGGTCCTGCAAGAAACTATTATACCCTTTCAAACTACCCGAAATAACTTAAGTGTACTTTGCGAGGATGCTAGTATTCCACTGATAAAAGTGCGATGGTGGCAGATATGGCTTCTAAACTTCAAAATCCTGCACAAAGCATGTGAGGAATTTATACTAGAGGAGTATAAATTTAGTTGAACCTGGCAGTGTGTCTGTATCCTAAACTTTATTTCACAATCGCAGTGAATGGAATCATCGTTTTGTCCCTATGATGGCCCTGGTCTGCGAGGAAAATCACAAATAATGAATGAAATGGAAATAAATTCACACTCACATGTTCATTAACAAATACTGCTAAAAACAACAGCTGTGAGGCAGCAGTGATTCATCACGGTGCACCTTCACCTTCTGTGGGAAATAACAGCTGAGGACAGCTCTGAAACACAATATTTCCTTTAACCAGGAAATAAGCATTTTGTAAATGAGTGCCAATATGTCTGTCTGCTGTGAAAAACGCTGAGGAAACGCTTCTGCAGAGACAACAACCGACAAAATGACTCATGGCGAACAATTAGACAGCAGCTTTGAATTCTCATGTCATTTTGTGCCTCTTAAATAGACTGTTTTTTTGTCCATATTGGCTATAAAACATTAAAGTCCCCACATAATGAGTGAGTCTTCCTTGAGAATGAATTTCCCTAAATATGATGTTCCCTTCTGGAAGGAGACATGAATGTTTTAAGAGCAGCCTTTGTTCTCAGTGTGTCTCCAGGAAGCCTGAGATTTTGAATAAGTGACTAAATTTTCTTACCTTGAGTGTTGGTGCTTCAAAATGTTCAAAGATACGGCTTCAATCAGCTTCATATTTGACAAATTCCTAAAAAGTACAGGGACAGGTGTTGATGTGAGAAAGATCAATCTATATTCACTAAGCAAACTTGTTTTCCAAACTTGATTTAAAATTTAACAAAAAAAAAAGATGGGTGTAGAGGTCTTCTGCAAAGATGAGAAACCTTAACACAAGCTTTGTAACACTGGGTTATTGTTCATGGTGTCAACAAATGAAAACAAATACATTGGCCAGCTGAATCCCTTTTATTTACTATTCAGGTTCAACCAATGCACAGTGGTGTGCCAAAAAAAAAAGGCTTGGATTGGTTGGTTTGGTAGCGAAGGAGACTTCTGCTGCACTAGTGCTGTTTACAGCAGTTAGTAATGCAGCTGAAGGGGTTTATGCCCACATCCTCCTAGAGCTAATTTTGTTGACTAATTATTTTCGTCGACAACCTTTTTCCCCCTGACGAAAACTAGACAGTAACTGATAAAAACAAGTGCACATGGCCAAAAGCTAAAACTAAATTAACTGATATTTGCACCAACAAATAAAATTAGACAAAAATGTTTGACAGAGAATTAATCTAATCAGACCTAATTTGGTCATGTAGAAAGTAGGGACAAGTTAGGAATATATCCAATCACAGCTGCTTTGGTTGTGTGGAAAGGTTGGATGAGTTAAGAGGGACATCCAATCACAGCTGCCTTAGCTTGGTGGTTGCGGGATAAGTTGGGGAGCGATCCAATCAGAGCTACTCTCTTTATGAACTGATATATTCATGAAGAGCAGGTTCACTGTTTGTTGTCAGTTCTGGTATTGTAACTGAGATGCTCTGCCAGGTGACTGCGTTTCACACAAAGTTCAATTTGTTTCTGTTCATTTAGACATTCAAACTTTACTAGCATTCAATAAAGGGTTATTAGATGTTTCACTTTATCCAAGTGTAAAACATAACTTCAGAAATTTAAGGAAACAGAAAAAATGCCTTACCCTTTACACTTCATATTTCAGTCAACTAAATTTACAGTAGATTTCATCGACTAAAACTAGACTAAAATTAAAACAATTTAGATGACTAAACACCGCTTCCTCCAGAGTGGCAGGGTAGCTCAGTCCGTAAGGGCTTGACCTGATAACCGAAGTGTGGCTGGTTCAAGTCCTGACTGAAATATTCTCAAGAGTTAGTTTGGTAGATGGCGAGATGCAAGCTGACTTTCTGGGGCGTTGCCACTGGTTACAGCAGTTGGTAACACAACTGAAAAAGGTAGGGGCCCCTTGCCTCAAGGGCCACGGGGTGTAGAGATGGCACTTTTGCACCTTTATGCTTTAAACTCTACGCTGTATTCACCTGATACCTAAATAAAGTGATGTTAAGGACAAAGACACCTTTTACAAGCAATTCTAGACAACTCTCGTAATTAGTGATATATGAGAACTGGAAACCCATGCCAGAACACGGCCAAAAAGTTGAAACTGTAAAAATATGATCTGAAAGTGAAAAAAAAGATATGAAGGTGAAAAAAAGAAATCTGAAACCAAAAAGATAAGATTTGTATCTGAAAATATTAATCCAAAAAACATGACGCATCACAAGTTAAAATACATTTCAGAGTAAAAAATGAAGATAAAAGATTTTATTAAAATAATTACAGAGATAAAACAGAAGTATATTTAAACTGAAAAAAACTTACACTTATTTTTAATTCAATTAAGCGTTTTTATTTTTTTATTTTTTCAAATCAAGAAAAAACATTGACAGTTTCAGTTTCAAATGTTATGTTTCAATCTTTTTTATTTTCAAATTACAACACTTGTGGCCTGGATTTAGCTTCATACTGCTGGGACTGTCCTAAAGAAGTAGATCAAGGAATTACAGAGACTGGTCCAAAAAAGCAAAAATATCCAGTTAGTACAGGGTGAAAATGTCTTGTTCAATTCCAGACGTCAGAGTGGTTCAAGATGATAGAACAGCAACACAAACTCAGATAATCATGAAGATCATTTCTGAATGCACCACATGTCCAGTCTTGAAGCAGATGGGCTACAGAAGTAGAAGACCACGCCGGGTGCCCCTCCTGTCAGCTTTTAACAGGAAACTGAGCTGAATCGAAAGTTTATTTATACTGAATAAAAAGGATCTTACACTGAAATTTAATTCAATTTAGTGTTTTTATTTAAAAAAAAAATGAAGAACAAACATTGAAATTTTGGTTTCAAATGTTATTTTTTGGAATCTTTTTTTATTTTTTCAAATTTCAACACTGGCAGCAACAACTACCCATAATTTCTCGATTATACTACACACTCAATTATAACACGCACCCCATATTTTCACGATTTTTGCCTGAAAAACACTGTACTTGAATATAACACGCACCCAAACCTTACTCTCTCAGACAACTCAAAAAACAACTTTATTCAAAGTTTTAATCAATGAAATTTCAGTATTTTCACAACAAATACCGTCTACTATTTTCTCTCTCAAACGGATGTAGAAACACCTTTTGCTTCACGCATCAAAACTACTTGATTTCTGCCCGAGCATGCTCAGTCGTAGTGTACCGACCAATCAGAGAGCAGCTATCAACATGCCGATGTCTTTGACCAATCACAGAGCAGCCATTTTGCGTCCCCTTGCTCACTTGCTCACAAGATGGCAGCGCTCTGTGTTTGCCGGTGAGCGGTAACACTTGAGAATTAAACCATGATTACACAAAGTTAAAATAATTAAGACCCAAAATATTTGATTAGAATAGTTTAACGGTCAGTTTAATTAGAATTACGCAAGTTTGGCGGGAATGTTTCGGTATCAGATCTGTATCAGATGTGTTGCAATCACGGTGTTGGTGAGACTAAATATTTTAGGTATTTTACTTGTACTCGTGTATAATACGCACCCGAAAAATTAGAGCTTATTAAAAGCGAAAAAGTGCTTGTTATAATCGAGAATCTACAGTATGCTTTGTTCAAAATCACCATTCTTTGCCATTTCGATGCTCCGTATGAACTTTTGCAGGTTGTCTTGACCATTGCTTAATGCCTCAATGCACTGAGTTGCTGCCATGTGGTTCTCTGATCGGCTATTTGCTTGAGTGGTGAGTGATTGTGTACTGAACAAACATTTTAAAGTCAGGTTTAACGATGTACTTAGGCACTCTTCCTTAAAAAATTTTCATTGTTTCTGTCTCCACTTGTCTTGAATGATCTGCTTTGCTGCTCTGGACCTGCATTGACGGCTCTGTCCGTGGTGCTGAATCCTGGATGTGTGTGTGTGTGTGTGTTTTGCTGCCTTACACTGCAGCCTAATGGGGAGTGTGTGCCAACTACTTAACTACTAAGTATTTTCAACCAACAGTTTTATTTGGTGACATAAAAACAACACTCCCTGTTTTAATCCTGAAATCAAAGATATATGTACCAATGAACCCGTCTGTTAGATTCACCGTCCAACTGCCTGTCACATGCCAAAACTCTTAATTAACTCACATTACGCTCCAGTTTAATGTTTCCATGCCTCATTTTTCCCTTCAGCAGGACCTGAATCCCACCTGGGAAAACCGCTCTCAGATGCCTCTTTTCTCTGTTGCAGCCCCAGCTCGCTCCGCTTCCTCCCTCCTGCTTGTTTCCTCTTGTCTGATAAATTAGCAAAACAAACGCTGCGGCGCCGAGTGTCGGAGTGAAGTGCTTCCTCTCCCCTCCTCTGACGTGAGAAAAAATACTTGTGGATCATAAAGCCTGGCATGGAGACGGGCCGACACACCCCAGCTCCTGCTTTGTGTGAAGCAGGCTGTGTTTTAAACTTAAGGGTTGTTGGTTTCACATTTTCATAACAGGCTGTTTACGATGCAGCTCTTACACCATCCCTCCCACTCCACTGACCCACAGTGTACCTGCTTCACTACAACAGCGTCATATCACTCCTGTCCTTCCATATTAATTTCCCAGGAGGAGCTGGAATAAGGCCCTGCATGTGAATGGTTGTAATGTAGCCCGGTTATGAAAATGCACTTATATGAATAGGAAATATTCTCAGGGCGACCATTTTACTGTTGTACATTAAAGTTCCAGGTTTTAGGTCAAATAAATGTAAGAAATCATTTTAATATGAGCATGTCACAATGTACAATTACAGGAATAACATAAATAACCAATGTGGAAAAACAGAGGTTTATCAAAACTAAATTTAAGATGATGATAATCCATAAGCTGACAGGTAACTGCCTATGTTGTAGTTGGCTGGAAATAAATTGAATGCTGATGCTGCCATTGGTGCTTGTGAAATATCCTAAAAATCTGTAATGTTAGTCAGCACAGGTCGACCAGATTATCAGAACTACTAGACCTAAAAGATTTTTCATTGGTGCACCTTTTAAGCAGCAGATGAACAAGTGAGTCATCAAAATCAACAAAAAACAAAGAAAAAAATGTGCAATTTTAATATCATAAAAAAATTGTTATTTTCAGTTTTTATTAGGAATAGGGCCACTGATTGTTTTTTCAAGAGACTAAACATTTTTCTGAGATCAAAGTCATTAATATGAGGGGAAAAAACGATTATCAGGAAAAAAGTTCTGAGGGAAAAATTTAGAATTTTGAGATTAAAATCGGAATTCTTAGAGCAATAAAAAGTCAAAATTCTGAAGAAAAACTTCTGTCTATTCTCAAAATTTGACTTATTTTCTAAGAATTTTGACAATTCTCTGAATTCTGACTTTTTGTCATATTTATGACTTTGAACCCAGAATAGAGTTTTATGATTGTCCTCAAAAATCTGACTTAAAACTCAGATATCTTTTTTTTTTTCCTGTTAGCATGATCGTAACAGGACTGAACTGCTTCCCTTGGGTGGCTATACATCTAAAGCCAAAGGTAGTGCTAGCTTACATAAGCTGTAAACTAACTGTGGCTAAACTAAGAAAAAAAGCTGAAAGGTCCAATTTTTTTAGTATTTCCAAAAAACTTTCCGCTGGCCCTACATGTCCTGAGCAAACATATTTAACTTTTGTATTTTGGTATACCTTGGTGTCCAGGACACAGGAAGTCCTGCAGTACAGGGAATCTGGGGACCCAAAGGTGGCATTGGCTGGCATCCAGGTGCGGACAGGCAGGAAGTGGAGGGCAGACAAAGCTCTGGAGGTGGCTGGGTCCATTGCCACAGGGCACGCAGGAACTGGCTACTTCCTGGCAATCAGGGTGGACAAGGCTGAGGGCAAAGAACGACAACATCTCGTTCAGCAGGAAGTGCGGGCAGGTGTGGAGGGAGAACGTGCAAGCAGGATGGTGGAAATGGGGCAACAAGGTGCCTGGACTAAATGGGAGAATGTTCTGCAACAGAAGATCACCTGGTCCAACATCTGGAAAGTAGACTTCAAATGGACTGTTTCAGCGTGTGTTTTCTGAAAGGTGGAAGAAAAAGAGGGAAAGTAGGTATTTTTCTCGGATGGGGATCCATGGATATATTTTTGTAAAGCCACTGCATGGTAGATTTTGCATGATATGGGACCTTTTGAGTAAGTATTTTGGTTTTTTAAATTTGTTGACCTTGGTTTTGGCATATAAACCCTAAGATTATTTGACTTGTAACCTGTGATACCTCAAGCACACCTTTTTAACTTCTTAGTTTCCTGCACAGGAAGATCGAGTGCCACATCGTAAATATGGCTGATATGAGTTATCAACCATAAACTAAAGAACTGTTTCCTCCCAAAGACATAAGTGCTCATGAAGCTTGAATCTAAATGGTTCATCTTTTGACAGTGCCATCAGCAGAGACGATACAAAAACAGGCGCCACTTAAAAGTCACCGATCAAAGCGATAAAGAAATCAAGAGGAAGCTATAAAAAGACGAGCTATAAAAAGAAAGAGAGACCTGTGACGGAGCTCAAATCTAATCCTCCTCTTCATGGCTTGACATGCTAAATGTGTGAATGTCATTAGGCGAGTCACCCTCCCCCCCTTTAGTCATGCAAACGGCCCTCTTTTCATGCGCCGAGGTTAGAGCATGCAAATCTCACATCAAAATCTCAATGATCTCAAGAGGCTAAGCAGTTGAGCTCCTCACGGCCAATTAAAAAGACACACTCCCTTGCTCGTCCGCCGGGCCTCAGATGTGCTGATGCCGATGTTTGCTCAGGATGATGGAGGGACTTTGCGCGCCGGTTAGTATTAATGAGTAAATGTTAATGTAAACAGTCTTCCATACGATGTGACAGACGAGAAAATACTCCTGAGATCCTGCGGGAATGAAACAGAGGAGTGCTTCCTGGCAGGGTGCCTCGCTTCCCCAGGTTGTCTCCTATAAGATCAAAGAACGTGTGTTTTATCGAGGCTGACATTTTTCACATCTGTTAACATGCTTTTGAAAACCCATCATCTCACCTACATGCCTACTGGAAGAGACGATTAAACAACCTCCTTTAACGCTTTCATGCATGGTGTGCACTGCATTGACTGACATTTGGAAGACATTTTATTCCATTTATGTTGCAGCACCATGTCCCAACTACCAGGTGGTGAACTCCCAAACGGCTGTCTCAGGTTTTATAAAAATATGATCTTTGTATCTTTTTGTCATACTGAGATATTTCATCCTAAATCCAAAATGGCCAATGAAGGGGGAAATGCACAACTCCCTTCAGGAATAAGTGTTAAACCTCCTAATCTCAAAGAATCAGACAGACAAAAATACAGTCTGGTTAAATAAGACGTTAGGAACACTTTTGTGCAGATTTTAAAAATGTTTTTCTTCTATATTTTTTTTCTGTGACCAAAAATTCCTCTGTCC
Organism: Cetoscarus ocellatus; assembly: GCA_037902135.1. NCBI lineage: Eukaryota > Metazoa > Chordata > Actinopteri > Labriformes > Labridae > Cetoscarus > Cetoscarus ocellatus. Next base: position 357,597 of record JBAMNC010001188.1, read on the forward strand.
ACTCCAGTGAACGTTGTGCACTAAAGGGTGTATTAGATTTCACCTAATTTTCTATTTTTTATTTCAAATTTTTGTGTAATTCACCTATCTACATCTTTACCTAAAGTTTGTGTTATTATAGTGTAACTACACCTACTGTAATAACTTACTCATCTAAAATATAATGTGTTCTTTAGAGAGACTTAAGGCCAGCAAGAGCTACAGGGTGACTGAGAAAATTCCAGAAGGAAGTGGCAGCGTTACATGATATATTCATTTTGTCATATTCGTATCATTTACTCGTAACAATGTTTGAAACAGATCTGTGTTTGTGGATCTATATTAAGATCCATTAAATTAATATTTATTCTGTTGATGCCTGATGCATACCTCCCTAAAATTTAAAAATTGGATTTTTTCACTATGTACTGAATTGAATTTCCCTATGAGGGACAAATAAAGGATGTCTTTCATTCATTCTTTCTTTAACAAGATGGTTCCTGGATTACTCCAGACCAAACGTACTTTCACTCCTAAAATTCAGCGGACTCGGTTCGGTTCGGGGGGTGAAGTTGCAGCATTGTTTCATTTTTGTCTTGGTTTGGTTTGCGTTCAAACTGCACCTGCACAGGTGGACCACAGCCTGTCAAATATTATGTAATCTAGCCTCCTGCCACTAGTTGGTGCTGTAGTTGCAGTGTTAGTTCCTGCCATCCAGCCCATCGATGCATTATGAGCTTGATGCAATCAGCATCGAGATATAACATTTTTCAGCAGTTCAAGAGTATTCTATGGCATAAAATAAAGATTGATCTTCATTTACGCAGCATTGGGTGGCACTTGCATATTGACTGAAGCAATATGTCAACATACTGCGTGTGAATTTGTCAACGTTAACCTGTTAAGTGGACCGGAGGCTGGTGGTGCTAGCAATGCTAACGTTAGCAGCGTTAGTTTTTCTGTTCAAATCCAAACCACAACTGTCTCTCTTTTGGTTCGTGTGACTTGTTCGTCCTTGTTTTGTTCAGATGGCTTTCACACCCATCCCGAACCGAACTCTGGTCCACTTGGAAGAGAACTGAGAACCCAGTTTTCTGGCGGACCAGAGTTCAGTTCTTTGGTTTGTATGGGCTGGTGTGGACCAAACTTTCCACAAAAGCGAATCAGGTTTTGTTTGGTCCAGACCAAATGTGTTAGGAATGACAGCACCCTAAGACCCCCTGTTTTCCAGCAGACCTGAGTTCAGGTCTTTGGTCCTCACCAGAGTTTGCATGAGCCACCCAAATCCAACCGGTTTTCCCAAAAAAATGAACCAGAATTTGTTTGGTCTGGACCAAAGCTGCTAGGCAACTGTGATCAGGTAAAGCCCTCATGACTGATCCCATAAATTCTGCAACAATTTACCAGAGATTGTATGGATGAGTTTCAGTTTGGGTCCCTAAAGATGGGGGAAAAAAAATCAAGTCCCCACATTGCCAGCTAAACCAGAAAGTATGTGTCATTAAAATCACCAGTATATTAGATTAACTTGTTCATGTGTGACAGTAAAAGCCAGCAAGAGGAGGCTAAACCTAAAAGTCTGTGTTAGTCCACATTATAGTAAATAACCAAGTTGGCATGTGTCATCTTATGTCCCCATAAGAATATCAGTATCAAGGGAAAAGTCCCCACAATGATAGATAAACCAGAAAATGTGTTCCAATTACAGTCCGTTTGTATCTTGGACCTCTACTGTTGTTTCTGTTGAATCAACTTGGTATCAATATCATATGACTTAGAATACAATCACACCTAAGTTCATAATTCTGGTTTTGAGAAATGCATCATGAACTACTGTCGCGGTAAATGTGAGATATGATTTTTGTTCTATATTGCCCAACCCTGTTACATAAATCCCACTGAGCCTGGACAAAGAGAGAGTGGCAAGTGGTCTGCTATCTTTATGACTTTCTTGAACCTCTGTTTTTAAAACCTGGCTGGAATCGTAAATGAAGCCGACCGGCAGCCTCTCGCTGCCTGATACACTGATAACAGAGATGAGCTCGGGCCAGGGTATGAGATGTATTAGAGGAGCCGAACTGTGAGGGATTACAGGTATCAAGACTTCTGTAAATGGTTTTATCTGTCGGGGCCCACCCCTTCAGAATGTAATGTTACTGCACCATGACAGGCATCTGTTCCGACTATCAGCATGAAACACAGATGACGCATTGGTCTGTTACACTGATAATGGCTCTGAGGCTAAAGCTAAAGTCCTTTTTGAACTCCCATCACAACAGCTTTGACCCGAACACCATTTGTTCTTGTATCTTGATAGGTCATATAGGAGGGATTATATGGGAGGGTATTACTTTAAGTGGGAGGAAGTATAAGGTTATGAGCAGCGGTGAAATTTAACAACAAACAGTTATGCTGGGGGATTATAAAGTAATGTCTGTTTACGGAATACTAATATGAATAGCCTATTGTCTCCTTCCAACAGATAAAATGAAGCCTAATGTGTGCTTATAAATTGCAGTGGCGATATCATCTGGAAAAGGTATGGCTGGTGTCAACAAAACCCTTGCCAAGCCCCACCTTCCTTTGATACTGGTTGTACTCCATGGAGCTAAACATGTAAACAAAGCAACCTCCTTGGAGGAAGTAATAACAATCGCATACAATATTTGCCTGACAAAAACTAACTTTGTTGTTTCAACTATTTTCCATCTGTTAACATGGAGAAAGCAGAGTAAAGCCTCGTTTCCACCAGAGGGTTCAGTTCCGAACCGTACCGTCCTACTTTTTGGGACCCTTCTGTTGGGGTGCCAAGCATACCGATCCGACCCCAGAAGTTGGAGCTAGAAACACTGCAGCCCGTTGATTGGTCGAAGGAGACTTCACTTCCCGTGCGACAGTGGTAATAAAGAACAACACAGCCCCAACATGTTTAAATCTCCACTCGTCTTTGTGAAGATAACTCTCAAGGCTTTTTTGTTTGGAAAATGGCATCAAGATCGAGCGTCCCATGGTCTACTGTGGAGGTGCAGACATTCCTCAGTATTCTCGGTGAAGAGAATCGTTGCTCTCTGTTTACTGTGTCGCGTTTTCTTCTTCGTTGTATTTAATAGCCGGGTACTGTGTCGCGCTGCTATGACGTCATGCTATCGGCATCCGGCTTACACGCCGCCTAACAAGTAGGGTACGGCTGGCAGTGGAAACGCAACCAGGATCAGGCTTTACCGATCCGGCCTGAGCCAAACCGTGCCGATCCATACCGGACCACTTGGTGGAAACGGGGCTTAAGTGACCTCTACTGCAGTCAGCAGTTGAGCTCTTAATATTTTGGCTTCACTACCAGGCGACTGTTGCTCTGTCTTTTTTAATACACTGTCTATATGGTACTGTCTCCCACACAGGAATGTAACGCAGTTTAAATAAAGAGAAGTAAATTAGAGATGCATTTTTGATGTTAAAGAAAAGTTTATATGTATAAAACACAAATCTATACTGTGTAAGAAAGCAAGACGGGAAGTCAGGACTTGCGCTTTACAGTTCAAAAGGTCTCCTGCACTTTTCTTACTTCACACTCACTGAAACTGCGATTCAGTGAAAGTAACAGATTCAGACAGAGAGTTGGCAGCCCGAGCTAACTGATGTGACACCTCGGTCAGGAAACAGCCGAGCTACACGAGGCCTGTCAATAGAGCTCACATATTTCACTCAGATTGATGAGATGTTTTTCTTTCCAAGCAGTCTTTACATTTCCTCATCTACCACTATTTCCGCCCACTGATGCTAACACTGACAAGCATACGCCCTCATCAAACATCTCATTCAGATGGAAAAAGCCTGTCGTCTTAACAAATATGTGAGGCGAAGTTTCAATGAGGTGAGCTGAGATTTTGTAGCAAAAATACTGATGACAGGAGTGTTTGGGAGTGAGTTTGTGAACCCAGAAACCCTCTGATCTTTGAAGGCAAAGGATGACTCACCATTATTGATCAAGGACCCCGGTGAAGCCTCATTAATATTGTAGTCACTTTGTTCTAAAAATATCTCCTACACTGCAATTCAAAAGCTTGAAAATATCTACCAAGGCCAAAAGTGCCAGAGTGCCCATATGGATAAGATGAGTCACTGAGGTCCTCATATTGACCAATAAACCAGAAAGAGTGTGTTATCAAAGGAAAAATGATTTAATCAAACAAAGATCCAGTAAAATAGCTTGATTAGTGCACAAGTGTCTCAGCTTAAGTCCCCACACTGATAAGGAGACTAGAATGCGTGTTACTGATGTCCCCAGTTCAATTACTAAAGTGGATGCATTTAAGGGCCCCATACTGATGGATAAACCTGAATGGGTGTGTTATTAAAGTACTCAGTTCAGGCATTTATCCAAAACTGATATTCTCTATCCCACTTGTTGTCACGTGTTGGTTGATCTGCTTGGCGGAGACTGTCGCAGCTCTCGCTGAAAACAGACTGGTTGCATATTTCCAGCAATCCTATGTGGAAATGCACTGCAGGCACGTCCTGCAGACTGATCTGGAGGCGGACAGGGTCGGACCATGTGGGAGTTGTAACTTTTGTAGCGCAAGTCCTCACAAGAGTAAATATACCAGAAGGTGTGTTTCACCTTTAGGCCCCTTAATGAGACAAAAACAAGAAAGTGTGTGTCACTTAGTTTTCAAAATACTTCTTTTTTTATACTGTTTTTCAAAGTGTCAAAGTAAATAATCAGCAGGCGAGTCTGTTAGTTTACTAATCTGGATTTGGATTTTTTTTTTTCATTCTTTGTATTTAGTTTTCAGCTCTGTAGCAGACAATAGTTGGCCTTTACAACATAGCCAACAGTTTCTGTAGACAGGTAATAAGGTGCATGTATTATACAAGGTACATTGACATAAAAAATAAACATTTAACATAAGTAGGGCCCTATAAAATCTGCAACCACGGAGTCGTGAACGGAATCACGGAATTGGACATTAAAAGAGGAATTCAATATAAACACAAAAAATCACGGAAATGGCCATCATTATACGAAAAAGGGTTTTTTTAGAATAAAAAGGATTTTATCTCTCAGGAAAATGCTCCGAAAGGGTCACTAAGGATGGGGACAACGCACTTCCCTTCCCTTCCTCCTCCCCTCATTAACAATGCAAACACGTTGAAGCAGCCGCCTGAGACACCGGCTACGTTGGCAAAAAAAGCTACGAAACTCCCGGCTAACTCCAAAGTACAGGGAAGAGCAGTTTCTCAATGATTATTATGTGTCAGGTGATCAAATGTTGTGCAAATTGTGTCAACATGCTATCAACTGGACCTGTAAAGATACGTGTGAGGACCACCTGAAGCATGAGTGATTAGATTTCATTTCTTTATACAGTGTCTCAGGGTTAAATTTGAGTAAAATACTAAAAAGCAGTTCTCAAAAAATCAAAACCAAAATAAAAAATGGAGTATGGGAAAAACTAAAACAGAATTTATACGGCCTTACATCTACTCTATCAACAGCTGCACATCTCTAACGACCCATTAACCCTCCCCACCCACTGTAGCATAATCAGTAAACCATTTAACCAATGACTGATCTACTGTCAAAGAATAAAAAAAAAAACACCTAAAGCATAAAACAAGACAAACAGAAAACAAGGGCGGGGGCATTTAGTTGCTTTCTGGGTGGATGGTAGTCCAATCTAAATATTCTTTGAATGGCTGCCAGGTTTTCTGAACACTTTCTCTGTTGGATTATTGACTTATATTTGTAAATCTTTATCGTTTTCTTGTAACTTTTCAGGAAAAAAAATGGAAAATTTGATTATTTCTTCACTTGCTGATGTGGCCACAGTGACAAAGCAAATTATATCAACATATATCCTCTTAATTTTCTGGAGTCAGCAGAGGAGGATGGGGACAAAAGAAATATTCTTGGATTTGAAGTCGCTTAAGAGGAAAAAGATTGAGAAACTCAGTCTTCATGATCTTTAATAAAGCTGCTCAACTATTGAGGTTTAAAAGTATCTTCTGCAGCCACTCCATCATTCTTTCATCCAAGTCATGGATCTTTTTTAATCTCAACATCTTAATTATTGCTGTTTCATTTCATAAGACAAGAATTAATCCAGCCACTTACAGACACAAAAGAGCAGGGACACAACTGCTTCAGGAAACTCGGCTCAGACTTCACTGAAGCCAAGCGCCACAGGTCAGAGTCAAAGCTCAAAGGTCACGTATGTCGCACCGGCACAGAGACAAGCACCGCAGCTGCAGCCATTAAGTATTAATCAGGTGTGCTTCTTCGACATTTGAAATCCAATTGACTTTCTGGGAGACATGAGGAGCGCTGGGTGTTTGGAGACACAGCTCCGAATTAAACTGCACAGATCAGTCGAGCTTTGAGACGACAGCAACCCCTAACGTGATGTAGTGTTCGCCAGGAGCAATTACGTCTCATGTGCCACCGTGTTCCTTCTCAAACTTTTATCTATTTTTGATGCTGCTGGGTTTTCGATGTTAAGACAGTGCAGTGATGTGACAAAGTTAGTGTTCTAACACCCCAAAGAAAAGGATGCGAGCCATGCTGGAAATGACTGTACATCAGAAAAACTCTGATATGTCTTGAAATATTTTGTAGGATGTTTTTTTAAAGAGATAAAACAGGTGAAGAAAGTCCTGCTCTGCTTCAAACAGATCTTTTGGGTCTTGCAGAATAGAAGTCAGTCTAAAAGTAGCTTGAGAGTGGCCATCTCCACTTTTGCTGGCAAGGTGTAATCCTTAATATAAAATATATCAGGGGTCACCAACACTTGTAAGCACTTGTCCAGGGTGCCCCATGTTTGATAAGTTTCTTGCCTTGGGGTTCACATGGATGTCGCACTTGACAAACAGCACACCGTCATCAGCAATCAGAGGAGCCTGTTCAGCCCAAAACTGCTCCTTCACAAGTCCAGGACCAACAGACTGAGAAACTCTTTTGTCCCTCAGGCCATCAGACTGTACAACTCCTCACTCAGGGGGAGTAACAGGAAGACTGAGGACAGGAAGGGCCAGTAAACTGTAGCCATATTTATATTTTTATTTATATTTATCTAGAAGATGCGAACACAAACAAAACAACCAGGGTTCCCACTCGTTTCTAGAGATCATTTTCCAGGACTTTTCCAGGACGTATTCTAACACTTTCTAACTCTCGGGCATGAACATTGTCTACTAGCTGTCTTTTTATTCTGGCTTTTATGTAGTGTCTTACTATTACAAATTTATGGTTTATACTTATATTTTATCTTTATTTACTCTGCTTTTATATAAATAGATGTCGTTGATTTACTGTTTAAGTAGGCTACATTTTATTTTGTCATTTTTATTATTTCTTTTTGCCACCATTGTTTTGAGTTTTTATATTTTATTCCTTTCACTTGCATTATTTTATCTACTAATATTTTATGGCTAAGTGTGTATCAGTTACCAAGTACATTTTTACTTCATTTTCTATGTTTGATTTTGTTCACCAACAAGCTAGAAGGAAGATAAATAATTTTTCAGGACAATTCAAACTTTTCCAGGAAATTTTACATTTTTCCTCATTTTCCATTTGTTTTTCATGACTGTAAAAATTGGTCAATCATTTTCCAGGTTTTCCAGGACGTGTGGGAACCCTGTCAACGCTGAAACCATTTCTGGATGGAGATGATTTTTTCACTCCACTTCTGGTATATTTTGGCGGGATTTTCTTCTACGCAGTGCCTCGTGTTTCGTACGTTACACGGCAGCAGTAGCTCGTGCCTACAACTCATCATGAATGTGTTTGATGGAACAATTGTTCAATCACCTGCCAGGTATGCTTTGAAAAGTTCTGCCCATTCCTAAGCACTTTCCATTGGCTGTTGCCTAAATAGACTAGTGAAATATATTTTTACAGTACATATTAAACGGTCTATCTCATGTCTCATGTCAGCACAGACATGTCCCCAACACTGGAGTCTGCTGCATATGCTAGCTAACTAGTGCTAATAGTGCCTTAACCTTCATATAGTGCATTTTAACCAAACTCAACTACAGGTAAGACTAGGGCTGAAAGATTTATCATTTTTGGATCCAAATCGCAATTTCAGAAAATGCAATCATGTGATCGCCAAAACTGCTATTTTTTTTTTTTTTAAATGTACAGCACTTTGTGCTACATTTGATGTCTGTAAATTGCTTTATAAATAAAGTTTGATTGATTGATTGATGAATCTGACATGTTGCTTGTCTGATACTTGCAAACCTGCAGGTCTCCTTCAAAAATCCCCTCGAGCTATGATTCTCTAACTGCTAAACCATTCCTTGGTGTGAATAGAAAAAGCAGATGTAAAACTTGTACCAAAGGTATGATACCTACAGAGAGCCTAACAGTTTCTTAGCAACATGAGGGCAGAGAGACCTTTCACAAAATCCGTGACGGAGATGGATGGCCCTGCTCTGTATGTAATCCTAACACATCACGCCGCACTGCTGGAATCTATACATCCAATGTCATTGTGTTTCAGCTCTGCGAGGGCAGAATAAAGAGAGAATATGTCGGATCAATGAGCTGAGAGGTCTGGAAAAGCCCTAAAAAGGTAACAAAGGGCGAGAAAGTGTCCTCTGAACAATGATGCATTACCTGCGCTCCTCCACCTGGGCCATTAGTCGGTGGCTAGAGATGATTCACAGAGCGTAGGGAGAGATTCTCTAATGGTCGTCTTTACCGTCACAGCCACAGGTGCATTATGTGGAGCGAAGGGCCCCAGGCGAATATTTATTACCATAAGTCACAGATGACTACAGCAGGGGAGGGTTGTGCCCTCTTTGCTTTGCTTTGTCTCTGACACTGTGCATCACGTCACGAATGGAGAGGAGGGGGGATGTTCATGTGCATGTCTCACATCCAACTGGTGTGAAGGGGGGATTCACAGCTTTTCAGGCCCAGCTTTAAGAACATCGCAGGGTTGTGGCTCAAAGATCTTGTTGCAAAAAGACCACAAAACACTGCCCTCACCATCAGCCGTGAAAATTTAAATATTGTCTTGGCTGCTTTGAAAAAGCTTAAATGCTGAGAAAGTGTCAATTTTATGATATTTTATTAAACTTTAAAAATGACTTTAAATTAAATAAAGATGGTTTAGGGCAATGTTGAGGTAATTTAGAAAAAAAATAGCACATAAGGGCAATTTAAGTAATTTATTTTTAACCACAGAGGGAACTTCTGGTGGCATGCTGTGTCCTCTTGCTGCCACTATTTTAGCTACATATTGCCTGATTTGGAGGCACCTCCCCGTTTACAAGACAACGTTGTCACCAGAAACAGAAAGGTTTTTCCTTTGCGTTTTCAAAAGCGCTCCGCGTTCACACGGATCCACAAGAACGACTGAATACGCCGTGGCGTGAATGCCAGGCCAGTAGTTGCCAATGCAGGTTTGTGGAGAAACAGCGGAGTTGCAACACATGTACGCTTTCTGGTGAAGACAAACTTTTCACAAACAACAATGGAAAGTGGATGCGTGAAGACGGAGGAGTCTGTTGTCTGGATAACAAATCTGTCCGTATATTTTTGTCTGGATAACAAACAGAGCACAGTAAGCTGCACACGTTGCTTGGTAGTTGGCCATAGCTGCTGCTGTTGTTGTTGTACCAGATGCACATGCAACCTTCATCTGAAGTACTGTGCATGTGCTGCATGTCATCGTTCTCCCTGAAAACGCTGATACCTGTTTACACAGAGATGGATACCAAAATGTTTTCAAAACTTCTCACTCTGGACCCTGGTTTCAAAAGTTTGCAAATTCAGGCACCGTTCTGGTGTAAACGGAAGGTACAAACGCAATGAAAACTCTCCGTTTCCGTTGTTATGTAAACAGGCCCTAAATGCAGCTAGTGTTCAGCTTCCTATGCCATCCTTGGCAGTTTTGATTTCCATTGAGCTCCTCTCTTTATTACTTCGTTACATTTGATTTACAGGTTACGCTAGATAGATGCTTGTGTTTTGCCACAAATAAACAAGTTGGTCCTCCTTTTCTGATGTCCGTCTAACTGTATGCTGCCCCTTTACCCTCATAGCCATGGCTACGTTCCAGCTTGCTTCCTGATTGGCTTTGCTCTGGTCCATGTGACATGACAAAGAGGAGGCGCTGTACAGGATTTGTGATTGTAAATACTGAACATGTTTAATACCGACTGTTTTCTTGTTGTGTAAACTGGGCCTAAATGGCATGTTGGTTCTTAAACTCCTGCCTTTTTTATGCCATGTTGCCTCTTTTACTGGCAGCTGCCACCCTTTAAGTTGCACATGCACATTTCCAAGGTAGAGAATGCCACTGTGCTCTTGGTCACCTTCAATGTTGAGCATGGGTTTTATCATTTTAACCAATTTAGTTTAAAAAAGTTTTTAATAAGGTGAGTTTAAAAATTATTAATTTAGTAGTAGAGCTTTTTTTCACTTCCTGAAAGGAGTGATTTTGGAGATAAGATGTAAGTGTTTGAGGTGAAGTGCTGAGAAGTTATTAAATACATTCAAAGTGAGTTTAAGGTTATTTTTGTGGACTCTACTGCACAGGTGTCAAACTGATCCAGTAAAGGGCCACTGTGGCTGCAGGTTTTCATTCCAACCAAGCAAGAACACAGCTGATGCAAATTATTCAATCAACTGGATTGTCTTTATACAGTTGATTTGTTGGATCAGGTGTGTTCTTGCTTGGTTGGAATGAAAACCTGCAGCCACAGTGGCCCTTTACTGGACCAGTTTGACACCCCTGCTGTACTGTATGCTGCCCCTTTACCCTCATAGCCATGAGGTCACCATCTAATCTCTACCTCCCTGCATGCGTGTTCACTTGCTGAATGGAGGTAGTGAGGATGTGAACTAAACATGTTGCAAAGGAAAAACTACCTTTCACTCTTTTTGTTATTTTGCCTTTTTTTTTGGAGACATAAAGGAAACTGCTTTATCAAGGCAAACCGTTTGTTAAGCTAAATGGATGCCGTGCGTCTTCTCTGCCCTTGTTCTGAACGACACTCAAACAAAATCAATTGAATTGGAGGAGAACTCGCCCTCTCCCTTTTATGTGTCAAGGAGAGAACTCCTGTTGCATCCGGCCGTGATTGGCCGAGCATGGTCCCAGTTGCCAGGCAACCATCCAGCGGTGTAAAGAAGGGGGGGTTGATCTGACAGACAGCTGCTAATGAAGCCGGTGCCTGCAAGTGGAGGGAGTGTGTGCTGCGGGGACGGGTTATCCGATCTCCTTCCTTATGCCTAACACGTCCTGGGCTGCTGAAACACACAGGTACATAGAGCCCCCTCCCCCTCGCTCTCCCCTCTCCTTACACGAACACTCATTTAGCGTCCTCCCACACAGGCCAGTCACCTGCTCAAGTGCAGTCTTGCTAAGCCCCCATTTTACCTCACACCACCGCCCGCCTCCCTCCCTCATCATCATCGAGTGACTAATATTTACTCAGCTAATGAAAGATCTGCATGCGTAATCGCCACACGTGTCTCGAAGGTTGTGTAAAGTGAAGACTCTTTTTCCCAGCACTGTGTCAGAGGTTCTGGAAAATGTAAGACTCCGAGGTGTAAAGGCACAGATGGCGTCCACGCAAAACATGACAACCATGGAGCTAAAGTGTGCATGACTCATGCTCAGGTCACACATACAGATCCTGCAGAAAGCGAGAGTTACTTGAGGTAAAAAAGAAAGAGACGCTGCAAAGAAATACAGACACCTTACTCTGTGCCAGAGGTAGTATTCTTTAGGTTGTTGGACCATCTGTCCACAGGTTTTCCAGGCCATTCAACTAAAAAACATCTTCAGAATGCACAGAGGGTTTTTCTAAAACCTTTGTATAAATGTCGAATCTTACTCAAGAACTAGAACGCACTTGGAGAGTGCTAGCCTCCGCCAAGGTAGATCACATATTACTATTACATCTATAAGCAATAGTTCCATGATAAAGTTAGCATCATAATATGATTCCTTGACCCTGAAAACCCTCACCTAGCACTCTAAATCATGTTGATATTATTAGTTAAATGGTTATTGAGCAAAATGATAATTCCCTAATGGCAGTTATCTGGATCACCACCAAAATCTAATCATTTTTAAGTTGGGCCTTTACCAACATCTCCTGAACCTTTTAGCAAAATCCATCAAGTAGTTTTTGCGTAACCTTGCCAACAATCAAACAAACAACCAAATATACGCTGGCAAAAACTAAACCTCTTTGGCAGAGGTAATAAGTTGATTGGGTTTGGTGGTTAAAGATCAAGGTCTTTAGGGTTTAAGGTCGTCCCTTGCTTGTGAAGTGGGTACACACTACCACTATCAAGATAATCGGCCCAAGTTCTGGCTCGGATCCCTGACACACCAGACAATAGATTTCACTAGTCCATCTGGGAAACAGTCCATAGAAAGTGTTTTAAAGCATATTCAACAGGTGACTGGACGATCATTCCGTCTATCACATTCATTACAAGCATATCAGATGATGTAGTAGGCGGGTGCTACTGCCAAGATGGGAAATGCAAAATGTAAGCCACTTCACAGAACAAATTCTCACCAAAACATGTTGGAATTGGAGTGAAAAAAATCCTTTCTATCGAAAAATCCTTTCAATGTTATACGTTTTCCATTTAGTTAGGACATGTGGTCCAGATATGATAAAACTGCTACTGAAGCTGTTAGCATCTGTGCTAATCCCTGTACGAACAGTCACTTTCCGCTGTCATCACACTCATGGCGCCAACGTCTTCCTGTTCTCATTGGGTCGTGTTTCAGGCTGAACACAATCGTTTGAGCTTGGCAAGATGGATCTGCGTGAGGTTACCACTACCAACCAAAATTAGCAAAGGCCTGGATTAAGGACAGGGAATGCCCCAACTTGAAAATGTGAATATTAAACATGTTGAGTATTTACAATGAGAAATCCTGTACAGCGCCTCCTCTTTGTCATGTCACATGGACCAGAACAAAGCCAGCAAGCTGGAACGTAGCAATGGCTATGAGGGTAAAGGGGCAGCATACAGTTAGACGGACATCAGAAAAGGAGGACCAACTTGTTTATTTGTGGCAAAACACAAGCATCTATACAGCATAACCTGTAAATCAAATGTAACAAAGTAATAAAGAGAGGAGCTCAATGGAAATCAAAACTGCCAAGGATGTTATAGGAAGCCGTACACTAGCTGCATTTGGGGCCCGTTGAAAACGGCTGAAAACGGAGAGTTTTCGTTGCGTTTGCACAAGAACGGTGCCCAGAGTGCCTGAATCTGCAAACTTTTGAAGCCGGGGACCAGAGTGAAAAGTTTTGAAAACTCTGTGTAAACAGGGATCCCCATTGTCAGGGAAAACGGTGATGCGTGGCGCACTCTTTCAGACAAAGGTTGCGCACACACCAAGGAACAACAACAACTATGGACAACTATCAAGCAACATGTGTGCCGCCAACTGTTCGAGACTTGTCATTGCTCCTCCAACAAAATGTGGATTTGCTGCGTCAATACTCTGACCAGCGGAGATGCGTTTGTTATATTTGCCAAGGACACTACAAACTTACATCACCAACTACTGTCCTGGCATGCATGCTACCATTACTGCTTTTTAAGTTGTTCTCGCAGATCCATGTGAACGCATATCGTTATCACACCGGCTTCATGTGAACGCGGAGTGCTTTTGAAAAATCTTTCCCTATCTGGTGACAACGTTGTCGTGTAAATGGGCTCTTCGCCACAAAGGCAAAGGCAGCCCCTCCTCTTCACCTCACTGTTCACCTCCATGTAACAGGCAATGGTTCCAGATGTGTCCTCTATCCTTTAACTTCTGTTGTATGCACGTAAAGAGACTTTAATGATGCATTTATGGACTTAATCGTGTCTTTATTGGCTGTTCCAGTGCTCATAATGTTGCCGTCACACATTCCAGAACTGCCTGATAAAATTCACCATTCATGTGCTCTTAATGTATACTCACTCTGTCCCTCTGCAGAGCACTTCAGCAGCCACTGGAACATCAACTCTATCGGCTGCCAGGCCCCAGAGCGACTCGCTGCCTCGTCTTTTCATGGTGCAAATGGAGCAAAGCTCAGATCTCCAGGCAATTTCCACTGTGACAGAAACTATTGCTTCTGGTTAGCTGGAAAGATATCAAGAAATGTAAGTGAGAGGGGCTGAAAAGGACGCGGAGACAAGGATGAATCAAGTGTTGGAGCAATCAATACACAATCTGAGTAACTCTAGGTTATTTTAATGTGAAAATGATCTGCATAAGTTTGGCTAAATTGTTCTTTGTTTCTCTGTTGCTCTTAAAGGTCACATATCATGCAAAATACACTGTTATTGATTTTTACACAAAATATGTGTTAATGGGGGTGGCATGGTGGTGCAGCAGGTAGTGCACATGCCTCACAGCAAGAAGGTTGCCAGTTGGATCCCCAGGTAGGGCGGTGTGTTTGCATGTTCATCCCATGCAACCCCGAAAGGGATAAGCAGTATAGATAATGGATGGATGTGTTAATGGTCTGTCTACACTTCTCCCTCTACAAGCATAAAAAAAATCAATTCTCTTTCTCTGTTGTTTGCACCATGTTTAAAAAATATGTGCACTCAAACACTGAACTGTCAAAGTCACACCCACTTCTCAAAAGGGGTTTGGTCAGACACTATGAGGATTTCCACTAAAGCAGCCTGTTCGGAGCAGGGCTGAAACAGAGGGGTTTATAGGCACGGCAAAATCAAGGATTTGAGTGCATTCACAGGCAAGAAACTTCAAAAAATATGCCATGGGACATCTACCTGAATAAACTTGTTCAAAAGGGAGACTTTAAGGATGCAACTAAGTGTCAGTGCAGCACAGCAAACTCTAAGAGCTAAGCAGCTGGATCAAGGGGCAGCCCCTTAAAGTCTGAGGCCATGAGCAAAACCATAAAGCTAGTCAAATAATTAAAATGGACAAAACAGTTTCATGAAGAGATAACAAAAGATACACTGAATGACAACGAAGAGACACAGAACAACCAAAGGTGCCAAAAAATGTCAAGAAAGAAACACAAAACAACCACAATAATGCTCAAAAGTACAGAAGAGAATAAGAGTAACTTACAGTTATTTTCTGAGATGAAAAACTTTTTTAAGTCGGTAAAAAAGTAAGAATTCTGAGATTTGATGTCAGAATTCAAACACTGTCTGAACTGTGAACACTGCATCTATTAAAAATGTATTTCTATGCCCCGTGTTTCACCTTGTAAACACTTCGTCAAGTGCCTTTACTGTACATTTGAAGAAGTTGACATGAGATACTTCATACTGATGGGTAGCTGGCTCAAAGGCTTGTCAATACACAGCTCTCTCTGACAAAATAAGGTTTCTTTCTCTGTGTTGAAAGTGAGAGTAAATCATTTCTTACATGAAAAAGATGAATGCTCCACCATCTCTGCTCTGTTAAACAGCTTAACAAGCTCTGCTGAGTGAGAAAAGTAAAAGAAAACCAAGAAAATCAATGCAGCACCTCTTCAGAATCACACTTTCTTCACTCCTTTTCCGCGGCAACGCAGTTTGCTGCCTTACTAGAGGGCAGTTGGACTCTCACATAAGATTGCACATAATTTTCCTATTTTTGTATCTGATGTCCACATGTGTCCAGTTCTGTTGGGACACATGTAACTGATGTGGTATTTGGTCAAAGTCGAGCCACAATTCACTATTTTTTGGTTTAACCCTGACCCTTTACACGCACCACAAACCAAACCACTTGATAATGAACCCAAATTTTTAATTTTGCTGAGTAATTATTTTTGTCATAGTTTTCATCAACAACCCAAACTAGACACTAACTAATAAAAACAAGTTCACATGGACAAAAACAAACTAAATTAACTGACAACTTCACCAACGAATAAACACTAGACTAAAATGTTTGACAGAGACTTCATCCAATCAGACCTAATTTGGTCATGTAGAAAGTAGAGACAAGTTAGGAATATATCCAATCACAGCTACGTTGGTTGTGTGGAAAGGTTGGATGAGTTAAGAAGGACATCCAATCACAACTGCCTTAGCTTGGTGGTTGCGGGATAAGTTGGGGAGTGATCCAATCAGAGCTCCTCTCTTTATGAACTGATATATCCATGAAGAGCAGGTTTACTGTTTGTTGTCAGTTCTGGTATTGTAACTGAGATGCTCTGCCAGGTGAGTGCGTTTCACACAAAAGTTAAATTTGTTTCTGTCCATTTATACATTCAAACTTTACTAGCATTCAATAAAGGGTTATTAGATGCTTCATGTTATCCAAGTGTTACACATGACTTCAGAAATTCGAGGAAACATAAAAAATGGCTTACCCTTTACACTTCATATTTTAGTCGACTAAATTTACAGTAGATTTCATCGACTAAAATGGTGTGAAATTTCATCAACTAAAACTGGACTCAAATTAAAACAATTTAGATGACTAAATTGTGACTAAAACTAAACGATATTTTAAGCAAAAGACCAAAACTAAAACTAAATTAAAAAGTGCTGTCAAATTAACACTGGTTAGCACCACAGTGAGTTTTCACACCACACCAGATCCACCAAACCAGCCAAAAAAAGCAAACCAGAGTTTGTTTCGTCCAGATCAAAAGCAACCTAATTCTCACATAGAACCCAAACAGAAGACATCCCTATGCTATTAAAATCTCAGCTTATTCTCCTAAAATACCACTAAAATCCTTGTTAACTCCACTATTCCCTGTATATAATAACTTTGTCTGCCACATGTATCTACCCATTCCTGTAAAATATGAAATCAGTGCCACCAAACCCAGCTTATCGCGGCATGTCTGACATCCTCCATATGCAATGAATCTTGTTATGTGGGATAAACAAGATAGTCGGGTCCCTGGGTACGCCAGGGCCTCCCCTCAAGGTCCTTCCTGTATGGGCGACAGGTGATTGATGGCGTCCCCATAAAGGTTTTATGAGGCCAATGTCAAAGGGCTCTGTACTCTCGCCTGCATTGATTCGTCGTATGATTCAGGGGGATGATTGACCACCTGTCCGCCGCATCATGGGAATATGAAGTACGGGGCTGATGCTTATCAACTGTGACATCATATTATTTAAGTTACTCAGGGTTACTTGAGGCCTAATAGGAATAAAAACTCATGCTGTGGCCTTTAAAATGTAATTGTTTCTATTTAAGGCTGTTAGACTAATATCACTGCCTCTCTTGTTGACAGGGAACAATTTTCCCAGCATTCAAGAACACGGGTCCATTCTTACTGCCTCCCCAACAATGCATTATTTCCCCCGAATGCCGTGTGCTCTCTATTTCAAAGGCAAAGTGTCTCTGGCCTGCTGAGAGGCCAGATCGGCTGCAGACATAAATAATTCAAATGTTAGCGAGGCCAGGATACACAGAGGGTCCTGGGAGACTGGAAACCAGCAAATCTGGCCAGTGCAAGACTGGTTATTTAGGCTGCTGCGGGGGGAAGAGGCTCGCACGTCGTCCTCTGGAAGGCTTTTGGAGCGCTGAAAGTGATACTGCGGGGGATACACGGGGGTTTGTTAATGGAAAAAGAGGAGTGGGTACAGGTGAAGCTGGAGGTAAAGATGGGAGAGAAATTAGGTTTGAAAATAATAAAGAACAGGAGCGTGTAAGGTGATTACTGTTCAGAGGGTGAGGAGGGCTGGGGGAAAAGCCTAAGACTGCTGAAACACTGAAATCTGATGGACTGTTTGAACATGGATTAAAGTACCATATGAGCAGGATCAGGGTTTTGATTTGATCCAGGACAGGGTGTTTACATGCACAAAGTAAAACCAGTTACAGAAAGCTGTCAGAAATTGTGATAAAATGTTTACAAGACATGGTATCCAGGTTTGTATCTGAAATCTCCAGCAGCAAAAACTGTTGTCTAGACAAAAAAACAAAACCAGAACTCTGATCATAACTGGGATACTCGAGTACCTGTAAAACACTATGGCTACGTTCATATGAGAGCTTTAAATCTCTTTAATCCAGAATAAAACTTAAATCCTCTTTAAAAAGGTTAAAAAGTGACCTTGTAAACACCTAATTCGGAATGAAAATGTCCATTCCGAATTAAACTTGATGGCTGGTTTATTCTGATTTTAAATCCAAATTGAATAATTCCTCAATCATGTACACGTTCATTCCGCTTTAAATTAATTCCGGTTGTTCTGCGCATGCTCATTCCCTCTCCCTGTCGTGGTGACGCACCTATTCCGAGCTGACGGGAACAGGATGGCCGCCTGAAGCAAGCGCTGGACTGGAGTCAAGACAATTTATTTAATTAGAGCCATAGAAGATTTGGAAATAATGACAAGAGTGGATGGACGTAAGCATAAAAATATGGACCTTTTTAAAGTTGGAGCGTCCAAGTTGGACGGGGTTTCCGTGACAGAGACGCTGGAGACGCTGAACTGGAGTTTGTTTTCTTTCGGTAGGCGTAAATACGTCATGTCCACGCTCTGTCCAATCAGAACCATTCCCAACCCCAAGACCTTAAGCGGAATTGAATAAAGGCGAATAAACATGTTTTCCATATAAACCTCAATTTGGAATTACTATTTCCATGTAAACACGAAGGAGAATACTTTAATTCCCAATTTTTTAATTCTGAATTCTTGTTTCTGAATTAAAAACATCATGTAACTGTGGCCAGTCACAGATTATTAAAATATGGTTTGGTCATCTAAGAATTTGTAACCACAAAAACTGGATTTATCAAAATATCCATTTTGTGCTTTTTGGCCTTCTGCACATGCAAAAATGGGGCAGAGTGTTCATTCTAGCAGGACTCGGAGCAAAGATTGCTAACATGCCAGCATTAGGAAATAGCTGATCCAAAGCTAGCCCACCATTGCTGACAAACAGCTGATTGCCTCTAAGCTTCCATTGGCTAATTGCACTCAGACCACCTTACTTAAGCTGCACTAGCCTGACTACTCTTCACTGCCCCTGCTGAAAGCTGCTTTGCAACCCTCCTCCACCCTAGCTCCTCCTTTATGCTATTGTCTGACTTAATCGATGTCAGCTGACATTGATGCTCACTCCAGGGGGATTTTACGGTTTCTCTCCCTGCCTCGTGCTTCCCATGAGGGCTGCAAAAAGTGCAGGAATGTGTGCTGTTCCTGCTTCCAACATCATCATGTGGCAAGGCAAGGAGAGTCCCCATCAGAGGCATACCAACAAATTAAAAAATATACAGTTAAATTAAATAAACCTAATTCAAATATCTGCTCGTGTCCTTTCTTGACCAAGTGGTCCTGACAGAACAGTGTTTTAGTTCAATAAAAAGCACATTTTGGGAAAATCTCTCCGGAGGAAGATGTTCAGTCTCTCCGTTTAAAATATCAAAACTTGTGCTGAAGTTCACAAAAATTTTAAGAATGGTTTTGAGAATTTTGTAAAAAATATTTAAGGTTACTTTCAGGATTGTCCTGCAAGACACTACTTAATGAATTATTCCAGAAATTTGGGCAATTGCCAAAGAAAATTACTAAAAAATTAAGGGTAATTTTTAACTCTTCATTTTTTACTTAACTTTGAATAATATTTAGAAATTTGAAGGGCTTTGAATAGAAATATTCATTTAGAGTTACTTGATACATAGTTCCTGATATCTAACTAACAAAGTTATGCATGGACACTGGTAAATATTATTTCAAAGTTCTTAATCTTGAAAACATTTTCTGTGAAAAAAGGCTAAGGTCCAGAGGCAAGTGAGGATCTCAGTTGAATAAAGTTGTGGAAAAGAATGCTGATAACTTGACGCACCTTTTAGGAGGTTTCTAAACTTTTGCTGATATTGTTTAGAATCTTTAAAAAAAATGGTGTAATTAATATTCAGATCAATTTAATGGGCTTCAGGGAGTTGTTACAGGGTTTTTCATGGACATTTTTGGGAATGTTGGTGAATTTTTTTTTTTTCACTAAATAATCAATTTTTCAATAATTTTACCCACAATATATATTTAGTTAGAAATTGCATATTACATTTAGTCTGTTCTCCATATTACTCAACATGTGCTTGGTATTTACATGGTCATAACCTATTACCTTATTTCACACATTGCACACTTATTAAGTATTCCTTTAATACTCTGAAGTAATTAACACTTGGTACGTACTTGGTAAATCAACAGTTATTTTTGACTGTAGTTTAAAAGTCCAAAAAACAGACAAAATCAAACGTGAATGCCACTTAAATAAAGTATCATGTTCAAAATTATGTATGTCTCATGTTTACCAACTTATTTTGCAGAGTTCCTGCTCTTTCCAGATCTAGGTCTCTGGTTGATTTATATTAAGGTGGGTGGGCCCTAAAAATGCAGATTTAAGCCGTGCAAAACCCTCCAGAGACAGAAGAATGGTTGGAAAACTGAGAAATGAATGAATCCCTGAATTATTAACCGAGCTGATTACTATGACTCATCCTCACCGCCACAAAGCGTTTCTCAAATCTCCTGCCAAAGAACTCCCCGTTCCCCTCCAACGGACTTTTTAAGCCCACATCCCTCCTCCAGCCGCAGCAGCACCGGACTCTCCTTCTATATTTAGTTTTCCCTGTACAAGTATAAATAACAAGCTGAGGCGGGCTGATTAAGGGTTGTGGTGAGGGGCAAAGTTAAGAATTAAACATTCAGGCTAATTAGACAAAGCCTCCAGGCATGAAATGAGAGCGTGACTCAGAACACGGGTACGAGTGAAAGTGCTGTCGACATGTGATCAAGAAATCTGAGTGTGGAGGGTGATGAGAGGAGGCTGTGAGCAAACAGGCATGTCAGCATTTATTAATGTTTGGATTATCAGCCTTTTAGACAACCATGTGGGTTAATGAATTTTAATTCAGTTCTTAAAAATACACATGAAGATATCTGGACAAGAGGATGTATTCTTGTTATGATTGGAGCAAGAATACAGTGTATATGCTTTTAGTCAGTCCTTTGTATTTACAGCTCTCTGCTGTTTAAATATTCTACCCAAGTCTCAAAGTGTGAACAAAGTAGACGTCAAAACAGAATCAAATAGCTCAAGTAATTTCCCGACAAATTGAGTACCCATGAAGCTCAGAGTGCTTCAAAATGGACTCTGCAGGGAACATCATTCTGTCAGCAGCTGTTTCCAAGGACAAAAAAATCTAAACTTTACTAACAGCTAATGTGAATGTGACTGCTTAAATTACCCAGAAAAGCAATAACAAGTCCTTTTTTTGCCATAAGAAACGTGTCATAAATAACTCAACAGAGCAGTTACCAAACAGTTCAGTTCCACTACAGGTCATGGAAGTAGATGTAGGGTTGTTTCCCCTTGTGGCTTAAGTTTAAGAGTCAAGGTGAAGGTATACGTCATGTCCGCAAGACATTTTCAGTCAAAAAGAATCACTTCTTGGTGCAGACGGCTTGGTTGTTTGCATGTCAACAGGACTTTGTAGGGTCTTTTGTTTCACGGAAGTACTATGTCACAAGTCTGCAGTCAAAAAAACATGGAGGCTCACTAAAACAGCCTGTTCTGAGCAGGGCTGAAACTGAGGGGTTTATGGCATGCCAAAATTCAATATTTTATTATATCTTTAGGTGATAAACTTTTAAAAAATTTAGGGATGCACGATGTTATCGGTTTGATATCAGTATCAGCCAATATCAGCCTAAAAAGTTAACTATCAGCTGAAATTGAAATTTTTGCAGATATTTACAACTGACATATCAGCCACACATATCGGCTGGAATATCAGCAAATTACACAAATGAACAATACTGATACACCTTCTCATTATTTAAATTAATTTAAAATCTGTAATCATGTAGATCCATCTTGCTGAGCTCTAATCTACAACGACTGTGACCGGCCCAAAGCGGCACGGCCCAATCAGCATCCTTTAGAGCAGGAAGAAGTGGGAGCTACAAGTGAGATGACAGCTAGTACAGAGATTAACATAGATGCTAACAGCTTCAGTAGCAGTTTTCTCAGATCTGGACCACACTTCTTTATTAAATGAAAAACAAATAACAACACAACAAATGTCTCGCGCCCACTTACCCCATTATGTGATTGGTTTGTAATGAATGTGATTGATGGAACAATTGTCTAATCAGCTGCCGGGTATGCTGTTAAAAGGTTTTAGTGAAATATATTGAACAGCCTATCTGGTGGGTCGGGTTAGGACTAGGGATGCACAATATTTATCGGGCCAATATAATATCGGCCGATTTCGGGGAAAATGACGTCATTTTTTATCGACCTGATACGTACATTTTATCCAATAAAAAGATCCAATAAATTAATGAAACAAACCATGTCGCGCTGGTTACGTCATCTATCTCATCTATCGTGCCTTACTAGAAGGACCCAAGCCTGTCCCTGTCTCTGCCAGACCAAAAGTGAACATGGCTTCACCAGTGTGGTTGTTTTTCTCAGTGGCAGAAGATAACAACAGCATTTCTGTTTGTAAAACCTGTTTGGTGAGAATTCTGAGAGGAGGAAAGAGGACTTCAAGTTTAAACACAATTATAGCTCACCTGAAAAGTCGCCATCGTGGCGAAGCGGTACTGAAAGAAGACAAAGCAGCCGCGGTAGCAGCTAGCAGTGCTAAGGCTTAAACAACATCACGGAGCATGGATGTCCCCATTCAGCATGCGATTGAAAACTGTAAAAACTTTTTAAGAGAGAGTGAAAAGGCTAAAGCCATTAACGACAAAGTGATGGAGTTCATAGCGCTCGACAACCAGCCCTTTTCTGTCGTTGAGAGCCCGGGTTTTCGCAAGTTAATAGCACATTTGGAGCCACGTTACACCCTCCCTGCCACACACATCCATAACTTGATAACATAACACAAAACAAGAACGGACTACACGTAAGTTTTACCACAGACATAAGGACATCTGACGTTAGTCCATTCAGCAAGCTTAGCTTAACAGTTCAGTGGTTGATCAAGATTTTAACATGCAAAAATGTTACATTAAATATAAAAATATTAACTTATCGGTTATTGGTATTGGTATTGGCCATCAGAAGCAGGAAATTATCAGTTATCGGTATCGCTTGAAATTTTTTATATCGTGCATCACTAGTTAGGACCGGTGCAAACTTGTTAGAATTTAAGTTTAAATTCTTTTCTGAGGAAATTTTGAAGGTTTTACTGATTTTATCACATAATTTCCCTTTGGGTGCTGGTAGCTCAGCGGGTTATGTCCATGCACTTAACATGTACAGATGCTCTCGAGTCCCATTTCTCTTACCCCGTTTTCTTGCCCTCTTCCTAGCTATCCACTGTCACTTTCCACTATCATACAGGCAAGAAGGCAAAAACTAAATCGAGTAATGTAGTGCAGTATCAGTTTATTTTCTCCATTGTTTGTCCGCTCAACCTATCATACACAGCTCTCTGGCCAACATACACCAACCTCTCCCCAGACGTCTCCAGAGCTCCTCTTCACAGTCCCAGCCAACAATCTGACAGATACCCGGGGTTAAGATTACCGCCTCGGACTCTGCGCTATCAGTCACTTCCTGGGCTAAACCCCAGTGTCCCTCTGCCATCATTCTGGCCCCGCTCCACGGAAGAATTTCAGGGCTTGATTCAATGAGGGAAATCAGCTTTGAGCTGCTGCTTCTCCCCATTGTGATCACACATAAATAACTGTGATATAAATTCAGTTACAAACACCTACTTCACTGAGAGAAATCACATTATGACGGCTGTGCGTGGTCAGAATCTGTGTAAATATGAAGCATGAATCACATCAGGCGCATTAATCCAAAAGACAGGAGGTAGCTGGTTACTAAAGGCTGCACTCTTACAAGTTTGATTCACTAAAGTTTGAAATGTTTTGTATCCTCTGTTTGAGTTTTAAGATGTCTGTTTTGATACTAAACTGTATCAACCCCCACCAACAATCAATCATCTAACACACTCAGGGATAGGGATGGGAACTGAAAGCAACAAAAGCTTGAGAAACGACTAGCATTTGCCTTCATGCTCAACAAAACCCTTACTAATGACTTCTACTTGGCTCCACATACCTTGCAAAATAATGCTGACCCACTTCTGTGAGAGGCAGTCAGCAAAAACAACAAAAACAGAGCTGAGTAATGATGCCAGACAGGAGACGGAACTGGTCTTAAGTAGGGTTGGAAATTCGACAACCAGTCCCAGTTGAGAATGGTTAACAACTCCCTTTGTTAGTCAGTATCATTCATCTATTTGCTTATCAATTTGTTCAGTTTGCCTCACAAATCAAGGACATCATGCTGTCATTTGAGGCAGTCAGCATCAACGATAAAGAAGTCAAAAAAGCACGGCAAATAGTTGACAGAGGTGGTCAGATTT
This sequence comes from Cetoscarus ocellatus, assembly GCA_037902135.1. Classification (NCBI taxonomy): domain Eukaryota; kingdom Metazoa; phylum Chordata; class Actinopteri; order Labriformes; family Labridae; genus Cetoscarus; species Cetoscarus ocellatus. The sequence continues at coordinate 381,903 of JBAMNC010001188.1, forward strand.
AGGTCTTAATTTCTGACAAAGAGACCCTTCCTGCACAACTAGAAGTTAGTGGAAACTCCAGCGAATTTGCTACATTTATCAGTGTAGCAAAGCATTAAATATCAGGAGTGTCATGTGTCTGACGTTGTTGCCACTGAAAACCTTTGTGGGCCAATTTTTTTCCACATAGAAAGTCAATTGGGTTGACAAGCAGGATCATTAATGCCATTTGTATCAATGAAAAAGAAAAAGCTGCAGGGGGCAAACAATGATGCTCTCAGAATAGTTCTCAAATTTTGTCACTGACCCAACCCTCATTAAGTGATACTCGATATTTCTCTTGTTACTGGAAACACTGGAGCAAATGTCTCTTTGCATTTTAATTGTTTTATTTTATCACCATTATTTATACTTTTATAATGTAATGATATGGATTTTGTGTCTGGAGTAAAGTGTCTATCTATCTATCTATCTATCTATCTATCTATCTATCTATCTATCTATCTATCTAGAAAAGTGTGGCTTTTCGTCTTTTTGTACCACTACTTTAAGAACTCAAAATAAGCTCTTCTTCTTTTCCTGCTTTGACCAGTTGGCACAGCCATTAACAGCAAAAAACCTGGAAACCTTGGCTTCACTTTAGTGACATTTCTTCATCCGAATGTTGAATTATAGCTGGCCATAGGATCTGAGCACTGAAGTGCCTTTGAATTTAAAGTTTTCCTCAAAAAAAACCCAGATATATCAAGACTCACTTGGTTGTTAACAGGCAAGTTTGTTAACAGGCAATCAAAATCTGATGAAATTTTCAAAAACGTTGATTGCAGCAAATGCAGAAGTGATTTGATTTTTATAGCAATCCGAATACAGACACATATCCAGGGATATTTCAAATGACTTGTTAACATTGCAAGACAGGGCAGTCTTCCACATTTTTGCTTATAACTCAAGAAGTTCTCAACAGATTTTTATGACATTTTCAGGCAATTTTGGTCATGGCATGAAGGATGAGTAAGTAGGTTTTGGTGGTGATCTGAACATGGATGTGGATCCATTAAAATTTTCAAGGATTTGTTTACAGTACAAGACAGAGCAGGTTTGTGATCTCTTAGGACCTTGGAGACCATAAAGTTCCCCATCCAACTTGTATCTGAAAAAGCTTACCACCCCCAGGATCTACAATAAAAGCAAAACATGCCTAGCAAAGTTTACCATCAATTTAATAGTTTTCTATAACACTATCCTAAAAGAAAATGGAAAAAAAAAAAAAAAAAGTTCTTTTTACCAAACGTTCTCCGTGTAAACTAAAAGCCAAGCATCTTTGGTGTCCTTCCTAAGACCCTAGGTTCGAAACGAACGCCTTAGACCAACCGACTCCTCTAAATTTAAGATTTTACCTTAGAATTTAAATGTCCCTCTAGTGTCTGTGCCATAAAAAATCCAGGCAATTCAGTTAAAACCGCAGACATCAACTGATTTCATCCCCATTCCCCATGTCTTTTGGGAACTGATTAGATTTACATTCTCAAATTGACATCCAAGCTCATAATCTTACGGCCAACATGTGCTTCAAAGTCATCAGCCTGAGGGTCGACCAGCAAGTCCCTCCCTCGAGAGCATCCAGAAGCATGGCAGAAAGAAAGCTAAACACATTTAAAAGCCAACATTTCCCACTTAATCACATAAGGTCAGATTCCATCGACCCATGGCGGCGTTTGACCAGGGTCAGGGCTCATTTAAGGGGATTTACAACCCTTGTTTCCGACCAAGTCCCACTGTGAGTGGACTTTGTGTATGATTGGATAGTCATTGGCAGTGACAGAAGAGATGTAAAAGTGGCTTGATGCTGTGTTTCATTGTTAGAGGTCTAAGGCTGAGTCAGTGTATGTAATGGTAGAACAACTGAGCATATAAATAGTGGAGGCCATTCTTCCATTAAACTGCTCTTGTTTCCTTTTCCTGTCCGAAGTCTTCCATGTACAAGTGCCATCCTCTTTCCAAACACACAAGATTTTCAGCCTCCAATTTAAATTTCACAGCCCCCGGAGTGTGAAAAAAAAAAATCGACTACCACCTCATTAACAGCAGAATAACGTATGGAGACATAAAGGTCAGAGACAGTGGCCACGCTGAATGTCAATACTCCACCAGTGTATTTGGGTCTCCCATGTTAGCACCTTATCTAGCCTGGTGGACACAGCATGTGCGATAACCTGGGACTTGAGAATAAAACGAAAAACTGCGTCTCTGCTCAACTGGGACCTCACCTACAGATCTGAAATCAAGCAGAATAAAAACATTGCAGTGCCGTCGTCAGGCCACAAACAGAAGTTATCAGCTCTTTGGCTTCCTGTTCACCTTTACTCATTCAGATCCTCATTTAAATTTTTCTTTCATGCTTTGCTGCCTCATGGTTAATTCATGACGGCTTCGTGGTCCAGCCGTCCTCACAGGAAGGTCTGGAGGAGAATCAATAGAGTCTGGCGAGAGGAAAGGTTCTCCCTTTTCTCTTGATTTTCCATATGAGGTCAACTTTTAGATGCATAAGATCATATCATCTACCTGTAAGAGGTGTTTGGATAGTTTCGAATTTTGTTGTACGAGTTTGAGCTGGAAAATGTATAATTGAAGCCACAAATCTATCATGCAATACGTGTTTAATGTAGGGCTTTTGGTTAATAAATAAAGGTCCAGTATTGGTCTTGCTCCTTAAGAAGCGTAGAAACACTGAAGACAAATGAGCAAATAATATGCGAGATATACTGTGTCTTGCTCTGCATCTTTGACAAATCTATTTAAAAAATGTTTAATCAGTATTTTAACATTCAAAATGTTTTGGGTTTTTGTTTGTGGTATATTTGTAGTCTAAATTACAATTCTTTACCAGTTATACAACAACCAGTTTTGCCATATACTGGAAAAAAAGTCAGTTGTTTCAGAATTTATCTCTTTTTTCTTTTCTGTCTTTTTTAATGAATTTTAGTTAACAATTTAGAAAACAATTTTACAAGTTGGGTATCAGAATAGCATTTGTCTGAAAATGAGGAGTGGTCAGGTGCAAAGCTGGCGCGTTCCTAAATTTAGTGTGCAGTATTTAAAGTCTCCTAAAGCCTGGTGTAAAATCTAAGATTTGGCGCTCAGAGTGCTTTAACTATTTTGAATTTTTCACATAAGACACATCTGAGAGATCAAAACACACTTTACTGAGCTTTGTTTCACTCAAATTGTATGTACAACAACACATCTCCACCATGAAATATCAAAGCATTTGCTGTAAATTTAGTTTTAAGTTCATAGCAGGACAGAGAGCTGAGAGACAGTTAGGCTTTTTTTTTGCAGCGCTCCACGGTGTGCTATTCCTGTGTTCTCCAGCACGCATAATACTCCAAGAAACAAGAAAAACACCCAGGATTGAAGATTTTTATGCCACACGAAAATTCATTTATAATATTTGTTCACGCATTGATGAATCTCACTGACAGTTATGCTCACAGATAATAAAAAAGGCTGTCCAGTGTGTTTTATGCACAAAATACAGAAAAAAAGCCAAGAGTTCCTGCAGGAAAATAAGAACATAATTTTTTAAAGGCTATTGATGTACAGTAAGCAGGTCTATCAGAAACATTATCAAGAAAGAGTGATCTTGTTGGTTTTAAGTGCTGATTTCAATGATTGAGGTTTCACTTTTACACTCATGCAAAAGTGTCTGACCCGTCTTTTTGATAGCTTCTTATGCTCTGGGATGCTTTAACGTTAAAAAAAGCACTTTAACCTGAGCATTAGTATAAATCATACAGTGTTCTGCGTGTGTTCTCAAAGTTCAGTGGCATAATCAAAGGGTGAGGAATTAAATGATCCAGCTGAAATTCAGACCACAAAATGAATTAAGTTGAGTAATATAATATTTAATAGTTGTATATAATATTTGTCAGTTCATATATTTCAAGAGATAATAGATGAATTGATGAATGAGACGAAAGGGGTAGGATTGAATCAGTTTTTAACTTCTTCCTACTTTTGCTTTGTGTGTTTGCTTTTGTTTTGATTTGATTTATTCCTTTGCTTTTATTGATGTATGTATTTGTGTTTATGCTCGAAATAAAGATTCAATCAATCAATCAAAACCTGGCATGTAAATAGCAAAATGTCAGCTGCCTGGTTTGATCACTGAACACACCCATGTATAATTAAGGCTCATGATAGATCATCTTTGCACCCTGCACCGGGCTTTCATATAAGATTTGCATGGTGAAAATAGCTAAATATGGGCCAACATGCCCCAAACTGCTGTGTACAACATGCTTTTTGACAGCACGCATTAAAGCATCAAAACAAGACCCAAACGTTAAAGATCAAGGTTATATTACTACCATAGGCTGTGTATTAACTGCACTATGAGCTACCAACCATATTTTGAGTGTATGTACCAGCGTGGTGGGCAACTTTTGTTTGTTATTGCTTCATCTCAGATGCTATGATTCAATCTTTATAATGAATTATGTGTTTTCTAATGTGGTTTTTATGAGCTAAGACCTCTGCACCGCAATTTATACATTATGAACGATCTCTGCTACGTCTCAGTCAAACAAACAATAAAAAATAAATGAATAAACTGCCTTCTTCAGTCAATGTTATGAAGATAAGGAGCTGGGGAGGGAAAATGAGAATAAATGTGATCAATTCCACAGGCAATTCTTAAGATAAATAATGTGTCTTGTACTTGCACTGTTGACATCACTTAATCTGAAAATGTTTCCTACAGTCATTTAATCTGTGAATACAGTGTTCCACTTGTAAACATGAGTGTCTTAGTAGTATAGTAGTGTGGCAAGAGGTTTTGATATGATTATAAAGGCATCCCAGCATCTCCCCTACATATACACTCCAAAGCAGGTTGACTTCAGAGAGCCTTCAGTGCAGCTAATCCAGCAGAGACCTCTCGAAGCGTAAACCAAGACGTCACAGGGCAGCACGGCAACAGAGGAGACTTCTGATGTTTACGAATCACAAACACAAATACAGAGACACACAAGGGACAAAAACATCCTGTTTGGGTTGGAAAGAAAGTCACCGGGATATGAATGTATGAGCATAACGATAAGGCCTGATTTAAATCCAGACTGTAAAATGTTCTTGGTATTAGCCACAGATATCCAAACGTTTTTTTTTTCTTCTTTTTTTACTAAAGGATGAGAAAAGAAAACTTGTGAACATCTGAGGCACTTTCTAGGGCCTCATATTGGCCCTTAGCTACCACAAGATTCATCCGTGGTCAACACAGCAGAGAAGACACTGAGTATTAATCTTCATTCAGACACAAAACAAGAGCAAACTGCAAAGAGCTTCTAAACTTTGAGGGACTGTCGGTGCTTGAAGAGGAATTGTGCAATATGCTTTTTAAACTGGACCTTGACACCTCTGGTATAAGCGGTAAATAATGGAAGCGTCTGGCCCCGAATTAAACTTAAAATAATGTATTTTTTTCCCAAACATCTGACCCAAAAGACAATAAACTGTGATTTCGTGGCACTATGACACTGTGCTCTGCTTCAAAGTCAATGCAGCACTGATAAAAAAACAATCAATAAATTTAAAGGTCAATGCCATGAAAACAACAATGTGCAACTTTTTTACCTTAAAATGGTCCCTCTGGTAGAAAGACTGTCGACAGAGAGAATGGAGTCCATCCCATTTACCACAACACCCTGGTTGCCTGCATATAGCACTATGTAAGTCTGGCAGTGAGCCACAGTCATCATGGTAACAGTTAAATACACAAACACGTACTCTACAAGCAAGCTCAAAAGTTTGCAGACGATGTGCAGGTGATGCAAGAAAAGCTACATCCACTGGCCATTTTATTAGGTTTACCCCTTTAGCACTCAGAAGTGCTTTAATAATGCAGAGATTTAGCACGGTGCTGTAAACTTTCCTCAGAGATTTCGGTCCATATTTATGTTATATTATGCAGTCCCTGCAAATTTGGTGCATCAATGATTTAGTCTGGTTGGCTACTCCACCATAAATCAGAGCATGGCTCTGACTGTCACATGAGGACGTGTCCTTGGGCAAGGAACTTAATCTCAACTTGCTCCTGCTGCTGCGTCAGTAGGCTGTAAATAGGTATAAAACGTGTGGATATGGTAGCTGATATTGATGGATAGGTAATAGTGCTCTGAGTTCTTCCAAATCCCAAAGGATCTATGCTCTATTGGATTGAGATCTGGAGACTGTGGAGGCCAATGAAGTACAGCGAACTCATCGTCATGCTAAAGAAACCAGTTTGAGATGATTTGAGCTTAGTGACATGGTGAAAGTAGCACCAGAAGATGGGCACACTATGGTCATAAAGGCATGGACATGGTCTGCAGCAGTACTCAGGAAGTCTGTCGTGTTAGGATGCTTACTTGGTACTAAGGGGCTCAAAGTGTGCTGAGAAACAACTCCCACAACAAAACACCACTACCACCCTAAACTGCTGATCCAGTGAAGGATAGGTCAAGGCTTTTATGTTCTTTAAGACAAATTCTGACCCTACCATCCAGGGCCCGTTACAAGACAATGAAAACGGCAGAAAAAGGAGAGTTTTGTTGCGTCTGCGCCTTCCGTTTACACGAGAACGGTGCCCAGAGTGCCTGAATCCACAAACATTTGAAACAGAGGTCCAGAGTGAAAGGTTTTGAAAATGCTTTTGGTTTTCGTCTGTGTGTATACAGGAATCTCCGTAGTCAGGGAAAACGTTGAGGAGCAGCGCATGTGCAGTACTCTTTCAGATAAAGGTAGCACGTGCACCTAGGAACAACAACAACAACAACAACAACAGCTATGATAGACTACCAAGCGACATGTGTTTTGCGAACTGTCCAAGGCTTGTTTTCTCTCCTCCAGCAAAATGTGGATTGTATTCATTTCATTTGAAATTATTTGTAAAAAGCAAGAGGACTAAATTTTTGTTTAATTATAATGACAAATTGACCAAGTTTTTTTCACCGTGCTGCCCTTCCCTATGTACCTGAGTCGCTGCAGCTTCAAGTAATTTAATGTGATTAGTGACACCTGGCCAGACTACTGAGGGTAGGAGCGGAAAAGTTTGTTGTCTGCAAATAGCAGATACGCCGAAATATAGTAACTTTTAATCTGTTGAGTGACAAGTGTAAATCTTTTTTGTTTTTTGTAAATAAACCTCGGAAGTGCACTGGATCTGCAGCAGTTTTTTGTTTGGACTGTGTGTTTTAGACCCACTCAGTAGTGGTTTTTGGAAGCTTGAAGCCACTACAGCACTTGTTATATTCGCCAAGGACACTACAAACTTACATTGCCAACTACTGGCCTGGTATGCACGCTACCATGTTTTCAGTCGTTCTTGGGGATTCGCTGTCGTGTAAATGGGCCCTCAGTGTTACAACAGAAATCAAGAATCAACACAACTTTTTCCAAACTTCTAATGTCCAGTTTTGGTGCACCCATGTTGAGAAGAGGGAGCTGAGCCTGGGACGGCCACACAAGGCAAGAATCCCTGTACATATGGTGCGAGGACATGACCCCAAAATATACATTTCAGAGGTTTAGGTTTATTTAGTTGCTTTATTTTATTTTTAAGGCTTTATTTAGTACAAAGGGAGTTATCTATATTTTTAAATGCACAAATAGAGCTTTATTTAGTGTCTGAAAGTCTGTCATGTTGATTATCTTTCCTGACTGAATTCAGATTTAAAGCTTCCTCTCTCTCTCTCTTCACACTTGAATACGTACACACTCACTCAGTCAGTTTTACAACGGGCAGCCCAGACATCCACAGGGCAGGGAGGAGGTGTCTCCTAGCAACTGGTTCTCCGCTGAAGCATTTGGTCAGCCCGCTTCAGAGGAGAAAAGGAGGACAATGGCACAGCGCTGTGGTGGGCTTCATGAACTGATCCATGCACTATATTCCAACAAAAAAATCACTGATGTTTGGAGATCTGAGGGACTGAATAGTGACCTGGAAGAGGCCTGGTGTTTTTAGCTGCACAGTCAATTTAACGCAGCGCAGTACAGTGAAGCACTCAGTCATAAAGCAGCATAAATTCTGCTGCTCGACAGATTTACATTGATCCAGCACATTGAGACGAGATGAACACGCCCCCTTTAGGTAATATACTCCCATAATGACCCATCAGACTCCCATCACAGCTGTACCACCGCTGTCCCAGGCCCCTGAGGCGGGTTTCTCTACAACCTGTGCAGCATAATTTAGGAATTTAGGGACTGGGCACGTGGCAGATGTTTTTCATGTAAAATGTAAGATACTGAGCTGTCAGACAGTGTCCTACAAATTTGCTCAATTGCTCAATGAGCAATTAAAGTCAGAATTCTGAGATTAAAGTTGAAATAATAACAAAAAATATGGTTGAGGGTTCTGAGGACCACCGGGCTGAGAGTGTTCCTACAAGGAAGGAAGGAAAGGAAAAGGAACAGAAACACATTAGAGAAGCCCTGAAAACCCAAAGTGGGCCTTTTTGAAGAACAAGAAAAGAAAGGAGACGGAGCATGAAAGGGAAGAGAGACGCAAGAACATTGTGATTCCGTATGTTGCAGCTTTATCCGAAAAACTCAAGAGAATATTTGGCAAACACCACATTCCTGTTCACTTCAAGCCTGGAAACACATTAAGGCAGAAGTTGGTCCATCCCAAGGACAAAACACCAAGACATAAACAGAGCAATGTGGTGTATGCAGTCCAGTGCAGTGAGGAATGCTCAGACCTTTACATTGGGGAAACTAAACAACCGCTTCACAAGCGTATGGCTCAACACAGGAGAGCCACCTCCTCAGGTCAGGACTCGGCCGTCCACCTCCACTTAAAGGACACGGGACACTCTTGAGGACAGCAATGTACAGGTGTTGGCGAGAGAAGATAGATGGTTTGAAAGAGGAGTTAAAGAAGCCATCTTCACCAGACTGGAGAAGCCTTCTCTTAACAGAGGTGGTGGACTCAGACACAACCTCTCACCTACATATAATGCAGTGCTAAGCTCTCTCCCCAGGAAACTCTCCTAACATTCACACCTGGGCACATGTGACCATAACACCTCACATGACAGGGGGAGTTAATGACCCATTCAGGGTAACGACTCTCAGGGGTTACATCACCCTGTGATAAGTTTCTATGAGTCGTTCTCCAACTCCTCCCTTCCTTTGTTGTTGTTTTCTCCTCTAGCAAGATAAATATCTGTTTCCATCACCAGCCATTTGGAACTGAAGAAGCTTCTTGGATGAGAAGTGAAACGTCTTCCCAACAAACTCTACACAGTCCAGTTGCCTTGCTTTTGAATCTTCAGAATGACCATGACCTGGATGAATGAGAATCTACACAGACGATAGTCCTAATAGAAAGCATGCATTGATTTGTCACAATTTGGCCCCCAGACATGTGATGCTGTCCCTGGTCTATGGTCTGCGTAAGTCAACTTCTGTTGTTGTTTTGATTGAGAGTCCCCTACTGGTGGAATTTAGATACTGCGTGTCTAATTATTTTGACCTCATTCTACCAACTATTCAAACTCTTAAGCCTTTAAGCTGTTTATTTGATCAATTTCTTTTTTTCCTTTCTTTTTCTTTTGCTCATTATTGCAGATACTTATTAAGCCAATCTCCTGGCAGCAACTTAGTGCTTAAAGACATGGTATATATGGTCAAGATGACCTGCTTAAGTGCAAACTGAGCATCATAATGATGAAGAAAGGGGATTCATGTGATTTTAAATGTGGCAACATTAACAAGTCATATTAAGTGTGGATCCATCCTGTCTTTGTAGTGGCTCAGGCTGGAGGTAAAGTGGAGTGGGGGTATTTTTGGCACTCTTGGGTGCCAATGAAGCATCATATATATCAACTAGTATACCCTGTCTGCATACTGAGCTATAAAACTGATGCACTGATAAAAAGACGTCAGTCCATGAAAACAAAATTATTTTATTAGTTATTCTTTTTATAGTGAAACTTAACCTGGATTTAGTTTTTAAAACAGCAAAAGCACACATAGACGGGACAAGACTGACACTAAAGTGTATATTAGAGAGTGTATGTGCAGCATTTATAAAGGCATGTATGTGGCAGCTTCTGAGAGCTAATCAATTCCCCTGACAGAAGATCATATGCACACATTTTCCATCTAATAACGAGGCCTGTGATTGGGGGATTCGGGGCGGTGTGGGGCTTATTTCATGCATGTAACCAACTGCCAGAGGCGACGGCTCTATGAGGACAAAATGGAGGCTCAGTTATTTCCATTTGCTGCCTTGAGAATGTGACTTTAATGAGGAAATGTGACATGCTTGTTAATACAGATCAAAAACTAGAAAAGCACTCAGACCTCCACCAAGCAGCTCAGTTCCTGCAGTGGCTTTCCCACAACCCCTGTAAAAGATATCATTCTGGATCACCAGATATCCAGTATAAATATGAATTATTGAATGTCGTCAATGGGATTTCCCATTATAAAGTTCAATGTTTTCTTGTGATGTCAATCTGGATCGGATCCAGATGAAATTTGCCTTGATGATAGACACATGGACCCCATATTATCCTGTGAAATTGGGAGCGAATCCATTAAGAAATGGTAGAGTGATTATTTTTTTAAATTCTGACCATTGTTAACTTATGGGATTTTTGTTTAAATTTGGGGAATCTTTTGCATCCAGACAAATATACTTCTCACCACCAAAATCTTATCATTTTTAAGTTGTGCCATTCCCAACATCTCCTGAAAATTTTTACAAAATCTATCCAATATTTTTTGTGTTACCTTGCTAACAAACAGGCAAACAAATATATGCCTGAAAAAACATAACCTCCTTGGCAGGGGTTATAAAGACGGTATCATGCTTGTTATGAACAGATACTCAAGATTTTCTTAAACTAATAAGCTAAATGTCCTGATAAGAGCTGTTAATATTTAACTGTATGAATAATAATTGTTGTGATTTGCATGATTATTCATATTTTCTCTTTTGGGGAATGACTTTGAGTGAAAGTATAATACACTGGAAATGTCCTTGAAAAATGTAATAATAAAAAAACCCTTAACATAAAGTGCTGATGAGGGTGTTTTTCTTTCATATTTTTCTTCCGGTGTGAAAAAGTTGATGTATTTAGTTGAAACTGCCTGTAAGTGAGTTTGGATCAGAGGTCAGGAGGAAAACACCTCACATCCCCCAGGACAGGTGTGTGTTTGTGTGCTGTCGGGTTACCTGCTGAGCAAGGGGGCTAAATCCAGAGGCGCCCTGGGACTTCACAGTATGATGCTCAAGACGTCCCAGGGCACCACCTTGGAGATGGAGGAGGCAGTTAGGAACTGTAAGGCTCAGAGATGGGTAAGGTGTAGTTTGAGATGAGGGCGCCATCTTGTGGAGAAAGAGCAAAGTGAAGCTCGATTTGTGAGAATTAACTCCAGTAAAATCAGAGGGTTTGGTGCCCTCTCCTGATCAAACAGCATACCTGCAGTATGTGGTCCAGGAGGGCAGCCTGTCCCAGACTGATGTGCACCTGGGCCACTTTAAGTAACCGAGAGTCCACCATAACCTCCAAACAACCTCAACATGAGACTGACAGTACCAACCACCTGCTTCACTCTCTTACATTTCAGATAAACACTCAGTTTTTCTTCTCACAGTCTCTGTTTTGACAATCTTGACTCTGTAACTCTACTGACAGGAAAAGGATCAGGGCCACTAAAAAATGGGGGTTAAAAAATGATTTCAAGTCTGGTAAGAAAATCAGAATTATGTAAGAAAAATCACACTTCTGAGAACGAAGTCGGAATTGTGAGATAACAGGTCAGAATTATGGGATTTAATTCAGAAGTCTGAAAGAACAAGCAGAAATCTGAGATTTAAGTCAGAATTCTAAGAATTAAGTCAGAATTAGAAGGTTTAACTCAGGATTCAATTAAAACTCAGAATTCTAACATCAAAAATAGAATTTTTAAATTAAAGTCAGAATTCTAAACTTAAAATCAAAATTATAAATTAAAACTCAGAATTCTAGAATTAAAATCAAAATTCAAAAATCAAAGTCAGAATTCTAAAATTAAACAAAGGGTTCTGAGATTAAAATCAAAATACTAAAAATAAGATCATATTCTAAAATTAAAATAAGAATTCTAAATTAAAGTCATAATTCCATAAATGAATTCAAAACTCTAAGATTAAAGGCAAATTCTAAATTGAAAGTCAGAATTCTAGAATAAAATAAAACTATTCTAAAATTAAATTTAATTAAATTAAAATACTATAATTAAAGTCAGAAATCTACCCTTAAAGTTGTATTCTAAATTAAAGTCATAATTCCAGGATTAAATACACAACCCTAAACTTCAATTCAAATTCTAAATTTAAAGTCGGAATTCTATAATTTAATTCATATTTCTGAGATTAAAGACAGAAATTTAAAATTAAAGTAAGAATATTCAGATTAAAGTCAGAAATCTAAGATTAAATTTAAAAATTCCACAATTAAAGTCTGAATTCTAAATTATAGATCAAAGTTTTGATTCTAAAATCAAAGCCAGAACCCTAAAATTAAAGATAGAATTCGACAATTAAAGCCTAAATGTTAAAATTAAAGCCAGAACCCTTAAAGATAACCTCAGAATTCTATAATGAAAGTCAAATTTCTGACATTACAGTTGATATTATTGGAAAACTAATTAGATTTAAAAATTTTAGTCAGAATTCTAAAATTGAAACCAGAATCCTGAAAAAAATGCTACTTAGATACTGCGCCTCTAATTATTTTGACCTTATTTTACCAAGTAGTTTAATTTTTTAAGACTTTAAGCTTGTTGCACAAGCCTGATTTAATTTTACAAAACACACTCCAGCACTTGAACTATTTCCTATAAGAACATCTGCTTGTGATGAAACAACAAACTGGCTCTAGATTCTGAGCTTCACTTGTGCGGTTGAATATTAAAATGTTTATTATCTTTAACAGCAGGAACCTCCTGAAAACATCCTCCATCTCTGCACATCTCTGCTTCCTCTGACTTGACAAAAACTCGCAGGACCCTGCTGAATTCCTCAAACACATGTGCACCATAATCCCAAGATCTTGCAACATCTTATACAGTATGTCACAATTTTAAATGCATCCAGATGACGTCTCCTGGCTGCTGCCTCCATCTCACGCTCACATATTATGACCTAGTTTGACCTCTTGGTATGTACAGTTTGAGGAATTTTAACAAGCACAGCCATCGCTCTGCCAGATGGAGTGAAAGTGACATCCATAGAGCGGTCAGTCAAGTGAAACGAGGGAAAACAAGCTCATAGGGAAGCCGCGTTCTTGTATTTTCACAAGTGCAAGAATTGTTGCATTAATATCCCGGCTTAAGCCTCAATATTTCAAACTTTAGAGGGAACAGGATTTTTCAAACAGGTCGAAATGTTCCTGCCCTCCTGCCGTCCGTGCAGCTGACTCCACAGCACCCTGACCCCCGCCTCCCCTGGAGACTAAAAAAAAGTCCCTTATCGAGCTGCACACATAAACAAACAGCACAATGCAGCAAAGTGTGGAGACTTTAAACTGCTGTAATCACCCTCCGCAGCTTTGGAAGACTGCTGGCTTTGTTCCTGCAGGCCTTTAGGGGGGTTGGAATGGGTGAGGGCCAATGAGGGGCGAAAAACATGAGGGTGAATGAGGGGGGAGACGGGGGCCATGTTGTCGGTGGTGTTGTCATAGCTTCGTGAACTCTCAAACGGCTGCTAAAGTTCATTCAGAGGGGTTAACCGAAAGCAAAAACTGGATTATTTTGAGGAGAATCAGAAGATTGAGACGTCTTGAAGAATTGGCTGCTGTAGAGGTAACAACTTTCTATCCGATCAGCTTAATCTCAAATAAGCAGGATTACAATAACCCAAATTTGTGGTTCTTACGAGGTGGTTAGAGAGACATGGAGGTGAAGAAAGATGAGGATGGTAAGAAGGAGAAGACAGATGAAGAGGTGGTGCACCTCCGCAGAGAGATCACCCTGCTGCCGGCTGTGTCCTTCATCATCGGTACAGTGGTGGGCAGTGGGATCTTCATCGCGCCCAAGGGTGTCCTGATGAACAGTGGCAGCGTGGGGCTCTCCCTGCTGGTGTGGGGTCTCTGTGGGGTCCTCTCATTGTTTGGTAAGTGGACTGATGGAGTTGTTTCTATTTGCACTGAGTTAAATCTGCACGATAGCTACATGGCTAAAGTTATTTCACTGCTGATTTGAAAAACTAATTCAAATATTTTTATCTACTGAGAACAAACTTTTTTGATTCAGAGAAAATATCTGAAACATTACTTCAGTCTCAAAATTCTTAGGTTAAAGTCACAATTAAGACTAGTTTATGAAAAAAAAATCCTGAATTCAGACTTAATTCTCAGAATAAACTCAAACTAATTTAGACTAAACAATTCAAATGAAGTCTGAGTCCAGACTTAGATCCTGAATTCGGACTTTCTTCCGAGAAATGTCAGTATCCCGAGATTAAATTATGACCTCAGACCTTATCCTCATTATAAAGTCTGAATTTAGACTTAAACTTATAGTCTAAATTAGCCTTGATCTCCTGAACTCAGGCTTTCTTCCAAGAATTGTCAGTATCTTGAAATAAAAGTCTGAATACAGATTTTATTCAACGTTTTCTCAGAATCTGAGATTACAGTATGTGTCTGTCTTCCAAGAAATCAGACTTTAATCCTCTTAATTCAGACTTTATTCTGAGAATTGTCAGAAACCTGAGATTAAATACTGAATTCAAACTTAATTCTGAGACTAAAATCTGAATTCAGACTTTAAGAAATGTCAGTATCCTGAGATTAGGTTATAACCTTAAATCTAAGTGAGGGCTTTGAATTAAGACTTTCTTCTAAGAGTTGTCAGTATCTTGAAGATTCAAAAACAAGGCAACTGGACTGCGTTGAGTTTGTTGGAAAGACGTTTCACTTCTCATCCAAGAAGCTTCTTCAGTTCCCTGTACTGAAGAAGCTTCTTGGATGAGAAGTGAAACGTCTTCCCAACAAACTCAACACAGTCCAGCTGCCTTGTTTTTGAATCTTCAAGATGACCATGACCTGGATGAATGAGAATCTACACAGAGGAATTGTCAGTATCGTGAAACAAAAGTCTGAATTCAGACTTAGAGTATTCTCAGAATCCTCAGATAAGATAAAGACAAAACTTTTTGGATAAAACCTTAATTCAGACTTAAATCTAAGAGTGGCCAAAAGCCAAAGATTAAACTCTGAATTAAGACTTAAATATTCTGAATTCAGACTTTATTCAAAGCATCGTCAGAAGCCCAAGGATAAAATCTGGATGCAGACCTTCTTCCTAGAATAGTCAGTATCTTGAGATCAAATTCTGATGTCTGAATTTGGACAATATGTATTGAATAAAGTCTGAATTAGAACTTTAATCCTCTGAATTCAGACTTTATTCTAAGACTTGTCAGAATCCTTAGATGGAAGTCTGGATTCCAACTTAAATCATGACACTGATCAATGCAATTTGATGAAAATCATATTTTAACATGTCACGGTCATGAAACTATAATTCTGGGACAGTTGGGATGACCCACAGAGGAAGATGTCCTAGAGACAGAGTGCAGACAGGATTGATGGTCTGGCCATGAGTCATTGTTGTCCAAACATTTCTAGTCATGTTATTGATTATTGATGTTTAATGTGTTAGTTAATGTAACTGTCATCATAGTTACTCAAACAACAGGTTGTTGTATACAGCCTGAGCTTTCTAATGTGAAGTCTACAGGTATCTTTTAGTTAAAAGCGTTGCATTCAAGTTTACGAACAAGAGTACTCATAACAGATGGATACAAATGAAAGAACGAAGCAACACTTAATGCTAAAAAAAAATAAATCTAATAAATCAACTAAAATTTGGTTTGTTAGGTGTTTATTTTCTTGACCACCATTTACAGTTTTTTTTTTTTTTTTTTTTTTTAAATGTAATATCTTTTCTCCCTGGTCTATTTCTTCTTTTGTAGGTGCGCTGTGCTACGCTGAGCTGGGCACCAGTTTTACAAAGTCAGGGGGTCACTACACGTACCTGCGGGAGACTCTGGGGACGCTTCCTGCTTTTTTAAGACTATGGGTTGAGTTCTTATTTATCAGGTTAGTTGGTTAGTATGTTTTTCTGTTTATACTCATTGAAAGCCACCATGAAAAACACCAAATCAGTGTTGTTATGGCATGGAGCCGAAGACGACCTTGTCACAGGTACTGACTGGTGTTCACAGAAGCTACAAAAAAACGCAACCTTTTTTTATTTCATTTCTATTTCCAGACCAGCTGTTTCCTCTTATGTGTCCCTCGCTTTTGGACGCTATGTGGTGGAGCCATTTTTTGAACCTTGCGCTGCCCCTACAGCACTAGTCAGGCTTGTTAGCATCCTTGGAGTGAGTAAGTGGTTTATGAATCCTAACTCTCTTTTGTACCGTCTGTAAATCCAGCTGTAGTGCAAACTTCAACCACCCTTTCCTGTCTTTGTTTTATTGTAGCATTCGTTGTGGCTGTCAACTGCTGGAGTGTGACCATGGCCTCCCGCACCCAGGTCACCCTGACGTTCATTAAGATGTTTGCTCTGGTGCTCATCATCATCCCTGGTGTAATCGCACTGGCCAAAGGTAGAGCACTTAGCTATGACTCAAGAGATTCTACAACTCTCTTATGGAGAGTGCAGCAACGACACATCGGGGCCAATGTGAAAAAAAATCTAGCCACGTTCAACCACTACAGCCAAATGCAACCTCTCCTCCATTACACTTGAAACAGCCATGAAAATAGCAAGAACATACAACGTCTAATTACAAAGAAAGTATGCCCCTAACGAACTACATTTATACACAAGCAGGATGCGATTTGTCAAAAAAGAAAAAGGGGGAGGCAGCGTTGAGGTGCTCCCTCTGTTTGGTTGGTAGGCCTTAATATGGACTCTCAGATGTGTAGGGTTGGGAATTGATAAGCCATTCCTTTAACCCCATTCCATTAGCATTACAGACCCTGAAATTAACTTCAGAGAGATCAACAAAATTCAATCAATAAAATTAAATACTTGTAAAAAGCACACATATATTAGTACGACTGCATACTAATATACCATCAACCATCAACAGAAATAACATCAATTATCATAAATTCATACTTTTAGATCAGTTAAACCCATTTTAATGGCAGTTCAACATGGTAACTATCTTTACAACCATACAGAAATGCCACATCTCAAGGGGCTTACCTTTAATCAATTTAAATTCAACAAATATGGTGCTACATAAATAAAGATTGATTGACTGAATCCATATTCAGCAGAGACAAATGTGATTTTAGTCCCTTTTTCTCTGCCTGGATGGATACAACTCTGGATGTATGTACTGTATGTGTATATACAAATATAAACATGTACATGTATTTGTATATATGCATATGTGTATCTTTAAAATGAAGAGTATAGCTTTAACCTGCTCTATTGTAAAGTGCCATGAGATAACACTTGTTATGAACTGGCGCTATTAAAATAAAGATTGATTGATACATAAATGCATCTTTTTGACCACTTCTATCCCCTGTCCTCTGTGATTTCTGACTTCTTTGTTATCTATGCTGATTGCCTCTCATGAGAGCCGGACATCCTTGTTTTTCAAGGCATGCAAACCAAAGTGGAAGGACTTGATGAGCAAAAAGACTAATTATATCGATTCTTTGAGGGAGTTGCTACCGATTCTCAAATGGATTTGGTTTTCGATTTCCATCCCTACAGATGAGTTTATGCACCTTTTATTTTTGGTATGTCAATAAGTAAACCCAGTGAACCTTTTGTAGGTGGAAAATGATGTGGCAGCAATCTTCTTAATTAGTTTGCTACAATAGTTTAGCATGAAATGAATGAGTATGAACATGCCAAGGGATCAATTATGACTCCATAAACTGAACACATATAAATACAGAGAGAAGAAGAGAGAGACCTTTGCTATGGTTATGTCACAAACTAAATGAAGAGAGTATCTACAAACAACAAACAACAGAAGAGCTACAAACCACTGAAGGGCACAATAAACCAAAAATATCTGTGTGGATATGACAACCGCTCTGATCAACTCTGACACATGTAATTCAGCTCTACTAGTACTCAAATATGAAGTACATGTACTCAATTTTGACTGTGCACGTAGGCTTTACTAGTGAGGCAAAAAATGTCACTAGTACTTCTAGTAGACCGAAGAATGTCCACTAGTACTACTAGTAACGCTTTGAGCTTTTACTAGTAACATTTTAGTATGCCAAAACCCTTTACTAGTGGAACATTTTTGTTCACTAGTTCTACTAGTAAACCCGAAATATCTCACTACTAGTAGTAGTAGACTGTTTTTAGTCTACTAGTAGTACTAGTGAAGCAAAAAGTGTCACTAGTACTACGAGTACAGGTATGAGCTTTTAACAGGTACATTTTAGTGAGCCAAAATTCTTAACTAGTAAAACATTTTTGTTCACTAGTTATATTAGTAAACCCAAAATATATCACTAGTAGTACTAGTAGACTGTTTTAGTCTACTAGTACTACAACAAAAAGATTCATTAGTAGTACTAGTAGACCTAGTGTAAATAAAGTAGGAGGGATTATAACCAAATTCTGGCCCCTGATTGTTTTGATATTTTCGAAAACCAATGGGAAGCCTGAATTAGCTTTTTCCCGCTCCCTTATTAGCATATAAGGCTTACTGGTAGTATAAGTGAATATTTTTTAAGTCTACTAGTAGAACTAGTGAACTTATTTTGATCCACTAGTACTACTAGTGACACTTTTTGCTTCTCTAGTAAAGTCTATTCATGCAGTAGTTTACCAAAATTGAGTTCATATACTCCAAATTTGAGCACTAGTAGAGCTGCCCAAACGGCTTTCCATATCCATCAGCCCAGCAGAAAACACAAGGCACTTAAAAAATCAACATGGCCAGAAAATAAGGTATAGCTTCACTCACCAAAGTTGTGGGTCTCACATCAAGGAGAGGCATGAGAGCCGATCCATCCTCTTGGGAAAGCCTGTTGATATCCTTAATCCAGTGTAATCCATGTTGTAATCTGGGTAAACAGGTTACCTGTTGTCCTTCACCCGTCTTTGATGCTAACTGAGGCGCAAAAACGCCGTCAAATTCCGCAGCGGCAAAGTGAGTTACTGTTTACAGCTCTGTCAGGTAACTCCCGCTATCCGGCGCGTGCAGTCTCAATCCAGTAACGGTCGCTGACGTCAGTGTAGCCCTATTGATGCTAATGCTGCGTTCGATTGTACTCGGAACTCGGAAGGATCCGACCTCCGAATCAGAAATGTGCAATTGAACGGCCCTTCAAAACGGCAGTTTTGACCCATGGAAATAATAACTGCACTTATTTATTGTGAACAGTTTCTAATGGTAGCACAGTCAGTTTGCATGCTGGTGTGTTCAGGTCATACTTACAGCATAAGGCGTTTCTTTTACTCTCACTTTCAAGTATGTAACATATTCCCCCAGCAGGAATATTTTTGATCCTCGAAAAGCAACAAAGCAAGCATCAGCTTATGGTGGCTCGCCATGTTTTCCGATGAAATGCAATGAAATGCTTTTTACCTCGGAATTTGGAATTTCCAACCCGGATCGTTCCGAGTTCCGAGTACAAGCAAACGCAGCACAACTCCGATGGTGAAGTCCGGGGCAGCAAACTTGACAGACAGAATCGCGACATTACCCAAATGTTAGCTTACAGGCAACAGGTCGGTAGGTTACACAAAACGGTGATGGAGCCTTCTTACTCGTGGAAAGACTTCGCCATATTTGTGATTTGTTTCTGCACTTTTCTGGTGGACTGGGGCTCCGACGTTTGGGTGGCCACCGAGTTTTATAACGGAAGAGACTTCTTCTGGTTTGAGGTGCTGGTCGGCCTTTTGCTGCTGTCGTCTATTGTGATTCAGATATACAGCTGGTACTGGCTCAAGCATGACCGGAGGAGGAACCGTGCTGTTCGGGGACCGGGTGAAGCTGTCCTGCCTGATCCATGTGCTACAGCTCACTTTTTGTTGGAGGTGCAGACTGCGAGCACAGACTGCGACTCCTCTGACCGTTAGTGTTTGAAATTTACAGACGCACTGAGCATGCGCATTGTCCTTTTCCCGCCATCAATCCAAGGGCGGGGGCGGGGCCTGTCCGTCCGCGGTAAAGACTGCTGCCATCTGCTGCCCGGCGTGTTCTTTAGCCTTAGACAATTATGTGCCTACATGTGTGCCCATGCCCGTTGTGTTCAGTTAAGAGGCATAGTAATTAACTCTACTATATAGTTGTAAGTGTACTTAATCAAATATATACTTAAAAGTATATACCTTAGTGAGTACCCAGTTTAAGTATTCACTTGTATGTACTTAACCCTTTGACTGGCATTGTAACTGTACGGTAGAGCATTTGCTGCCATACTACTGTAATACTCTGAAAGTCCATCTTTGTCTGTTTTTCCTTATTCCCCTCTCTGAATAGCATTTGTGACACTAATATGTATCCACTGGGTGGCGCTGCTGTACATGAATATAATTGTTTGAAAGCCAGAAAAAATTGGAAGTCAATCATTGCTGCTCGGAAATCTAACATAAGAGCAAACATCGGAGTAAGAAATAATCTTTTCACATATTTTCAGATCTTCTAACAATCATAATTTAGTTGAAGGAAAGAAATATAGCCCTAAAAAATATATCTCCTTCCTCAGAAAACTGGGTCAGCCGCTAAATATTTAAATTTTGCTCTCTATGATGTTTTCTTATGAAAAAAAAAACATTTTGTTGCAGAAATAATAAATCCAGGATAACCCTTAACAGGCAAACCAACCAGTTGGTTGACCTGCATGTCCACTTCCCGATTGGGTAATCTGAAAAATAAAACCTGAAATGTTGCTAAATGAAGAGACAGGAACAAAATTTTACCAACAAAAAATTTGTTGCAAATGTATTTCTTAGTTTGGAAGTCAAAGGGTTAATTGTGTGCTCTTAAGTACGTACTCTGTAGCAGTCTGAAGAGAGCCGGGGTGAAGACCCTTGTGGATTTTTGTTGTTGTGGTGAATTAGCTTTTGTTTTTCTCTTTTGCTTTTTAGGAAAAACAGAGAACTTCCAGAATGGGTTTGAGATTGAGACTTTAACACTGGACAGGTTGCCTCTGGCCTTCTATAATGGTCTATATGCTTATGGCGGATGGTGAGACAAGGTTCCTACAAGTGTAAACACAGCCTTTGATTTAAAAAGTTTTCTTTAGCAAACATGGATTTTCCGTTTTGCTTTAGGTTTTACCTGAATTTTGTCACAGAAGAGGTCGTGAACCCCAACAGGTATTTAGATATGACAAACACTCTCCAATCTTATAATGTTTTTAAAGTCTCCTTGATTGTACATTTGCTTTCATCCCGTCTCCTCAGAAACATCCCACTGGCGATAATCTGCTCCATGGTGACGGTGACGGTCTTTTACGTGCTTGTGAACGTGGCCTACTACACCATGATGACTCCTGCTGAGCTGCTGATGTCTGATGCTGTGGCTGTGGTCAGTACTGAACGTTTAAGAGAACAAAAGCATGTGATGACATTTATGTAAAAACTTCTACCTGTGATTTTGTTTGCACCCATGTAGACGTTTGCAAACCGCGCTCTTCAGGGACTTTCATCTCTGATCCCTATCCTTGTGGCCCTGTCCTGCCTCGGAGCTCTCAATGGGGGTTTCTTTGCGGTACCCAGGTAATCAAGGCCTGGACGGGTTATTGTTGACATCTGTGTGAGCTTGAATTCAGTCAAAATCAACAATAAAAAACGTACCGTCTCTGTTTCAGGATGCTGTTTGTTGGAGCCAGAGAGGGACACTGGCCTCCAATTTTCTCCATGATTCACATCCGCAGACACACACCTTTACCTGCTGTGCTGTTTATGGTAAATACTTTTTTATTACGTTTGCTAACGGTTTAATTATGCAATCTGAGTGATAACACGAGCAAGGAAAGACATTTTCACTAAGTGTGTACACAGATGTGAGCTGCACTCTACATTAAACCAGTAGGATCAGTGTAGAGGCAGAGGAAATGTGACACACAGCAGCGGGAGCAACTGTGACAGAAAGTTTACAGAAAAACTTTAAAACAAGTCCAACATTCTTCCACTGATTAATAATATGATATTAGGACAGCATAGTCACAAACAAGACTATTAAGCTCACTGAAGACAGATAAATTCTCTTTTAAAAGGCAGGCAGTTTTTTTTTTACCTCCGCCAAGGCGGTTATGTTTTTGTCGACGTTTGTTTCTCTGTTTATTAGTTAGTTTGTTAGTTTGTTCGCAAGATTACGCAAAACTACTGGAGGGATTTTGCTGTAATTTTCAGGAGATGTTGGTAATGCCCCAACTTAAAAATGATTAGATTTTGGTGGTGATACAGATATCTGTCTGGTTGCAAAAAAATTCCCCAAAGTTCAAAAATCACAAGTTAACATTGGGCAGAATTTTAAAAAATCACATCTCTGCCATTTTTGAACAGATTTGCTTCCAACTTCACAGGATAATATGGGGTCCATGTCTCTATCATCAAGGTAAATTTCATCTGGATCCGATCCAGATTGACGTCACAAAAAACCCATTGAACTTTATAATGGGAAATCCCATTGACGACATTCAATAATTCATATAAAATCAAAATATTAAGTAATGTTCCCAAAACTTGTTGTGTTAATACAGGATAACAACCTCCATGTATGTGCTGACTGTGGTCTGGATCCTGGCTCTATTCTGGATCTGGTGATCCAGAATTGTGTCTTTTACAGGGGTTTTGGAAAAAGCCACTGCAGGAACTGAGCTGCTTGGCGGAGGTCTGGGCTCTCTGAGTGCTTTTCTAGTTTAGAAATAACTTTGGTATGTTGGTTCAACTAGTGACAAAGTTATTTGGTGACTTTCAGTTGCGAGGTGTATTATATAACATTTCAACTGCTGATTAGATTCAATAATAATTTAAAAAAACACTTCAAAATGAAGCATCATAGAGTACACACCATGTTTTCGCTGGTGCTTTGGCTACAACATATATCAGCACAGCTGGCTGAAGGTCATTAGTTAACCTGTTCAGCCCCACCCTCTTTTTTAAGCCTTCTGCTCGAAACCCACAAGCTCTATTTGAACTAGAAAAGCACTCAGAGAGCGCAGACCTCCGCCAAGCAGCTTCAGTCCACCCCAAAATTCCTGGATCTGGATAGTGATCACTCCCAAAATCTAATCATTTCATCCAAATCCGTCCATAACTTTTCAAGTTATTTTGAACACAAACAAACAAACCAACGCCAGCAAAGACATGACCTCCTTGGCGGAGGTAGTAATTTTGGTGTCATAATAATAGTAATACTTGAGAGATTTGTCCAGATTTGTAACTATCAGTATATGTGTTACTGGGACAGAGTAAATGAAGATAGAAGTCAGAATAATTTCATCCTGGCCTAAAAGAAAAACAATTTTTTATTGTGAATATCTCTTAGAAATGATGCTGGAGTGGCTGTAAAACTCTAAACATGAATAATGAAATATTTTTACATCATCTCTGCAAAGAATTATTGTTATAAAGTGATGCAAAGCAAAATTGAAGAGGTTTTATAACAACATGGTCAGGCGAGGATTTTGAAACAGTGCATATCAAGCCAAAGGTCAAAAATATGTTTATTTTGTCAAATAAAAGCCAACATGACTATAGTCTTAAAGGAGTTGCATACAGTCTGAGGTCCTCTGTGCCATCTAGTGGTATACTCCAATAAAACATGGAGCTTACAGGCAGGTATTTGAATTTAAAAGACGCTCATTACGCCAATGTATGCAATTGCAAACGCATCTCAAGTATATCTCCAGCTGAAGTCTAAAATGACTAAGAGTTGGCCTAATACACTGTATCTGTTTGCCGGTGACTTCATTATGTGAAATTCGGTCAGTTAAAAAAAAAAGATTTCTGGCAAGTTTTTCTCAATAAAAGTACTCCTCTGTAATTTAAGTTCAGCACTTTCTATTTATCACAATGGAACCAGGAAAAAACTAAAGGTCGTTCTAAGAAACAGATATTCAAGATGTTATTATAGCCCTTGTTTGTCTGCAGTACCCCCTGGTGGTGTTGATGATAATCACAGGAGAGATCTACCAGCTCATCAACTTTGCCTCCTTCTCTCGCTGGTTCTTCATCGCTCTGGCAACCTTAGGGATGCTCATCCACAGATACCGCTTCCCCCTCCATCCAAGACCTTTCAGAGTGAGTAAAGCTTCACCAAACCGAACAAATCTACATCTAAACACTCGCTTAACTGTTTTATTGTCTCTTATCTGATAACCCAAAGGTACCACTGGTCATAGCCGTCACCTTCACGGTGGTTTGCTTCTTCATCGTGGGTCTGTCTCTGTACTCGGACCCCTGGAACACGGGGAGAAGCTGTGTGCTAACGCTAACAGGGGTTCCAGTTTATTATGTGACTGTCTATAGATATCGTTTACCACAAAGATGGAGACGCATATTTGGTGAGTCAGAACAACCTTTCACCTTTTTATTTCTTACAAGCTTTTTGAAAAACTCGTTTCAAAGCTTCAGATGTTCTTTTTCTGATCCAAGTCTCTTTGGTGGATCCTATTCTGTAAAACATGGGGTTCCACAGGGGCCTGTATTGGGCCCACTGCTGTTTCCTCTTTATTTGGCATCATTGGGTCGGATATTAAATTAATTTTAGATGCTTTCATTGCTATGCAGATGATTTGCAGTTATCGCAGTTGTGTTCAAACAGTCAGCTTGAAAGTATATCCCAAATGATGTCATCAGGGGATATGACACCTTTTCTAGTAAAAATTACAGCACGGCACAGGAAAGGCTAAGCTCTACTCATTACTTGAGTAGGACCTGGTAAGACACAGCTCATCGGGATTTACAATAAAACAGCCTGTCCTGAGCAGGACTGAAACAGAGGGGTCAATGGGCATGCTGAAATCATATATCTGAGAAGCTTTTGGGGCAAGAAACTGCAAAAATATGTCCCGAGGACACCAAGGGACAAGGTAGAAATGTTGGAGATAAGCATGATGTGTGACCTTTGAGGCAAGTAATGAACATCATTTTGAAGGCAGTTTTATGCTAAGAAACTTCACAGAATCAAATAAGGCTAAGAGAACAATGTAGCCAAAATCTTATGAAGGAAGTTAAGTATTTCTGATTCTGAACCAAGCCACCAAAAGGTCTTCCAAACAGAACTCTAACAAAGACAAGACACAGCTCATAAGCATGTACAGTAAAACAACCTGTTTTGATCAGGACTGAAACAGAGGGGTTTATAAGCATGACAAGATCCAACATCTGTTGATTTTTAGGCAAGAAACTTCAAAAACATTTTCTTAGAACATCTTGAACAAGTGTAAACATGTGGAAAATGAGTAAAAAAGATGTCTTTGTATGTCCAGGACCATGGTGAACATGATAGAAATCAGTTAATTATGAGATCTTTGAAGTAGATAATTAAGCTAAATTGAAGGAGGTATTATGATAAGAGAATTAGCAGAAACACTGGTTTAACGGAGCTATGGAGCCAGAATCTTACAAAGCCAAACATCTAACCACCAAGCCACCAAAAAATTCCTGGAAACAGTTCTCTCTCAATGACAACACACAGTTCATGAGGATTTAGAAACAAAGAACAAGCCAGTTCTGAGCAGGGCTGAAACAGAAGGGTTTATAATATAGGCAAAAACCAATATCTGAGTGGATTTCTTGGCTTGAAACTTTAAAAAATGTTGTGGGGTCATCTGGGACCCGTGTAAGCTTATTTCTGTTCAGAATCAAAAGTATCTCGTCTTGCTCTTCACTCAGATTTCTGCAGCAAACAGCTACAGATCCTTCTCGAAGTGGCTCAACAGGAAGTCAAGACGTATTGAAGAACCCAAAGACTGATTCCTACTGACCAACTCTAGTATCATCGTGTATCAAGTGTCCATTTTGATACTAATTTCAAGATGTGGAAAACATTAATAGGGAAAGGTGGTGGAGCTTTTGTAGTTTTTACTTGAATTCTCGTCTTATTCTTACAAAGTCATGTATGAGACATTAAAGTCATTGTTGAACCACAGATGCATTTTGTCATTTTTCAGATTTTTATTCAAATATAAATACAAATAGCTGACCTAGCCTTGAGATACAACACAATATACAGGGTTTTAACGATGCTGTACTGTACATGGTTGTAGAGATTGCACCATGTCTGATATTTACATCGATTGACCAAAGTCAGAGCATGCTAATGGTCAAAAACATCACTTAAGTTCCTGCTGCATGAGGCAGGACACCATCAGATTGGTTGTACGGAGATTGAAACACCATATTTAGGAAACAGAACAAGACCATGCTTAGAAGATGAAAACACCTTTTCACTCTCAATTGTACATGCTAACCAACAGTGTGCATTATTTTGTGACATTTTGATATGGTTTTATCTCCCATTACATGTGCTAAAAATGATGCAGAAGAACCTGTTGTGCTTGAACATTGTTCCCTGTTTAAATGGGCTTTAAAAAGGTGAATCTGTACAAGAAAACACAAAATATTCAGTTGTTAAATATGGTGTAAAAGTTCCCAAAGTGCTCTTACCTGCAACAGACTTAGTTCTACAATAAATGTACTGACAATCCTACGGCTGTTAGTGCTACTTGTATCATTTCTTTATTGCTAAATATCCTGCATTACAATCTAAAGTCTAAAAGTAAATCCAGGAGGCCTGGAAGCCTCTTGCTGGCTGATCAGGTGATATATTGTCTTTGAATTTATATTTATATATATATTAAAATGTGCAAATCAACATACAAATACACTTAAGATGTATTGCTATTAGGTAGAGATTCCTTCAGGAGAGCAGATAAATGTGAAAATAGGACAATATGACAGATTTTCAAAACAAAAGTCTCAGAAAAGAGGCAGTAAACAATGTGGACAGAATAAAAATCACTCAAAAGTGAAAGGAAAGATATGATAAGAGGAACAACATGCAAAAAAACTTAGGCTAGTCACAACACCAAAACTTATACTTTGACATGACATTAAATCATAAGATAGTGATACATGTTTTGGTACAACAAAAGCACAATATTAAGTCCCTGGTGCCCTATATTTGGTCATTTTGTGTTTTTATTAACAAGATATTAAAGGCAATCTCCTGCACTGTCTAGACACCAAACAGCTGACGATTTTTTGCAATATATGCCATTTGAGAGAGTCGTCCCTCTTTTGCTTGGTGCTGCTTTTTGGATGGAAAATTTTACTTTGGGTTTCTTTAAAGTTTTAGTACTTTTGATTAGGTTGAAAAAGTTTTAAGTTACACAGGATTGAAAAGTCCTTGGCACCCAATTTTAAATAATCTGGTGTTTAGATTTGCCTAGTATTGAAGGTTACCCCCTTGGAATTATCTAAACGAGAGGTGGGCTCAGTTTGAAAATATAAAAAAAAATGTATGTTTGTTAGAAAAACCTGACAAATCTGCCCTGACAGAATCAAAAATGGTATCTCTAAGACAATAGAGCTGCTACTTGCTGTTATTAATTGTGTGAAACTCCCTTTAATGTTTGCTAAAATAGAAACAGGATGTAAAATAAACTTTGACAACCTATAAATGTGTCTTTTGGAGGAAAAAGTAGCTGAAACTTGGCTTGATTTCTGTCTTTAACTCAAAAGATTGCTAAGAACTGTTTAGCACTCTTCAGGCTGCAGAAATGTGGCCCTCTGGGGAAGATCATTTAATGCAACCTAAAAAAAGTGCCAAAGTTTGTAGGCATCGTCTAAGGTGTGCTGGAGTTTGCCTGCATTTTTTTTCTCGTGTGTTTCCTCTTTTTCCTCCACCTTGTGAAAGAGCTGAAATCTTCTAGTGCTGGTGCTTCTTGCTAAAATCAACGCTAAAAAGAAGAGACTGCATCATTTGGATGCAAGAGGTGTTGAAGAAGTACCAAGGGACGACCTTGTGTGACATTTTTGCTGTACATCCATAAAACATTTGTGCTTTATTCCTGGCATTTGTAATAAATATCTAGAAGAATGCAAAGCAGATGTAAATGAACCCTGATTTAAATTTAGTAAGGGTTCTGATGGATATTCGAGTGTGAAACCTTATTCACACGTGCAGAAAAACCCTGAAATTTTTCACCCGGCCTGATGACCATAGACTGACAAACAGAGGCCAAGTGGGGACAAGATCAGGGAATTACCTGGGTAGGCTGCCCAGATATTTTCTAGGAAATATCAGGGTTGTATATGTGAGAAGGGCTTTACAGATAACGCCAACAGAAGCAGCCAATTCAAGGTTTTACACTGTAAATGGAGGTTGTTCATGTAAAAAAAATATGCTAACGGTACTAAAATAAACATGTAAGAATGCCCATTTTGCTACATCTCTTGGGATTATTGATTCACCTTAAATGTTCACTTCTGTAACCGACTGAACTTATCCCTTAAGTTTTGAGGTTTGAGATATTTGGCATTACAACCCCAGAAAGAGACATTATACCTTTATCCAATCTGTTATGAAATATTTCTGTCTACAAACCAAGAAACCTCTTGATAATCGCAGTCCTCATCTGTCAGTGTCGATGATACTGTTGGAAAAAGGCTTCTACAAACCCTCAGAAAGCTCAGACACTACACCGTTATCGATCTCCTGCAACATCCTAGAAGAGTCTGGATGCATCTTGAATCTGTTGATGCTTTTCTGTTTGTGGTATCTGCTTACTTCTGCTCAGATTGGCAACCCGCTTTGTTTTCCATTCCTGTCCGTACCTCTTCAGGTAGGCGGGGTCAACGTAGCGCAGTCATGCAAAACTAACATAGCAACAACATGGCTTCTTGTCGCTGTCGCTTGATAAATTTTGTTTCAAATTTGGATAAAAGCAGCAAAACAACAAACTATAACACAGCAGATGAAAGTTTGGGAAGTCGTGGCATTAAGGAGCAAACAACAAGTATCAGAAACCACTGACTTATGGCGACACTTCAACCAATCAGTTGTCAGAAGTGTCTCCATGTCATGTTTAGTCTCTGCTCAGCTCACTTAGAACCATGATAGAGGGGATACGAAAAGCTGTGCCAGGTAAGAGGCCCGACCCGCTGACGGAAAACTGAAACAACCGAGTAAAGTCCAGGCGAGTCGAGCAGAAACCACGCAGATAAAAAACCTCATTTGGTCTGAACAGGGCTTCAGGAGATTCATAAGTCTCAACGGGAACTAGATTACAAGTAACTCTTCCATTCTTATTTTCTTACTTGAGCTGCGCAAACACTTGTTTTTGATTTTGCCAAATTTTTATGTAGCTGCTCTGACCTTCATTAACTTAAATTAGGACATTTCACCAAACTCAAGGCAAAATTCATCAAACATTTCCCCCACATTTGCATCTGCTCGGCCTTTCCCTGAGCACCTTAGTTTCTTTAGTGTTACCAAAAATGTGTGATCAGTGATATTTTAGGATGATTAAAATGCAGATTGAACCCAGTATTCTGTAGTTGCATGTTTTTGGTGTTTTACCACTCAAGCTGTAAAATGTTTGACTTGGTATATTTGTTTTGCCTTCATAACCTCTCCATCTAGAAATTTGCTGCCAAATATAGCGGACATTTGGATCATTTTTTTGCTCAACATTTCCATCTGCTTTGCCTTTTTCTGATAGTCTTGGTTCACACCTATAGTGTTCTGCTAAAACAGAATTATTCATTCATTAAAATACTCTCAGGCTACTTAAACTGCGGGATTAACTCCGACCAGCTGATGTTCGCCATTCCCAGGTCCTCGTCATCCATGGAGAAGCTAAGGTCCACGAATACCTTACTCAGGCTGTCGTTCATTGTATCCAGGACCAGACCCTCGGTGATGGAGCGGTTCACGGGTGTGGATCCTCCGGCCTGCAGCAGCTCTCTGGAACAACTGCTTCTAAAGCGCCCGATGGGCGAGTCTGTGGGCGCCATCGCTTTGGATGGGCCGAGGTTCAGCAGCTCTCTGGGGGAGCTGAACAACTGCCAGTCTTTGAAAGGAGTGTTGTTCAAGCTGAAGGTGGTGTAGTCGTGCATTGGCGTGACTACGGGACCACCTGGCGTGCGAATGGGGCTGAAGTCCAGAACGTCCTGTCTGCCTTTGCCTACAGGGGTCACCTTCCAGTGCTCGGGGGTGGCGCTACACAGGGGCTTGCTGGGCGTGGAGGAGGTCAGACTGTTTTTACTTTTTATGGGGGTCTTAAAGGAGAACTCGTGCTCCGGGCTGCACGCGCTCAGCTCCGTGTTCTGCATTTCGTGGAAGGTGGACAAATCAGAGACGAGGCCAGAGTCAAAGAAGGTGTTCTCAGGGCAGAGCAGGACGGGCTCCTCATTCAGAGAGTGGATCAGGCGCTGTTTACGCCGGGAGCTGCTGTCCTTTCTCTGCAGGGGGGATTTAGGAGTCTCACATTTAATGGGAACACAAACGGTCTCCTCCTTTACCTTCACTTCTGAGACGTTCTGAGGATACATCACCAAAGCTGGAGCGTCACTTTTGGTCACCTGACAGACAAACAACAGGAAGACGTGTGATCAGATCCTGACAAAGAAAAACAAAGCCCTTTTGGCCCATCGTCTAAAGTAAAACCTTTAAAGGGATACAACAACTTTTTTTTTTCTTTTCATGTCTTGCCTCACTCCAGAGTCCATAACAAGCAGATAGACACCATTCTTTGACTGTATGAGTTATTTTAAGTTATATTGTATAAGATATTTTTTCGGACTCTACAGAAAGAACAAGGCTTGAACCGACAGCTTGAATGGGGCTTTAAAGTGAAATGAGACATTCAAAGGAGTAGTGGTGTCCATACTAAAGATTAGATTAGATAGAATTTTATTAATCCCTTGGGAAGAATCCCTTGGGAAATTAGGACACTGTGTCACACCTACCACGTCTGAACGAACTCTGGCTCATTTTTTTTTTAAACGTTTGGGATAGTATGGATGCTCACACTTAAATGCAGACCAAAGAACTGAGCTCTGGTCTGCCTGAATATAGGTTTTCAGGTTTGCTTCCAGAGTCCAGTTTAATGTAGGTGTAAAAGTGATCCAAACCAGCAATCAAAGGGAACCAAATGCAGTTAACTGTAGCTTGAATCTGGCTGAATATCAAAACAGTAAGCAAGCTAAGGTAGCATTCACTCACAATATTGAGCAGAGTGTTGCTGTTGTTAGCACTGCTAGCGTGTTTTTTCTTATTAGGTTGACAAGGTGCAGGATATGTTTACACATTTCTCCAGATATACTTCCAGGTTTTTGTCTTGATAAAGTGAGTCACTGGAACCGAACCTCCAACCTGTTACGGCACTTATTCGTCACTCTAGCATCTCCCCTTCACATGTGTGTGTACGTGGCTTTACCAGCGTTTGAATACGAGAGTAAGAAAACAGATCTACCCTCTGGGATTAATAAAGTTTGTCCTCTTCTTCTTTCACACTGTGTGCTTGATTCTTTACCTTTGGAGCTATCCGCACTCTCTTTGTCCCTCGTGAAGCGAGGGGTTTCTGCTGTGAGCAGGCGTTGGGAAACTGGGGCTGTGAGGACGGCATGTACACGGAGGAGGTGACGGGGAGCTGGACGGGGATCAAGTAGGACTCAGTCCGAGGGAGAAGAGGCTTTATTCTTCTCTCTGGGTGTTAACAAGACAACATGAATTACTTTTTATGTGCAGTTTCGTGTTTTTAAGCTGCTTTCTTCTCCTTTTACCAGTTTAATCTGAGAATAAAAATCAAACATGTGAATAAACTCACCTGTTCCAGTTGCCTTTTTGCCTTCTGGAAGAGTTTTTCTCTGGTGCTGTTAAATAAAAAAAGGACATAAAATTACCTAACACAGTTCAGATAATGGCCTCACTAGACTCACAGCACCCTCTTATTCCTCTCTACACTTAAGGTCGGCCTGAGTTTCCCTTTGTGCTTAAGGTGTTTGCATACAGAAGAACATTTCAAAGTCAGAAATAGAAGGAAAAACACATTTCTTTTTTCACTGCAAGACTGTCTCAAGTCTTCCTCATCTCCTCCTGCAACAACAACAGCAACAAGATTTCCCTACAGCTTTACCCTCCAGCTGCAGCTGCCCTCTTTGGGTCAAAGTTTCTATTAAAAAAAAAAAGGAAAGTGGAAATGAACATCTGCTGACTTTCTGTCTCTTTCCTGCTCTCTCCTCTCTGATGGCTTAGATGCAACATGCTCCTAAAGATTGAAGGAAGAGTGAATTGGTCTTACTTGGTTGGACAATAAAAGCATAGGCACAGGAACGGCAGCGGTCATCGGGTCAAACCCAGGCTGTAGAGAAGGATGTAAAGTGAGAAGATTAACCTTCAAATATGAAAATGTGGAGGCCTTTAGGACCCAAATCCAGTTCTTGTTTTATCTTACTGTGTCTTAATAGGACAAGTAGAGATGCCTGGATCAATGTGCAACAGATCTTCAGAGAATACATTTAAAAAACGAACATCGAAGGCAAATGAACACAGCCATGTTCATTTTGACGGCACTTTTTAATTTAGCTTTTGTTTTAGTCTTTTGCCTAAAATATCTTTTAGTTTTAGTCATAATTTAGTCATCTAAATTGTTTTAATTTAGTCTAGTTTTAGTTGATGAAATTTCACAATATTTCATTCAACGACATCTGCTGTAAATTTAGTCGACTAAAAGATGAAGTGTAAAGTGTAGGGCATTTTTTATGTTTCCTTGAATTTCTGAAGTCGTGTTTTACACTTGGATAAAATGAAACATCTAATAACCCTTTATTGAATGCTAGTAAACTGTGAATGTATAAATTAACAGAAACAAATTTAACTTTTGTGTGAAATGCAGTCACCTTTATTTAGGCTACCTGGCAGTGCATCTCAGTTACAGTATCAGAATTAACAACAAACAGTGAACCTGCTCTACATGAATGTATCAATTCATAAAGAGAGGAGCTCTGATTGGATCGCTTCCCAACTTATCCCACCACCACCAAGCTAAGGCAGTTGTGATTGGATGTCCCTCTTAACTCATCCAACCTTTCCACACAACCAACGTAGCTGTGATTGGATATATTCCTAACTCGTCCCTACTTTCTACATGAGTCTCTTTCAAACATTTTATTCTAGTTTTTATTTGCGATGAAAATGTCACCTAATTTAGTTTTATTTTTTGTCCATGTGCACTTGTTTTTATTAGTTACTGTCTAGTTTTTTTGTCAGGGGAAAAAAGGTTTTTGACAAAAAATATGACGAAAATAATCAGTCAGCATAATTAACATTGTGTTTGGAGTTTAGTGTAATAAGCTCATTGAATTTCCAGCAAACACATGTCGAGTGCAATTGGGAAACAAGCAACTTAATGTCATAACAAGTGAAAAATCAAATCTTAATTCTTTTGCAAAAAGAGGTCAGGTCAAGAGTAGAACTATCGTAAACTTTCGGAAGCTTTTGTCTATCCAGAACATCAAATGTTAAAAACCAGGGGTGTCACGTGCTTGACATTGTTGACCCTAAAATCTCTTTATCGTTTATCCTTTATCTTTTATTTCCTATCTTTTCTTTAACTCTTCTTTTATTGTTTTTATCCTGTTTTTATTATTATTAAGTGTATGCATGATATTTTGTACCCCTGTACAGCACTTTGGTCAACCGAGGTTGTTTTTAAATGTGCTTTACAAATAAACTATAACTTGACTTGACCAAAAACCTGTTTGCACCCATTTTCATTCTGACCAAAAGAAATCAATAAGGGAATTGATAAGGAATCAGATCGACAGGCAGAACCGATCATGTCATTGGTATCGATACAATCTTATCATTTCCCATCCCTATCAGAGATTACAAGGTATACTGCAAGGCGGGAAAATTGAAATATAACATTTCCAATTAGATAAGCTGGAAATTATGGAAATTACTCAGTTAATTTATGTGCAATGGCGGAAACTGACCTGCGCTTTTACAGATTTTGAAAGCATAATAGTAAGAAGAAGAGGTCACTTGTACTCACCCTGTACACCTGATCCAGAGTGAGGCACCGGTTGGCTTCAGGTCTGATGGTCCAGTAAGAAATTTTACCATCAGGTGACGTCTCGCGGATGAACATGTCGTGAAGGGAAAGGTTATGACGGATGGAATTCTGCAAATATAGCACAGCAGATATAACCTTTAAAGCATCATTTAAGGAGCAGTTATCAGGGACTGTTATCTGCCTGGCTGTTTAACTTACCTTCCATCCTGGTTTGGCCACCTCTCTGAAGTACGGGAAGTGGTCCTCGATCCACATGTAGATCTCTTTCAGCGTCATCCTCTTGCTTTTCCTGCTGTTGATGGCGAACTGGATCATGGCCATGTAGGAGTACGGAGGCCTCTCTGACTGCGATTGTTGTGCTGATTCTGGATCAGTTTGCTGATTTTCCACCTTCAAAACCAACAAAAAGCTTCATTAGACAATCACAACAGTATTATTGATTTAAAAGAGAGATGTGACTTGAGTCGACATGTCACGCCACAATACAGGACCCCCTTGACACGATAGTCGGGGTGTGAATATTCCAGTAGGTCAAGATTCATTTGATTCAGACTCTTGGGGTCAAATTTTGATTCCAAATTGATTTCCGATTCCTCCCAGTTCACATTATATTGCCTATGTGAAAGGCAGCTAATTTCAGGATCTGCTTCTGTTTGCAGTTTACCAAGAGGCTGCATTATGTGATTTTACAAAAAAGCTCAATAAGGCCCTGTTCACACAACAATGCTGTCACCAGAGAAAGAAAGGATTTTCCTTCAAGTTTTAAAAAGCCCTCCACTTTCACATGGATCCTCTAGAACGATTGAAAGTGCTGTAGTGTGCATGCCAGGCCAGTAGTTGGCGGTGTAAATTGGTAGTGAAACGGCACACTTTCTTCTGAACACAAACTTTTCACAAAACAACAACGGCGAGTGGGTCTCGGCTGGTCAGAGTATTGACGCAGCAAATCCACGCTTTGTTGGAGGAGCGCTAACAAACCTAGCACAGTCAGCAGAACACATGCTGCTCCGTAATCAGCCATAGCTGTTGTTGTTCGTAGGTTTGTGCGCTACCTTGTCCCTGAAAACAGCGATTTCTGTTTTACATGACGACGAAAATGTTCTCAAAACTTTTCACTCTGGATCCCGGTTTCAAAAGTTTGCAGATTCAGGCACTCCTGGGTACCGTTCTCGTGAAAACGGAAGGTGCAAACGCCATGAAAACTCTCCACTTTCAGCCGTTTCCATCCTAACATGTATCAAGATCTACAGCTATTGTGTTTGTATTTTCTAACTACTATAACACATTCGCTATGGACAAACTAAAAGAAGTTTAAAGCAGTCAAACTCAAGAATATGCAGCCAATCGTCAATCACAGTGACATGACTCTTACTGGTAGGTGAGAAAAACCGGTTAAAAGGTTAAAAGGCTAAAGGGGGACACGCTGGGACATGCCCAGGATCCATGTCCCCTCCACAAATATCAGTGTTTTCACATCACAGCGAAACAATCACACCGAGGTGTGAAGGAGCAGCAGACCTTTAGGTTTTCTTTGTTGGCCATCTGCTTCGCTGGATCTGTTTTGAGGGGGCTTGTGCTCATATTTCCCAGCCAATGAATGTTGGTGAGGCTGTTATCCAAAGGTTTGCCTTCACGATCCTTGTGTACTAGAGGAGGAAACCAAAGAACATGTCACTTTAAAAATACAGGAAAAAGGAAGAGGAAAGTTGAACCATTTAATTCCCATACATTGCTTCAGTGCATTAAGAGATTTAACATCTGGGGAGTTTTGCATCGCCTCCGTCTTCACTTGCTCTCCAGCTTCATTCCCAGAAGGCTGACAAACAGATCCATTGTCCCCGCTGCCATTTTCACTCAGAAGTATGAACTTGTTCCGTCCCTGGGCGCCACTCTCCTTCCCTTTGGCAGTGAGGGCACAGATGACGCTCTGCAGGTCTGCAGTTTTGGGAATAATGACCACCTGTGTGTCAGACAGGGTGGGGTGATCCATAACGCGGATGCCATCAGGAAAAGTCTGACTGGTCTCTTGTTTGGCGGGTTTTGTTAAGTCCAGTGCGGCAGGCTGAGTCTGAGGTTCAGCTGCGGGTGGCTCATTTTGTTGAAAGGGTAACTTTCTTCTTCGGAGAATCAGGGGTCTCCTCGGGCTCCGTCTCATGGTCATCAGATCACAGACAATGCTCCTTGGTTTTACTTTTATCCTGTGATGAGGAAAACAAAACATTCAAATCAAGACCTGAACTTTCAAATGAAAGCTTAAAATTAATTGCACAAGAATCACTTCTCTATTGCAAATGTGAACCTTCCATTTGGTCAGTTACTAAACTACTTATTTCTTGCTTCTTAAATCTGAATTACACTTTTGTGTTTTCATGAAATATGAACCGATTTTTTTGCCAAATTATCGCACAATCATTGCAAAACATGCAGTGTAAATGTGTTGCAGATGTAACAGGTTAGAAATCCAGGATGCCAAGAATCTTGCCTGTGGGTGTTGACTTCAGAGTCAAAGAAATGAAAAAGTGTCTTGTTTTACCCAAAAGTCCATTTGATACTGGGATCTTAAATGTTACACATCAAAATGAACAGATAAGACACATATCTTTCAACGTTGTTTGCACTAGATTCTTGACATTTCTACTTTTTTCCAAGTGTTTTGAATTTATTCACTAAATTAGTTTTTTCTCAACAATACTTACTTTTTGATATTGTAGGCCCAACAAAACTCATCTGAAAAGCCACTTTGCTCACAAAATTGTAGCGTTTCTTTCTGCTATAATTTCATTATTTTACACTCTTCAACAAAGAGCACCTCTTTTATGTAACATGAAGCGATTAAGAAATTTCGACATCCTAACTGTGCATTAACGGTTTACCTGACAAAAGCTAACAGTTAACCAAAACCCTTTCTCTCTCTCCTGGGCTGCATAGTTGGACAAGAAGAAACTCGATTAATTCATTCAGCAAAGAGAACAAACTGTACTTTGGTGGGACGGGTTCAGAGTTGACAATGAATCCAAAGATGTTCGTCAGCTTCACGTTTCCCCTCTGTCAGCCGATCGGCTCTTAAGTTACCGAGAAGTTACTAAACTTATCAGTCTAACATTTCGGTTAACAGTTTTGTCTCCTAGCAACAACAGTCGTTAAATAGCACGTAAACGGTCGACGTGGTTTTTGAAGCGATCGTTCCCCATTAAAGAATAACGTACATATTTGACGACTTTCTGCTGCTATAATTAACTATATTGACAATTTATTTAATATATACAAATATACAAAGGGTTATAGGTATCCAGAATTACACATTACGTAAGCCTTTGTCCACATCAGTCACCATTCGGTTACCTCACTCAGCGTAGTGTCACAAGATACAATGCAACGTTATTAACAATGTAATTTTGTAACATATAAAAGGCTTATAGGATTAGGTGAGTTGTGCCGAATTAAAGCCATGTTACAAATTTTTTATAAGCCATTGTAGTTTACCTTCATAACGATGTGAATCTGAAGAAATAGTGCGTTATTGCGAAAATATTGTATTTTTCAAATGGGATTCGGCGTGAAAGCCAGTCGACTAGTATATCACACGCGAATGTAAGATGTAGTTATTCATAAGATCATTACATAAAGAATGTTTTGCCACGTGAAAAAAGGTGGTAAGATAATAATTTATATACTTATTTGAGCGATAAGTAATAGGAAGCCTGGCTAAGTAGGCTAGCGTGATGGCTAGTCATCACTTGTTCCATTG
Organism: Cetoscarus ocellatus; assembly: GCA_037902135.1. Classification (NCBI taxonomy): domain Eukaryota; kingdom Metazoa; phylum Chordata; class Actinopteri; order Labriformes; family Labridae; genus Cetoscarus; species Cetoscarus ocellatus. The sequence goes on from JBAMNC010001188.1 coordinate 419,712, forward strand.
TAGCAAAATCGAAAGCTAAGCAAAGCCAAACCTTCATAATATGCGACTTTTTCAGGCAGTTCCGGTCTGCTGGTCTCCCAAATTAAGTAAATCCATTCTGTTGATATTCAGCGTTGAATTGAGTCGTCCATTAAGCTCTTTATAAACATTAATTAGGAGTTATTTATTCGCCGTCTTGCGTTTTCGGAGACGTATTTGAATTTTGGCGCTGTGGGTGCGTCCCCCTTGAGGCTGATGACGTACACAAAATGTGGACCAATAGCAGCTGATTAGAATCTTCAGTGAACCAATCATAGACGACAGTGGCAGAAGCCGGGAAATGACCAGGAAGAAGAAGTTGTATGAAGACAAAAAAAAACAAAAGTTGACTTCATAAGAGCAGAATAACTCACTTTTCTGCATATATTTGTGTTTGTAACTGTAGTCTTATCTTACACGAAGAACCACATTAAGGTATGTATGACATTTGACGTTTGAGTTTGAATAAAGACATTCATATGTAAACAATGGTGCGAAGTCTGTCATGGCGGAGCTCATTCATGGTGTTTTTCTTCCTTCAGGTCTTCAGGAATGTTTTATATTAATGCCCCGAAAAGCATCAAAGACAGCGAAGCCTCCTCTGCTATTCCTGGAGCGGTCTTTGTGTGGAGCCAGACTCCAAAATGTGCCTGAAGTCCGAGCAGCACTCAACCCCAGAGAGTTCTTCACAGAGACGCATGAACACGACAGCTCCAGTCGGATTTCCTGGGTAAGCTGTCAGTGACTTATTTTGTTCTGAAAAAGCACTGGGGTCACAAACACTGAATCAGAAACACAAATCCTTAGAAAGTTGCTTTCAGTGCTCCCACTGATCCTCAAAAAAGTCCTTAACAAGATAAAATAATATTGGTATTGTTAATAGTTGAACAGTCTCTCTATCATGGATGTTGTGGTTATAGCAGTACAATAACTACATTTGCAAACATATAGCCCTCTTATAAATGAGAAGTCACATCTGAGGAACCTAACCTATAACACATTTCAAATATAATGAGGAAAATTTTGTGGTCCAGGTGTACATACATTTCTCTATCATAATTTCTTATTTTAGTCCCTTTGTCTCTGCTTTCATGTCCCAATCTCCACCCACTCATACCCACTCTCTTGTGGATGGCTGTTAAACATGAATTTGGTTCTGCTCAAGATGTCCTGCTGCTTTACAGAGGTTTTTTTCCTTTCTTGTCACTTTAATAATAAGTCAAAAATTGTAGCCCAGTGTTGCAGTCATGGTGGATTCATGTTGGTCTGGAAGCATGTATGTTTATATGTATATATGTGTGTATTAGGGATGCACAATATTATGGGTACTATATCTGTATCAGGCATTATCAGCCTAAAAAGTTAAATATCGGTATTGGTCAATATATTGAACTTTTTGCTGATATTTATAGCTGATAAATTGACCATACATATTGGCCGTATATCTTGGCTGGAATATCGGAAAAATACACAAATTAACCATATTGTTGCACCATATCATCACTGCATGGGTGCATTTAAAAGTCAAGAGTTGCATTTTTTCATAACTTTAGTGTTGTTGTTTTACATCTGGTTCTAACACAAATTGAAAGAATTTTTGTAAAGTAAAAAGATTGTGCTCTTGACCAAAAATATCGGTATTGGTGGTAATGAGTTCAGAAATATTGGCAAATTAGATTTTAGCAAAAATCCAATATTGTCCATCCCTAATGTATATTTATATATATTATGTTACTTTTGACTGACGTACAGGTACAAAAATGTAGACAGGGAGGCAAATAAAGGGGATCTCTCATTAATAATGATGTTCAGAAGAGACCAAGGTAGAGAACTTAACGAATTTTGTTGGGAGGGAGCACCTTAAATAGTCTTGAATTTGATTTTTAAAAGCATGCAGCACCCTTGATTATGTGATATTAAGTTTATTCTACACCATAGTCTTTAGATGACTTTTTTATATCTATCTAGAGATTGAATCTACTTTTCTTCTCCCTGTCTTTTCTTTCATCATTTAGGTGAGCCCACAGTTTGACAGCACTCATGTCGCTGTGCCCCCACCTAGACGGGGAAGAGGAAGAAAATGCCAATCCGCCGCGAGCATCCTCGACACCTCAACTCAGTTTTCAAGGAAAACCAGTGTATGCAAGTACCCTTCTTTATCATTTCATACAAGGACAAGAGACCAGTCCCAACAGCCAAGAAATACACGCTCAAAGAGAGCCTCGAACTCTACTGCAGCTGCACCCAATGTGGGAAATCCAGCGCAGGGATCATGCCAAATCAAAAAGACAGTCTCAAGTGGGCCTTGCTTGGAAACACCAAAGAGACCGTTGGACACTATCAGAAAACGAAGCGTTGAGAGAGTTTCTGATGCAGCAGTCTCCTCAAACAGATGTTCAGATGAACCTAAAACTCCATCTGTTGAAGTGACAGAGAGATGTGTGGTTCCAGCAGATGGTGCTTCAGTGCTCGCCTTAAATGACTTCAGCACCACCGAGGTCAGCAGCATCTCTCTGCCCCCTGATGTGGACACTCCAAAAGTAATACAGGACGGACTCAGCTGTTCCTCCTCAACGTCTGTACACCTGCTCCTGCCTCCGATGTGCACACCAACATGCAGTCAGTCGCCGGACGTTTTGGTGACCGATACGCCAGAGAGGGATTACGGGGTGAAGGTGACATGGAGGAGGAGGAGGGGTCTGATGTTGTTGTTAAAACAGAGGGGCCATCTCATGGATTCAGACGTGCTGATTTGCAGCTGATGTGAACAGAGGAGATGGAGGTTGTTCATTTGATGATCACCGACATTAAAACACTTCCCTGATTTATTTTTTTATTGCATTGGATGATGCTGCTGCATTTTAAAGGATGGACACCCCACAGCTGACGGACTTATTTCTCATTTTAATTTCATAAAATTTAAATAATGGAAAAACAATCAAAAATGCAATATGTCCCCCTTGTTCTTAGACTTTTACAATTTACAATATCTGATATAAGAAGTGATAATGTGGACTATGAAATAACACAAGCAATATCATTTTTCATGGGCGAAATGAAACCGAGGGCGCTGCTGAATTATCATTTCATTACTGAAGCACATGAAATCCCCTTTTGTCTGAATAAATTGTATGTATTTATGTAATAAATGTTTATATGTGTAAGCCAGCAAACAGATTTAATTATTTTTTCCCTTTTGACAAATTACTAACAAAAAGAAAAGACTGAAGGATGCAAACATCAATCAGTATGTGATGAGATGCTTAATTTATGATATGATATGCAGCCTAATTTAATTTCATAAAGTATAACAAGTTATTCTATGAGTGAGTACATATGATTCTTTAGCTTCAAACTTTTGGTCGGTAAAATAGCAAATAATATATTTTCTATTTTTTTTTAGCCTTTTTCAGCTGCTGACAGAGAAGCCAAAGGAAGATAGTGCCCTCTGCTGGTTAGAAATTAGTACTGCATCATTTATTGATAAATAGTCTTTATCAAGTCAAAGGGAATTTTCTTTCACAGTCTGCACAAATATGTAAACACATAAAAATACATTAAGATCCAACTTGTGAGATGTGGTTTGCCTTGCTTGTTATGTGGTGTTGTTGTGGAAAGGACAAAGACCAAGCCGAAGCAAGATCTCCTCCAGTCCTTGTATCTATTATCTGATAGAATGATGTGAAGGGGCTGTTTTTCATAGGGTTTAATCTTATATGAGATCAAGTTTCTAATTAAAAATTCTTCAATGTGATTCCTGTATGTCTCTGCCCCTAAGAAACGTCTTTAGCTAGACTTTCATTCTGTCTAAATTTTAATCAGGGTTAACATTAGCAGGTATCTTGTCATATTGAGTGCAGTATGTGTACTGGATGGTTGAATATCTATCAATCTATAACATTTCTGGTGTGAACTAATTTCCATATACAACAGCAAAGTCTGTTATTAAACAAAAACTCTAAGTGTTTTGGAGTTAATGGCGCTGTGGTTGAGGGTACTACTATTTTGTGACCTGTCAGATTTTAATATCAGTTGGTTTAATGAAATTTAACAAAAGATAAATAACTTCTTACTGAAAAAAGTATTTCAAGAGTAATACAGTTGTTGATCAGATTTTCTTAGGCAGTAGTAGGGATAGAAATCAAAAAACAATTCCAGTTGAGAATTGAAAACAAGGAGCTCAAGGAATTGACGTCATTATTCTTTTTTGCCTCGCAGTACCGGGATCAACTCTGTAAAGCTTGTTCTGAATGCCGTGTAAATCAAGGACGTCGTACTCCCTTCTAAGGGGAGTCAGCAGAAATGATAACAAAGAAGTAAAAAATTTAACTATGGCAAAGGTGGTTAAAATTGTGGCTTAATTTGTGACAAGATTAAACTTAAATGCCTGCTGCATGGAAACACCAGCAACTAGCAGGAACATTTATCAGGGCGGTATGGTCTGAAATATCTGGAGTGCCATCTGTTTGACATTAAACTAAATCTTGTGAAGGATGACTCTTGCTCATGGAATCAATAATATCATTGGTATCACCGAAATCTTATTGATTCCCATTCCAAGGTGCTAGTTGACACGAATAGACATGTACAGACTGTTAAGGAAATGTATCAGGGGTGAAGAGTCATTAGTATAAATGTGGTGTACCTTGAGATTTTATTCCAATCTTGAGCAAAATAAATCTGAAAAAAATGTAAATTAAATTAGCATCTGCCTATCCATCTAAATCAGGGATATCCATGCACCTGTTATATCCCTTTTAACGTGTTACTGAACCTTTTCATGTTTATTATTTAGTAATGCCTGTTTACTGACCACCTAATTACTCTTGATATATTTATTTAATGAAGGATTTGTATAAAAAATTTAGTAATCAGTTCAGTCATATGCATGTAAACCTGCCAAGTCTCACATTTAAAATTGGGTCAATTTATAACAGGACAACATGAAGGTAATATTTTCTTTCACCTGCCACAATTTTATTAACTGCAGAACCCTGTAGTGCTTTTCCTAGAATTTATAGCTGTTTAGCAAAAATAATGTTCACAAATAATTGATGGAGTACATTTAAAATCCGTTCATAATTTGTTGTATTGCTGTGAGTTATGATTATTTGGGAACCACTGGAGCTTCTGAATTTAACCCTATTGTGACCATTACATGAGTATGTACAAACTAGACAGATAGATAGATGGATAGATAAATAGTTAGCAAACTAGGAAATTGTGAAATAAGCATGAACATCTCAAGCTCTGAGGGAAAAGTAAGTTGCCCACCCCTTTTTATGTCATTTTCTGTCACATTATGTCCTGTCCTCGGTGCTGTGAGGCATCCCTGACTTGTAGATGCCGCATCCTTCAAGTCAAAAAGGAAAAATCAAACCCCACCCCTTCAGCAGAATTCAACCAATCAGCTCCCCTCTAAGAAACCCTTCGACCAATGGGAACGCGCGTTCTTCGTGTGCTCGGTAACTAAGGACCGAGTTACGGAGTTCTTCTCAACCGCGTCCACAAAAGTGTCCTGTTGCACGAGGATCTTCCTTAGCAACCGTGGATAAACATGAGTTATTACAGCATAAGGTAATGTAAAAGAATCACTTCTTTGGTTTTGTTTGGATTGTTTGGTGTTTGGTGAAGAGTGGAGTTAAAAACGAAGCTGCCGATGTTTCGGTTTTTCTTTAACTCGTTAAAAAAAACTTCAGTGTCGAACAACTTTTACTGAGAGCGACCGTTAGCCTGTGTATGTAACGAGCTAGCTGTAACGCTACAGCTATAAAACACAGACGACCGTGAATGTGTGTTTTATACGTGATACTTCGACCATTAGACGTGAAGCAAGGAGCAAGCTAATAGTCGTTACAAGGCAGGACATGGAGCAGCTTTTTACACAGAGAATGTAAAAATGAACAATTGGAAAAAGGAAAACTCTGATATTTCACTGCATTTAACTCTACTATAAGTATTCATTTCGCCTTAATAACAGCACTGGTTTGTTCCTATTGTTAAATAACAGCCTATCTTCACGCCCATTCGAGCAGGAAAAACTGACAGTTTTAGGCTTGTACCACTTTTTGTTTTTATAACCAGAGCCCTGACAGTGTTTTCTGTAATAGCCTAAATGTATGTGAACCCCACTTGGGTCATCTCTTTTATCAAAACAGAGGCATTTGTACATTTTAAAGGGCCATTTCCGTCGATCCACGGGCAAAAACAAAAAGTCAAATGTTTCAAAGACACCCCACGACTTTCATGAACATGTACGTCTGTTATATTAAGTAGGATGTCCTCACTTCACTGTTGAATTATTACAAACATGTATTTTCAGTTCATAAGTTTTTTTTTTGGTGTACAGTGAATAAAGAGGTGAGCTGGAAAAAATGTTGGCTTGTCATGTTTGAGCATGTCTCTCTGTAGCTGCTATCCAAGGGCGGTTTTAGTCATTTCAAGGCCCCAGGCTAAGAGTATTAAGAGGCTCCCTACCATATTACTCGTGCCAAGCAGTTCTGGACTTAGGCTCTTGCGTGAGTAACAATGTATTGCAACCCAGACTCTCACAATATGTCTCAAGAAATATGAAACTTCTGAACAACGGGTGTAATAGTAGTTTCATTGTAATCTGCCATTTTACCTTACAGTAATCTTTTTTCTTATTTCTTTGTACAGATCTAAGTGTGGTCTTAGCCTAATTTGCTTGATATATAGAACTGGTGGGGCTTTTTCAGGGGTTAGCATATTCTTATGCTATTCTTTATGCTTTTTATTAACTCTTGGCACCTGATATTGTAAATATTATGCCCCAATATTATCATCGCTGTCGGGCAAAAGCCTCCTACCTCCATGCTTGAGGATTTTCATTTTCTTTTGTAAAACAGTGCTGTTGGTCTCCTTCCATGTTGGTCAGTGGGATTTGTGTGAACATTTACCAAATTAAAGTACAGAAAAATAATCTGTAACCAGGACAATACTATATTAGACCTTTCAGTAGTCGAGCATTTTTGCTTATTTCCTGAATAGCAGTTTGTTGTTTTGTCTGTGAGCCGGATAACTCCTTAAGTTCTGAACAAATTTGGTTGAAATTTTCAGGGAATGTTGGTCATGGAACAAGGGAGATATAATTAGATTTTGGTGGTGGTGTCCGAATCTGGATGCCGATCCAGGAATTGAAAAAAGATTAGTAACACTAGAAAGCACTCGGAGAGCGCAAATATCTGACAAGGTAGCTCACATATTGCTGTTAGATCTATAACAATAGTTAAATAATTAAGTTACCATCATAATATGATTCTATGACCCTGAAAACCCACACTGAGCACTCTGAATCATATTGATAATATTAGTTAGACAGTTATTGAGCAAAAATGATCATTCACTAATAGCAGTTGTCTGGATCACCACCAAAATCTTATCATTTTTAAGTTAAACCATGACCAACATCTCCTGAAAATTTAAGCAAAATCTGTCCAGTAGTTTTTGTGTAATCTTGCTAACAAACAAACAAATAGACAGGGCAAAGAACAGAACTTCCTTGGGGGAGGTAATTACGTGATGTGGCAGTTTTCTCATTTTCGAGAATAACTCTCCTTGTTGAATTAATTTTTATGTAAATAACTCATATTTGAACATCACTGAGTTTGCCTGTACACTGCTTATTGCATGGCATTTATCAGTTTAGGTGGAAGCTAAGCTCAAATAAAATAGCATTATCTGATACACAAAATGGAGTGTTTCACAAATCTATAGGAAATATTTCTCTAGTTTATCAGGATGAGAACCCATAGATGGGATTTGAGAAGTGTAGACCTTTGATTGAATGACTTATCAGTCTGTCACATTCATCACTGGAGAGTCAGAGGCTTTCAGTCACGTCTCACTTTCAGAACAGTCCTGCTTGAAGCTCCTGCCTCTTCATCCACTTACAACACTGAATGACTGGGCCTTTTTTGACCAGTAACAATCATTTCAGACTGATTTTTTGCAAGATGGATCTGCCTGATGACAGGCCTCTTAAAAAAACTATTTCTGTAATAATCAGTCTGTTAAAGTCTGTTCCAATGTTTAGCAAGAGCTGTATTAGCCATTGATGTCCTAATTCATGTTAGTTGAGATGGAGACTGCATATTTTAAAGTAGCCACCTTAAAGGTCGGGTGAATGGCTTGCAGATATCAATATCATTATGCATATTTGGACAAACTTCCTGAGAAGAAAGAAATGTATGGTGAGAGCTGGCATGGATATTTGCCGATGTTTCATGGCAGTCAATAGTGCTGAACAACATTGTGACAGCCTCAGTGCCAGAGCCTCTCCTCACCGGGTGTATATGTTTGAGCTGGTGGCAGACCAAGCTGACCCAGGTCCAGGCTTATCCCTGTGTTGAAGCTAAAATGTCAGACTGGTCAGCACTTTTATAGCCCCACAGTGCCGCAGGGCAGGGTTTGTGAAAAGTTGAAAAGGTGTTTTATTGGACACAAAATTAGAACACATAGGGCGCTATAAAATCTGTCATTTTTCCTAAATTCCTTAATGTTTTCCTAAAAATTATTATTTTTTTTTTGGTTGTGATTTTTTTAGACTCATTTTTTTAGTATTTTACGGAAATTTAACACAGAGACACTGTCTAAAGTAATGAAAAATAGACACTCACTCTTCAGGTGGTCCTCGCACGTGTCTTTACAGGTCCAGTCAACAGTATGCTGACTAAATCTGCCCTGTACTTTGGAGTTAGCCGGGAGTTTTGTAACTTCTTTGCCAACTTAGCCGGTGACACAGGCGGCCGCTTCAACATGTTTGCATTGTTAATGAGTGAAGGAGGAGGGGGAGGAGAAGTGAATCGTGCATTGTCCCTAGCCTTCGCGACCCCCTTTGGAACATTTTCCCGAGAAAGATGTTCCTTTATATTCCAAAAAAAAAACAACCTTTTTCACAAAATGTCGTCCAGTTCTGTGATTTACCACGTTTATGTTAAATTCCTCATTTAATGTCCAATTCTGTGATTCTGTCCGCAATTCTGTGATTGTAAATTTTATTGGGCCCTACATATATACTTGTGACTTTTGTTTAAAGGGAATGTTACATTCTGTTAAACCATGGAGAATATAGCCATGAATACAATTGAGGCAGTGACTTGAATGTGACTTTAGGTGCAATGATTGTGTTTTGAAAAGCCTTAAGCTTGATTCTTGACTGCCCCTTTAACTTTAAAGCACTGTGAGAACAGTGCTGTACCTTGGTGCACAAAGCCTGAGGAGGCATGAGTGAACAAGAGTAAAAACGTAAAAATGTCTGACAGAAACAGTCAGACTCACCCTTGGTGCTGTCTTTATTGTTCATCTGATGTCCACTCAGCTGGCTGTGAAGTGGACTTCTGAAGAGTTGTTTCCAAGGTGTCCTGTGTCAGTGTGTATGTGTTCAAGTGTGTGTGTTTGCATGAAGGGAGCCACTATAAACATTTTCAAGCTCTGGAGCAGAGGTCTGCTTTCATTTTGCAGGGAGATGAAAATCAAAGCAGCTCCCACCCTTTCCTGTTACATTTCCCGTCTGACTATTTGATTTTTCAGTCTGTTGATAAGAAACATCACTCGAGGCAAAGACACACAGTGATAGATTATTGCGATATTGAATGGATAGCTTTTTCATGTTATTCTTTGGGGGAAAAAAACAGTTGTATAGCCTTTATCAGTGCTAAAAAGAATCTGACTTTCCATCCATTTGTTATTATCAAACCAACTCAAAAGAGACAGTTGTCTTTGCAGCTCTGTCAGTTCAGTAATGTGAGACTCATTCCTGATCGGCACACCAGCTGTAGTGCACACTCTCCGTTTGGTCGTCCAACTCAGACAGTTTGTGTTAAAGTTCACAGATGGCTGACTAAGCATTCCTAACAAGCAGCCTCCAAAAGCTTTTGTTCTGCGCCATTTTGCTTTTTATTTCTATCACATCGATGTTATTCTTTCTACTGGCTTGATCCCATGAGCAGTGTGTCAAGTGCACTTGTTTTCCAAACTGAAAGTTCTTGAAGCTGCAGTGAGGAGTTTTCTGCTGGTTGTTAAACATGCTAAAATGTGTGTGATTACACCTGTCTCTTCTACAAAGGCAGGCAGGATAATTAATACAAGTGTGGTAATATAGTGGAGCTGTTTTTCATGCCTTAAACTCCTGCAGGGAGTCGGCGTGGGAAACAGTGCCAACACAACAGCAGTTTTTTTCAGCAGGATTATAAGCTTGTTTTTTTTCCATGTTATGTTACGTTATCTATTTTTAGAAGATTAGCACTTTATGTCATTAAAAAAACAAACAAACCGTAATTTCTCATATATAACACATATTTTTTGCTCTTAAATAAGGACTAATTTTCAGGTGCGTATTATATAAAGCACAAGCAAATTGTGTTAAATATTTCGTCTCACCAACATCGGGATTACAACACATCTGATACAAAAAGCCGAAATATTCTCTCTCTCTGCGAAACATTACCGCCAAACTTGCGTAATTCTTATTAAACTGAATGTTAAACTGTTCTAATCCAATATATTGGGTCTTAATTAGTTTACCTTTGCGTAATGAACTTGTAATTCTCAAGTGTTACAGTAACATTCACATGCAAACACAGGGTGCTGCCATCTTGTGAGCAAGGGGACCAAAATAGTAACGCTGTGATTGGTCGAAGACATCAGCATGTTGATAGCTGCTCTCTGATTGGCCGGTACACTAAAACGACAAAATGTAGGTGCTTGTTATATATGAATACAGCGTTTTACCTGGAAAAAAAGCATGAAAAAATGGGAGTGTATTATAAATGAGAAATTACAGTGAATAAAAACTTAACATAACATAACATAACGTGGTTAAAAAAAACACGAGTCACAACAAGCACGCAGGGCTGTTTAGAGTTGCTGAAGAGTTAATCTGATGACTGTAGGCAGAGCCAGGCTAACACTACCCATTGACTCCCAGTGTTTGTACTAAGCTAATTAGCAGTGGGTGAGCGCTGCCCGTCTCTTTCTTGTTACTACGCGCACAGTTGAAAGAGTGAAGTCTATCTGCTTGTCATGGACTCTCTGGAGTGAGGCAAGACACGAAAAGAAAAAATAGTTGGTGTATCCCTTTAACTTTGCATGTAAATGTATAGATGTGTTCTTGCTGTTGTTGTATAGCTGTTTTTGTCTTTAAATGAAGTTACCTGCCTGCAGAACTTTGAACAGAACATTCACTACCGTCTTATTCAAAATATGTTTCGGCCACAAGAGGGTTGAATATGTAAAAAGGAGGTCATGACATTGACTCCACAATTATAAATCATACAATTATAACAAACTCTATACAGTAATGGTGGTTGTACTCTGCACAGCAGGCCTGACTTGTGGTTGAGCTGTGATTTACTGCGGTCGTCCAGAGGATTTTATATAACCCAGTTGGCCGGAGTATATCACTCATGCTCTGAGACTTTAGAGAAACATCTTTGGTATTTGAAATGGACCCAATTTCTCATTGTTGGACGCTGTGCTGCAAACATTCCACTAAAGTTGCAGTTTTCTGCTCCATGTTTATGTTGAACTTTAGTTTCTGCACAGAGCTTTGTTTTGAATGCTCTTAGAAATATATTTTCCATCACAGAATGGACATTTTCTTGGAGACAAAGCGGAGCCTCATTGACAGAGTAAGGAGTAGTCGAGTGTGTCCTTCGGGATCAATGAGGGAAAAGGTATTATTATCAACTTGTTGTAGCTTATTTCCATCATTTGTTTTCAGCTCAGTAATTACTCCCTCTGGTGAGTGATTCCCCTGCTTATCATCGGTCAACTTATATGCCATTTTACCTCCGTCTCTGAGGACAAACACTCTGTGCTTTCTCCCTGCTCTTGTGAATATATGCACGAAAATCGATTGGGAGGCTCTGGTTGCTTAGCAACTGGATTAAGGCTGTTAGGTATCTGCTTTTATAAAAAGTAATCTATAAATTCCAGTTAACCTTTATAACCACGTGCACTTTTTTATATCACGACGTGGAGCACAGACTGGAATATGTTAGTCAGTTATCCAGTGATGTTGACAGGAAGTACGTTGGTTTAAGATGAAATTTAGGCTATTTTAAGCTCAATAAATTCCCTTATTGCTTACAACTGAGACGCCAGGCATAACACACATCAGCGGTTTCATACATGCTGTGTCCCCTTTATGAGTCACAGGAAATGAGTAGCGAGAAGTTGCTCAGTCTGTCAGAAAGTTACTGGAAAGTTGTGAAAATAAGGAGAACTTTTTTTCAGCCTTCACACCGATGATGGCTCAGAGCTGCAGACGTTAAGAATATGTCAGTTAGTCCATATGTCCAGAAATATGTATGACCTTCCAGCTTCTTCTTGGGAGTGCTACATCTTAACACTTTTAGGGATTTTTTTCCTAACTCTGCCTCTGTCTCTATGTAAAACTCTCTTTAACCCTTTAACTTAAACTGCTTGGTAGACCAAACTTTGAGTAACTGGCCACGGTTACATGATGTTTTATAATTCAGAATTAATTATTCAGAATTAAGGTGTTCTCATTCGTGTTTACCTGGAAATAGTAACTCTGAATAGAGGTTTACATGGAAAACACGTTTATTCGCCGTTATTCAAGGCCTGGGGGTTGGGAAGGGTTCTGATTGGACAGGGGGCGGACGTGACACAGTGACGTATTTACGTCTACCAGAAGAAAAACTCCAGGTCAGCATCTCCAGCGGCTCTGTCAGGGAAACCTCGTCCAACTTGGACGCTACAACTTTAAAAAGATCCGCATTTTAATGCTTGCGTCCTTCCACTCTTTCATTATTTCCAAATCTTCTAAATTGTCTCGGCTCGAGTCAAACGCTTGCTTCAGGCGGCCTTCCTGTTCCCGTCAGCGGCCTGTGCGTCATCATGACAGGACAAGGGAAGGAGCATGCGCAGAACGAAAGGAATTAATTTAAAGCGGGATGAACATTTACATGATCGAGGAATTATTTAATTCAGATTTAAAATCTGAATAAACCAGCCACTTACTTGGGAATTAAGTTTTATTCGGAATTATCATTTTCATTCGAAATTAGGTGTTTACAAGGTCATTTTTAATCTTTTTAAAGAGGATTTAAGTTTTATTCGGAATTAAAGCTCTCATGTAAACATGATAACTGTATCTTATACCACTTTCACTCTAAAATTAGTGGGTAAACGCGAGTTTTTCAATGCGGATTAACCCGCCAACAATCGGCAAGTGACTCCTTTCCCACTGCCAGCAGACCCGGGTCTAATCGTCAGCAGACGAGCTGCGTGGTAGGGCTGAATGATTTCAGGAAAAGATCTAATTGCGATTTGCCTTGCAAATATTGCGATTTCAATTCGATTCACAATTTTCTTCAAATCAAGCTTCAGTGCAATATTCACTTTGTTTACAGTATAGACAACAGTAAGAAAATCAATGATCAAAAGCACATAACACACTATTCATCATCTAATATTCATGATGAATTATCTGTTACCATTATTTAAGGGATACTCATCTGTTCAAACTCTCCCACTTCCTCTGATCTTTTGCACTGTCTTTGTATTACATTGTTTGTTTTTGTACCTGTTTTATGCACTTTTTGTAAGGTGATCTGAGTGTCATGAAAGGCGCCCTTAAATAAAATGTATTATTATTATTATTACTATTTCTTGTACTCCTACTCCTGTGTCTTTGTATTGTTGACCTGCTTACCAGCACTTTAGTAAATGCAAATTACCTGCAAATGTGTAAAACAGTATGTGTAAAACAGTTGACACAACAGATCCTGGGTCAGTCAGGAGGGCTGCAAAAAATTGCAGTTTTGGTGATCACAAAATTGCCTCGTCTGAAATTGCGATTTCGATCTGAAAACAATAAGTCGTTCAGCCCTACAGCGTGGCAGTTTTTTTTTCCTCTGGTGAATGAAGCTGATGTCATCACGTTGATGACATCGTCAGCGCGCCAAAACACAACCATGTAAACAATGGAAAGGAGCACATAAGCCGTGGACACAGTGTTCAACTGTTTTCTGTACTTTGTACTTTTGTCCTTCTTAAAAAATGTACAAACTCAGCGCAGACTGAATGACATTCGAGCGCTGGGGATACGAAGACGGATGGAATTTGTTGCTGAGATAGCAAAGAGTCACGCAAGTTACAGGCGGAGGGGACGGGCACGATATTATGCCGTGGGCACGTTACGCTGAACGTCATCCATAAATTAGCAGGTTGACCCAGGTGTATTGTTCCCACTGGAGCAAATCGGAGGTGAGCTGATAAAAACCCGTGTTGGGTGCAGGGTCAGTCGACCCGGGTCAAAATGCCTTTTCCCTTTAGACCCTTTCCTGCTGCCAACAGGAGCCGATTGTTATCGGGTTTAAACGGGTTTTTTGGCCAGTCTGAAAGGGGTATTATTCATGAATGCATCAAACTTCTTAAACCTCATCAAGCCATCTATATTTCATGAGGGTTAAACATAATGCTACAAAAAAAGCATTATGTCTAATTAATGTCTTATTAAAGAGGGGGATTTCTCAGATAGGTAAACCCAGCATTATAATAAAACCAGTCATCAAAACCAAAAATGGCAATATGAAATGAATATCACATCCAAAAAGTTAAAGTGTCTCTCAAAAAAGGACATTTTACCTGATTTTTGTTCTCTTTTCACTTTTACAATGGAATTACTTCTTCGACTATAAAATCCCAGCTCAACCATTTGGCAGAGGTTAATGATTTATAAATATTTAGGGCGTAAAGAAAAATTAACTGGTGCAATAGTGCTCCAATTTGTCAAAAAAGACATTTTCATGGCTATTTTTTTGTGGAAGTTAAAGGGCTAAAGCGTAAATTAATTTATGCTTATAAGGTGTAATGATTGTACAGTATTATGATATAAAGAAGGATGTTTTTTTCCTTATATGTCAAATTTATCTTAGATTGTACAGGATAGGCAAAAATAAGGCACAAGCTTCAGCCTATACCTTTTTTGGTTATTGAAAAGTTCCTGTTAAATGATTGTATTCTACGTTCTTCACATTTATGTAACCAAATAGAAATATTCATTCATTCATTCTGCACAAATTTCCAATATGATTTAAGACTAGACAGACTTCAGACTTTGTCATTCAGTTTTCAGCAGGTGCACACAACAAGATTTGATTAAAGTACATTGCAAATATAAGAAATAATATTAATAATATGAAGCAAATATTAAGTATGAACTAATGTGATTTTTGGCAGCATAGGTAAAAAGTCAAAGTCATGGGGATTTGCTTGGAAACACAATATCTAAAGAAAGCTTCAAGGGGTTTCCTTTAAAATTTGCACAAATGTTCCCCCAGATTTAAGGATAAATGGCTTAGACTTTGAAGGCCAAAGGTCAAATGCCAAGGTCAGGATAGCTTGTAGTCATTCACTGCTTAAGAGTGTTTTATCTCAAGAACACTGAGGGATTTTTTTCAACTTGCACTCTTTTTTAAACTCTCTCTTATTCAAGGCTAAACTTATGGCTTTGGAGGATATGGCCAGAGTCATGGTCAAGATTAACAAGGATTAACTGGTGTAAATTTGGGGGTTAAAGGTCATAAGTCAAGGTCAGGATGGCTTGTTCATGCCCTGCTTGAAAATGCAATATGCTGTATTAGGGATTTTCTCTTTTCCCTTAAAACCATCAGGCAATATTTCTAGTTGCATGTATATTTAAGATGCAAAATAAGGGCTCTGGAGAGTTTCTCCCTGTCACTTGGACACCTATCCCTACCCGAGTCCTTGTGCGTTGCCCAAAGAGTGAAGTCATGGTAACAGATACGAGTCTCCCCAATCACCGGTAGCTGTCACTCCCCTGGGTGGGACGGAGCTTCTCTTTCTCTGTGACATAACAGCAGAGATGTTGGAGCCTGCGGGGCATTCTGTTAGGCACTGTGACTCTGAGCTTCAGAGTGAATGAGGGTTTTTGTGACACTGCAGATAGGAGAGACTTGGACTGAAGCATTCCTGCAGCTGCAGCCATGGACACAGTAAAGAACGGGGGCTCTCAGCCGGTCTACAGTCGCTGGTCTTACAGGTACAGCTGCATACAGACTCACTTATACTCAGGTATTTTAGCTGCATGGAAATAGCATCACAGCATTATTTTTGTAAGCTGTAGGATTGTTAGAGCACTCTGTGCCAGGGCAGCATCCACGACTTCTATAGTGTTTCCTCCAGGTAGTCCCTCCGGCCGGCTGAGCAGCTGACATGCAGTCAGAGATGTGCCTGTTGCTCATGTTTCTGCAGCCATAATGTCGTTACTTATTTAGAGCATCAGGCTGTGACTGTGCTGTAACTAGAGTTGGTGATTTGCGTACGTGTGCTCAGCCTTTTTT
This sequence comes from Cetoscarus ocellatus, assembly GCA_037902135.1. NCBI lineage: Eukaryota > Metazoa > Chordata > Actinopteri > Labriformes > Labridae > Cetoscarus > Cetoscarus ocellatus. The sequence goes on from JBAMNC010001188.1 coordinate 436,085, forward strand.
GTATCCTTTGGGCTGCTTGATTGGGGGACTATCATGTTACGGATGTGAGTTGATTGGCCATCTTAGTGGATTGACTGACTTTTGGAACTGGCTCAGCAGTTTCCAATTTTTGTGTGCTGGTGGGTTTAAGGAATGCTCTATTAATCATACATAATGACACTAATAAAAATGTTTTTTTGCTGTTAAACAGTCAGCTAACCTGATAAAAGGAGCACAGAAGTCACTGTTATTCAGTCAACATCAGGCTTTTACTAATTATGCTGGACCTCCTCAAGGAGTAATGCAACAAGTATATATTAAGGACGACTGAATCACAAAATGTGAAGTCATGAGACATTAATCCGGTCGCATTAAGCAAGTGATACTTTTTTATTCTTACAAATAAATATGCATAAAAGTATGCACTTTAGGTATGTACCTTAAAGTACTTGTAAGCTTAAAGTATTTATATTTTACAGAAATATTCATATCTGACTATACCAATATTAAGCTTTAGAAGTAACGATCTGCTGATACTGATATCATAGTGATAATATTGTGCATCCCTACTTAGAAAAATAAAAGAAGAAGAAAAGCCTTTATTGTCGTTCCATGCTGTGCATACAACAAAATGTGTTTGAGTGGTCTACCATGAGTGCAGAACAAACAAAAGAAACATTAGAAATACACAATCAACCAACAATTTAAAAATATAAATATCTGATAAAAATGTACCAGCAGGTACAGATGGAATTACCTGGATGTATTTATCTATTGCCCTCAGTACTGATTGCACATTTTGTGGCCTCTCTCAGGAATTTAAAAGTCTGATGGCCCATGGATAAAAACTGTTTTTCAGTTAGTTCTGCTTTTCATGCTACTGTATCTCCTGCCAGAGGGCAGGAGGTTGAAAAGACAGTGTCCGGGGTGAGAGATGTCAGACAAGATCTTTTTGGCTTTGCACAGTAGAAACTTAAATATGTACTTACATGTAGGTACTTAAAAATATGAGCCTGTGAGTATGCACTTAAAAGAATGGAAATATGAGTATGTACTACAAAGTATGTACTTAAAAGAAATACTTTTAATTTGTCTTTCTGACCAAAGCCAAATAATTATTTCCTTGGAGTTACATACAAACACATCATGATGCCTCTTTATTCTCCTCCTTCTCCTTAAAATAAACTTTCTCCTTAAAATAAACTTTTCAAGCGATTTAAACCTGGCCCCATAGGACCCAAATTTGGGTCTGCTGGGGCTCGGGAGAAAAGCTCCTCAACACGACAGCACAAGCAGTGAACTGTGCCTTTAAGACTATAGTCATGTCTGCTTTTATTTGACAAAATACATTTATTTTTGACCTTTGGCTCAATCCTCGCCTGACCATATTGTTATCAAACCTCTTTAATGTTTCTCTGCATCACTTTATAACAATAATCCTTCGCAGAGATGATGTAAAAAATATTATATTATTCATTTTTAGAGTTTCACAGCCACTCCAGCATCAAGAGAAAGAGAAATATTCACAATAAAAAATTGTTTTTGTTTTAGGCGAGGATGAAATTTTCAAATTATTCAGACTTCTATCTTCATTTACTCTGTCCTAGTAACACATATATTGATAAATACACATCTGGACAAATCTCTCAAGTGTTACATTTATTGTGACACCAAAATTATTCAAACAGACCTTGTGGTTGCAGAGATACACTCTTTTCTTTGTGGGTATGGGTTTCGAGCAGAAGGCTTAAAAAAGGGGCTGGGGCTGAACAGGTTAAATTCCATGGTGTCTTGTTTTCCATGGTGCCTATCCTGCTGGCTTCTTCGACAAAAAAACAGTTTGACTTTTTTAACACAAAGTTTTGGGGATTTTATCATTGCTTCTTACAGTGAAAAGAGTATAACTGAACTACAGCTGATGAAAATGAAAATGTTTTTGTTTCAAGCTGATTAATCGATTTTAAAAAAGTACCAAATAATCAGTTATGAAAATAAACTGTAAAAACAGCAGTTTTGCAGATTGCTTTTCCAGATGGATGACATGACTTCTTTGTCCGTGTTTGTGTCTTTCCATCTCTCACTTGTCCACACCTTTTGGTTTGAGCTAATCCATGCTGAGAGGCAGGTCATACCCTGGGAAGGTCTCCCTGTCTTTATAAATGACTTGCGCATTCCAAGAAAATTGACGTTTCTCTAAACATCTGACTAACTACATATTGATTCATGTCAGAAACTCAGAGATGGAGTGGGGCTGTCACTTTACAATCAATATTCAAATATCCCTTCAAGCATGAGGGGAAAAATCTTTGGTTTTTAATGTGTGTGCTAAAAAACTCATCGAGTTTGATTTTTACCTCCGCCAAGGAGGTTATGTTTTTGCCAGCGTATGTTTGTTTGTTTGTCTGTTTGTTTATTTGTTTGTGAGCAAGATTATGCAAAAACTACAGATTTTGCTGAAATTTTCAGGCGATGTTTGTAATGGCCCAAATTAAACATGATTCGATTTTATGGTGATCCAGATAACCGCCTTTAGCGACAGATCATTATTGCTCAATAATTGTCAAACTAATAATGATATCAACATGATTCTGAGTGCTAGGTGAGGGTTTTCACGGTCGAAGAATCAAATTATGATGGTAACTTTATCATGGAACTATTGCTTATGGATGTAACAGCTATATGTGAGCTACCTTGGCGGAGGCTTGCGATCTCTGAATGCTTTCTAATTGGTAAAAGTGACAGCCCCACTATTCAGCTCTCCGACATTAATGACATTTTCTATCACATTGGTCCATGAAACTAAATTCCACAAGGAATTAGAGTAATTAATCTTATCAGCCTTTTTCCCTTTATCCATAGCCTCCCTAAACTGGAAGAAGACTCGCCAGTACACTGAGTTATACGTCTAAATTTCTTTTTGAAGAGGCAAAGTTAATTGCTGTTAATAAACATGAACAAAAGCCAACGTGGAACTGATATTATTAAAGCAGTCCTGGTTGACTCTTCTCTTGCTCACCGAATTAACAGTGATTATTCGTTGGCGTATCGTTCGTCAAAGCAGCCAAATCTTTGTGCTGCTGATCTTCCTCACTGAGTCTTAATAAGAATACTCAGCTAAAGCCTTTTCCCAAACGTCTTTCAAACAAATACTTTGATTTCCATGTCCAGTAAAAAAGGGGACATGCTGCCCTTTGCAGACCCTTCCCCTCTCTCACTGAGTAAATCTTTACAGCTCAGTGTTAAGACCTCCAATTACAGTGTGGCTTAAGGAGAGGCTGCAGGTTTTTAATCAATGCTGGTGGAGGTGTGCTGTTGACGGAGCAGAGGTGAGATCACCATGGTTACCACAGACACGCACAAAAACACACAAAGAAAGGACAACAGTGGTGCGTCCTCTTCTTGTCACCCAAGCTGTGACGGACTAATGAAACATTGATCACTGGCAGCTGCGATGAGGTGCCGTCTAGAGGAGTGTGTTAGTGTGTGGCAATGATTTTCAAGAACATTAGTCAAAGGGAAGGACACACACTCCTCATCCTGACAGATTAAAGTATTTATGATGACCCTCTGAAGGTTGTTTCTTATTTAGAGATTCACCTGTCACACGGACGCTCTCTCCTCGTTATCAGATAATTGCTCTAAAACTGTCACCTCTGATGACAGAAGAAGTTAATGAATCATGATTTTACACGTCACATTAAGTTCCTCTTCTTCTTGCTGAAATTGCTCTCTTCTCTTTTTCCCACATGTCCTGTGTTCTGGCTACCTTGGTACCAAATTGCTGTTTTCCCTGAAGACCATCCAGCTCTGCAAGCTACTCATCAAACTCGACAGCAAGGTAAACAGCAGCACACACACACTCACACACACACACACACTCTAGGGCTGGGTATTTCCAGCAACCTCATGATACGATACGTATCCCGATAAGCATAAATTGCAGACATTTATTATGCCTTCATCAGAATTCGTGACAACATTAAATTTGTTTTTTCATTGCAAAAAGATAAAGATTGTTCTACAACTTAAGACACGTGAATTTAGGTCCTCAAAGATGTTAGACCTAAGTTAAATTTTGAATTTAATTTGAATTTTGAATCAGCCATCAATGCCCCAGAATTGTTGTTTCTTTTGACCTTTTCTGTAATGATACTAAAAACACTGAAAACGGTCACATATATGTTGCATATTCATGCCCTTCTATGATGTCACTAATAAAACTAGAAGTGCTGCAGGAGCACAAACAACCTCCGCCAAAGTATTTCGGGTACCAGAGTTCATTTTGTTGACTCATTGTATTCATCAGTTTTCATTAACAACCTTTTTCCCCTGATGAAAACTAGACAGTAACTTATAAAAGCAAGTGCACATGGACAAACACTAAAACTAAATTAACGGACATTTTCCTCAACAAATAAAAACTAGATGAAAATGTTTGACAGAGACTTAATCCAATCAGACCTAATTTGGTCATGTAGAAAGTAGGGACAAGTTAGGAATATATCCAATCACAGCTACTTTGGTTGTGTGGAAAGGCTGGATGAGTTAAGAGGGACATCCTATCACAACTGCCTTAGCTTCATGGTGGCAGGATAAGTTGGGGAGTGATCCAATCAGAGCTCCTCTCTTTATGAACAGATATATTCATGTAGAGCAGGTTCACTGTGTCATCTATTCTGGTATTGTAACTGAGACGCTCTGCCAGGTAGCCTAAATAAAGGTGACTGCATTTCACACAAAGTTAAATTTGTTTCTGTTCATTTATACATTCAAACTTTAGCATTCAATAAAGGGTTATTTGATGTTTTATTTTATCCAAGTGTAAAACATGACTTCAGAAATTCAAGGAAAAATGCTTCACACTTAAACTCAAAATTAACACTGTCTGATATTGTTCAAATTCTAGCAAAAATGTGGAAATCTACTGTATCTCACAAAGATTAAACATTTATTTAAGAGGTCTCTGAATCTGCATCCAGATTCAGATCGCCTCCTGAATCTAATCTCTTCTTCGTCGTGCTTTTATCAAGATACCCTGAAAATTCTGAGTTATCTTGTACACAAACAAACAAATAAACGGAGGACTGCCAGCCATAAAAAAACCCTCAGTGGAGGTAATGGAGTCTCAAAACACTGCAACCTTTGCATCAACTTCTTTAAAAACCTTGCTTCAAAACCAGGAATTTTTTGATGCAACAATCACGAAAAGACAATCTGCTTAGCTTTGAAATCCATGAGACACTCGGGTTCATTACATGTAGTTAAATGATCATTTCCCTCTTCCCTCTGGTCCCTGTCACCAGCACCTGTCCTCAGGTTTCATCGTGGCCTCCCAAGGGTCCATCTGTTTTCTCATGTCAACAGCATCACACACTTGGACGAGGTTTTACGAGTGATGATATGGCACGGGTAAACGATGACTAATTGTGACATGGAGTGGATGTTTGGCTGCAGATGATGACGATCATTTGAACATTGTGCACTCATTAAAGCGCTGCTCCGTGTTAATGGGTTTCCGGGGCTCGTCACCTTTTGGCGTCTTAGATGAGGTGTGATGTCAGCGAGGTTGAGGGCCCGAAGAGGAGTGTGTCTTCACGTTTTAATAGAGCTGAGAGTGAGTCACACCATGATGGAGAGACACAGGCAGCATGATGAAAGACTTCTACTAGTCTGTGAATTTCTATTAAAAATCATTTGGCTGAGAAATACGGTTTTGAAAGATTTATTAACATTTTCTCAATTCAATGATGTGGCCAATCCAGTATCAATGTCATTACCTCCATCAAGGGGGTTCTGTTTTTGCCTGCGTATGTTTGTTTGTTTGTTTTTTGTTTAGCAAGATTATGCAGAAACTACTGGACGGTAGGGATGCACGATATTATCCATTTGATATCGGAGTTGACCGATATCAGCCTAAAAAGTTAAGTATCACTATCGGCTGATATTAAAATTTTTGCAGATATTTACAGCCAATATATTAGCCATACATATTCGGCTGGAATATTAGCAAATTACACAAACATACACAATTGATGCACCTTCTCATCTAAAAATCAAGGGTTTCATTTTTGCAAGAGTTAAATATACTGGAACACTGAAAGAAACAAGTCCATTTTTGTTAAGTACAGAGCTTGAGCTCTTGACCAGAAATATTGGTATCGGCGATAATGAATTTAAAAATATCAGCATATTTAAAAATATCAGCATAATATCAACAGAGATGTTGACAGTGGCCCAACTTAAAACTAATCAGATTTTGCTGGTGATCCAGATAACTGACATTAGAGAATGATAGTTTTTGCTCAATACTGTCTAACTAATAATAATATCAACATGATTCTGAGTGCTAGGTTTGGGTTTTCAGGGTCAGGGAATCATATTATGATGCTAACTTTATCAAGGAACTATTGCTTATAAATGTAACAGCAATATGTGAGCTACCTTGGTGGTGGTTTGAGCTCTCCGAGTGCTTTCTAAGTTGATATCAATCAATCAAACTTTATTTCTAAAGCACTTTTCATATAAAAAATGCAGCACAAAGTGCTGTACATTCAAGAACACAAGCAGATACGTGCCAGAGGATACAAAATAAAATACAAAACCCCATCCACACACACAGCCACTCACACACGCACACAAACACAGAGGAACACTCAGTTAGGACTCTTCAAACAGCCACAGACGACTGAGGAAACGCTATCTTGAATTAAAAATGAGGAAACCCAGGAGCTAAGACTCAACTGATAAAACCATGATAAGATATAACAAAAGCAATAATGCACTAAAGGTTGATTAAAATAAAACAGTCTTAAAATGAAACAACAAAAGAAAATAAATAAGAAGTGGTAAAACACAAAATAGTAACTCTGAAACTAAAATGGCGTAAAACACATTTAGTGCAGATTAAGAGAATTAAACAAAAATCATCTAAAAGCCAGACTAAAAAGGTAGGTCTTGAGTTTGCTTTTAAAAGTGTGAACAGTAGGTGCTGCCCTAAGGTTTGTAGGTAGGCTATTCCACAGATGGGGGCCATAAAAATTAAACCATGATCACCGTATGTTTTGGTTTTTACTTTAGGAACAGTTAGAAGACCACTACCTGAAGACCTGAATGCTCTACTGGCCCATAGCGTAAAAGCAAATCAGTTAAATAGGAAGGACCAAGACCATGAAGGGATTTAAAAACCAGTGAAAGAGTCTTAAAATCTATTGTAAAAGACACAGGAAGCCAATGCAGAGACTTTATGTGCTGAAATCACATTAAAGTTTAAAATTCTTGTATTGTCACAATCACTCAGGATTTCTTAATTGAAAACCCTTTGAGATTAAAATCATGTGTCATCCTTCTTCCAATAAATGCTGTGATTTTTTTTGTCCATATTGCTCCACCCTAGGTCAGCAGAGCAGCATGTGATATTTTAAGCAGCAGATAAAATTAATGAGGAAGGGAGTTAGTGACCCGCACATCACATCAGCGTACAGGAGTGACTCCTGTGACAGATCTCTGACTCAGACTCCTGCTGTTGCCCTTCTCTCTGCTCACCGTAGCCGAGCAACATGAGCCCGCTCCCCTCACATAGGTGTCCTGGGTGAATGCCCGGAGGACCCAGACTGCAAGGCGTTCCCTCAGCTGGAGATCTGGCCTTTTAATCCCTTTTCTTTTTCTTTTTTTTTTGGCAAATTAAGCTGCAATGCTCAGGAGACAAAACATGACATTGAGGTCGCTTTCACAGCTTTAATGTTCAGTCCGGACATAACAAACTCTGGTTCACTTTGTAGGTAGTTCGTTTGATTTGGCGTAGTGTTCATGCTTAAATGAACTCTGGTCTCTTTGGAAATGAGGGATCCAGGTTGGCTTCCTAGTGCACCAGAGTGTGATTTGCCATAGGTATGAATGCGATCTGAACCAAACAAGGGAAGCGAACCAAACAGCAGTGCGTTGTGGATATAATTTTGACAAACACAACAGCTAATGTAGTGTTTCTAAATAGTACAGCATCAAGCTGAGTGTGGCTAACGTTAGCTAGTTTTGCTGGCCCCCAGTCCAGGTTTCTACAGATGCGACCTGCACATTGCTCAGGTCAATACGCCAGTGTGATCTGACAGCTAAAATACAGCTTGATATACTGTCAAACTGTACCACACTGCTCAATGATGATCTTCATGAAACAAAAGTGTAGTATTAACAGGCTGGATAGCTCAACAACGGTGGAAGCTACCGCCCCAATTAGTGGTGGCAGCTATGTTACACTAACCTTGTACTGCAGCTGGATCAGCCTGATTTAATATCTGTAATCAGACAGATCAGTCTTGCCAAGCTCCAATCTACAACGATTGTGAGCGGCCCAACAAACGTCCTTTGGATCAGTAAGAGGTGGGAACTACGAGCCAGACCACAGCAGGAAGCAACTAGTAGTAGTAATAGTTGTTTATTTCAAGAAGTGGAAGAGAAGTTTAACAGTTGGTTGAATATAATCAGTCTTTTACCCGACCCCAGGTCCCTCTGTTTGTGCTAACGTTAGCCCGGAAATTAGGCTAAGTTGTGGCTATCCCTCTGCGGTTAGCATGTTGTGCGTTAGCCTGCGATGTTTGGGGAAACCGGATCGCTGTTATCTGTTAAAAGGCGTGAATTTGTGGTTCGTGTGTGTTCAGGTAGAGAAGCTTTACAGTTGACTGAGTATAATCAGTCCTTTACCCACCCCAGGTCCCTCTGTTTGTGCTAACGTTAGCCTGGAAGGTAGGCTAAGTTGTGGCTATCCCTCTGCGGTTGGCATGTTGTGCGTTAGATCTGGTACTTAAACCGGCATGAATTAAGGGTTTGTATGTGTTCATGACTGTAAGCGGCACGTGGCCAGAGCGCCAGAGCGCCCTGTGTTGCTCGAGTTACGCTGCTCTATTGTGAATTGCCGTATGCTGCTGTAGCTCATGAGTATATGAAGGCTACCGCCCAAATCAGGATGTTGAGAACAGAGCGGTGATGTGGGCCTGGAAAGAATGCTGCTGTGCTTTATTTAAAGGCTTTTTGACTCCAAGCATGTTAGTAACATCAAGACATCAAGAATTCATGTTAAACTGCACAAAAGGAGCAAAATATGGGACCTTTTAACAATGTGCCACAAGAAAGAACTGAATGAAAAAGCAACAATTTTTGTCAGTGTATAAGGATGTATGTTTATAACAATGTCCCAACAAATGTTTCCCTCTTTCCCTTTAGTGGCATTGAAGACGACAGCGCTACCCTCATGCAGCAGAAACTAAAAAAACAGGTAAGACAAAATTTTATTCACATTTCTTAGTATTTGATTTCATTAAAGTGGTTCAGTCTATACTAACTTGCAGGTGCATTTGCTAATTTAACCTCATCAGTGTCTTTTAACCTTATCAAAATACTGCCTCTCTTAGCGCACTGCAGGCAAGAGAGCAAAATTGAATCATTAGGATGTTATGAAGGAGGATATGTTTTTATATAATCCTGGGTCTATTGCTGAAGAAATTAAGTGGAGCAAGGCCAAGGCTGTGGCTGCTTACATAATCAGTACTGGTACACGCTGGATAAAGCCTGGCAAATATGGTGTTAATAAGACTGATAACAATTTTCAGGTGACAATTTCACCAGTCTCTTCTGCTGTCCCAAACTTTCTAAACTGAATGTTACTCGAGCCCATGCAGAAGAAATGTTAACTTTCACACAGGTTCTTGTTTTACATGGGTTTTGGAGACTTACTGACACATATCTTCTTGTTCCTGGGACTTAAACTGCCAAACAATCTGTGGGTTGAATATCACTGTAATAGCTCTTTCTGACACTGTTTGTTAACTCAACATCACTGGGACTTTTAAAGAAGTTCTAGATATACATTTTTTTACTCTGTGTTTCAGGGACATTCATTGTCACACAACATCTTGTTTACCTAATGTTCTGAGGCCTTCGCCTGGCTGCCATGGCACAGCAGCAAAAAGTCCCTCCCTAGTGATGTCTTTTTTGTCTACCAACAAACCTTGATGAGCTCAAGCTCTTCTTTATTGTACTTTAGTGGATTATGGCATACACCAAAAATTTCCTCCAACTTTGGACCCCATTAGTACTTCGTCTTTTTACAAAAACTCAACCTTTGGATAACTGTTATTTTTAAACTTGCCTAGAATCACTGAAAGAAACTTGGAGACAATCAGAAAAAATCCCTTTTGACTAGTTTATTATAAGGTGCAATATGTGAAATGGCCTACACTGCCAAAGCTTGACCTTTAACCCTTTGTAGTTTCGAGTGCGTTCCAAGCCACCCATAATCCGTGATGTACCGGGTAAAAGTATGCGGCGCTACAGTCAAACCTGTGAATTCACGCCTGTGAACCTGATGGTGCTCAACCTACTCTGAGTTCCTCGTTAGACGTCACGCAGCTTAACATAATGGCGGCCCCGGGAAGAAATATTCTATTAGGGAAAATAAAAATATTTTTTTCCGTTGTGTTACAAATATTATCACATGTTAAGTGCATGAAATTACCCCATACAGGTCCAAACCACCCCTGGAACGCAGCCTCACTCTCTGAACATTTCAGAGGATTATTCCAAGAGGCTCTTTGTCTTGTCATGGCATGATCTATGCGTGTCTTGAATTTCATGCATGTAGGTTTCACCTGGTGTCAGGGTTGCATTTGGGGCACCTGCACACATTTCAGGATTTCACTAGAATGTGTTAATTTCACTTACTCTTTCATTTTTGAGGAAATTTGGTGAGTTTTGGGGCATGTTAAGGCCCCCAAATTTGTAACTGACAGGAACAACAGACAGAAACAATCGGCCTCTTGCTCCATGGTGTTGGGCCCTGATTGATGATTCCCACAACTATTTCAGACTGACAGTGTTAAGAACATTTAAGCTCAATGATCGCTCTTGGTGCAGGTTGCAATTTCAGTGAATAATTGTGTTTTATAATTGTATTCAGTGTGTATTGAAATAATTGTGAATATAATTATATACATTATTGAGAAGCCCTAGTTGTGGGGACACAATGGCTTTTCTTTTGCTAAAAGGACTTTTACTCGAAACTATTTCTAGTTTTGATTTGATCTATTTGAACTGACTGCCCTCATATGACATGTGGAAGTTTAAGAGCAAAACTCAGTGGCTAAGATGTTGTATGATTTTTGTACTAATGCCACCGAGGGGAGCCTGCTGTTGGCACGAAAAGCTTCATCATCACTGCGGTGCAACTGAAGGGATTAATGCTGTTGATTTTTTGGAAATCTCCTGTTTTTCACCTGCCCAGTCACCTGGAATTTTAATGGCTGTTTGTTCCAGAAGCGGAAACGTTCCCTTCATCTACATGTTACCCCAGGATAGCCCCTCCTCTATCGCACATTTGTTCTGGCTCCATCCTTTCCTCCCAAGATGCTTTATCCCCAAAACCATGCAGAAGAGCTGCCGGTGTCAGAGCTGTGATTTAATCCCATAGCTGTACACCGCTATCTCACACACTGGGGACAGGAAGGGCCATATTTGAGGGTTCAAAGAGAGAGGAGGATTTGGTGAGGGGTGCCTGGCTTAGTGTGCATGTGTGTGTGTGTGAGTGTGGGTGTGTGTTTGTTTGTGTTCCACGGTCCTACTCTGGATCAGTTGTGAAGCACACTTTCAACTGAGCCCAAACAGCTTTACCAGAGAATCGTCAGCTCTTACATAACTAATGAGGGCAAACATTCACTCATTACAAGAGGAGGTGAACTTAACACATCTAGATGGAGGTCAGGGAAACAACTAGCCCATCTTATTTATTAGTGAATTAAGATAAAACTAAAACTACGTCTGGTGGTTATGTGCCACCACAACATTTACCAGGCAGTGAAAAAAACAGGGATGGGTCATCAGGGGAGACTCAGTTGGTTTTGTGCTAGTGTGACATCACTTAATTAACGCCATATAAAAGTGCAGCTGCACGTGATGTCATCACGTGCAGCTGCAGTTCTCAGTATCCTAACACCACACACAGGAGAAAGAATGATGGCTGTCCCCAAAAGGGTGCCTCAAGTCATACAACAGGAATCCTACGGAGTCCTGAACCACAGCTGGGCAGTAGGGCTGTTACCTTACATATATATAAACTTTATTTAACCAGAAGAACCTCATTGAGTTTAAAAATCTCATTTGCAAGAGTGTCCTGGCCAAGTCAGGCAGCACATTTACAAAGTTACAGACATAAAAATATTACAGACACAGTACAGACAAATCAGCCAACCAAGTCAGAGTCACAGAGGAGAAAATTATCAGTCAAAACATCTACAGCCTGCTTCATCTTCCTCTAATGCCTTTAACCAGCAGCATATCTGAAACTGATTTTACCCATTTCAAGATGAACTATAGGGACAGACAGCAATAGTAGATTTTGTGACTCGGTCACAAAATGAAGACTTTAGCCTCCAGAACCTCTCACATGAATGTAGTAACTCAAGTAAGCAGGCCAAGTATAGCCTTGTAAATCAGGATGTGCCAATGATTCAGTCTACCTTATACTCGATATTCAAATATTGCTTCAAGCATGGGGGTAAAAACTTGAACTTTAAATGAACATTGGGATATAAAAAATGAACAGCTCAACAGTACATTAAGGCGCCTGGAGCAGTGAACCACCTGGTCCAGCAGAGGGCGTTCCCAGCACAACACAACAACAGCTACATCTGGCCTGCTGGAAACCAATAGAAGAAGACACTTTGAGGAAATGGAGGTCAGGCAAAGCCACTCAGATCAGACAATACCAACAAGAACAAACCATATGAGGAGCGCCATGTTGAAGCACTTCACTGTGTTGATTATGTGCAAAGCCATCGGCCCACTGTCATATACAACATACCTGCAGGCCCACTTGGCAGCCTTTCACCTAAGCAGTGTCTTGTCAAGTATTTCTGAGTCCTCCTTGGTAGGCCTCTTGCCAGGGATGTGGAAAAAAGCAATCACAGACAAGGTTCAAGTTTCATATGCAAGGACATGTGGCCCACAAGTGTGGCCTTGGGAGAGGTAAACGGTAAAATGATCTAATGGAAATAGACGTGTGTTGCCAACATATATCAGTCAGGGTTTCTGTAGATTTCAAGAAAAATATTTAATAATATATGATAATAATACTATAATAGTTTATAATTATTAATTGTGATATGCCAGATATGTACATCCACGTAAATATGCAGAACCATTATGATAATGGTGTCTGGCTTGTCGGGTACAATTGCCGTTAAACCGGATGTTTGGAAAGTAGCTAGTGGGCTGGACCAGGTGGTGGAAGAAAAGGGAATTCCAGCAAAAATGACTAGAAAAACATGGAATTCAGAGAATGGCTACAGCCCTTTGGTGGTCAGGACGGAGAAGGATTTTGCAGTGCTTGAAAAAAATTATTTAAGTTTGGTACAATGAGTGTCAACGCCATGAAATCTCACATGCAGTCCGAAGGCCACAAATCAGCTGTAAGAGGCAGACGACTAACGAACTGTAGGGACAGTTTTTATATAAAATTATACTTTTACAAAAAAAAAAAAGCCTGGGTAATTTTTTACAGTTCACAGTCATGGCGTTAAAAATTTTATAGTATAGCATTAAAATGGCATTAAAAAGCATTAAATTTGACTGGCTGATTTTTGCAGAAACTCTGTCAGTGCTGCACAACTTGTGTTAACTTAGTTTTGCACGGCCTGACTTAGCTGGCACGATATTTCCGTATTTGTCGGCAAAAGCTGGACAAAATGTCTGTGCGGCTTAACCAGTTAATCCTTGACTCAGAGTAGACTTTTATGCAAACTCTGAAGGTTTGAACTCGTCAGATATTGTGTTCTTAAATAAGTGGTGAAGATGAAGCACAATAGCCTTGACTTTTTACCCATGACCTCTAAATTTGAATCCCTTCATCATTGAGTCAGAGTGATCAGTTGTGCAAAGTTTGAAGAAAATCCTTAAGAGCATTCTTTGGATATCGCCTTTACAAAACCGATGGAATGATTGACATTGTGAAAATATTAAGCCTTCAACTCATGCAGTCGCCACCGGAGCAGAAAACTATTCAGAAAATAGATGAGCTCAGAGGCTGTGACCTCGTCTCACTTGAAGTGCACCTCATAGCCCCCTCTGCTCTCTCGTTCTTTGTCGCTCTCTCTCTTGCCGGAGCGTTAATGACTGTTCATTCAGTTCGCAACAGTGACCGTGTTCTCACACACGCACCAGCATATGCTCTGACGGTCAGAGCGAGAGGACCTTTTTCTGTCCGCAGAGAGGAAGCTGTTGGATCCCCTAGAGAGGAATAAGGAGACACAGGGACAGTCATGTCCAGCAGGAGAGCTGCTCTGTGTGGGAGAAAGTAGTTTCAGCTCGCGGCAGATGAATGGGACTTTCTGTGCAGAGAATCTAACTTTGGTCAAACATGCTGAGGATTTCACTGGAGCGGGTGGGTAACTTTTCTGATATATGGTTGTAATTTGTTTGTTTGGGTGATACACATTTTGTCTTTCAAGCTGACTTTGTGAATGGAGAAAAAAAAATCTCAATATAAAGTCATCTTCTTGAGACTGAATACATTTTCTTCCTTTAATGCACATCATTCTTGGGTCTATTTCCTCGCGTGTTTTGGTTATTACAGGAAAGACTGTTTGAGCCAGAGTGAGATCACATCCTTGTCTGGCCACAACACGCCTTCCAAAGAAATGAAAGATTACAATAGATTTTCTTATTTAGCTACAAAAGGGGAAGGGCTCACAAAGGGGTAAAATGTTAATTATTTGAGCAGGAAAGGTTATGAGTGGAGGTCAATTATAAGGAGTCAGTGAGCCTTGCTTCTGTCTGACATTTCTTTAGTTTAATTGTGATCATATCTTTATCTTATTCAAGTCACAGTCATGAAAAGTAATGTTTTCTGGCACATTGTCTTATTTACCTAATATCGAGGAGATTTCTGCTGATAAAAAGGTAATGGTTTAGATCTCACTGAGGGGGCTTTAACCAGCACACATGCACTCCTTTCACTTAGGGTGAAAGAAAGTTTGGTCCAGACCAAACAAACTCTTGTTTGCTCTTTTGGAAAGTTTGGTTGATTTGGGCTACAGTGCATACCAAAGAACTGAACTGTGGTCTGCCTGAAAACAGGGGATTCCTGTTCGCCTCCCAGTGGATCAGAGTTTGGTTCCCGTTGGGGGGAAAGCCATTAGGACCAACAAAGCAAGGGAACCAAAAAAACAGCGAATTGTGGCTTGAATTTGGCCAAACTTTACGACAGTCAGCAAGCTACAGTATCATTGCGTCACTGACAATATCAAAAAGAGTGTGGCTAATGTTAGCACTGCTAACACCACCAGCCTCTGGTCTTCTTAAAGGAACACTCCAACATTTTTGTTGTTTTCGTATCTTACCTTACTCCCGCGTCCATGACAAGCAGATAGACAGTCCAGTAACAAGGAAGAGACAGGCAGAGTTCGCCCACCGTTAGTTAGCTTAGCTCATATGCTGAGAGTCAACAGGTAGCGCTAGCCTGCCTCTGCCTACAGTCATCAGATAAACTATTCAGCAACTCTGAACGGTCCTGTGTGCTTGTTGTGACTCTTTTTTTTTTTTTTAACCCTTTTATGTTATGTTATCTTTAATTAATTTCATATTATCTTCTTCTACTCCTAAACAGAGGTTTTGTTTTGTTGACCTTCTTCCGTGGTGGTTTTAGCTAGAGATGTGACGTTCGCGAACGAGTTGAGTCTTTTAAACAGCTCTTTTAAATGAAAGGTGAGAACTGATTCGCAGTTGTGAGTGAGCCATTGGTTAAGGAGCCATTGTTAAATACAAATTGCCTGCAAATTTAAGAAGTAGGCAGGCTAGCGCTACCTGTTGACTTCCAGCGTTTGAGCTAAGCTAAGTGAACAGTGGGCTAGCTCTGCCCGTTTCTTCCTTGTTACTGGACGCACAGTCGAAAGACATGAATTAAATGAATGATGCTGAAGTGCTTGGAGTTATTCCCCCAGAAAGAACTGGAATGTTTATGTAGCGATATGATATAACGATATTATGTTGGGGAATCAATAGCAGTGGTTGTAAGCGCTAACGTTACTGTTTCAGGGTTTCAAAAAATGCAGAAGAGGATCTGTTTTACTCTCTATTCAAACCTTATTGTAAATTTGCAGTTTTACACAGAAATAAAGCCCTGATGTAGAAAATTAAAAACTCATTCATTTGAATTACATAGGCACACCTGGAAATGCCTCAAGGAACAGCAGTGTGCTTCGCCACATCATTTGAGAACCACTGATCTAGTCAATATACCAGGGCATCTGAGCAGCCTTATTACAGCTTTGTATTCATTTTATCACTCAAATCTGCTGAGCTGTTTTGAGATAAACAGTGTTATTACTCAAAGGTAGTCGTGTACTTCTGGGTCAAAGTGCAACAACAGGCCAGATGGCAGGAACAAAGATCACAGCTTCAACCCCAGCTAGTGTTGTCAGGACTTCGACTTTTGTGATTAATTTAGTTGTTAAGGTCTGTGGTTTTATGCATCTTTAAATAAACTTTTTTTCCCTACTAGCCTGTATTCTACTAACAGTAATGATGTTCATTTAAGTACCACTTCTGGTTGTATTTATTTGCCACCTTAGAACATTACCAAAAATAAAGACAAACACTGACTCACTTACTATGTTTTTCCATTTATCTCAAGGCAGTAGTGCATCCATAAATATTATTCTAACAGAAGATGCTGCTGTGGTGCTGCAGAGCTGAACAAACAGTGGCATTTGTTCGAGACACTTCCCCTGTGTTTGCTCGATGACTGATGAGTTCTGACAACTTTTTGGTTTGGCAAATATGAGACTTGGCCTCCCCGGTCTCTTCCAGTTCAATAAACAGCATCACTAAGTAGCACTTGTTGTTGTGCATTTGACGCACTAATTAACGTGCTTGTGTAATCCAATGGCTGCTTTGACCACAGAACTGGGCTTCAGGGGAGAAAGGACAGCACGAGAACCGCATGACAAGGATGAATTTTCTGTCCCTAAATGACCCTTATGACAAAATATGTTATGCAATGCCAATTATTTAAATGTTACACTGTGCATTGGTCCTGAATAGGTATTGGGAATACAGTTTCATGTCACCAAAACGTTTGTTTGGATCCTAAAAGACCTGCTCTATGTCCCTGCTGAATTTGTGTACCGTGGAATCAAAGCCTTTTTGTTTGTGGGATAAAACACAACACCAAAGAGACTCTTGTTATTCACATTGTTTCAGCTGTTCAGTCGGTGCGCCCTGAGGTTTTTTGGAATTCTGGTGTGGATTGTTGGTTTTTATCCTGACTTTCATTTTTAGCCCTCTCCTTTGACTGCACTCCTGAGCTTATTTGTCTGTTGTGAGTCATACTGGATTCACATAACTGCACTCTACATTTGCTTTAGCCTTGCAGTGTTAATGTTTCTCTTTTCACTCTTTTATCCGACAAGTTTTTTTATAGGTTTTCCTTTACTTTTGCAGTTTGGTTCAGCCTTGAATCTTTTTTGTGTTGCTATGCTGTGCTCCATCTTGCAAACATGCTTGAGAAATGGCATATTTTCTCAGTGGGTTAGTCTTATGCAACTTTGTTAAGGTGTTCATAGTCCCCAGAGAGTAATTACTACTGAAGGTGTTGAACCTGACCTTTGGGATGTTGCTGTAGAAGCAGAGACCAGGAGCTATGGCAGTAATAATAGGAGAAATATAGAAGTTGTTAGTGCTATTTATAGGGGGTGTATTAAGTAGATAAAGTTGTTTAATACCTCCTTTATTGAATCTGTAGCTAGTATTTTATGTACTCTTTAGTGGAGAAAAACGGTTGCAATGGAAATCAAATCAGAAGTAGTCACTTTAATAAGCTTAAACGTCATATAGTCTTGTTGCACGTGTAGTTAAACAGTTTGAGTATTAATTTGGCAGCTCCAAGTCTTTTGTCATCAGCAGTCTGAGTCAAAATGATAAACTTTCTGGGGCTTTTCTATTGAAATTATCAAACATACATTAGAGGGAAATAGCAGCCAGCAAGAAGGTATTTTGTTGTTTGTGGAGTACAGTTTTGACGCTTCCAGTTTGGCATTTTGTGCCTTGCAATAATGGGTTCATAAATACAGAAATAATCTTTTTTAATCAAATTACAAATTAGTTTCAAATTGAGTTTAATCATACCACTTCCGCAGTGCCTGCATATAGCACTATGTAAGTTTGACATAGAGCTGCAGTCATCTTTGTAGAAGTGCATACTGCTTTTTGAGACAAGTTCAGGATACTCAAGAGATGAGGTAGTTTGCCTGTCTCTGTACTGTGTTCTTAAGTAGCTGAGGCTAAGGTTGATTTCAACCCTTAGCCTGGCGAACTCTGGTTAGCTTGGTGAAACAAACATCCCAGTGTCTACTTGTAAACTAGGACACATTTGTGGGTGGTAAGTGGCTAACATCAGCAGTACCAGTAGAACCATTCCTCTATCCTCATTTATGTAAAATCCACTTTTTAGTTTATTACATAATATATCCATGACCTGTCTACATAACCAACATGAGCAAAATTTACTCTCCCCCTCTGTTGCTGATGCCACCTGTCAGAAAATGAGTGCTCAAAGAGTCAGTGTGAAAAAAAATCCTCCCCTAATGATATAACTAGATATGCCAGATTCTCCCAGACAGAACACTCTTCCAGCCAGGTGTTTGTTTGGCTCCAAGTGAAGGAAAATATCTTGGCATGTCTGTGCAGTTATAGTAAACATTAGAGCCCAACACAGCACTGGAACGCCAAGATCAATGGTCAGACACAGCTCCTGAGGGTTTACACCAAAACAGCATATTCTGAGCAGGGCTGAAAAAGAAAGGTTAATGGTCGTTCTAGTGTATGGATGCACAAGTTGAGGCTTAATGCCATGTTTGTTTCCTTATTTGACCCACAGAGAGCTCTACTGGAGCAGAAGCAGCGGAGGAAACGTCAGGAGCCCCTCATGGTCCAGCCCAATACAGAGGCTCGCCCTCGCCGGTGCAGGACAGGACGGGGGGAAGAGCAAGCCCCGCTGGTCGAGTCTCAACCCAACATCACAAACGATGTCATTATGGATGGTGAGGAAAATGTTCTAGTCTTTGCTTTTATGTATTTGCCTTATTTTTGTACTGCAACCATACATTTTAATTCTCCTCTCCTTCAGGTATTGATGGCCCAGCAGCTTTTTTAGGTTCAGAAACTTCTGATCAGGGAATGAAAATTCAAATCCTGTCTGTGAGCCAGTCCCAGTCCCCATCACAATCTCAGTCTCAGTTCCAGCTACAGCCTCAATCTCAGCCCCAATCCCCGACCGCTGAAGAGCCGGAGAGAGACGGAGACACAGAGACACTGTTAGAGCCTAAAACAGACATCCATGAATTACTGAAGAAACAAGGTAAGTCCAGACAGAGCTTCAAGGATGTAGATAAAGGTTTGGTGTACGCAAGACTAATGGTTTTCAACGGAGAAGAACTTTGTTTTTAATGGTGGTTTAAAGTGGAATACCCAAACAGAGGAAGAAGTCCTCATTAGTTAACTCCGGCGAGATGATCTGCTGCCGTCTATCTGTTGGTGTTTGTCTGACCGTTCTCAAGTTAACTTAAAAAAGTTCTCAACAGGTTATGAGGAATTTGCAGGGAATGTTGGTCATTGCACAAGAAAGAATTTATTCAATTCTGGTGTTGGTACGACTAAAGATGCGGCTCCAGGAAGTTTTGAAAGCATTTGTTAACACTGGGAGATGAGGCAGTTTTCAACAATTTGGTTAATAATGCAGCTAAGAATGTCAGAAATGCCTTAGCGGAGGGTTGTCAGGGTTCTCACTCTTGTCTAGAAATTATTTTCCAGGACTTTTCCAGGACATCAAATGGGTGCTGCCAACTACTTTCATTAGAAAGTAGCTAGCTAAAAACTGCATGAAAAGTTGCTTATCTCTTCTCTCTATGCACACATGTTGTACAATATTTGAATGGAGCTGAATTTCTAATTACCTCCTTCACATTCATTCACATATTTTCTGAAACACTGTGAGATACTGAGTGAAATGAGGCCCAGTGGGACTGCCGCTGCTATCTCGAGGCTGTCCCTCTCATGGTCGCTGCAGCTCTATTGAAATCACTCAGAGACGTTTCTGCCCACTACAGCTCTGTGCTCCTCTGTCTGTCACTCAACAGAGGAAACAGAGACAGGAGATAAAAACCTCACTCTTGATATACAATACAGCAACACGCTTGAACTGAATGTTGCCAGTTTTGGGTGCTTCTTTGGGGAAAAAATAAGTCCTTACTGGACTCTGAAAAGTCTGTAAATCTAGAGATAAAGTCTTATGGAAACACTGGGTAGCCGGACTGCTCTGGGGGGGACATGCAAATTTGATTGGCTGGTAGCGTGGGGCGCTGTGCCGGCTAGAGGCAGAGAAACTCCGCAGCTCAGTTTTGAGAGAACAGACATGTAGGCTCTGCACAAATTATTTAACCTGTTTGTGTTCACTAACAAGGTTGAGAGAAGCAGAGGGAGGATAAATAATTTTCCAGGACAATTCTAGCGTTTCCAGGACATTTGACTTTTTTTCCTCTTTGTCCACGTGTTTTCCATGACTGAAAAATTGGTCAATCATTTTCTAGGTTTTCCAGGTTGGGAACCCTGATTGTGCTTTATCAGCACTTCTAGTTTGAGAGATGGTTATCCTTTTTTCCTTCTTGGTCATAAAAATAAACCAACAGTTCCAAATGCAGAGCTGTGTGAAAACCGAAAACTTGGCTCCTGTTGATGACCTGGATCGCTTAAAATAACTGCAGTTCCCATCACCACAAGTGAGGTTGAACAAACGTTAAAAATACATGTTCGTTTACTTTTTGCAGTATGGTAGACTAATGCATATTATATCAACTGGTTAGAAGGTGTTTTAGGTTGTTTTCATACCTAGATCATTTGAGATAGTTGTCTGATACAAGTGGGCATTCTTCATGACCATAGGCCAACCTCGGCCCTTCAGCCTGGACTCGGTTGGCTTCAAAATATTGCCATGTTATCATCAACTGATCCAAAGGAAATAAGCAAACTTGTACCATGTTTTCTTACTTAATTGAAATAAAGCAGCCAAGCTGTAGGTGTAATAAACACCTTTATGCACGATAATCTGTCTTAAAGTATTAAGTATGAATACTTTAGTGAATGAATCATAACCTGACACACCAGATGGACTGTTTAACATATCCACTGGATATGTTTCAATAGACCATGTAGGCAACATCCCATAGAAAGTGATTAGGAAGGACAGAAAATAAACATTTCGTCTGTCACCTTCATCACAGGCCAGCCAGAGGTTTGCAGTCACCTCTTGCTCTCAGAACACTCGTACCAACTGCCTCTTTGTCCTTAAGAAATGCTGAAAAGCTGTCATTTCTTGACTGGGGACAACCGTTCCATCTTGAGGCTTTGCAAGATGGCTGCCTGATGTCAAACATGAAATTGGCAAATCAACCTGCATTGCAAGGTTACAGAAGATGATCTCAACGTGGGACTTTCTTTTACAACTTCAGCTTGCTAGCATGGCTGTAAATCTGGATGATTTCAACACTGAAATAATATAACTGATC
The DNA here is from genome assembly GCA_037902135.1 of Cetoscarus ocellatus. NCBI lineage: Eukaryota > Metazoa > Chordata > Actinopteri > Labriformes > Labridae > Cetoscarus > Cetoscarus ocellatus. Next base: position 457,663 of record JBAMNC010001188.1, read on the forward strand.
ATTTCAGCATGAAAGCTGCAGAAACTGATAAAAAGAGAAGTTTCAATACAAAGTTGAATAGGACCGTTGTTCTATTTTAAAAGGCTGAGCATATGATTTTCTGAAAGGGTAGCAACAACCATGATCCCAGTGTTAATAGCTTTCCTTGTTTTACAACACAGCAACTTGTTCAGCACAGGGTCATCAATATTCATGTGAAATGAAAAAAAAAATCAGTGAACCAAGTATAAATATGTATAACTTCATCTATCTTTTTGTTGCCAGTAAGAACAAGCATTTAACCATTTGTGTAGCTTCAAGTCTGAGCTCATCAGTACTTTTCATCAGTCAAACTGGCGTTCTGATATCCCTCTGCATGTTGAGCTCACTGCTACTGCAGTATAAAATATGGATGCAGACAGTGCAGTGACTGATGGCAGAGCAGCCAAAAATGGGTCATTTAATAATAGGCTCGGGCATTGTTCATTCTGCAGAGCTTCTCTATGGCATCATTACAGCTCCAGCCACCCACATTCAGCAGCCTGCTGGCAGATTCATAATGTTTACGGACAATGTATTCAAATCTGGTTTGGACTGGATGGTGCACTTTCAGATTCACCTGCATCTGTGGAGGACAAACAAGTTTCTCCTTTCAAACATGTTTTAAGGTCATAAAATTCACATGTTCCTGGGAGGCAGGAATTTTTACCCTGTCAAATGATCACATAGTTTCAAGCTTTCGACACCCATGTTTTGTGGCCTGTTGCAACATTAAAGTTGCCTGAAACTAGAAGTTTAAAGTTGTGTAATTTGGTTACACAACTTTCAATTTTTGCCCTCTAAATTATTGCAAAAAATGTGTTTACGTTCAACTTATCATTTTGTTAAAAGCATTTTATAACAGTGTTTGTTACAGTGCTGCTTTTTGTTCTGAATTATCTTCAAAGAGAATAACAGCATAGAATAACTCCCATTACCTGCCATGAATCCATTAACTGTCACAAAAATGTCTGTGAAATAGGACAAAGCATTATGACAACAGCGTCAGCCTGAGCCTGCAGCCTGTGTTGAATAACAGCAGTGAGAACATTGGGTGAAATCAACAACTAAAGCACAAGTTGAATTAATTGTACTTTTTAATTGGATTGATGAAATGATCCTTGCTGCGTGGAAAACTAAATCAGGTAAACAAAACAATGCCATTGTGCAAATTCACTGCTGACAACAAACTGCAGGTCCAACCCTCTGCTCCTTTCGTGTGCATTTTAAGTTGCAACTAAAGGCTACACAGCTAGTTCAACACCCAAATGTTGTGTAAACTCAGCACATGCCTGGTCTAATAGCCGTGGCATCAAAGCATCCTGTGTGTTTCAATCCAAGTTAAAAGTTTTGCTAAAACAGTCTTTAAGCTTAACAATTCCCTCATCAATTCCTCCCTCTTTGTCCTGCATGCTTTGCAAATGAGGGATGTCCCACTCTCATCAGAGGCAGTCGGAAGAACTGATAGCAAAGAAGTAAAAATTCATGACAGGCAGAGGGCGAAAGTGGTCAAAATTGGGTCTTAATTTTCCACAAAAAGACGTTAACCGCACAAATTTCAGAAACTTGCAGAAACATTCATCCTGTCTGTCAGGAGCAACAAGTTTGACTTTGTTGGCACTGAAAATCTGTGTATGCAAACTTTTTTCCTCACAGAAAATCACCAGCAATCGATAAAGGAATTATAAAGGAACTTGATCGATAAGCAGAAACTTAAAAGGCATCGGTATCAATAAAATCTTATCAATTCCCGTCCCTAACCACGACAGCAATGTCCTGAAAGCAACAGCTGCAGCAGCAAAGTTCACTGTGGGCTTTTTAGATGTTGGTTTTGCTTTTTAGTTTGATTTACTTCACAAAGCTGATATGCTTAAAACAAACCTGTTGGCGATTCAGTTAGCTTTTACAATAACATGCTAATGCCTCTCGAGCACAGACTTGTTCATCATTTCTAGATTTTTCCTGTACCAGCGCGTCACAGAGTTCTTAAATCGGCCATCCTGCTCCATAAATCGAATTACCATTAAAGAGTCAGATTTCTGAGGCAGTTTGGACCTTTCATTTATCTGCTTGAAGGCCTGGAGCATCGGCCTCTCTTGGTGTTAGTCTCACTCCTGCACGAACCAACTCATAGAACAAGAAGCAATTCTTCTTTGTTTCATGACTGGAGCAAAGTGAAAGGAAAGTGTTTAATGTTTTCTACTTGACGGAAAGTAACTCTGAGAAGTCTTGCTTAGGTTTACAAACCTTTGTCCTCTTTCTATTTTTGCCTTTGAAGAAAGTATCCTGCCAAAAATGTCAAAGAAATATGAAAAGAGTCACTGCAATTGTTGCTTCAGAATTGCATCAGTTCATAAGAAATTAGCCTTCGTCTAATATCAAAGACCACGGATGACCCAAAGTTGTGAAACCCACCAAGGGGATAATTTCTCACAAAACCAAGAGATGAGTTGCTTTTGTAGTCGTCTCTGTGGCTTTATTTTCTTCTTGTCTTTTAAAGGCTTTCATATTTCATTAAGCCTCTCATACTCTTCATCAGGTTTGTGTGGCAGCATGAACTTTTGATGAAGACAGCGAGCACGAGGACGAGGCAGAGGAAGAACGGACGCGATCTATGTCTCCAAACACAGACACTAGACCAGCTTCTGCTGCCAGTGGAAAAGACATTCCAGTAAATACACTCCTCCTTAATTTGAGTGTAGGCTTCACATTGATTTCAGAAGTGCTCTTGTTTTTCTGAGAGATTCAACAGAATGTTTTTGTTGCTTTAAGGAGCTTGTAACCCCAGGGTCACCCACAGCAGGCAGCGAATTAATCGATGTTGCCAACCTCGAGGAGTTTGTCTTTCGTCCAGCTCCACGTGGCGTCACGGTGAAATGTCGAATAACCCGGGACAAGAAGGGCATGGACCGCGGCCTCTACCCCACGTACTTCATGCACATGGAGAAGGAAGACGGCAAGAGGGTAAGTTTTTGTCTTGTGTGTTACATTATTTTACTAAATTGAGAGCTGAAGTGATCGTTAGTATCAACATCTGTTAACTTATTTTCATGTTTTATTGAAGCAAATTTTACTTTATGGGATATTGTTCTGTTTGTCTGACAGACCATTACTCTACATCTTAGGAAATAGTTGTGAATCTTTAAAGGTCATAATAAACACACTTTTTGATGGTTTTGATACACAATATAAAGCCATGGTAGGTCTGCAAATTCTTCTTAGCAATGTCATTAGGAAATGAAATTCACTACCTGAACCACGTGTTTGCTCAGCTTACAGTCAGTTCCAGTGAAATGAACATGTCAAGGCATAACTGTACTGCCACAGTAAACGTTAGAGCACAGAGCTGGAGAGCCACATACATCTCAAAAGGCTGTTCTGTGCAGGGCTGTAACAGCAGGGTCAACAGACATGCAAAAATTCAAAATCTTAGGCAAAAAAATAAATAAATCAATAAAAAATATGTGCTGAGCACATCTGGGACCAGTGTAGACTGGGTGTTAAGGAGTTAAATATCTGACATTTAGTTCGTCAAACTTTAAATTTACAGTCAAAAGAAAAATCTAACCAGAACAAAAGGGTTTGCTTGGTACTTTGAATTTTGTGTGCATTCTTACTATTTTTACAGGTATGGTATTTAACCTTTATATTACATCTCCAGTATATTTTACTCTGGTCTTTTTGACTAGAGCTAAAACTCATTTGGTCATACGTTTACGGTAGATTTATTTGCTATCTGTTTGGTTATTTAGACCAGAGAAAGTTATTTGTTTTGCTTGGAGAGGCAGTTGATTCTTAAAACTGTACTCTTGACACTAAGTCAGTGAACCAAAGCTTCCTCTTATCCCTGAATATATTGTCAAAATTAAAAAAGTATGAAACATGATGTATTTCTGACAGTGTGAACACAGAGCTGAGAACAACAAACCCAGGGGGAGTTTAACTTCACTCTTTTTTTTTGTCGATAAGAAATACTGATGTTGGGACTTTGTTACAATCACAGCAGAAAGATGTGGGTCGTAATTGCGGCACAATGAAGAATTAACTTCTCTTGGGGACCGTAGTTCCATACATTTCTACATGAAATACATGTGTCTTTTTTGCAGGTGTTTCTTTTAGCAGGAAGAAAGCGAAAGAAGAGTAAGACATCCAACTACCTTATCTCGGTGGATGCCACTGATCTGACGAGAGAAGGAGAGAGCTTCATTGGTAAACTTAGGTAACAACAAAAACATTTCCTTTGAGGAAGAAACTCTCAATTATCATCTAAAATAATGCTTTTTGGTGTTTTAGTTCTTAGTTGCTTTTATCCAGGCTACAAGACATCTTTTTACGCCATTAAGTGACAAAAACAGTGTTTAGCTTTCAGAAATTAGTATATTTATTATTTCATCTTATTTATTTATTATTTATTTTAATCCTCCTAATCTGTTTTATTTCTCCATTTCAGTTCAGATCTATTTTTTAGGAATTTTATTCTCTGTTAATCGATTTTCTTTTCATTATCCTACGTTAGCAGGTTTTACTATGCATTTGGTGTTTGGCTATTTCATTTTACCATATTATTATATTATTGTATTTTTATCTCATTCCATTCATTTTTTTATGTCATTGTAGTCTTGTTGTTTCTTCATTTTAATTTCAAGATAGAGTTTCCTCAGTCCTTTAATACTGTTTTCTGTTAGAATCTCTTTTTTGTCTTTGTGTGTAAGTGTTTGTGCTGTATGTGGATAACGAGGGTGCGTAGGGTCTTGTATTTTCGTTGTATTCAATCTTCTTTTTATTTTATTTTCATTTTTTATTCCTTTTTATGTAAAGCACTTTGTTCTTTAGTTTTTCGAAAAAGCGAACGCAATGCTTTTGGCTCCACTAGTCATGACCCAGATGTTAAAAAAATGCTGCCAGCTGTTCACAGATATGAACGGTGCAAACATCTCATCAACAACATGTTTTCTATCAGATCAAACCTCATGGGCACCAAATTCACCGTGTACGACAACGGCACCAATCCCTGCAAAAACCCTGGAGCACTGCTGGAGGAGAGCAACAAAAGACAGGAACTAGCTGCCATCTGCTATGTGAGACAACCACAAAGAATGAGCTTTATTTGTAGATGGATTCCTCCATGATGTGTTTATTTTAACAATCACATTATGTGTTTGGTTTGGCAGGAAACCAACGTGCTGGGATTCAAGGGACCACGCAAGATGACTGTGATCATCCCAGGAATGAACTTGAACTTTGAAAGAGTTCCTGTTCGGCCTCAAAATGTGAGTGACTTGCTACTTATTTAGTTTAATTTTTAAGTTTGTAATGTGCCTATACATGCAGGAGCTTTTAAACAAACTAAAACTGTCAACAGGGAGTCACCCACAAAGTCAGCTCTTACCCTCATGATGTCAGAATGGTTAGCTGGACTTCGCCTCACATTACGCTCAACATGGCATAGAACGTCCAAATATTGATCATCAGTGACTCCTTGAATCCACAACCATTATAACACAAGGAACACGTTTGTAACCTAACCTCATTAGCCTTAGTTATAATTCATCTTTCCAAACACGTAGGGACTACTTACTCTAAAGCGGGGTACACACATAAAGATTATCAGGCTGTTTTTGACCCAACTTTACCCCTTCCCGACCAAGGACGGCAAACACCAGATTATCTTACAGGATAGTATAAGATTATCCTGTGGTCTGAGGTGTGTTAAGAGTGAATTTGTCCCGATAATCGGATCAGAAACGGGTCAGGCTGACAATCGTAAATATGAAACTTGTTCAGTATATAGTCTACATATGTGTGGGGAAAGCTGACGACTCCCTGAGTCATGACTCTGTGAATTGTGACGTGGAATGGAATCCAGCCAATCAAGAAGCGAGCTGACTGAGGAACAAGGAAGCAGGCGTAAATAAAAACAATCATGGCCGACCTGAAACATAAAGTTCAATGGACCTCAGAAATGAGGGACCAGCTCACGTGTTCACGCCGTCTCCATGATTTTTTCCACAGTCTTTTCTTTTTATTAGGTATAGATTATTCCGTCAAAAATAGTCCCTAGACCACCATCATTCCCTCTTCTCGTATGTCCTCTTCCATGTTGTGTGTTGTGTTTTCTGGCTGTTGCTATGTTTCTTCTTTGTTTTTGTTAGATCACGTTTGTTCACGCAAGATTTCTGTCTTGAGGACTAGATTCTTGATCAGTTGTGGGACAGAATTGTTATGTGTGTGATGTGCTGTGTTGAGATTATCGGAGCACTCCACACACAGTACTGTTCAATGCCTGATTTTTTATCTTCATGTGTGGGGTCTCTAAAAGATAAAAAAAATCTCTTCAGATTTAGAAAATCCTTATGTGTGTACCCCGCTGAAGTCACCACAGTACAAATACCCAGAAACTTTAGAAATACAGTCAACCCTGATGCAGTAAATGTCATGGTTTAGGAGCAGGAGAGTCTCCTGAGCAGGTGGCAGAATCATTCCATGGACAGCCTCATCGAGCTGCACAATAAAGCCCCTGTGTGGAACGACGACACCCAGTCTTACGTCCTGAACTTCCACGGCCGCGTCACTCAAGCTTCAGTGAAAAATTTCCAAATAGTCCACGACAACGACCGTGAGTATCAAACCTCCAAGTCTCAACACTCGTCACATTAATGAATCACACTGAAATGTCGTCTCTCTGTTCCTCCAGCCGACTACATCGTCATGCAGTTCGGCAGAGTAGCCGAAGACATCTTCACTCTGGACTACAACTACCCCATGTGTGCCCTTCAAGCCTTCGCCATCGGCCTGTCGAGCTTCGACAGCAAGCTGGCTTGTGAATGAACTGTTTTTACGTCCACATCGACACCTTTCCTGCTTGCTCTCATCCCTGCTGGGATTATTTTTAATGCTGTTTTAGCCTGAAAATATATCAATAAGTACATAAATTCTATTTGCACATTTGTGTACACTCCTAAAGGGAAAAGACTACGTGAAACAGCATCAATCAGAGCTGGAGACAAGTGTCCTTGGCTGACGTCAGGTGCAAACAGCTGATGTATAATTTGTTAGATTCTCATAGTTTCAGTGTCTATGAATCTAATTTTTACACTCACTTCTGTTGCCTGGTGTTTCATTCTGCCCTCGCAGCTGTTATGTCCCTCTTATATCCATAAATGAGATGAATCCTACCACAGAATAGCTTGTAATCTGGTGCCACCCTCAGGCCAAAACTCACTTAGTTTTCAACAATAGAGATTTGTTCCTTTCTACTGTCTCAATCAGACTTTTCCACTACTTGTGTACATAACATTCATTCTTGTTTACATATTTCAATATTGCTCCATTGTTTGACCTGGTATTTACCTATAGATCATTTTAACATTATTCCTTTATCATTGTTTTTCATTTTTTAACACCGTGTGGAAGGTGAATTATTCCAAACAGTTCTGTCTTACATATTTCCTGTTTTATTTGTGAATAAGTGAAATTTTTATCTTGTGACTGTGACTTTTCTTTATCAGAACACGCTGGGTTATCATAGAAAAAAAGAAAACATGAAAGCAAAATTGCACAATTAAAGGAAAACTATACATACTGTACATAATACAAGGTGATAAATCCTGATTTGGTGCCTTCAAGTGTTTTTTTCCTCACAGAAAATGCAATTTTAACAAATTAGTAGAAGTGAATGATGAATACCCCGCATGAAATTATAGTTAATCAAAACAATACGCGCCCTGGAATATTTCCTCCAAAGCAACAATATGTTTTTCCAACCTTGGACAGCAATTTCAAAGTCAATCTAATTGTGGGCTACACTGACCTGGAAGAGCGAGAGTGGCGTCAGCCCTGTATTCTTAACTAGAGGGTGCACATTACATTCCTTATGCCCCCAAGTGCTGTAAACTTCATGTGATGAAGGCTCAGATTCGGCTGGAGCAGTGTGAGCGCAGTCCAGGGACTTAGATAGAATTGTGCTTAAGCATGGCACAGGTCTGTTGGCACAAGTGCAATGCCAAGGTCAAACTACAAGATGTTTTAATTGGTTATGATGGGCACTATGTCAGATTCAGTGACCACAGAGCCATGAAATCTTCCATCTATCTCAGGGTTACCTCACGTCCTGGAAAACCTGGAAAATGATTGGCCAATTTTCCAGTCACGGAAAACATACGGAAAATGAGTAAAAAAGTAAATTATCCTGGAAAATTATATATCTTCCTTCTACCTTGTTAGTGAACAAAATCAGAGGAAATGAAGTAAAAATGTACTTGGTAACTAATGCACACTTAGCCATAAAATGTGAGGAGATAAAAAAAATGCAAGTTAAGGAACAAAATATAAAAACTCATAACAATTGTGACAGAAAGAAATAATAAAAATGACAAAATAAAATTTAGGCTACTTAAACAGTCAATCAACAAAGTATATTTATAAAAACGCAGAGTAAATGAAGATTAAATATAAGTATAAACCTTACATTTAGAATAGTAAGACACTACATAAAAGCCAGACTAAAAAGATAGCTAGCAGGCAATTTTCATGCCTGAGAGTTAGAAATAAATACATTTCAAGTTCAATATGATACAGTGGAGCAAGCTAGAGATATTGGTCATCAACCTTTAATCTTGTTTTTTAGGCTAGATTAACCTGAGAATTGCCCACACCAATAATGTAACTTTAGTTGGTTATGTGACACTGGAAAACATCCTGGAAAAGTCTGGGAAAATGATTTATCGAAAAGAGTGGGAACCCTGTATCCATTATCTATTACCCATACTGTAGATAAGCAGTATGGGTAATAGTCTGTTTACATGCATATTGTACCAAAATCAAACATGCTTTACTTTCAGTCGTGCGGCATCCCCCACTGGTCTTTGTTGTCAGTATGGAATGATTGATTTTAATGCGTGACAGGTTCTGAAATCCTTCAAGTGCTGGGTCGGGCGGTAATTGCACAAAACTCGTGTTGTCTTACCTGTTTGGCTTAAGTGTGGCTAAGACAACACAAGAAAATCCCCCAGGTTTTCATGAACTATCCTTATTTTCTCATCCAGTCAGTCACCTTTTTAAGTGATCAGCAATCATGAAGTTTTAATCTTTTTAAAGAACACAAACTAATTCAAAAAAGTATTTTAGATTTTAAATAACAAGGCCTGCCATTTTGTCAAAGCACTTTGCTTCACTTACTGTAGCTTCCAAAGAGATCTGGCTTTAAATTTAGATGTGCTTTTTTTCAGAGTTTTACGGTAACAACCTTTGTACTGTACACATGAAAGATTTTTCCTGCTTTGAATTGCTTCAAAATTTAAACAGAGATGTCTTGTTAAAACTATGAGAAAATGTCCCATATTTACAGAAAAAAGGTGCAAGAAATTCTCATGTTTGTCATAATTTGTGTAAACCAGGTTCTGAAAAATATACTAAAAATATTTTAGATATATACTTTCTGCTGTTGGGAAGGGACCAAGACAGGATACTTTTGAGTTTGACAAGACAGAAATAATCATTTATTGCTACAAAGCAAGCTATACAACAGTGGATTAAACTTGTGTAAAACAAAGACATGAATTTATATTTAGAAACAGATTATTTTCAGAAACACAGCAGATGATTTTGTAATTCAGAATACATTGAACAGTAAAACAAAAATACTTTAATCCATCTGGCATTCAACAAAACAATGAAGTGCTTCATAAGTTTGAACCTCATGATCACAGTCTTATTATTAACTAGAACTTTAATGGCTGGTAACATTTAATACATTCAACATTTTATAATCTGTAGCTCTGTACTGGAACAATTAGCATCAAGCTAACAAACCTCAGTAACTCTTCCTTTAGGAGACTTGTACTTCTTGTGGCAGCTCGTTGTACTTGATGAGGTAGTACGGGTAGCACTGACAGCTGTCAAAAACCACAAACATGGTGGGCTCGTTCAAGCTGTCCACGCAGGTGTCGTACAGACAGAACTGTTTGGTCTTGGAGTTGATCGGCGGTGGCCTGCGGTAGGTGCTTTTCCCGATAGTCACCTTCCCAACCAGGACCTTGGCGAGGAACATGTGGCGGACCTCGTTTGGCCCCACCTTGGCTGAGAAGGTGTGTGAGAAGGCGGCGGTGGTGGCAAAGTAGGAGCCAAATCCACAGGAAGTCCCGTTGACACCGGCAAGGCGAGGGTCGAAGTTGTTGTGGCAGATTTCCTCTGAAGCCTTTTTGGTCGTCCCGTGGAAGAGATGGCGCTCCAGAGGCCCCTTTTGCTTGGTGTGATGCTTCTGCATGTACGCTTTTTGCCTGTTATGGACAACAAATCTGAAGGGGACTGTTGTTGGAAAAATGTTTCTGCTTAAATCAGCCTAAGACAACTCTGCAAAGTCAGGTTTTAAAGGAGGACAAGTTAATCTCAGAGTCAGAGGCATTTCTTTATTTTTACTTCCACTAAGGGGGTTATGTTTTTGCCGGCATATGTTGGTAATGGTCCAACTTAGAAATGATTAGATTTTGGTGGAGATACACATGTTTGTCTGGATGCAAAAAATCCCATAAGTTAACATTGGGCCGTATTTTAAAAAATCATATCTCTGCCGTTTTTTATGGATTCACTTCCAATTTCACAGGATAATATGGGGTCCATGTCTTTGTCATCAAAATAAATTTCAGCTGGATCTGCTCCAAATTGACGTCATAAAAAAAACCAAAAAACATTGAACTTTATAATGGAAATCCCATTGACAGGATTCAATAATTCATATAAAATCGAAATATTAAGTGATGTTCCCAAAACTTGTGTTCATACAGGATAACAACCTCCATGTATGTGCTGAGTGTGGTCTGGATCCTGGTACTTTTCTGGATCTGGTGACCCAGAATTGTGTCTTTCACAGGGGTTTTGGAAAAAGCCACTGCCGGAACTGAGCTGCTTGGCGGAGGTCTGCGCTCTCTGAGTGCTTTTCTAGTATGAGTTTAAATTGTCACCATCTAATACAAACTCAGCATGCAGGATGGACAGACAAACACCTAATTATCCCTGTTTCCTCTAGCTTTCTGAATGACTAGTTCCCTTTAGGCTGTTTTTTCACCAGTAGTATCTATTATTCAATAACTTTTTGCTCTTTAGTAAAGCTATCATACAGTTTTTTTCTTAAAATAACAATTATTTTGTAATTTTTTTTGTTTATTGCAAGTGACTGCAGTTTAAATCTCACTAAGGTAGTTATCACACCTACATCGTTTGGGAGATTTGTTCCAATACAAGTGGGCCTTCTATGTTTGGCACAGTTTGTTTGTGTATATGTGAACACAGCGATTGATCCCTGTTTTGGTACAAACAACTGTGCCGAGGTCGCCTGAAAGAGGTGGTCTCAGTTCACCCCAAATCGACCCCTGGAGCAGTTCATTGGCAGAGAGGACACAATCAACCAGAAACTGCCACAAACAGGGTGACGAGTTAACTCACACTGTTGCAGCAGTATAAGCAGCAGTGGTGGTGGTGATATTTGCACTATGGCAACAAAGCAACCAGGCTGATAACAAAGTGCTACTTAATAATGTTTCAGATCCCACAGGCACAGGCACAACATACCATGCAGTAAGCAACAAGTTACCATTACTCATCGTCTCTACTGCAGATCATCACAGGACTCGACTGATTCAAAAACTGATTTCGTTACCAGAACTAAGTCCAGCTCGTTCAAGCAGGAGAAATTATCCTTTTTTGAAGCTTCTCTCTGATTCTCTGCAACATTGACAGTTTCGCAGGGCACTTCTACAGGTGTGACGTTGGAATGAGTTACCATGCTATCTGGTGACCTCAATGGTCCACTGTTGGCTCCTTTTTCGAGTATTTTCAGATACTGTCATGCACCCTACAGGCGAAGTTTATAAAAGATTAAATAAATTATTAACAAATAAAAATGAGTCAAACATTACGTTGTTACCTCAGCCAAGGGGGTTATATTTTTGCCAGCATATGTTTGTTTGTTAGCAAGATTACGCAAAACCTACTGGACGGATTTTGCTGCAATTTTCAGGAGATGTTGGTAATGGCTCAACTTAAAAATGATTCGATTTTGGTAATGGTCCAGCCATCAGCGATCATTTTTTGCTCAATAACTGTCTAACTGACGATGATATTAACATGATTCTGAGTGCTAGGTGTGGGTTTTCAGGGTCAAGAAATCATATCATGATGGTAATTTTATCATGGAACTACTACTTATACGTAGGTATGTGAGCTACCTTGGCGGAGGTTTGCGCTCTCTGATGGATTTCTAGTTTCTAATTGTTTCCATCGAGAAAGTGCCCACCCTTTGGTTCCTATGTTTTGAGGTAATTACGCTCAAAACCTGTCTACAGGTGGCAGGATGAACAAACCTGAAATAAATTATTTTGAAAAAGTCTGACCTTTGGTACTTGTCCCAGTGAAGGAGGTTCTGGACCTGCTGAATCTGGACCACGTCCACTCTGGACTCAGGCAGGCTCTCATATAAGAGGCTCTGAACCCTCTTGAAGACCTGTGAGCAAGCAGGAACGTCCACAAGGCTGTAGTCCTGCCTCACAACCAGAGACCATGCAGGAGGATACCAGGAGCTGAACTCCTCCAGAGGGTCCACGCTGAAGTTCGCCTCTGGAGGCTCACTGCTGGGCTCAGGCAGGACTCCTGTCCTGAAAACAGACAATGAAATTAACTCTATGATCAGATAATCAGACTGTCGAGGAGAGGTATTACAGGGAATCAGGACACTGACTTTAAGTGAGGCTGCATGGACTCAGGCGAGCGGTAGACGGGCCTGCAGCGGACTTCCCTCTGGAAGCCTGTGACAATGTTGGTTTGGGTCATGGTGGTGAAGTCCAGTTTGTACTTGACTGAGCCGATGTCAAAAAAAAACTCTGGCTCCTTTACACTCATGCTCTTCAGCAGTGACGCAGACAGACTCTGCAGTAAATTAAACCACATAAGTGAGATGCAAAAATTATTGGCAAAGAAAAATGACATGATGATGCTTATAATCACATTTCAGGGCTTAAAGATATAACAGAATTATGTTAAATACTGCTGCATGTGTAAATGGGATCTGCTTGATTCTGTTGTTCAGTTTCTGTACTTCGTTCATGTTTTGTGCTCCTTATTTGTGACAGATCATAATTATTTTCTGTTACCCAAACTCTCCCTATAACTTACAACTTAGCTTACCTGCCTCTGTGGCTTGAAGGTTAAAAAAATCTACCAACTAAATATTTTTTTCCAGTAATTTAACTTTAAAGGAACAAATTACGTGAAGTTGCTGCTGCCAAAAAGCCACCATTTCCAGATATTGCTCTCACAAAGTAACAAAACAAAATAGAACTTCAACAACATTTAAAGTGCATACTTCCATATTGCATAACTTACTGAAACCAGGGTTCCCACTCTTTTCTAGAAATCATTTTCCGGGAGTTTTCCGGAACTTTTCCAGGACATTATTTATTTCTAACTCTCGGGCATGAACATTGTCTGCTAGCTATCTTTTTTAGTCTGGCTTTTATGTGGTGTCTTACTATTATAAATGTATGGTTTAGACTTATTTTTAATGTTATTTACTTTGCTTTTTTATATAGATGATGTTGATTTACTGTTTAAGTAGCCTAAATTTCATTTTGCCATTTTTTATTATTTCTTTTTGTCGCCATTGTTTTGAGTTTTTATATTTTATTCCTTAACTTTCATTATTTTATCTACTCATATTTTATGGCTAAGTGTGCATTAGTTACCGAGTACATTTTTACTTCATTTCATTTCCTGTTTGATTTTTGTTCATTAACAAAGTAGTAGGTAGATAAATAATTTTCCAGGACAATTCAAGCTTTTCCAGGACATTATAGTTTTTTCCCAATTTTCCATATGTTTCCATGACTGGAAAATTGGTCAATCATTTTCCAGGTTTTCCAGGACGAGTGGGAATCCTGGAAACTGTTGTTTTTACTATTGAACTAACTGAACTTAAGATGGGCTTCTGTGACATTTAAATAGAGTTGGGCAATAAAACAATCTTGGTATGGGATGGTGAGAGTGTTCATGTCACTGTGGATGATAAAGCACGGCAGAAATCCTACATGGAAGCTGCCAGTCAGTGCTTTTCTTAAAGATCCGTGTCGTGCACTGTGAGAGGCAGGGAGAGGTCCTTAATGTGTCCAAGAGCACAAAAGGAAAAAGACATCAATAAAGATAAAAAGTCACCTTCTCGTACTCTTGCCAGGTGTAGTTGCTCCACCAGTAGATTTTCCACTTGCTGGGGAAGAACTGGTTCGTCAAAAGACTGTTGGAGTTTGTCAGTCGTCTGACTGCATCATACTTTGAATGATTATCCAACTCCATCGGGTCAAAGTGCAGACTGTACTGGGCATCCCTGAAGGGAGGGTGAGACAAACACATTTATAAAATCAGAGCACTTCCTCTTGAGCAATATTTACAATAAAAATAAGCGGTAAAGACCAATTTCTACTAGATCCTGCAACCACTTGGCATGCTTATCATTCTTTAAAGTCAGCCATTATCTAAACTGCACAAAGCATTTTTGCCGATTTTAAAAGGACAGTTCGGGCTTTTAAAAGTGGGGTTGCTCAAAACCTCCGGCAGTAGTAGATTTCTTTTGCCTGTTTTTACATCCAGGATAAATACAAGAGCGACCCATCGTCATAATATCCAGGGAGTTAGATTTATATCAGTTTGTGCTCTAGTTGCTTTCGTGTAGTTCTAACCTAAAAGTAGGGTAAAAGTGGCACCATTGACTCACCGAGCATCTGCTCCCAGCTGTTCCCCCTTAGGGACAAAGGTCACAGGTTGCTTTAGTGGCAATCATATTGACCTTGAGCAACCCCACTTCAAAAAACCCAAACTAAAAAAGAGGGTTCTATGTAGTGAAACATCTGCTGGCTAGACTACTGGCTTCACCTTCTGTAGACTGAAGCCTTTAACAGCTGATTGTTTTATTTAAGGTTGGGCAATACAGTGATTATATCGATTAATACAAATTGTTTTCGGCAGAAGATTTAAAAACTAAAAATCAAGAGTTTTGTCTTGAGTAACTCTAATTGTAAGTTGTTGCGATGTTGAAAATATAAATACTGAAAATTTACAGTTTTCATTACAGTCAGCCCTGTCAGGTTTTGCACAAGCGCCTGTTTAGGCTTGTATTTATTTTTTAAAATAAGATTAAATATTGATCAGAGAGTTTCATGAATTATGATATTATCAGTTTGCTATTGGTATCAGCCGATATCAGCCTAAAAAGTTCATCAGTATCAGCCAAAATTGAAATTTTGCAGATATTTACAGCCGATATATCAGCCACATATATCGGCTGGAATACTGGCAAATTACACAAATGTAAAATATTGATGCACCTTCCCATCACTGCATTGGTACCATTAAAAATCAAGAGTTTTATTTTTGCAAGAGTTAAATGCTGTTTTTCTTGTTTTACATCTGTTCCTCACAAAATATACTGTAACACTGAAAGAAACAAATCTATTTTTGTTGTTAGCTTGCGCTCTTGAACAGAATTATCGGTAGCGATATCTGCGATAATAAATTAAAAAGTAGCGGCATATCAGATATCGGCAAAAATCCAATATTGTGCATCCCTTATGTCATGTTTGTATCCTGTAAAAATAGCTCAGCTTTCAGTGTTTTGGAAGACAAACCTGCCTACATTCAAACTACATAATTAGGGACGGGAATCAAAAACCAATTCCAGCTGTGAATTTATAACCACTTCTTTAAAAAATCAATATCATTATCTATTCCCTTATCAATTCCCTTCACTGACAGTAGTCAGAAGGGGTCAGAATTGTACAGAATTTGCTTAATTTCTGACAAAAAGACACTTATGGCCCTTTTCCATAAGCACGTCTTAGCTCTACTCTACTCGGCTCAGCTTTCCCCGACTCTACACGGCTCTACTCTACTCGCATTGTGCTGCTTTTCCACCAGCCCAGTTCCCTACCCAGCGGGGGCGGGGTCGCCATAAAACAGCTGGGCGACACTGCGTTCATGTCATTTTGAGCGCGACACAACAATCAAAACAATGGAGGATTTGGAGGCAATAGTATACTTGCTGCTCGATCTGTGGCTTTTTGTCACAAACCAAATGAAAGAGGAAAGTGAAAAATGGCTGCAGGTGGCGAGAAGAAATACCGAGGACGAGAGCAATCGAGCTGCAAAGAAGGACATATGAGGGTAGGCTAATGGTAGCTACTGCTAGCATGTTAGCTAGCTCGTCGCGCTCATGACTCATTAGTGATGACATTCTCTGACCAATCAGTAGCCAGCAGTCAGTCGACGTCACCTTTTAGTATCGACTCAGCTCGCTTAGAACCAGAGCAGAGTAGGTACTAAAAACTGGTTTGTTTTAGGAGGTACTGTGCCGGTGGAAATGCAGCGCAAACCAGGTAGAGCTGAGTAGAGTAGAGTAGAGTAGGGCTAAGGCGTGCTGGTGGAAAAGGGCCATTACAGCACAATATTTAAGGGGGGACACACACACACCAGTAAGTTGCAGAAGAATTTATCTATGTAGCACAACATTGGATAGCAGAAGTGTTATGTGCCACTGAAAACCTACAGGCCAACTGTTGCCCACACAGAAAATCAGCAGTAATCAAAAAGAGAATTGTTATTTTGTGTCACTGGGAGTAGGGATGGGAATGGAAAACCAATTCCAGTTGAGAATTGTTAACAGCTCCATCAAAGTGTCGATATCATGAGTCTTTTGATAATCAATTCCCTTATCAATTCCTTCCACTGACAGGGTTCAGAAGTGGTCAGAATTGTGGCTTATTTTTTTACAAAAGGCGCCTACTGCACTCCCTTAAGTGAGTGGAAACACAAGCAACTTGCAGAAGCAGTTATCGATGCTGTGACATGTGTGTTTGACATTGTTGCCACTGAAAATCTACAGGCCAACATTTGCCAACATGGAAAATCTGCAGGAATCAATAAGGAAATCGTTTAAGAATTGGACTGATTAGCAGGATCGCTAATAGCATTGGGATCGATAAAATCTTATCAATTCCCATCCCTAACTGGGAGGTTGTTTTTTGCTTTTAGAGGGAAAAAAATCAATTAAAACCGTAAATAGAGTGTTGTGTGGAGAAAATCTGGGATTTTTATTTTTAGGCCATATTGCCCAACCCTAGTTTTACAGCTGACAAATTATATACTATGACAAGAAAAACATTCAAGGGCAACCTCCTGAACTATCTCATTATCAACTAAATTAAGCAATCAGTGTTTTTTAATTAAATAGGAGTACCTAAAAAGCTAAAATAAGTTGTTTGAATCCTGCTCTTCCCTGTTACTCACCCATCCCTGATGAAGACGACCTCTTTATTAACATCGCAGTAGATCCTCTCCATCAGAACCTGAGACTGAGTGGGGAGGTCAACCCACTCATGGGTGTCGATGGCCCACAGCTGCCAGTGAAACGGGTACGGAGTGTGGTGCATCTTGCACTTTTTCCCCAAGCGGCACAGGTTCAGCAGGAAGAAGTCACAGATCAGGGTGTCAGAGCAGTGCTTTGTGTGAAAAGGGGACGGCACGGGCACACCTGGCGGCGTTTTTGGTTTGGAGGCTTTCTTTGTCGGGGTGAGGATAGCAGGTTGGACTGCAGTCTTGGTCGGTGTGCAGGGCTGAGTGACAGGCGGCTGGGTGATGATGAGGGGAAGAGGGACGATCATTGAGGTGTTTGGGATTGGAGGGTTTATCTGTAGTTGCCCTGGAAGGCTTGGAAATGACTGGGCGGTGTTTTGAGTGAAGGTTAGCAGCACACAGGAGTTGTTCTGGGCTGCGCTTTGCTGCTGACTGGCCGGCTTGATCTGAGTCTGGACGAGGCCGCAGTAAGGTGTTGCCCCATTGCTGGAGGTTGTTGTCTTTCCACGTGTGGAGGTCTTAGGGGTCAACTGAACACTGATGCTGTAAGGATTCACAACCCAGGACACCTCCACCTGCTGGGCTCTGATGGCGTCCCACACTGGGAGGGTGGAGTTGGTGTCAGTGGGGATTTCCATCAGGAGGACAGTTGGGCTGAGTAATGCCACTGTGGAAGATTTGGTCTCAGAGCATAAGGCATCTTTCTCCATCTTTCTTTTCACTCCTCTGGAGGCTGAAACAAACGGCATGCTGGACATCCTGTAAAAAATAAAACACTTTTCAATCAGTTTCAGCAATTAAATGTTTCTTTAAGCACCTGAAGGAAAGTATGTTATTTCATCCTACAAGCATGTATACTTTACAGACATTTATATTTTTATGTAAGTATAATATAAGTAAGACTGAAGTTTTATAGTCATGCTCATTTGCAAGCTATGCGTGTAGAACAATTTATGAAGGTTAGAAACTCCTGAGAGGCGCTAGATCACTCAGTACAAATGAAGATAAGTGTTCACACAAGAAAGTATTGTTTAATGCTTATGCTTACAAAACAGTAACTGTAGAAATGTCATGGTCATGAGAGTGTTTGTCAGAAGAGAAGTGTTTGTCAGTTATGAGAGTAGCAATACAGGAACAGGGGGATACTAGAGGAGTCAGATTAGCGTTTGAGGTACGAGGGCTGAATGATAAGTTGTGAGCCTCATATTTAAGGGTTTGACTTTTGGCAGACATATTGCATTATTTTTAACATAATCCCCTTCAGTATCTAGACACTTTTGCCAGCGATGTTTAAGGGCCTCAATGCCACTTTTAAAGAAGTCCTTTTCTTGACCGTTCAGAAAGTCCTCCACTGCATGTATGATGTTATCATCTGACCAAAAGTGGGTACCAGAAATGGCCTTTTTAATTTTGGAAATAGATGAAAGTCTGATGGAGCGAGATCAGGCGAATAAGGCGGATGCTCAATCAATTCAAAGCCACAATCTTTAATGGCAGCCATGGCAATGACAGACTTGTGAACAGGGGCATTTTGTCCATTTTGCAAAAGTCACTTGCCTTGTTTACTTTAGAGTGCTACCTCTTCGACATAAACTGACCAAATGACACCAGTCTTTGGGTACACAGCCTTAAATAGTCAGGGAATAGTAGAGCTGAAAAAGGACAACCCTGCTTATCTTCTTCAATACAAGGCTCACAACTTATCAATCAGCCCTTGTAGATAGGTGTGGGCTAACATGTATCTTTCAGATGGAGGGTCACGCAAGACCGCATGACTAGGTCCGCCTGGTGATCGACGTAAGAGAAATAATAACAAATGGAAAGGATGATGGACGCAGCTTGGAGGCTGGCGCAAATGGGGAATATGAACCAATGAGAAATCGACAACACCCGAAGACTTCACATTTCAATAGCAGAAAACCACTGTTAGCCCGTAAAAGGGTTCAGGGACAGATAGTCGGGGTTCAGACTTCATGAACTGACCCCAGCAGTTTATGCTTGTCAGGGACGCGTAATGTGAACCCAGAGTCTCTGTATTGCTCATTCTTGGCTCGAGTTGTAATTAAAGCGTTGGATAACTGAGACCAGTCTGTCTGCTGCCTCTTCACTCCCATCAAAGAATGCGCAGGATGAGTCTTCAAAGATAAAAGGTTTTTCATTAATAAAATAAGGTTTTATGACAAAACAATTTTGATTATTTTCCATGGGTAAAAATGAACACATCCACCAACACACCTCTTGTAACATTTAACAGTAAATATTTTAGTATTCCATAATCTTGCAACCCTGGGTTTTACTGAAAATTTACCTCTGCTGGTTAAACATTCAGGAGGATGAAGACCTATGCTTGATATTTTGGTAAGAGTGAACCTGTGAGTCTGAAAATAAATCTTAAAGTGCTCTGGACTAACGATAAAGAGTTATTTTTTGTATTTCTATTAACATCTTAATTTAGCTTATATTTAAATGCTTAACCAATGCAGATCTGTGTAAAAGAAGGCACAAAAATCCTTCTCAAATAGTTATGCTTATTATCAATTCAACCAAAAGAAAATGTGATACATTTTATCAAGCAAATTCAAACTACTTAACTTTATGTAAACTGGAACAGGTCAATCTTGTATCATAATGAATATATATCAACCATATGTCACTATTTAATCAAAACTTGCAAGCAGAGTTTCTATGTAAAAACATAACCCCATAATATCTGTGTATTTAATGAACAAGCTAAGCTAGTGTGAAGCTAAATATAGCCTTAGCTTACTGCTGTTTGTAACTAGCTTAAACACTTTGCTGAAGGGGCTAATGATAGCATTAAGCCAACTTACCTTCAAAAACGTTAATACAACTCCTGGGATCTGAAGCGTCGAAAGAGAAGCCGGAAAAAAATCAACTCGACCAAAAATATCAAAAACACAATAGTTTAACTAGCTCACCTTAAAAATACAACTTTCTAACATGGCGTAGTAAGAAGGTAGAAGCCCTCGCGCTGAGCTGAAATATAACCGTTAGTAGGCGGAGTGATACGGAACGTTTGAAACTGCCAGAAATGTTTAAAAAAATCAAGTATTTATATATTTTAACATAAATAACCATGGAGAATCACACTGTAGTTTGCGAACTTTTAAGTTAGCAAAGTAACAAATCGAATATTACCCCTAAAGTCAGTGGAATAAATAAAAACAACTCATAATAGTTGGTTTTTACCAGCTATGAACAAAGTGGTCCACTATGATAGACCGCAAAAAATAGTCCCTTTACTTTTTTTCAATTATTAAACGTATCTTAAAAGATAAAACAAGTGATTTAAGTAAATCAATTACTGTTAAGGTTAATAAAAACATTTAAATATGTCAATTTCAAATAGTGCAACCCATCATGGATTTTTGCTACTCATATTTCTTTCTTTTTAAAGTCTTTTTGACTAATACAACCCAAAATAAACTTGAGCAGCGTGAATGTAAATAAGAACGTCATGATGCTCAAAACATTAAAATGCCATGTTTTATCAAAAGCACAAAGCCAGCAAATGTAAAAGTGCTGCTGGCATCAATTCAAACTGAGCCCAACTATGACATTTTTCAGTTTAGTATATTTTATTTATTTTATTTATATTTTTATTATTTTTTCAAGCATATACAATATGCCCAGCCCAATGGGCTTGCAAGACACTATTATTCAATCACCAAGTTCAGAAATCATTGTAGACGCTTGCAAACATTAAAAAATCTCATAAAAATAAACTATCCTGACGTTTTTCCAGGCTCTGGATACAAAAGAGGCCAACTTGTAAATATTATAACTAAACAACCATCTCAATCTGTCATCATCAGTACACAAAAAGATGTCAGGACTTTTAACGTTCATTTCATTCATCAGAGGAGCTCTCAACTCATCGTAAAAAGGACAATACAAAAGAAAATGTGATTCATTCTCAACTTAACCTAATTCACAAAGTCTGTGTTCCTCCTGGATGTTTTTAAATCTGCCAACTTCAAGAGCGAGTGGAAGGATTTCTGTTCTCAACTGAGCAACTAAAGATCTCTGACTTCTTGTTAAATTAGCTGTTACATAAGGCTCACGGCCATAAACATTTGGTATGTTGTCTTTTTGCTATCCTTATATGTTTCAAAGGGTTCAGTGGTGATTCTTCAACTAATAAATTACTGTGGATTATAAAAAATTCAATGTGAGAAGGAAAAATATAAAAAAAAAAAATCAACTTAAATGTGACTTCAATCATCATTTTGGCCACACACAGGTTTACAGAACAGGAATAGACATTTTAATTGCTAAAATTCATTTATTTGGTAAATTAGCACTTAAATATTTTTTACACTATCCATAATTGCACATGAAGCATCATTTGTGCTATCAACCCAGTGTTATTAACACAGTAAGGACAAAAACAGACATCATGCACACTGGAAAACATCTCACATTAGATTATCAAACAAAGCTATGTTTTGTATGATGTGATATTATCAGTCTACAGAGATTAGTTTTCAAACACACATTATGATTATGACAAAGCTTTACACACGCTACGCTGACATCAGATTTTATAAAACCTTCATAGTGCAGTGATTAGCCTTAGAGAAGCTATAATGTTAAAGTTTTTATGTGTTATTTTGAAAGGTTGCAGGATGCTGCATCAAAATCAGAAGAAATAGATGTGAAGGAATAACATCACTGAGGCTGTCAATTCATTTGCTTTAGCATTTGCAATAATTAATCACAATTAATTTCCCATTGAAAATGTCTTGATACAGGACAAATTAATGCAGTTCAGTGTTCTCCATGACCTTAACTTTACTGACTCAGAGGTAGGAGACAGCATCAAAGTGCTTTTTCAGTCAAACTGTGTTTAACAAAGTTATACACTTAGAAATATGCAGGGGTGCATGAACAAAATGACTTACTGAAATTCAATCATCCCTCGTTAACTTGACAACCTCTGCACTTTTCAAGAGCCCCAGTGAAAAATCAAGCTAAAAGATTTCTCAGTCATATGTTCGTTGATATGCTTTTGCTTTGTAATCTGCATTGTCTAAAGTTAAAGGCATTTTCTTCCAGTTTGGATGAAAGAAACTTAATTTTGAGGATCTCTTGGAAGATAACGGCATTAGCTTGACAACAGAGAAAAAGAAGTTGCAGCAGATCTGAAACCAGATGAAAAAAGGCTAAAGTGAACTGGATTCATGTGAATTGTTTGTAGGGGTGTCCCGATACAACTTTTTCACCTCTGATACGATACCGATATTGCAGCCTTGAGTACTGGCCGATACCAATATCGATCCGATATGATATCAGCAGGAATCATTCATACTTTTATTACTTATTTTGTAGTATGGACTGTAAGAAAAGGCTTGATCAAGTGAGATTACTCAAACAGAGAACAGTAGTCAGCAATAGTAGGTATGAGAAAAACTGACCCATTTGTTATTAACCAATGGGTTGAATGAATTTTAACCTTAAACATGAGAATATACTACAATTAAATAAAATAAACAAAAAATAAATTAGAAGACCCTGAAAAGTAACCTCAATAAATCCGATAAAAACATATATTTTTAAACTGCAAAATAACCACTGTGTTTAACTTAAACAAAAGCATATTCTACAACTGAATTAAATAAATAAAAAATAAATTAGAATGGACTGCTTGTATCGGAGAGCTTATATCGGAGATTTTACATGCAGGCCGATACTATCCGATATTTGTTTTTGCGGATATCGGACCGATATCCGATATCAATATCGGATCAGGACACCCCTAATTGTTTGATATCAGGAGTAGCCCATACTTGTCCACTTCCATTAAATCCAGAATATAAGTTGCACTGGTATTTAAGACACAGTCAACGTATTTCAGTCTCCCAAAGGGGAAAGAGGCTGGATCAGCCTGATTCAATATCTAATTTACGATGTGGCTCACCTTCTGTCCCTCACACCACCACAGCAGCACCTGCCTGCTACACTATCTGACTGTCCTGTAATGAGTGCGACTGACGGAACAATCATCCAATCACATGAAAGGTTCAGCCCATTACCAAACACTTTCCCAGATGGACGAATGATGGACTAATCATCACTGAAGGTCCACTTTTAAAATCAAAGCGTCATTTATCAAAGAGAAGACTATTGTTTTTCTTGTCTTATGTCTGTCTTTAACACAATTTAATCTGTATCAACTGTGCTACATAAATAAATTGTGAATGATTGACTGATTTGTGCTCTTCGATATAATGAGTTTGGAAATATCAGCATAAAGGATACCTGCAAAAATCCAATACCGTACATTCCTACTTTGTTTTGATGCTTTCTACTATCTCTGTTATAAAACTCATCTTCTACCTGTGAACTATGTCGATGCAGTGTTGTTCAGCCACAGCGTGGTGACTCGACTTTTGCTGAAGAGGTACTATTAAAGTATAAGCTGCAATGAAAAACAAAGCACAACGTACCAAAATCAAGGACAGCCGAGCCAAGTTGGACACCATTAGTCTGACCATTTTTAAGGTCAGACTAATGGTCTGACTAATTTTCAAGGAAGTTCTGTTTTGGCCCCGTTTGTTTGTCTGCTAGCAAGATTACGCAAAAACTACTGGATGGATTTTCAGGAGATGTTGGTAATGGCCCAACTTAAAAATGATTCGATTTTGATAACCGCCATTAAGCAAACAATCGATTTTGCTCAATAACTTGCAAACTAATAACAGTATCAACAAGATTCTGAGTGCTAGGTGTGGGTTTTTAGGGTCAAGGAATCATATTATGATGCTAACTGTCGCTAATACATGTAACAGCAATATGTGAGCTACCTTGGCGGCGGTTTGCGCTCTCAAAGTGCTTTCTAGTACTGAGAAGTCTTCTCAAACAAATCTTCACCACACAGGGTTTATTCCCTCCATAACAAACCAGCATTTCAACTGTGAATGGGTGAAAACTTGTAACAGTGCAAAGCTCTATTTAATGCATGATTGTGGTGTATTTGCTGACCACCATGATGGAGTATATCTCAGTATTTTGTGCAGCTATAGGGTATAAGGTGTAGCCAACTTTTGGATCAGACAATGACTACTAGGGCCTTTAAAACAGACTTTGTAGTAGCTGGTAAGCTCAAAGGCACATGGGGCCCTCGTCTTGATTTCAGAGAGCATAAGACGTTAAGGTAAAAAGGATTCAGCTGCTGCTAAGTTAGCTTAACTTCAGTGTGACTGCAATGCCAAAATAATATGCGATTCATTGATTGACATGTCTGACCTCGTCTCATTACAATTCATGCTGACAGCCCTGGTGACTCCACATTAGATTCTGGGCCCCTTCCTTGAATTCATGCGTTTTAAAGCCCCATTTTGTGCAAAAGAAAATGTAGGTGTGAAAAGTATTTTCAAAAATAATCAACAGCTTTCACAGAAACCTCAAGGGGCTCCACTTTCAGAGGACACTGCTGACATCCCACCCAGAAGTACGGATAGACTTTCTCAGTGATGGCAGACTTGAAGGTGTAGATGTGCGAGTTGTCTTGGGGGTCGTAGAAAGACACCCTGCCCTTGTCACAGTCCAGCAGCACCCTCACCTTCTGCGGGTTCCTCTTCAGAGTGAGCCTCGTAAGCGGAGAGGTCCCTGCAAAGTACATTTTGTGGTAGAAGTACACACAGAGGTACCCGTTCTTAAGCACTGAAGACACTTTCTCTTTCCTCACGACGGATTCTTTGGCCACGCCGACGACCCACGCCGTGTTTTCCCCCACGCTAACCTCCCAGGCGTGTTTCCCTGAGGTGAAGGCGTCGTGGCCCAGGACGGCCGTGTCGGGGTCGAACCTCTCCGGGTTGTCAGGCAGCTTCTGCTTCTCTTCACTGTCACAGACGCTGGTGAGGTCGTCTGACAGGATGAGCCACGGGGCGGCCGTGTTGGGATCCAGAGTCACCGGGGCTGAAGAGAACATGGCAGACTGTCAGGTCCCTCTACGGTAACATACTCTGACTGCCTCTCTTTCTGAATGCAGATTAAACTCATCTCATAAACTCACAGAGACAGAGAATGCATGGAAGTTTGAGGAATTAACCTCACCTATAATAAATAAATATATGGAGTATTTTTGATGTACAAACCTCAGTTTCAATGAAGTTGGAATGTTGTGTAAAACATTTATAAATACAGAACACAATGATTTGAAAATCTTTTTCAACCTACATTCAAGTGAACACACTAAAGGACAAAGTATTGAGTGTCTAAACTGATAAACATGATTGTTTTCTCTAATATTCGCTAATTTTTAATCTGATGTTTGCAACATGTTCCAAAAAAGCCGGGACAGGGGCATGTTTACCACTGTTACATAACCTTTCCTTCAACACTCAGTAAGCATTTGTGAACTGGGGACACTAACTGTTTCCTTTGTAAGTTGAATTCTTTCCAAATCTTGCTTAATGTACGACTTCAGCTGCTGAACAGTCCAGGGTCTCTGTTTTTACACCATAAATTTTCAATTATCACGTTTACATGAGAGCTTTAATTCCCCTTTATTTCCTAATAAAACTTAAATCCTCTTTAAAAAGATTTAAAATGACCATGTAAACACCTAATTACGAATGAAAATAATAATTCCAAATAAAACTTAATTCCGAAGCAGAGGTGTAAACGGTGTGAAAATTTCACATCACAGTTATTGTGAGCAAAATTTTCATGGTTATCATTATTATCATTATTATCGCAGTATTGTTGTAACATGCTCAAAATGTTAAAAAGGAATTATACACACACTGAAATCATTTAGCACATTTTTATTTAGTTAAAAAATAATGTATCTGAGGGACCACTACTGCTTTGCCAAGGAGCAGACACAAAATTCTGGCTTTTCCAGGCAATGAGCAGTATCGCCGTGCGTTATAGACGAGGTGAGGTAATCAAACGTGGTTTTAACTGTATTTAAAAGAAAAAACTGTAGTACTAACCGTTGGAAATTTTACTGCGGTTTATCATTTTATTGATAACCGTTACATCCCTATTCCGA
Organism: Cetoscarus ocellatus; assembly: GCA_037902135.1. Taxonomy (NCBI): domain Eukaryota; kingdom Metazoa; phylum Chordata; class Actinopteri; order Labriformes; family Labridae; genus Cetoscarus; species Cetoscarus ocellatus. Next base: position 484,091 of record JBAMNC010001188.1, read on the forward strand.
AGTAAGTGGCTGGTTTATTCTGATTTTAAATCCAAATTGAATAATTCCTTGATCATGTATACATTCTGCTTTAAACTAATTCCGGTTGTTCTGCGCATGCTCATTCCCTTGTCCTGTCGCGATGACGCACTGGACGCTGACGGGAACAGGGAGGCCGCCCGAAGCAACTGTTGGACTCAAGCTGAGACAATTTAGAAGATTTTGAAATAATGAAAGAGTGGATGGACCTAACCATTAAAATGTGGACCTTTTTAAAGTTGTAGCGTCCTAACAGAGACGCTCGAGACACTGAATTGGTAGACGTAAGTACATCACGTCCGCCCCCTGTCCAATCAGAACCATTCTCAACCCCCAGGCCTTGAATAAAGGCGAATAAACGTGTTTTCCATGTAAACCTCTATTCAGAATTACTATTTCCATGTAAACAGGAAGGAGAACACTTCAATTCCGAATTATTTAATTCTGAATAATTAATTCCAAATTAAAACATCATGTAACCGTGGCCATTATGAGGCAGATCTGGACTGCAGGCAGGCCAGTCTTGTATGCACTCTTTCATTACGAAGCCACCATGTTATAACACGTGAAGAATGTGTCTTGGCATTGTCTTGCTGAAATAAGCAGGGACGTCCCTGAAAATGCACTGTGATGGAAGCATGTGTTGCTCCAAAACCTGTATGTACCTTTCAGTATTAATGGTGCCTTCACAGATGTGCAAGTTACCCATGCCAAGGGCACTAACACACTCCCATACCACCCCAGATGCTGGCTTTTGAACTTTGTTCTGGTAACAGTATAGATGATCCCTTTCCTCTTCAGCTCGGAGGACACGACGTCCATGATTCCCCAAAACAATTTGGATAAAACAAAGTCATAGCCGTCAGTGGTGCCAAGTGGCTGTATTCACTCAAGTCAGAGGATCTGACTGAAATGTCATGCCTGTACTGATTCAAAATACAAAAAAAAGTTTAATTGACAGTAATTTGGTGCAGGCTGGATCAAGCAATCCACCAAACTTGCTTCCTTACTAAAGATTTAATCTGAAATGTTTAGTTTTTAGGACTTCCACAGGTATTGGGGTGGGGACAGAATGGACAGAGTGGACAGCAGCCAGCATAAAGTGGTGGTCTATTACAAGGACGAAGCACAAAACCTGTACGAGACACAGAACAGGTCCTACTTGCCTTGCAGGAGTCTTTGACATACGTTCATGAACAATAAACAAACTGTGTCTTTCATGGCGACTCAGTCACTGTGGTTGACATTATAGACATGGCAGGTTCCAACTACAAAAACTAAGAATGCTCTGTCTTTGAAGTATCTGAGACAGTGCAAGTACTTTACCAGAAGAGTATTTTACATAGGAGAAGTAATTTTTGTATTTATCAAAAACGATGAGTTCAACATCTTGGAAAATTCTTAATATCTTTAAGAGTATTGGTGATATTAACAATGCCGACATATACAGAAATATTGACAATGAATTGGTGTTTTAATGTCCATGTAACCCAACCCCACTACACTATGGTATGAAATCATGGCAGAAAATCCACTCACTGAATTCGACAATTTTATGCATCTTCTCCCAAACATGGAAAGTCAGAGAGCCCAGATATTTAGCCACATCTATGAGCGATCCAGGAGCCATGACGGGATCTTCAATAGGGCAATTTGCTCTGCAGGAAACAAAGTTAAATTATTAATGATATGGAGATTAAAAAAAAAGAAAAGTGGATAAAATCAAAGCTTGTTTCACCTTGTCAAAGTCCTCTTGCATTTCTGAAAAAATAGAAAAAAGTAAATTTACACAAGAATTTAAAAAGATCTCTTAGTATGGGTGCCTTTTTGGGCATTTTCAGACTCACCTGAAGTATAGATACCCCCTCCGCAGCTAGCTCCTCCTCTAAAATTCTTATTGTTTCAGACACAGACGCTATCTGACCGTTTATTTCTTCAATCTTCAACGCCATTGCTCGACTCTTCTGCTCCTCCTCTCTCCTCAGCGCCTCCATCCTGTCCTCCTCCTCAGCTTGGAGGAACATGTGAAGCTTTTCAAACTCCTTGCGGGTTTGTCTCTGCACAAACTGAGCCTGGACCTGATGTATTAAAAAAAGAGTTAAGGCAGAGGTTAAAATATTACAACAGGTATGCATGAACAAGAACCACTCTGCATACATATGGTGGTGGAATATTTGTGAAATGAAGCTTTCAACAAGGAATTCGTTTCTCAAAGTTTCCCTCAGATCAGACCAGTTATTGAGGTGAGAGATCACTTTGGTAGCAGACTTGGTAAATGCAAGGTTAAACTTACCTGGATGTACGTCACTGTGTCCTCATATGTTTTCTTCATTTTGTCGAATGATTCCCTCTTCTCTTGCAAAGAGTCAAGGGCAGACTTTATCTTCTCCTGAGTAAAATAAAATAAAACAAAAAAAGTCAATTTGAGTGCTTGAAAAAAGGCTGGTAACATCCTCAAACATGAAAACGATCAGATAACTAATGAGAGCAAAGAGCCACAAGCATGTGATACAATCACACGTGCAGAAACAGAGAAATATTTAAAAAATCCTGTTAATTCCTCTGTTAGTTGATGGCTCAGCAGCACAAAACTGCACAATCAAGAAAATTACAGCTAGATTGCACTATTTTTTCATGTTTGCAGAGAGGCATTGAGGGAAGCGATTACCTTGATTGGACAGTGACTGTAGGCAAGTGGAATAAATAATTTCAACTAGCTGTAATTTCCAGTTGCTGCTAATCATTGATATATCTCAGACTGATAATCCTACAAAAATCTATTTTGTAAATCATCAAATAGAAAATATTATGTTAATCCACTATGTAAATAAATTTGCACTTAAAGGTTTAAAATTATGAAAATGAATTCACATTTGCTGTACATGATGAGGACTGGAGTTAATGACCAAAAAATTGTTATAAAAGTTTTTTTTTTCATGTTTACTATTTTGAAATATATCTAGTGTCATAAAAGGGCTCTAAGGTGGAAAGTGTGAGTTTTATGTAATGCACAAAAAGTTATAATCTACCAAAACTAATGTTGATCATTGACATTTCCCAGACTGATACTCCGTACACGAAAAAAAATCCACTTTGCTCTCAACAAATATAAAATAATTAATTTTCTGATTAACTCTTTCATGCATGGTGTCCATGACAGTTGACAGATATTTGGAATACTCCTTATACCTTTTAGGTTGCAGTACCATGTCCAACCACCAGGTGGTAAACTCCCAAACTGTTGTCTCGGGTGTCATGAATATATTCGTGCATATATTTGTCATATTGAGATATTGCATCATAAATCCAAAATGGCTGACGAAGGGCGAATTCAAGAATAAGTGTAAAATCCTTTAAATCTCAAACAATCAGACAGGTTAAAATATATGTTTTCTGATAATATATTAGGAACGGTTTTATGCAGATTTTAAAAATACTTTTCTTATATTTTCTGTGATCCGAAATTAATCTAATTAAAGGGTATATTCTGGGTATTATACCTATATTCCTATTTCACCAAATTTGTTTATTTACCATTTTGGTGTAATTTACTAGTGAATAGTTTGATTAGACAGCAATAATACATATACTTCAGATTTTCCTTTTATTTTTTATACTCTTAATAAATGTTTGTAAAAGGCGTGTTTGTGGATCTTTATTAAGTTTCATTAAATTACTTTTTATACCGTTGATGCAAAGTGTCCGCTGTAGTGGACAAATGTGTAACTCCCTCAAAATACAACATTGAATAAAATGACCATGATTTTAACTTATTTGAGAGTAAAAACAAACATCTGAAAAAATATTCCTTTGTGATTTAATAATTCATGCATGAAAGGGTTAAAAATTGGGCAATATGTAAATAAACTTGCACTTAAAGTTTTAGAATTAAAAAAACAAGTACATTTTTGCTATACATGATGGGGATTTACGTTATGACCAAAAAAAAGTGTTTTTCTTGATGTTTAATATTCCTAAATATTATATTGATATAAGATTTAGGATCTATAAAATCCTAAAAGGGCTCATAGAGGTAAAGAGTGTTTTTTTTTTTTTTAAAGGAGGGCCTGAGGGTTAAGCCTTTAAATCACTCTGAACCTGTTTCCCCTTTACTGCAATTTATTTTGATGAAGTGATTTTACCCTGAAAGGGCTGGGGCCGACATCATTTGGGCAGAGTACCCAGGTAGGTTGCTCCTTTTAAAAGTCTAAATCAAACACCGTTTTAATGGTAATTAAAATAGGAAACTGTAAAACTAACTGTCTGAAATTTTACCATGCTTTATCATTTTACATTACATCCTAGAATAAGTGGGGGCTCACAGTCTCTGGCTCTATTTTTTTGTGGGTCTTGCCTGAAAATTTTGGAAATCCTTGATTCAGTCAACCAAAAATAAATCAAATTTAAATAAAATTAAACAAAAATAATAGGATAATATTTACAGCATTAACCCAAAAATAGAGTCTCAGTAAAAATAACAATTATATTTACAACACTTACATAATCTAAGACTAGTAAAATCCAGGAAGAGTTGTCTAAATGTGGTTTAATGGTATCAGTAAGGCCTCCCCTCTTGTCTAAAATGTGTTAGTTTGCATCAGTTTGACAGACAAATCAAAGGTGTCAAGCGTTTGTCAGTACTTTTCTATTCTTCTGAAACATCCAGAGATGACATCAGTATCAGCCAACAGTGTTTACCTTCATATCAACGACAGCCTCGCTCACAGGGCAGCAGTCGTGTTGCTTGTGCCTCCTCGAGGTGTGACAGACCACACAGATGGGCTCTTGGTCCAGCTGACAGAAGAGTTTGAGCCTCTCCCCGTGAAGAGGACACATCTCTCCTGGATCGCTGTACATATCCCCTCCCGTCTCCTCGCTCACGCCCTCGCTCTCCTGGATGTACGCCTCACATAGGTTCTTCAGGGTCAGGCTTGGCACGGGGTCATCAGTCGTCTGGTTTCTGCAGAGCGGGCAGTCTCGGCTCCGCCCACTCCTCCAATACTGCTGCAGGCAGGGCGAACAGAAGCTGTGGCTGCACTTTAGGACCACCGGCTCTTTGAAGATGTCGCAGCAGATGGGACAGGAGAGATCCACCTCGGGGAGAGAGAGACGGCCCGCCATCCTGAACACGAAACACAACAGTTGTTTTTTTATAATAACAGGGACGGGATTGAGGGGGGTTATTTTAGATCTTTATGACAGGGGGGAGTGTACCACGTAATTTCTAAACAAGGGTTAAACCAAATCTATATCTTCATTTGTAAAAGCTATAATGCCAGTGAAGTTGGGACATGGCATGAAACGCAAATAAATACAATCGAATAAATTGCAAAGACAAGATATTTAATGTTCAACCTGATAAACTTCATTGTTTTTGTGTAAATATTCACTAATTTTGAATTTGATGCCTGTAACATCTTCCAAAAAAGCTGGGACAAAAGCTGCAACAAAAGCTGGGAAAGTTGAGAAATGCTCAAAAAACACCTGTTCGGAACTTTCCAAAGGTGAACAGGTTAATTGGAAGCAGGTGAGTGTCATCATATAAAATGAGCATCTCTGAAAGACTTAATTGTTTACGATGGGGCGAGATTCACCATTTTGTGAATAACTACATGAGCTACATTGAGTTTCTCAATGTACAATTGAAACAAATTTAGTCCAGGTACTGCACTAGCCTATACCTGTCTCCCATTGAAACTGTGTGGCACATTATGAGGATCAAAATACAATAACAGAGACCTCTGACTGTTGAAAACCTAAAGTCGAACATCAATAGTAAAGAATTCCACCTTCAAACCTTCAACAATTAGTGTCCTCAGTTCCCAAATGCTGATTTAGTGTTACTAAAAATAATCATGGAATAGAACATGCGGCAGAATTTGGAATTGTACAACATGTGAACTTTAGTTTTCATGATACAGAATAACATTGCTAAAAAAAACAATCAACGAAAAAAAATATATGTTTTATCAGTACATACTTTTGAGCGATGAATTTTGTTTTTGAACGATTGGGCATAACTCAAAAAATCTACAGTTTATCATACAGCTTTGATATTTATATAGTGTGAATCATTACAACTCTACAGTTTTATGCACAAACACGTACTCTCTCTACAGAGGAAGGCAAGGGTTAATAATAAATAATCCTAAATTTCAGGGAACACTTACATTTACTTTGCTTTTATGGTCTGTAATTATTGTATTTCAGTATCTGTGTATTCTGGGTGTGGGTTTCTTGTAAGTTCGTCACAGTTATTTCAGATAACACACGTCTCTCTATTTACTTTACACGTTTTAAAATTAGCAAACAGATGAGCTGACGACGCCTCCAGCTTTACTGCCAAAGTGAAACTGTGTCAAAGGTGCAGACACCTCTGCAGCAAACAGAAAGCGTTCATTTAATCCACTTATGGAGTCGTCAATAGAGCAAAAGCACCAAATTAAGTCTTAAAGGCTTTAAAAGTCCTTACTGATAAATTAGACTCGATAATGGGGAGCTAAACCTACCTGAGAGCCACAGTCTTGTCACAGTTCTCAGTCGCTCGTGTCCAGATGAAGCACTTCCTTCTTCCTGTTTTGATGAGTCATCCAAAGTGGGCGGAGCCTCAGATGAAGCGGAAGTGTTTAACCCCTTACTGACCTTCAGTTTTCTATTTAAACTCTGAATTAATGGACATAAAAATGAAATAAACATTAAATACGCTTTCTTTTCTATTCATCCTATGTTCCATAAATCCTTATAAAAATACTTGAATGTCGCCTCCTGAGGTTTCCTTTCAAGAGGGTTACACCTTTTGGAATTTTTTAAAATAATTTATTACTATTATTATTATTATTATTATTATTATTTTGATCAATATGTTTATTATTAATAATAATGTTATGTAATTTTAAAAAATGCACTTATTTTTGAGCACTTTTTGAATTATTATTATTTTTTAAATTTAATTGGATTATATTAAATTAGATTAGATAGAACTTTATTAATCCCTTTGGGAAACTCCCTCAGGGAAACTAGGATTCCAATAGCAGTTTGATAAAAGAGATAAAAAGATATATATATAAAAAATAGATAGATATAAACAAAAATATAAATAAATATAAAATAAATATAAATAAAAATATGGCAACTGCTCCTTCCTGTCCTCTGTCTTCCTGTTGTTACTCCCTCCCCAGTGAGGAGTTGCACAGTCTGATGGCCTGAGAGACAAAGGAGTTTTGCAGTATGTTGATAAAGCCAATATAGAATATAAAAATATAAAAATCAAAGAAGATGAAATGGTTCTGTAACCCCGCAAAAAAAAAAAAAAAAAAAGATAAGTTAAGATTGCATCTTGCTTTTGAGGTAAAAATCTTGTGAGTAGTGATCTAAATATAGGTTTCCAAGAGGAAACAGAAATTTAATAATTAAAAATTATAAATCATTGTTAGAGTTCATTTTCTTTCAAATATATTTGCTCCATTGATATTTAAATGCTGCTTTAAAAAAGACTGTTATGTTAATGTGTTAGTCCAAACTACACAAGTGAGATTCTATGCACTGTTTTAACTAATTGTTCAATTAATTCATCTATTTATATATTTATTAATTGTCGGTATGTGGCAAAATGCTAGCAGTAACTGACATCCACTTCACCAGAAAATGCTTCAGTCTGTTTGTATTTAATATAAATTTATGCCAATAAATTTTTTGTTTTTGCATAGTATTATTAATTTTTGGGTTGTTTTTTTTTGTTATGTTTGCTTTTGATCATGATTTTAAGACTTGCTTGCTCATATTGCAACACATGTTAAAATTTGTGTAGTTTATTTTTCCTATATTAAACTTATTGAAAAACAATAATAATGATGATAATTACAATAATAGTCAATTTTTTTATTGTTATTCTCATACTTATGAATCGTTTCATTTCAGTTGTCTCATCGTTGTATTACTACAACTATTATTATTATATTTTTTCTCTATGCAATCATTATACATTTTTTCTGTTGTTCTTTAGAAAAATCACACAGGTTTTTAGAAGTATTACATTTTAGATTCATAATCGATTTATTTTTAGCATTTAAGCAATTTCATTCTTTAAACTACTCCATTAACTCGCTTTGATATGTTAACAAATAGCTGTGAGAAAATAAAAAAGATTGAAACAAAAGGGAGCGAGAAAAAACAAGCACACTTAAATAAAAAAAAAAAACCCAGAAAAAATACGTATTGATTAATTTGAACACTGACTCAAAGCATCAGCCTGAAATGATAAAAATTCCTGCTGCGTTTCTGTTTGAAAGCTTTTGGGAGAGGTCAGAGCACATTCTGCCATCTTGTGGTAAAATAAACGTACCTCCTGTGTGAAAACCATGCCTATTGCAAACCATATCGTGTACTTAATTGGCAAAGTAATCAGCAAACTAATAATCTGTTTGTTAAAATGCTTTGTTGTGTCAGTAGGAGACAATCCCTTTAATATTTTTCATTTGTTAACAATATGCAATTTGTACCATGCTGTTCCCAAATCCTGCACACAGAATTTAATTATATTTAAATGCTAATGAGAAAACTTCTCAGTGACTTAAGTTTTAGTCTAAGTGGTCACACTTCATCATTTCGAATGATAGGTTTAAGCTGTAATCGTCCAGAGAGCCTTCTCTGTGCTGTCGTCCTTATGCCACAAATAACAAACAGGCAGTGAATAATGGAGTCTGCCTACTGAAGCTCTCTGATGAATGGGATGCACAACCTCCTAGTGACAGAAAAAAATAACAGAATTCAGACTATTCATTCTAGCTGCTCTTTCTACAGAATATACATGGACCTTATGATTGTAACTAAGTCTGAATGTAAGGGGACTTCATCACTTTAATAAAAAAGTGTTTTTTGACTTTTTGTAAACTGATTCAACATCCTAAAGTTATGTTTTATTTTAAGGCCAAGTTGTTTGAATTTCTTTATTTACAGTGTTTTAATCTATGCATTGTATGCATTGTTCATTGTAAGGAAGAGGATTCTGACTTTAATTTCAGATTGCTCAGAGTTTTTAATTTTTGCTTAGATTTTGACTTTATTCTTAGCATTCTGACTTGCAGATATCAGACTTTTTTTTGACAAGTCTTTATTTTTCCTGAGAATTCAATTTTTTCTCTGAATTTTGTTTCTCAGAAGTCTTTTTTCCCTCCAAATTTTAAGATAAAAGTAAGAATTCGAACTTTACTTTTAGCATTTAGCTTGTAGAAATATATCTCTACTACAATTCTATTTTCTTTTTCTCAGAATTATCAGGATTTTAACAATAAAATCAGAATTCTGACACAATTTAGACTTTCCCCCCAGATTTCTGACTCTTGAAGCATTCTGGTTTGCAGAATTCTGACTTTTTTCATTCTTCATTTTTGCACACACTTAAATGTTTTTCAACCACTTACACTTTTTCCATTGCCCTCAATCCTCTTCTGTATATTTTCTATCCCACATGTGTAGGCATTCCTTTAAATAATGGTTTATTACCCCATTTCTTATTCTTAAAGCATCTCACATGCCCTTAAATCAGGGCACCAATTCAACAGTTCATTTTGGGAACAGAACTGCAGTTTTATGTCACAATTGTTGGGAGTGTTTTTCACAGTTTGTCTTAATAAAAGTCAAAATGTTATATTCAAGTTTGTGTATTGTCATTTTCTAGGCTTTAAACCTCACAGTGTTGTTTTGTGTCGGCTTGACCTCTTAACATTAACAATCCCTGATCAAAAGATTTACCCGTGACTGGTGTTTTGTCCTTTGACCATGCAGTGTGTGTTTTCTGCTCACTGCTGTGAGGTCAGGTGAAAGCATCTCTAAATGTTGACATCTTTGACAGGGCACTGAAGTCTGCAAATGCATGTTTCAGAAGCACTATTCTCCCTATTTCATCTGCATATATCATTGTGAACGTTATTTTAATTTGTCATTATATTTCAAGCATTGCAAAATGCCTCATTTGTTCTTTTATTGATTGTTTTTAAATAAACACTATTCGAGACCCCATTGTTCTGTCTTATTAGGCATGATGTACTTCATAATGTGATAATATATAATAATAATATAAGAAACAAGTACCACAATTGTATGTTTAATATTCATCAACGCTGCAGGCGGTTATGAAGAAAAAAAAATGAACTGAAGGTTATATTTCTGAAGCATATCTTTTGACTTTGAAGCATATCTTTTTGTCTTTACCTGCCAAAAACATTTACACAGTATTTTACACATATTTCACATATATGTTGTTGGCTGTAAACAACCACATATATCTTCACATATAGGCTACAAGCCTCGGAGGACCAAAGGGCCCAGCGGATTAATTTTATTATTGAAGAGAATAAGCAGCTACAGTTGGCTAGAACCTGTGTATGTGTGCTAGTTACTTCACGTCCGACTGCTTCTTCAGCTTCAGTCAGTTCAACACAGGACTGACAACTAAACTTTTCCTGAATCCAGGCTCAGTTCCAACAATCCGTCGCCAAACCTGATGAAATGTGAGTTTTTAATGCTGTGTATTTATTTTGTTCATTGCTACGAGCTAATGCTAACAGCAGGGTGAAGTGAACTAGAGGTTACTGCACAACATGTTCGTCAGTGTTCACATACGTGTTGAAAGTCTGAAGGATAAACTTCAATGTATGAGAAATTCGCCCCAGGCGCTCTCATACACTCACATTTTGAGACCTTTTTTTTTTCACATTTTGGACCTTACAGCGCACTTCTATGGGCTCCGGGAGGCCTTTGCCCCAACGTGATTTCGTCATACGCACTGATGCCTGCTCGGACGATACGCACAGCGCGCGCACGCAAGAGAGAGGATTCAAAGTGATACAGGTGAGTGATTTATCGGTGGTTTATCAGTATTTTCTGAGTAAATACTGTCCAAATATTGTAAATAATAGCATTAGTATCATTCTGGAGTGTTTCCCTGCTGTTCTTTTGCCATATTTTTGCCGTGTATTGCCGTATATTTGCCGTTTTTTGCCGTATATTCGCCATTACCTGCACATATATACAAACATACACACTGGCAAGTGAAAGCAAATTCCAGTTGAGAATTGATAACAACCCCCTCAAAGAACAACAAAAGAGAGCATATTGAAAAATGACAGGGGGTAAGCCTGGGGAGGAAGCAGAAAAAGCACTCCATGGATGTGTGAGGAGTGCAAACTTGGGCTCTGTCTTTATATGGACAGGAACTGCTTCAGGAACCTATTGTCAATTAAAAAAACGACATGGTCTAACATAACAAACTGTAACATGGACACCAAATGCTGTAGACAAACAAAAATGTTTAAGTGTATGTTAATGGGTTAAGTTTATTTTTCGTCATCTCAAAAAACATTTGTACATGTTCATTTACAATTCTTTATGAAGAGAAACCTGTTGAAAATTCAAATATTTTTTTTTTTCTTGTAATTACACACTGTTTAAAGCATTTATAACATAATAATGACAAATACTTGCCAGAATTGTCCTCGTTTATTTCCCATGAACATAGCGTGAAAAAATTTGGTCAAAAGGATATTTCCTGACACATTGATTGACAAGAAAAGACCAGGTGACTTGTTATAATTACAGTATTTAAAGAGTTATTTGGGACCACCCAATAAGTAAATGTTTTACTGTAGAACCAAATTTATTGTATTTTAGACATTTAACTTGATATAGCTGTGCAAAAAAGCTGTACAGTATATGTTATGTCTGGTGTTGCCATCTAGTGGTTGAACAGGAAAACCAAATTAAACAATGAAATGTAACACTGTAAAGGTAGCTATCTGACTTTTTTAATTATTAATTTACCTATTGAACGGGTCATCTTAGCCATCACCACAACTTTTGCCCCCCTGAGAAATTTTTCAGGAGCCACCACTGCATTAGTCAAGAGAAGTTTAACAGTGGCTGAATATAACTCAGTCCCACTGCGGTGCTTAGGCCGAGGTTAGCATGTTGTGCATTATCCTGTGATGTTGGGGGAAACAAGATTGCTGTTATCAGTTAAACGGCAGGAATTTTCAGTTCATGTGTGTTCAGGAAGAGAAGCTTAACAGTTGGCTGAATATAATCAATCCTTTACCTAACCCCAGGTCCCTCTGTTTGTGCTAACGTTAGCCTGGAAGGTAGGCTAAGTTGTGGCTATCCCACTGCGGTTAGCATGTTGTGCGTTAGCCTGTGATGTTAGGGAGAAAAGAGCTTCGCTATTGTAACCCTGTGTGTGGTAACCTGCATTAATTAAGGGTTTGTATGTGTTCAGGACTGTAAGATGTGCATGGCTGGAGTGCCGCTTCGCTCAAGTTACGCAGCAGGTCTATAGTGAATTCTTGTAATTCCTGTGAAAAGAATGCAGCTGTGCTTTATTCACGGGCTTTTTGGACCAAAGCATGTTACTAAGGTTTCATGAGGGCATCAAGAATCCATGATAAACTGCAGAAAAGCAGCAAAATATGGGACCTACACTTAAAGGTCCCATATTTTGCTCCCTTGTTGCTTTTTCGTTGTTGAATTTTTTTAATGACTGTTAACTGGTGAGTGTAGTTGGCAGAATTATAATAAATCTTAAGGACAGAAAAAAAGAAACAGTTTTCTGTAGCTATTTAAATAGAGCAGGTATTTAATAAAACAAATCAAATGAGAGTTTTTTAAACTGTGACAATTAACTCAATCATTCTTGAGGCAGTAGACACTTGACAACGTCACCATTTACCGTGGTTATTATATAATTTTATATATGTGTATGTATTATTTATATTAGGCTGAACGCAAAAATGTTAAATGTTAAAATGTTATTGCAGCTTATATTGGGATTTCTTAATTGGGGTATAGGGTGCTGTGATCTCTCTGTGTCACAAATAAACCTGTGGATGACAACAGCATAACTTATAACAAGGGATGCATGATATTATCACTGTGATATCGATATTGGGGGATATTGGCCTAAACAGGTAAATATTGGTATTAGCCATTATTGAAATTGTAGCAGATATTTACAGCTGATATATTGGTCATATATCAACAGAAATATCTGCAAAATACACAAATGTTCTGTAATGCTTCACCCCATCACCACTGCATGGGTACATTTAAAAATCAAGGGTTTATTTTTTTAAGAGTTAAATATTGTTTTTCTTGTTTTAAATCTGTTTCTTACACAAATAGACTCTTACATTAAAAGCAACAAGTCCCTTTATTTCAAAAAATAAAGATTTTGAGATCTTAATGAAAATAAAAATATAGGTGACAATGAGTTCAGACATATCGAATATTAGCAAAAATCCACTATTGTGCATCCCTACTTATAAGATAAGTCTTTATCTTCTTTACTAACCATTGCTGACAGTGACAATTAATTCTGCATGAACAGCCCCACGATTTCAGCTTTCAACCCTTTTTGTACAAATGAGTGTCTATGTCTAAGATAATATTTTAGGTTTTGAGATGTTGAGTGTCCTAACAAATGTCTTTTTGTCAAGATGTCCATGAAAAACATATATTTGATATTTTTGTAGTGATGTCTAAAGAATGACTAGACAAATACAAGTATATGCCGAATGTCTCCGTTAAACGTGGTCACTACTGATAAAACATGTCCAAACTTTATTGAGGAGATTTACATATATATTTATATATTTGTACTTTGGTGTAAACATGAGTTTTGTAGGTGGTACCGTAGCTTTCACAGCAGCTTCCTGCTTCATCTTATCATGCACATACTGCTCTGTGCTGTGTTATCTGCATTTTAATTGACATACAAACTAAAAAGGCTTAAATGGTTCAATAGTGAGCCATAAGAAGACATGAATTTTGGGATAAATTTTCTTATTGATGATGCACAGCCCTAGTACACTGTTGTTTGTGTCTGTTTTATTTTACAGGGAACAGAGCATGAGAAGATGTTCTCTAAAATTATAGCACTTCACCTTCTGCATGATGTTATAATTATTCTTGACCACTAGATGTCAGTGTTCACCCACTTATAGCAGCCATTTGAACCCTCAAACTTGTGCTGCAGCATTAATGCAGATGTGTCCTTGTTACTTTGCATCAACATGTCATGATTTAAAAAGGAAAAAGCACCCCTACGAGGTAAAATCTGATGAAATGTTCCATCACAGGTATTTCAATACCTCCGAGCCTTTTCAGGATAAGTACACCATAGCTAAACTCTCACATTTACCTGGATGTCAGCATCTGCAGCCTCTTCCCACCGTTGTAAATTGGTTGTCAGTCGGTGTGACCCGGGCTAATAGTGATTCATTATTGCTCACACCCTACCAGTGTTCACGGAGCTTTATCTGGACCGAATGGGGGATTGTAGGGGTGGGGTTGTGAGGGCTGCGTCAATCTCTCAACATCTAATGAGGACAGGCGGGATAACACATGGCAGAGACAACCCTGCTCAGACCTGTCTCACATCCGGATAGTTTAAGAGGGGGGCATCAGGGCCGCTTTTAAATTACTGTGACGGAGTGTGTGTGAGTGTTAACGCTGTTGTTTTTTGGCTGAATAAAATGCTAATGACTGCAGCTTTAGCACTGATGTACGATAGTTTCATATTTATTCCCTCCCTGTTTGCAAACATGTGACCTAAAGTCAATAGTCTATTACTCTGCCATGCTTAAAGCTGGGTGGGAGAAAGTGAAAAAGGCAGTGAATTATGGGTAAGTAATAAAGGTGCAGGAGCTAAAGAGAGGTGTAAAGAAAGAGACAAGCAGAAGGAGATTTTATTGTTCAGACTGATGGTGTTGACAGGCTATTCCTTCACTTTGTTATCTGCTGTGTACAACTCCTGATCCATGTTTCTGGGTAGTTTTGAAATCCCTGTTTCTTTTATTGTGGTTTACAGATCAATTCTGCACAGTTAAAGAAGTAATCAAATTTTCTTTTCATTTATTTGTACGTTGGATTGCAACAGATAGGCAAAAAGAAAGGAAGTAAACAATAGGACAACAACAGATAATCAACATTTCCTTTTTGTAAAACTTAGAGCCAACATTATCTAACAAATTCATGATACTCTGCTTCCTGCAGTACATTCTAGTTAAGGTCTTCCCTCCACCTTAACTATCAATGCAAAATTAAATGTTTTTCACATGGAAGTGACATTTGGTCTTAAAAATACTTCTTGTTGAGGCCTCACTTTGGTCAGAGGCTGCCCTGCTTTGTATTCAAGGGTACACTAACTGGCCACTTTATTAGGTACCCTTTGCCCAGACCAGGTTGAACCACCCTTAGGCTTCAAAACGTGTTTCCCAAACAAGTCTTCATGAGGGGGGAAGACAACAAATTGTTCATAATGTAAGTCAGCCATTTACTTGTTTCTAAACCCCAAACAGACATTCATGAAGGCTCACTCTGTTTTTATCAGCTGCTTGACAATGACATTTACTCTGAATTAGCATAGCATCCCTTCCATGCTGCGGCTGTTCTCTGACCAACGGTGCGTACTCTCTCCCAATAGAAGTGCTTTTAAAGTGCTGTTTAATGCCTTGATGAGCTTGAAAAACAAGATCATTATGTCACAAGAGAGTTAAAGCTTGGTGAGGTAACAGTGAGATCACAAGATAACAGCTAGAGCAACATTGCCTGCCTGACCTTAAATTTTCTTTCTGCATTGATATTATTTCCACAATTTCCACCATTTTTTGGAATTCCAGAAACTCTGAGAGCTTGTTCTCCTGTTTTGGGTAGTCGTGCTTGGCAGAAATTGACACGGGGTGGAAATGGTTCCCGCTAAAAATATACAATAGACGCGTAGTTCCAGCGAACCAGGGCAGAGATGTGCTGCTGCCACATGCAGGAGACGGATTGTGGCACAGGCTGTTGAAGCAGAATAACTGACAAGATTAGGGGCAATTTGCTGTTGTGGTTGTGCGGATAGTTATCCAAGTAACGTCAGAGTGCTTGAAGGAGCCACTAGTTTCTCATAAGTTGAACTTTTTTGTCATCACAGCGGTGACAGAGAGAGAAAGCCTGAATGTAAAGTCTGTGCAATCAAGCTACACAGGCAGAAATGCAGGGATTCAGTCCTTTTCAAAATATATCATCGTTTGGTCCCTATTAATCATAAATGTTAATGAGATTAATCATTCTTTTCCTGTACTGTCTGGCACTGGTCCTTGGCCTGGTGGTTGGGGACCTCTGCATCAGAGCACCTTTGGGATGTGGTGGAACGGGAGGTTTGCATCATAGAAATGCAGCTAGTAAATCTGCAGCAACTGTGTGATACTGTCATGTCAACATGGACCAGAATCTCTGAGGAATGTTACATGTTGAATGTTGAACACCACAAAGAATTAAAGGCACTTCTAAAGGCAAAACAGAGTCCAACCCGTTACAGGCGGGGGGTTCCTAATTAAGTGGCTGATGAGTGTAAAGTGCAATCTTTAGTGGCTCCATACTCTTAGGCAAGGCAGGGCAACTTTATTTATAGAGCATCATGCATCACACATACAGCAATTCATAGTGCTTTATAGAGTTCAAAACAAAGACAATATGGTATTAATAGCATAAAAGAAATAAAAAAAGCTAAAGAAAGACAGTAAAATATAATTCCAAGATAAAAAATGAGAAATAGATCATAAAACACATATATATTTAATTATATATATGTAATATACATATATATATATATATATATATTAAATTAAACAGAGGAGATAAAGGGAGAAGAACAATCAGAAGAAGCTGACGTTATAAGAAAGCTGTAGTACATAAAAAGATTTTAAGATCTGTTTTAAAAGACTTCATAGATGTAGATAGTCTTGGGGCCTGTTTACATGACAACATTGTCACCAGAAACAGGTTTTTTCTTTGCATTCACACGACGACGATGTGAAAACGCTGCATGTTCACAGGGATCCGCAAGAACGACTGAAAAAGCGGTAGCTTGCATAACAGGCAAGTAGTTGGCAATATAGGTTTGTAGTGAAACAGCGGTGTTACATCACGCAGGCACTTTCCGGTGAAGACAAAACAACGTTGGCGAGTGGATGCATGAAGACAAAGGAGTTTTTTGTCTGGACAGAAAATCTGTCTGGATATTTTTGTCTGGATAACAAACCGAGCACAGTAAAAAGCACACATGTTCCTCGGTAGACAGCCTAAGCTGTTGTTGTTGTTGTTCCTAGGAGTGTGCGGGGTCTGAATGCTTCATGAGGAACTAAGAGATCCAAAAGGTATTTAGGCTCAAGACTGTTAAGTGCTTTATAAACCAGGAGGATTTTAAAATCTGTCATCTGACTCTCAGATAGGATGAGGAGGATTTCATGTTACAAACTGAGTATCCCTTGCGTTTCCTCCAAACATCAGGATTTTTGGATCATAAATACTGACCTTCCTTAATATTTACAATTTCAGGGCTGCTGTGATCCTCCTCTGAGATGATCATCACCCTGAGAAAACCTCACATCACAGGATAATCAGGTAAGATAACCTTTAAGACTTCAAGATAATTAGGTTTTCAGGCCAAAAATTGGGCCTATTATGCTGTAGTTTGGGCCCTGCTTTATCCTGCAGAGCCCTGTTAACATCTCCATTTTGTTAGGTGTGGCAACCTATAATGACTTTCCACATTACCCAGCTTCTATGGAAGTCTAATCAAATCAAGTGCTAAAACATACACAAATGCCGATTGATCTTCCACATCACAGCTCTGACTTTGATTCCCTCTGCCTCTAAAATCCACTCCAGCTCCAGTCAAACCACGCTGAAGTATTTCAAATTGCCCTTTTTGGCTGTGTCGTGCCTCGGTTTATCCAATTACGAGAGCTCCTGACTCACTTCAAGAGTCCTGCTGTGCTTTTTGACTATCACACTTTACCCCTGTACTAATATTTAATCGACCATTCCAGTAAATATTGAAACTGCTGCAGTAAAAAAGATTAGTAGGCAGCGTCTGAGCCAGTGCACAGCGAGGAAAGACTTGATAAGATTGATCTCTCGGTTGACTCATAATTGTAATTAATTTCAAAGACAAGAGAATAGAGAGGAGCTGAACTAAATTATACTTCCCTTTTCAGAGTCTAAACGCTCGTGACGCACTGACAAATCGCCTCATCCTCCTCTCATCGTGACCGACGAGCGTCGAGCTTCATCAGGGAAACGCTCGGGCACATTCATTTCATAAGAGGATGCTTTCATTTCCACTCCTCTTTCACACATGAGTTGCGCGTTGTGTGTAAATCGGATTAAATGCGCAATTTCACCGAGGCACTCTCGCCACAAACCAGGTAACCCTCTTTTGGTCACATATTGATTTTTTTTTCGCTCCTGAGGAATTTATGACAACATGGACGCTCCGAGGCATGTGATGTAATAGCAGGAAAATATGTGTAACAGAGTTTAGGTCTTTTCCCTGCTAGCTATTTTTGGTGTTTTTGAAGGTGTGTAGGAGGTGAAGAAAAAATATGTTGCTCACAAACACCCACACATGAACGTGCATCGAGAGAATCCTACGCATAATCACCCCGGCGTTTCCGCGTGGACCAAATTGGAGGTAAATTCAATCTTACTGGAAAGCCTCAAGACTCAGGAACCTCCTTGAGTCTTTGGAAGGTCGCCAGGCTCTCCACATTCACAGGAAACCCACAGCCACCAGTGTTTTCCCTTCTCCTCTCACACACCTGCACACACACAACCCGCCGGAGTTTAAAACATCAATTCAATAAGCCCCGGCCTGACGGAGACGGCAATACACCACAACACAGCTGCTCTCTCTATCGCCCCGCTCGCCCATTTCCTCTCCTGGCTTCCTCTCTTCCCTTTAAGCTCTGGCTCAGCAGAGGCAGAGTGATGACAGTTTTGTTTCAGCCGGATGAGTCGGCTGTTTGTGATGACCCAAATCGTTGTTTTACAAAGATCTGCCGTTAAAAATGGTGTGGAGGGAAAATTGCAGGAATTATACCAAATGATTTCCTGCTGGAGTATTTTGAGTGTGACTTTATATCTTTATTTTGTTCAGTGTTTAATTTGATGTTTGGACAAGGCTCTTAAGGGACTTATTGTATTTTTGAAGGGTTGTTTGAGGTACTCATCAATAAGGGTGGGACAAAATATTGATAAGGCAATTTGTCTTTGTTCTGGCAATCTAATTATCGGTGCCTCATGTATTGATAATCTTATTAAAAAATAAAGCACTTGAATCTGATTTCTTTGTTTAATTTGACTCAGCACAGCAATACTGAAAGACTCCTCGCGGCGGTGCCTGTGCCATTAACAAGTTTAACACAAACACAAGTCTATAGGCGAAGGAAGTGGAAAGAGAAGCAAACAACAGCAAGGTTATTGGCTAAGAAACTTGAATCCCAAAGAAGAAAAAATGTAAATGTCTGTGCTCTGATAAAAGACAGGATTCAGGATGAAGTCCAGTCAGCAGTAAGGATGAGAATCAAAAACCAGTTCCACTTAAGAATCAACAACGACTCTCTCACAGAACCGACATCATTGTCTTTTTGCTTAGCAATTGCCTCATCAATTCCTTCCACTCTGTTCTACATGCCTTACAAAATCATTGATGTTTCGCTCTCTTCAGAAGAAGTCGAAGATGTGATCATGGCAGACGTGGGCAGAAGCGGTCAAAACTGTGGCTTGATTTTTGACGAAAGACACTTACTGCGCGACATTCAGTGGGTGGAAACACCAGCAACTTACAGAAGCATTTATCTAAGCAGCACAGCACTGAATCTCAAGAGTGCCATGTGTTTGACATTTTTGCCTCTGAAAACAGGTCGAGGCTGACTTTCATCTACACAGAATATCCACAGGAATTGATAAGGGAATCATTCATAATTGCATTGACAAACACAATCAATAATAGCGTTGGCATCAATAATGTTGTCAATTTCCATCCCCAGTTAGCAAAAGGGATGTCACTAGAGCTGGTTATCGATTCAGATTTCCCGAATCGATTCAATTCTATTCACGGTTTAATTTGATTTGATTGATTTCGATTCAGTTAAGGATATTTCAGCCAGAGTACCAACTTTTCTTGAGTATGGGAGAGATTCTCAGAGAACTAATGCTGTATATAGTAGAAACTAACTCAAACTTTGTGCATTATTAAAAATATGAATGTTTACATTAAGAATTGAGCCCAAAGCAGTTACAGTAATCATGTACTTTTTATTAAACATAACCTGACCAAAACAAAAATGTAGTAATTTAAATCAAATCAAACCACAGGGCAGGCAGTGTAAATAAGGTGACTACAAACAATGCTATATGGTCATACGTCCTTGCATATAATTGCTGCGACAGTTTTGCAGATAACTTACTTACAAATGACTTCTTAGCTACGTTTGCTTTGGGTCCGACATCTTTGCATACTGCGTTTCCGGGTGGTATCGCTTTATATGATTTCGGAGATTCGTTGCATTTCCACAATATGTCACCTGCACGCTGCATATCTGCATATAGTTTTACTCTTGTCCAGTTCATTGCTGCCTTTGTGTTTTTTAATCCAAAATGCATGCAAGCTATATAACATAAGCATGTCATGTTTTGTGATTGTGTTTAAGGTCCAGTCTCTAACACTGTGTTGTATTCAGTTTGATGAAATGATTATTTGATGAAGCCAAAAAAAAAAAAAAATCAAATTTAAAGATTTAGGATCAGATTTTGGCTAAATCTTGATTAAATAATGTTGAGGTGGGGTAAAATTTGTTTCCGGGCATTATGAAATAATTAAATAAATGTCATTATCTTACTGAGATGACCATTTTAAATATGTTGGAAGAGGAAGTATTTTGAGCGCTTCTGGCCAAATTAAAAACAAAGACCAGGATGTGTGTTGATTATGCTCAAAGCAGCTGTCTTACTCGTCAACACCAACTAATCTTACAGGCTTTCCTGTTGGCTGAGTGAGGTGGCAGTAGGCTTGTGTTCCTGGTGAGTTTTATTTGAAAATAAGTTGGACAATCCATATTTTGTGTTTGTTTGGGCAGAAATGGTAATGTTTCGTGTTTAAAGCTTTTGAAATCCTCCCCTTTGTTTTTGTGACATTTTGTTTGCAGGATGGCATTTTCATTTAAATTCATAGAGGACTGCAATTTTGTTTTTTGCTACTTTTGTGACCATCTGACATAATGGTAAAATGATCTACCTGGTGATCATAGAACATCTTATTCATAATGTGAAAGAATGAGAATCTTGTGCGCTTGGAGACATTAAGCAGTGAAAGGAGTCTGCAGGGCAGGCTGCATGACAAGCAGGGGAGCCTCAGTAAACTGTTTTTTAACTTTGTAACAAGACCCATCATGCAGGGCTCAATGAACCGATGCACCTAGAACTTTGATGTCAAGATTGAACTAAAACAGATTGAATTTACACCACTTAAAATAGACTAGGCTTTTACAGAGAAATACATATTAAACTTATACTGTGCCTTACATTTTGAATGTATAGACAGATAGGATGCAGGCCGGCTGCAGTATATCTGCTTCAGCACACGGCTTAAATTTCTTGGTGTCTCTTGAGGCACAATCACTATCTTTCTGTCTCCAGGGTGCGCTGCAGTCATGTTTTGCTTAACACTCAAAATTAGTGCTTATAGCCCTATTTACTACAATATGAGCTTGTTCAGCATGTTCAGGATCAATGTTGCTTGACTACGAGAGGAGGGAGGGCAGGCGGGTGCAGTTCATTTGTCTCACATAAAAGAGGGAGTGCAACAAAGCCTGTGGCACTTTGATATGTGCAAAGATGGAGATCATCTTGTTCTAATGATTGTGGTAGACAAACAAGTGAAACTCAGTTTATTGCCCAGCACCAACCTAAAGTAGCATGTACAAAATGCTCAGAGCAGTATCTATGACTACTAGATATTTAACAAAATATGTCCACAACATCTAGGTCCAGTCCTAACTTGCTGACAAGGGGCATGTCACTAAGGTGACCATATGTCCACTTTTGCCCGGGCATGTCCTCCTTTTTGGTTGTAAAGTTATGTCTGGGAGGTTTTATAAAATTCCCTAAAATGTCATGGTTTTGCTCAGCTTGTTATACAGATGAAGCTGTCACCTGTGAGAGAAAAAGACATGCATGATTCAAACTACCGTAACTTCATGAGTATCCACACTATCTAAACAATTCCAACGGATTCTGAAAGCTGAGAAGCTGAGCTTTCCAATGATATATCGTACATTACGGTAAATGATTGCCTGAGGGGGAGGTATGGGAAGTGAGCTGACTGAGCCAGAGAGCAGAGAGGGGATTCAGAGACAAACATGCGAGTCATTTATCAGTGGTTTATCAGTATTTTCTGTGTAAATAATGTAAACATATTGTAAGTAGTGACATTAGTACCATTCTGATGTGTTTTCTTGCCATTCTTTTGCTGTATTTTTGCCTACTTTTTTGTTATCGTCTTTTTCATCACAATATAAATAATGATAAATAATATGAAATAGGTTTGGTTTCGGTTTTGTCTTCTCAAAAGTGTTGTACATGCCCATTTAGAATTGTTTATAAAAATGAACCGGTTGAAAATTTCAATTTCTGTTTTTCTTTTCTTGTAATTACATACTGTTGTGAACATTTACAACTTAATAATGACAAATACTTGCTGGAATGTTTTATTTTGTCCTGAAAAAAGGTGCAAAATTTTTACTTAAAGGGCATTTTCTGATACATTTATTGACAAAAATGGCAAGAAAGACCAGGCACCCATTTACATTCATAGTAGTAAAAGGGTTAATATTCGTAATGAAGCGCTGAACTGGACTAATGGCATTATTCCAATGTACGTACCTGTCAGGATGTTGAGCATGCATACCCTGGCATCATGCTGCTGAGGGTCCTCTTTTTGGATTTTCAGAATATGGTCATCCTACATATCACTGTCATCATAGTAGGGTTGGACGTAGAGCTGGATCTTTTAGACGGCTTTGTCTGACTATGGCATGCACCATGAATTGACTATCCATCTCTATGTGGGTCATCTGGCTCGACAAAGGCCAGAGCCGCCTGTCACCATCGATGTGTCAAATCAGCTGTGGCATGACGAAAGCGGCTGGGGGTGTTGACACTACGGGAACAGCGTTATTATAGCTAAAGCCGACATGCTGATCATCATCATCTAAACACAATCATCACCTGCATCACGGCGGACTTCGTGTGATGGCTGAAATCCACTTTATGGACTAAAGCAAAAGCCTGAATGTGCTTCATTCTTCACAGAACAAGTCTGCTCTTTCATTTCATCCCATAAAAGCAGGCATGGATCTCTTTAGGGCTCAGATGGATGTCCCCGCTCTGCCAGTATGACACCCAAAGGGGCCTGTGTCACATGATCAGGCACATTACAGCCCTGATCTGGGAGACGAACAGCCCCCCGCCCCTCCATCCCTCACTATGTTGGGGCATATATAAGATATGGATTGCTGCACAGAGCTTTAACAATCCTCAGTTGACCGCTGCAAGTCCTCTACGTGTGTGCTTGCTGGTGTGTGCTCCTACTGGGGGCGATAAAAGCACTAGTGAAGAGCCTGTGATGTGCATAATTTGCTTGATATACGACCTGATAGCTGTGACCTGCTTTAACAAAACAGCAGCAGAATACACTTTAAGGATACATAGGAGTAACTTGGGTTATCTGTCCGAGGCTGTGTCCAGATAGGTAAATCAAACACACCTTAATCTCTTCAAATATTTGCCCTGCTTGTCCTGATAAGACTTTTGTGGTCTTACCTTTAATTAACATTCCCCAGGCTGCATGCGCAAGAATGATTAAGTGAGTGACAATTCTACATGATCACATTTATATGTTTTATCGTAGCTGCAAGGCAGGATTTGAATGGTACAAATCCTCCGTTGCAGGGAGAAGGATTGGAGCTTACACCTGACTTAAAGATGTCTAAATGTCGGCCATGGCTGTAATCCTGTAATCTGGACAGTCAGCTCTTTCCTTACTACAGTGTGTACACAGACGGATACAGTAACGCTGCCCTTAAGGCCACAGCTGCCACCAGCAACACCAACGCCCACTTCTCGTCTGTCATCATATCCCACCTCATAGTGCTGCTCTTTTTCTTGGCAACTCTCTGTCTTCATCATGAGAGACCTCGGAAAGGCTTTAAAAAAAAAGATAAATCAATCTTTGTTCACCTCATCGCTTTGAAAGAAAAAAAGTTAATATTTAGTTTGGTTGTACTGACTTTTTTTTTGTTTTGCTGCTGATGTTAGCACCAGTGATTGATGTTTAAGACTGGCCAAAGTGGATCATACTTAGTAGTTTTATATTGCAGCTTGTTTACAAGACACAATTGCATTAAAATTGTGGGAAGGCACATTGTATAAATAAAGACAAAATGCAATAATTTGCAAATCCTTTTTGAAAAATGTTTAATTGAACACTCTTTAAAGACAAGATATAGAATGTTTAAACTGATTAACTTAGTTGTTTTGTTTCACTAATTTTGATTTTGGTGCCTGCAACCCATTCCAAGAAAGCTGGGACATGGGCCTGTTCACCACTGTTCACTCAATAAGGACACTGATTGTTGAAGCTTTGTAGGTGGAGTTCTTTCACACTCTTGCTTGATGCATGACTTAAAGGATAAGTTCGTTTTTTTGACACCTGGACCTTTGGCGGAGCTCGGAGCCGTTTTCAAGCAATTTAGATCCATCCAACGGCATTTTTTCTCATGCTATAGTAGCAGACGGGGCCAGAAATCGAAGCCCCTAAATTAGACATTATCTGCTGCGAAACTCACTCATTTCAGCTACATTTTATAAATGAATGGCCAGTGTTATCACCATGTCAGCTCAACTTTGTTGTTATGGTCATCCGGGGCTTTACAAGGATGGGTAACTTTTGGTGACGTCATAGACAAGAACATGAGTAGAGTCGCTGTTGTTGCTAGGCTATTTTTGTGCAACATGGCGGAATATTTATCCAATGTAGAAGTGTCTGACGACGACTTTGAGTATAATGGATGCCCGTATCGTTTTGAGCCAGAATATACCGACGAGGAGCTATTTGAAAGGAGTATGCAGAGGGAAAGAGCCGAACAGCTGGCCAGAGAACAAGCAACCACTGCACGTCCACGAATGGGGGCTAACTGGTGGTGTTGTTGTGGACATTGCACAGCAATGGCAAGAGAGGAGGAGTGAGTTTGCTGCTCAGAGTGGGACTTGAGACCAGAGGAAACACGTATTGATGCCCCCCAAAATACGATTTCTGGCCCCGTCTGCTACTATGGCATGAGAAAAAACGCCGTCGGATGGATCTAAATTGCTCGAAAATGGCCCTGAGCTCCGCCAAAATTGTCTGGGTGAGTCTACGAGCGTATTTAATCCTAAAAATAAGGTCCAGGTGTCAAAAAAACGAACTTATCCTTTAAGTTGCTCTCTGAAGTCTCTGTTGTCATATTTTGTGCTTCATATGTGCCAAACATTTTCAATTGGAGACAGGTTTGGACTGAAGGTAGGGCTGAGTATTTCATGCAACCTCACGATATGATACGTATCCCGATACTGAGGCTACGATACAATTCGTATCCCGTTAAGTGGAAATTATGGACTTTTATCATACCTTTATCAGAATTCCTGACAACTTTAAATTTGTTTTTTCATTGCAAAGAGAAAAAGATTGTTCTATGACTCAAGACATTGAACTTTGGATTCTCAAAGATTTTAGACCAAAGTTAAAATTTTGAACATGTGCTTCATTTATGGAGTTTGGTTTCGACTTTGAACTTTGCCATTTATCGAAAACAGCTGTCACAGTATTTGAGGCCATATTCTGTAGAATCAGTATCGATTCACGTATCGGCAAAGAGTGCATAACAATATTTTGCTGTATCGATATTTTGAGCACAAACCTAACTGAAGGCAGGCCAGTCTAGTACCTGCACTCTTTTACTCTGAAGCCACGCTGTTGTAACGTGCAGAATATGTCTTGGTATTGTCTTGCTGAAATAAGCAAGGACGTCCCTGAAGAAGATGTTTCCTCGATGACAGCAAATATTGTTTCAAAACCTAAATCTACCTTTCAGCATTAGCAGAATCACCTTTCAGCATCAGCGGGAAGAACATGGGTAACTTGTAGATGTGCAAGTTACCCATGCCTTAGGCAGTAACGTACTCCCATACCATCACAGATGCTGGCTTTTGAGCTTTGTGCTGACAGCAGTCTGGATGGTCCTTTTCCTCTTTAGCCTGGAAGACACAACGTCCATGATTTCAAAAAAAAATTTGAAATGTGGACTCATCAGACCACAGCGCACTTTTCCACTCTGCCTCAGTCCATCTCTGGGCCCAGAGAAGCTGGCGGTGTTTTGGGTGTTGTTGATGAATGACGAATTAATGGCCATTAGACTCCATGATCTTGACCTTTGTCCAATGAACTACAGACTCACTACTTGATTGTTTCATGACGGTAGACTTGCGTATCTTGAAATGAGATTGTGATAAAATTCACATAAACGGCGGCGATAAGCTTTGGATGTACTTACGAGTTGAGGCACTGCAGGATTAACAAGTGGCAACTGCAAGTCAGTGCATTTTTTTTCAGGGGTAGCTATTATGTGTCACAACCTAGGTGGCTACAATGCAGTCTTAATGCCGGTTGCAACTCGCCAAAACAGGAAATAGCGAAAGTGGAGTTGAGGGGAACGAAGGTGACCTTGCTCAAGCTGAGGGCGTTGTTGATGAAAATGTTACATTGTTCAAATATCACAAAAGCAATGCAAAGCAGATGAAGCCGGTCTGCAAAATATGTGAGCAGTTGATGCCAACCAGGAAGCACCACGAATACCTGTCACCACTTGAAAAGGCACCATCCTAGTGACTACACCGAGATTATTGTTGCGTTCCATTTACATTGGAAATGGGAAGAGGGGAGTGGGAATGACGTCATTTCCAAGTTATCAGCGTTCCAGTTAAAAAGTTGGGAAAAATACTCACCAATCCACCATTGTTAGCACGGTCTGCGTTGTAATTCACACATATCCCATGAAGAATGTAAATAACACTATAGCAGTATTTCTATATATAAACATTGAACAATACTATGTGTAGGGCTGATTCAGTGCAACAGACACGGTCATGTCATGGTAACCGTAGACTGGGGGATTTCAATAGCAGGAAATACAGACATGTACAGACATGTGCATACATGTATGCATGTGTGTTAGGCGTGGACTGAAGCTGCTTGGCGGAGGTCCACGCCCTCTGAGTGCTTTTTAACATGCTGTGGTAAAAATTGCCAAACATGAGTTGTTTGGTAAACATAAATCAACTAGAAAAGCAAATTCTGAAAATGCACCCTCACGATTTCCGTGGAAATTGTCTAGTTACCTCCGCAATGTTAAGAATACTTTAAAGAAGTCCTAGATCCGGATGGTGATCCGGATCAGTCCCAAAATCTAATAATTTCTTCCTTATCCCAGTCCAAACATTTCCTGAAAATTTCATCCAAATCTGTCTATAACTTTTCAAGTTATCTTGAACACAAATAGACAGACAGACAGACAGACAGACAAACCAACGCCAGCATCATTTTAACCAGACAATGTAAATAAGTCAGAGATATTGTCACTCTAAATACAAGAAAAGCACTCAGAGAGCACAGACCTCCGCCAAGCAGCTTCAGTCCACGCCTAACACACATGCATACATGTATTAGACAGATACATGTATGCACATGTCTGTATTTCCTGTTTTGGAAATCGCCCAGTCTATGGTTACCATGACAACGGAGCACTTTCTCGCCCTTGAAGTTTTACACAAAAGTGTCCTGGTCTTTGATTGGCCCTTGGATCTTTGATGCCCTTTGATGTTGAATTCTGGAAATGCACCCTCACGATTTCCGTGGAAATTGTCTAGACTAATTTATTGTATCTATCTACTGTATACATACAAATATATATTATATAATATATATATATATATATATCTATCTCTATGTCTATATATCTATCTATCTATCTATCTATATATATATATTTATATATATATATATATATAGATAGATAGATAGATAGCTAGATATAGATATATAGATATAGATATATATTTATATCTGACATCAAAGAGGAGACATCAAAGCACCAAAGAATCCTGAGTCTACTTAAGCAAAGGTAGAACACTGTAAAGGTTACCAGACAAGATAGCAACATTGGAAGATAAAGTACTCAGAGAATTTTACATCCGAGACACTCATTATGTCTTTATTGAGGTGGCTAGGCCTTGACTGTAACCGCAACAGGACAGCACAACCCCAGGTGAAGAGCTGTGCTGGGTGGTTAAAACCCAAAAGTGAACCTGACGATAAGAAGCTGGTGAAGTTTAATACAAACCTTGAGGTTTGCATCTTCACCAGTGAGGAGGGCAGTAAGTCAGGGGGGAATGGATCCCTGATGCCAAAATCCCGAATGTTAATTGAGGAGAGCATGTGGCAGCAGTCAAAGCTTGACTCAAAGCCTGAGGGGTACATCAGCCCAGTTGAAAAACATAGACAGAAGAAGAAAAGTAAAAAGATGAACATGATGCTGGACTGGGAGCCAAAGTGGAGGATAAGAACTGATAGAGCAATCTCTAGGCTCCATCAGGAGCTCCAAAACATGCACACCTCAAAATTACAGTCAATGAGATCAGGCAAAAAGCTCCAGGCTCAGGAAAAGCAGCTGCAGACTGAAATGGACCTTCACCTGCAGACAGCCTACGGAGCCCTGAACATGGTGAAGACAATTAAAGCCAAACACCAGATAGAGGTGAAGGACATCAGGGCTCAAAGTGCCAAGCAGCAGATGGACAGTGAGGCATGTGAAGATGACCTTGAAGACCAGGTATGGGACTTGGAAATACAGGTGGAGGACTTAAAGAAACAGGTCCAGGAAGAATGCAACACCCGCCTTGAGCTTCAGAGGGAGGCAGAGCAGTTAAAGAAGAGGCTTGAAAACACTGATGAATCACAGGCCTCCTCTTTAAACAACAGTATGACCTCCACAACAGTTGAAACGAGCTCTAAGACAACCCAGAGGGACTATTTGTTCCAAAAGGAACATCAGGTGGTCAAAGAGGAGGGTCAGACTGTCCAAGAGGAGGGTCAGACACTCCAGGAAGAATGTCAGGAGATCTCCTGGTGGCGTAGGTTTAAGAAATTTCTTACACCAGAATGCCTTCGCCAGCATAAAGAGCGGAAAAGGGCTGAAGCAAAATCAATTCCTGAAGTGTGTCTAGGCCTTGACTGTAACCGCAACAGGACAGCACAACCCCAACTGAAGAGCTGTGCTGGGTGGTTAAAACCCAAAAGTGAACCTGACGATAAGAAGCTGGTGAAGTTTAATACAAACCTTGAGGTTTGCATCTTCACCAGTGAGGAGGACAGTGAGTCAGGGGGGAATGGATCCCCAGTGCCAACATCCCGAATGTTAATTGAGGAGAGCATGTGGCAGCAGTTAAAGCTTGACTCAAAGCGTGAGGGGAACATCAGCCCAGTTGAAAAAATGAGACAGTGGAGGAAAAAGAAAAAGATGCTGGACTTGGAGGCACAGTGGAGGGAAAGAACTGAAAGAGCAATCTCAAGGCTCCATCAGGAGCTCCAAAACACACATACGTCAAAATTATTGTTAAACAGGTCATACAGAGAGCTCCAGGAACTTTCTGAGGCTCAGAACCAGCAGCTGCAGACTGAAATGGACCTTCACCTGCAGACAGCCTCAAGAGCCCTGAACGTGGTGGAGACAATTAAAGCCGAACATAAGAAAGAGGTGCAGGACATCAGGGCTCAGCGTGCTAAGCAACAGAGGGACCATGAGGCATGTGTGAAAGACCTTGAAGACCAGGTATGGGACTTGGAACTACAGGTGGTGGACTTAAAGAAACAGGTCCAGGAAGAATGCAACACTCGCCTTGAGCTTCAGAGGGAGGCAGAGGAGTTAAAGAAGAGGCTTGAAAACACTGATGAATCACAGGCCTCTTCTTTAAACAACAGCATGACCTCCACAACAGTTGAAACGAGCTCTAAGACAACCCAGAGGGACCATTTGTTCCTAGAGGGACATCAGGTGGTCAAAGAGGAGGGTCAGACTGTCCAGGAAGTTTGTCAGGGGATCTTCTGGTGGCGTAGGTTTACATCAAAAGGAGACTGTCTCAGTCCCTATCCTCCACCTCTAACTTCACAAACAGACAAAAAGGCTGAACCAGGACAGCATTACGGGTGTGGTGACATGTCCTGACTGACAGAACGACAAATCACACAAAAAAAAGAAAACAGAAAAAAAAACAGCATAAAAGCCCCCCCCAAAATAAAACAAACAAAAAAACAAAATTAACAAAGCGAACAAACAAAAAGCAACTTGAACAACTTTAAAACCAAGAGATTCAACCGTTTTCAGTGGATGGTGTATAAAGTACCTACTGTTAAACCCCTGTACTGTGATCGACCTTTTCTTCGCAGACATATCTTATGAAATTAGTCACGAGGTTTGATTTGAACATAACCTATGATGACATCTCCCTAAAGCCTAAAGTGTATAAGATCTTGTGTTTACCTTTATTCAGGGCTCTCGTTTGTACATCCCTAGTGAGGTGCAGATCAGAGTCCCCAGCAGCTGAGTGATTTTTCTATATTGTGTATTGTTTCACATATTGTCAATAAATGGTTGGCTAACCGATCTAATCTGGACTTGTGCCTTCTTCCAAACAGAACCAATCTAACAAGCCCTTTGATAAATCAAATCTCAACATTCTTCATCAGTCCAGCTCTGAGCTGCTGTTTTCACTCACTCACTGTTTTTCTAAATGATAAATTCATCCTGAGGTATCCTGCATCACTTATTCTCCATGATATAAGAACAGTATTTCAAGGATCAAGCTTCAAATACAATGTACTAGTGCAGCGGTTCTCAACCTGTGGTTGGAGGCCCATAATTCGGTCTCAGAGCTGTTTTCAGTGGACGGTGTATAAAAATGTGGCAATAATGTCTTCAGTGTATGGAGGCCCTAAGAGGACAAACATCCATCAGAGTCTGTCAGATTGTACCACTAGAATAAACCAGACTACACCACTGATTTGAGGATGATTGAGATTGCTGCATTGTCACATCTTGTTTAGTTTGTCTTAATTTGAAATATATTTTCTCCTTGTGTAGCCTATAGTTAGTTTTACTTACTGTTTCCCCTGCCTCAGTTGATCTCCTGATGTGTTTCACCTGTCTTGTTTCACTCACCTGTGTGTCTATATAGATTTGGTTTTCACTTAACTCTTTGTCTGAGTCTCTGTGTTAGGCTGTTAGCTTGCTGTGTTTCTTTGTGTTAGTTAGCCATGTTAGATTGCTATGTGTGTGTTTTTCAGTTTTTTGCAATAATTTACGTCATTTTTCCTACTGCACCACAACACCGTAATTTAGGGCCAAAACACCCTGTCAGATCCGACTTTAACCACTGGGTACGCGGTGGCAGTGACACAGAGGTGATTCGGCGAACATCACAGCAGAGCCCGCCTAAAAGTCCTTCACGACACTCCCCCCCAAAAAACACTTAGTAGAAATGTTGTCCCATGCCCAGTTTTTTGTCTGGTTATCTTTATACAAAGGTAGAGCCGTGCTGTAGAGTTTCGGGTACTCCCACACCAACATTATGAGCTCCTCCATTGTTTGCTTTGACCCCCAAAGCCTGCTATTTCCGGGTTCTCCCCCTCCTTCGATGTGATTGGCTGCTGCCACGTGGCTGCCGCCAGGAAGTTTAACATGCTGGACTGCGAGCGGCAGGGCAAAATCTGTGTGCGTTCACGTGGGCAGCAACTGCTTCTGGGTCCTACTGCCGTGGTTAAAACCGCTTCCAGTCTGCTGCCCATCCCTCATTAAAATGACTGGAGGTGGCGAGTTGCCATGCGGCGGTGTGAAAAGGGCTTTGCAAACTACAACTGTTAAAGATGTGTTGCTATTCTACTAAAGAATTGGAAGTAATAGCTTTGACCTCTGTAATTGCTGAACACCATCTCCTCCTTAACTGGAAATCCACAACAGCTCCTTCCAGCACTCAATGGATTAATGAGGTTATGTCCTTTTTAAAAGTAGAGAAACTTAGACACTCAACAAAGAGTAACCTCAATAAATTCTATAATAAATGTCAACCATTTATGGATTTTTTGCAACAGTGTAACCTCCCCCCTCCCTTCCCTTTTTTTTAATTTGCTTTTGGATATATTGTCTGTTTGGTTTTATATTTGTTATTTGTTCTGGGGAATAAAAAAATATATATATACACATATATATAGATTTAAAGGTGTATACAAACAACATTTGGTGCTGCCTTGATATGTAAGTGCCTTGTTCTTTCTGTTTGCACATCAATAAAAATATGAAACAAAAAGATGTGTTGCTAATAACAGCTTAGAGTGGAGATAAGGTCTTAAAATTTTTTTGAAAGGTTTTTAAAAAGTCTTAAAAAGGTATTGAAATTAACCTCAGGATTCCTGCATATACCTTGTTCATTGTTATTAAAAAAGTTTAAATGGTACCGGTGGCGCAGTTGGATAGTGCGCTCGGTCAGTAATTGAAAGGTTGCAGGTTCGAGCCCAGCGTCTGGGCGACACATTGCGATGTGTCCTTGGTTAATACACTTAACCCTAAGTTGCTCCCACTGCTATGTCAGTGGCGTGTACATGGGTATGAAAGGGCATGAATCAAGGCTGGCGCTACGCAGGGGAACTAAAAATGTATACAGAAGCTGTATACATTTTTAAGCATGCAGCTCCTGGATGCTGGCTCTGTTTTCTCCTCAGTTTACATTTGTGTTACTATTTTGTCTACTACTGTTTCAGACCAGTCAAAGCTCAGTCTAAGCATATAGACTATTGTGCGGCCAATGAGCTTTTGACTCACACGTGGCAGTGTTTTATTTTTACCTTTTTTTCAGGTAAAAATAAAACACTCTAGCAAGTGTTTATCATTATTCAGTTGTAAATGCTTAAAACGGTGTGTAACTACAAGAAAAGGAAAAAAGATTTTAATTTTCAACAGGTTCCTCTTTATAAACAGTTTTAAATGAACGTGTGCAACACTTCTGAGAAGAAAAAAATGTAACCTATTTTATATTATTTACTACTACTATTATTTAATTTTATTTTTATTATTATATTATCGAACTATTTATGAAATCCACAAAACATGAGCTATGATGAAAATGAAGATCAATGACAAAAAAGATGAACTAGGTGAAACACTGTGAAAATACGGCGGAGCGGTGGGCTAACGTAACGCTAAAAGCTAATCAGCCTTCACCTCAATGTGCTTCTCTGCAATAAAACATAACTGAATTGAGTTCATTAGGTTTTTACTCTCTCACTCACACAGACACAGACTTCTACTATCACAGGCTGTTTCTATATCAATATTAGCAGCAGCCTTGTTTCGAGTGATTAACAGGCACGTCTGGAGGGACTGTGATCAAGCAGAGCTGCGGCGTATGTTTCTATAACTACGTGGCTCTGTGTGTAACCAGAGCATGTAACCAATCAGATGATGCTGTGGGTGGGACAATGCTGGAGACAGAGCTGCACGGCTGAATCAGAGCCAACATAATCCAGAATTAAATGGATCTCTTGTTGGCCGTCGGATTACAAAAAAGGCTGATGCTGATATGTGTCAAAATCCCAAATATCAGCGCCGATAATCAGCCTGGCCAATAATCAGCCTGGCCAATAATCGGTCGATTCCTAGTAAGAAATTCCGACCTCAGGGTTGTTCCAGTTGAAGTTCCTCACTCTAAACTCCGAAATCCTGACTTCCCAGTACAATGCATAGTTTAAGACATATCCTCAGGCAGCCGTGTGTTACTCCATTATGGTAACAAACACTTTTCAGTTCATTCAGTTGCTGATCAATACAGGCGTCTTTACTTTTCACCATAAAAAAAGAACCCATTCATACACAGATGGAGCTTTATGCAGCAGTCCTTGTATATCATCGGGCAGTTTTAAAGACCAATAAACACCCAGGATAAATGTGCAGGTGGACGTTATTTACAGTGCTGGTACATTATCCGCATTATGATGGGCCTAATACATACAATTACAAACAGTTATGCTTGATCACACTGAGCCCTGTTGCCTGAGAATCCCTCATGCAAAGAGGGGCAATATAAATTTATCACATGTATAGCAGGCCCAGCCATAAACTCCTCTACAGAGGGCTAATTTAACTGAATGCAAACACAGGAACAGCTAAAGCTGCAAAGACATGGTTGGCTATAAATATCTGGAGGATTGTTTGCATAAATTTCTCAAGGATTGCTAAGGTAAATGATTAACATTACAAAAGCTGCAACGCTGTTTATGCATTATCGATGCAGATGCACACTGTTAGGTTTCGCTGACTCCGCACACTGTTCATATCAGTTATTAAAAATGTAAGTGTGTAGGAGTATGTTATCATTTTAAGGGGTTCTTAAAGTGGAGTTGGTTTAGGTACATTGCACTAGCTTTAGCATTAGCCACAGTGACAGGGATAAGTTCTGCTACTGTATAGGAATACTTGACACAGAGGCTAGTGCTTCATATCGCTGCACATGGAGCCGTATTGATATGAGTACATGTACTCAATTTTGGTCAACTAGTCCGCAAGTAGACTTTACTAGTGAAGCAAAAAGTGTCACAAGTACTACTAGTAGATCGAAAATGTTCACTACTTCTACTAATAGACTTAAAAATGTTCACTGGTACTACTAGTAAGCTTTATATGCTAATAAGGGGGCGGGAAAAGGAAATGCAGGCTTCCCATTAGCTTTCGGAAATATTATAACCAATCAGGGTGCTGGATTGGGTTATAATCCCTCCCTCCCTCTTATTTGCATTAGGTCTACTTGTACTACTAGTGAATCTTTTGGCTTTACTAGTACTACTATTAGAGGAAAGACAGTCTACTCGTGCTGCTAGCAATATATTTTGAGTTTACTAGTAGTACTGGTAAACAAATATTTTGTTTTACTAGTAAAGGTTTTTTGGTGCACTAGTGTGCGAGTAGAGCTTATTAGTAAAGCAAAATAATCTACTTGAAGACAATTTTTTGTTACTGGTACTACTTGGCCAATGGGAAGCCTGAATTTGCTTTTCCCTGTCCCCTTATTACCATATAAGGCTAACTAGTAGACCTAAAACAGTCTACTCATAGTACTTGTGAATATTTTTAGATCTTATTTTTTTAGAGCACTTGTGACAATTTTTGCTTTTCTAGTAAAGTCTACTCATGCACTAGTTGACCAAAATTGAGTACATATACTCCAAATTTAAGTACTAGTAGAGTTGAACTACGGACGATATCACCAACATCAGTTTTATGCCCAAACAGCTTTCCATACTCCATGTAATCTAAAGAGTTTTTAATGAAGCCACAAAACCAACACTGGGGGATTGCAAGCAAGGTCTATTATGTTGACAATTTATCTTACTCTTCCAAGCTGGTGTCCTTTTGCAAGCAGTGTACTAATCAACATACCGTCTCATTTTTCCAATTACACCAACATCCTGCCACCCCAAATAAAGATTAGCCTCAGTAACGAGTAATTCTGAGGAAGTGTGTTATTCTAGCTCCGTTTATCTTCTCAACAATGAACATACAGTGTGTTTTCATCAAGTAAACGTATTATTTAAAAACCACAACTTGTCACTTCATATAATAAACAATTAGTATGAGCTGAATACTGTGCATATATACTTTAATTCGGCTCCTCTGTAGTTTGTGCAACTGTGAATCTGGTCCATACAAATATTGTTACTTGCAGCAGGAAGGCTCTGCATGAGGACAGCTGTAGACTGCAGAGGCAAGTAAAAAAAAAAAAAATCTTGAAATGATTTTCCTTAGCCACACCCCTATTTCATCCACTTAAATGGCATGAGCGCACCATTTACACAAGTGTATCAACAAGTAACGTGGGTTTTGCCAGTCCACCAGTTCCCATAGCAATTATCCCTCATTTCTCATTCAGACTTGTTGACCCAACAACAGGAGATTTTTCTGTGTATACTCCGGATCAAACAAGTGTTCAATGGAAATGCTGTCATATTTGCTGGAAAAATTGACATATTGGCAGAACAATATGTAGGCTATACAGTGCACTGAAGTAGTCCCAAAACAAAGCAGCTTTGCAGTGGAGAGGTAAGTTGTCAACAGATTTCATATCACCATACATTGTTTTTGTGCATTGCTTTCACCTAAAACTCTTAAAGTTACACACAGACGGTGGCCCCATGTGCAGCAATATGACATTTAACTCATAAAACCACACCTCAAAAATCCCAAACTATCCCTTTAAGATATACTTTGAGCTTATGTGTGAACAGGGCCAACATGTAGAGACAGAGATTTTTGCACATACTCACAGTTAGGGCAATTTAGAGTCACCAGTAAGCCAACACTGTGTCCTAAGCGTTAGCGACAAAATCAGGCTTATGTCATGAAGTCGTATGTAAGTGCCCTAACTGGCTGCGAGAGTTGCAGCGACACTTTGTTATGTTTTTGCCTCGATGCCCTTTTTCTATTTTCACATCAACGTGGACAAGGAGCCAGGAAAGAGAGATTATGAAGGAGTGCTGGAGGGACTGTCTTGATTTTCTTTGACTTTTCCCCTCACAGAGTTTATTAATTCGTATCACAAACCAGTATAGTGGAGCATTCATCCATTTGCATCCATTCTTCATCCATCCATCCATCATCTATACTGCTTATCCATTTCGGGGGGGGCAGTGGGTTGGAACTAATCCCAGCTGACATTGGGCGAGAGGCGGGGTACACCCTGGACTGGTTGTCTAGAGAGGCCACATAGAGCAAAAGACATTCATGCTCACACCCATACCTAAGAGTAATCTAGAGTCACCAGTCAACCTATCAAGCATGTTGTTTGTCTGTGGGAGGTCAGCCGAAGTGCCTGGAGAGAACCCATGCATACACGGGGAGAACATGCAAACTCCACAGTGAGGCCTTGACTGACACGGCGATTGAACCAGCAACCTTCTTGCTGTTAGGCACATGCACGACCTACTGCACCACCATGCCACCCTCATCCATATCAGTCAGTAAAATGATTTACTTTCACCTTCGACACCAAGACAGAAAGTCTGTTTGGCACACAGAGAGCAACTCCATGTATTTTATAACTTTTGAGTCAACCACTCGTCAGTATAAAGCACAACACACCAGTTTCCCATCTGTACAGTTAAAACACTTGATGTTCTTGATGTACCGAAAAGCTCTGTTTAGACATGATGTAATAAGCATGTTGGACTGTGGGAGGAAACCAGAGTACTTGGAGAAAACCCACAAAC
The DNA here is from genome assembly GCA_037902135.1 of Cetoscarus ocellatus. Lineage (NCBI taxonomy): Eukaryota > Metazoa > Chordata > Actinopteri > Labriformes > Labridae > Cetoscarus > Cetoscarus ocellatus. The sequence goes on from JBAMNC010001188.1 coordinate 521,385, forward strand.
TCCACACAGGAAGGCCCTGCTGACTTAAAAAGTTAATCCTGCAACTTTCTTGGTATGAGGCATGAGCACTAACCTGCTGCGCCTCTTTTCAGCCTATAATAGGCAATATTTCATTAACACAAATATAGGAAGTAGGCGCTACTGGAGGCTTAACACCTCACAGTTGAGGTTCTTTTTGTATTGCACTACATAAACAAGATAAACCTTGAATCAAGAGACGTGCCTGGGACTATATTTCATATCTTCCAGCCCATAGATTATAATTTAAACAGTCTTTCTACACATTGAGTATGAACAACACCCCTCGAAGCCTTGCCTTTGGGCTGAAAGAAGATCGATATAAACAGACAAACCTTTAATAAAAGTTGTATGCGTTGAAAAGATGGTTAAATATCTTAAGATAAACATGATTTCAAAGCCCTGTGTTCTTCAATATTTGTTCTCATATTATAACATACTATGGGTGTCTGAACCGATGGCAGCTCAGGTCATTTTAGGCAACTAGTCCTCCAAACCCCAACATGTTGTTTCCCAGAAGCTGCAGGAACGAACAAACATTCCTCCCGTCTCAAACTCATCCCCTCCATCTCCCTCATATAAGGGTTAACAGAGGAGACTCAGAGGCCTGGGAAGAGCCACGCAGACATGTTGCCAGGATACCAAAGGGCTGAATACATTGATTGCATCTTATGCGTAAAGATGTACACTGAATCGGATTACGCCGGCTGTTTGTACCTTATTAGCCTGACATTTCGACAAGAGGAGGGCCGTGTCCCAAGATGACTCTGAGAAATTGGCTGCATTTAAATGTCAGACTCGGAGGCCTAATGATTTTAAAGTCTTGACGTGTTTAAATATGCTTATGGAAGCAGGAAGAAAAATGTGGATCGAGCGGAGGGAGCTGATAAGAGACCTTTTTATATCATCATGCTCCTTTTAAGAAGAGGAGACACAGCAAAGTGTTCGAGTGAAGCCCAGACTGAGTGCATTTGATGATAGCAGTTGCGTAATAAGACTATCCTGAAGCTGGAAAATCGCAGGTTCAATGTGGGCGACGCACAACAATGCCATGTTTGAAGTCTTTGTAACAGTCTGTGTTATTATTTTTGAATATTAACAACTTCAGGATGGCCTCAATCTAATGAATGTCACATCGAGTTGAAGGAGGCTCCTCCTTTCAAGTTGTTTACCTCCTCACCATAGGAGTACTGAGGGCAGAAAAACAAAATATACTCTGAACAAGGGAATTTATTTTACATATTTATAGGCTCAATAAGACAGTATCTCTCTTATTAAGCATAGAACTCAACACAAATCAAAGGTATTTATTCATATAGTTTCCTTGGTTGTTTTGAGAGTATAGCTGTTAGTGCTTTGACGAGAAGAAACAGGACCTAGAAATCACCAATAATGAGTTTTTGTTCGATTTGCAGAAGCGGATACATGAAATCTTGTAATAAAAAATACTATTTGGAGGATAGCATGAGCACCAAAGATAAAATTAGCTGAATGCTTGCTGGAAAAGAAACTGGATTGACAGCACAACAAAATGTATGCCTTCATGAGGTACAAATTGCCAGATAGTGACATAATAGTGGCGAATCACTTGGTCTCGAACCTTATGCTGAGGTCAGACTACAGGATTTATGCACGATTACGGCCTGACCCGACGGTCATAGGGTTGTTGGTCGTTTCCTCTTGTGTAGTGTGCGATGGTGACGGACAACAGCCCAGCCTCCGTTGCCTCAGAACTCCTCCATAGATTGTCAAACATGTTTGATTTTTGTCCTGCCTCCTTCAGTTTTTGACCTTGACCTTGACCAATGAGAGCACTGGAAGCTCTGCATGTCCCACCATCAGACCAAAGTTGTCGCCTTGAGAGCTACAAGACAGAGGAAAAGTTTCAGCTTTGAAAACAACATCTCAGCCAACATATAATTTGTCACAACATTTGGGGAGACTAGCCTTTCTGTAAATATCTTTGTTTGCTTATGCCACGCTCAAATTATCTCTGTTTTCTTCGGTCTTCTCCTCCTACTAACGTAATCACGTCTGTCGTTATATGAAGTCTGTTTTAATTATGTAGTCTGTCACGTTGGTCAAGTTACAGCACAGTTTTATGGCTCTGTGGTCGCCCTAGCTGATATTTTGACCGTCGTAGCCAACAAAACAAAACATGTAGTCTGACGTGATCTTATAAGTTACATTACCTTTGACCTTCCAAGTTTTCTCAGTTTATCATCAAATCAGAAAAGGCATTTGTACAAAGTTGAACTGAAATCCCTCAATAGATTCTTGACTTGGCAAGTTCACAAGAAGGGCACAATCATGAAGCCCAAACTCATTGATGTTTGTGATCCGGGTCATGGTTATCCAACTCTGTCCAAAGTGGCAAAGGGATTGGTTCTGATTATTGAAGATGTTTAGACTCTTCTCCAAAAGGCTTCTTTAGTTTTAAGAGTTGACGAGGGAAGTGTCTTAGTCACCCACCCCAGTTCAGGGATGGTTTATCGATCTTGACAAAAATGGTTGACACCTCTCTCAACCCATCAGTCTTGTCTGGATAACATGAAGACATTGTTGTCCTCAAAGGAATGTCCTGTGTCTTTAGGAAGTAGGCGAATTGCAGAGTCCTGTCCAGAGGAGGAAGCTCCCCTGTGCTGTGCCATGTGTAGCCTCAAACTCATTTGACTTCCTTCAAAACCTTACCAGTTTTTAGCTGACTCAAAAGGATGTTTGTGCAGAGTTTAAAGATAAAATCCCAGAAAGCTATTTGAGATGTTGCATGACCAAGCAAGTGGTCAGCGTGATGGCAGAATCAGGTCGTCATCAAGTGCAAGAAAACAAAAGTTTGACAGAAATCCCTTAAATGTTTCTTGAGAACTGGATTCACCAGCAAGAATGACAAGAAATCTCCATGACCTCAACCTTCAACCTTTAATTCTTTTTCTTAAATCTCAAATAAAAAATGCCTATGAAATTTTGCAAAATTACTTCATTTTTTTTCAAAATTTACCGCAAAAGTAAAAACACCCTAGCAAGAAAGGGATAACCAAAGATTTAATGATCACGACCTATGGCCTCCCATTTGTAAAAAGTTCATTTTTATATTAGAGTGACCATCATTGTCAAGTTTGATCGAATACCTTCAGTTGTTCTTGAGATATTGCATCTTCAGGGAAAGGATGACAACAAGACGCCAAGACCTTGACCTTTGCGTTATAACAAGCATCATTTCAAAGCTTGATGGAAATTCCTTTGAAAGATGATGAGAGATTGTGTTCACATGACCTTAACTTTTGACCTTCTACCACCAAAATCTAAAAACATATCCCTGAAACCAGGTAGACCTGTGGTCCAAGTTTAACGAAAACCCTTGAAGACCCTTGAGATATTGCATTCACAGGCCTTGACCCACATGGAAGGACAGATGGACAAGGTACATATCGCCTTTGACCTCGGCTGTTGCCATCGCTCAGCTTTTGAAAATGAAAACTCTTCCTCGAGAAGAAATGGAGTTGCAATAGTGGTAACAAAGAAGCACAGTGAAGAACCTGAGTGATCTTGCTGGAACATGAAGTGACCAGAGACAGACAGAAACAGTCGAGTGTATGAAAGGATCATTAAAACAGAGGTAGCCGGTGCTGTATCCTCAGCTGTGAGGTTATGAGATCCATTTACTGGATTAATGGGATGGCTATAATCTGTATAAGGCCTGTTATATGGCCACAGTCTGTAGTGACTCACACTGCTGTATGGCTCCACTTGTCTTGAGGTGATTAGTGTTTAAAGCCACAGCAGGAGCCATAATCAGACATCGATCCGTGGACACTGGCGTTGTTGGTCGCTGCATTCACTCAGGTCTTTTTCCATTTTGATAAAACAATGATTTATGGCGGGCTGGCAGAAGGGGAAACGAGATGAGATAATTGTTTTGTTGGTGTCCCCACCCTCGCAACGCCGTGCCCTCAGTGAAGGTCACGCCTTATTGAGTGTTGTGACCATAGCCGTGCAGTAGTGTAGGATAGTGTTATCGATCATTTGAGGCTTTCAAATGGAGTACAGTATTTTACATCATTCAGAAACCGGCGATAAATATACAGAGAGGAATAATCTTCAGAGGACTGGAGGTGGCACTGAAGCTAATCCATCAGAGAAAGTGAGTTTTGGTGTTTTTGGATGCACAGTCTGGAAGGCCGGCTCAGAAAGTCCAATTATCATGATGTGGGCCGACAGGTGGAGGGGAGATTCGATTGGATTTTAGGCCACAGGAGTTGTGAGACAAACAGAAACAACATCAGCTACATACAGATATTGGCAATACACTAGAACAGAAACAGAAATATTTTTTTCTGAGGATTGAGTGCTTTACAGTTGGCATCTGTACCCTCAAAAATGAACAAATATTTTTTCGCTGCGGCAAAATTGAATTCACAAGTTAGAAAGTCCATTTTTTTTCCAGTTTTTCATCAGTGTGGGAGCAGGAGGATGATATGGTAAGATCCATCCAGCTGTGGTCTGTTTAAGTTCCAAACAAATCAGCCTGACATGCCTTTGGTGTGAGGGTAGGGGGGCTCTCTGCATTGGCTGTGTGTTTGACCAATAAGCAGTGAGACATGAGTTGATGTACTCTGGTTTTAGCTAAATTGACATCGACAGATGCACACAATCTGTCAAGAGAGACAGAATTTTGGTAGAATTTTGAAGCCAGTCTTGCCATTCAGATCCCTGAGGAGTGGCAGAGATAGGTGCTTCTTTTAATTGAATCTGATTGCGATCTACAAAGTTTATTGCACCAGGCCAATGGTCAAAATTAAATAGTTTGTATGTATAATAGGTCTGTGCTAGAAATATTGATACGGCAATGTATTGCCGGAATGTTCATGAAAGAGGTCATTTCATTTTTTTTTTAGATGTATGTGCTGCTTAAAATGTCTCGTTCCCTTGGCCCCCTAATTAGACCTACCAGTGTGACATCCTACCATTGTTTTATTGTCAGGTTAAACCTGTTAGCTCTCCGTTGCAAGCCCATTGCAGAGCGTAGATGTTAGAATAAATACAGTCATTAACACCATGGCATTGAGCAGCGCTGAACTGACCAATTACCACACAGTAGACCTGCCAACCAATCAGATTAGACTAAGTACACATGGAGAAGGGACCCTTAAAGGGACAGGAACTCTAACAGAGAGTATATTAACCTGACTGAAGGCAAAATATGAACAAACACGTTGTGCGTAGTATAACTCACAATAAAGCAGCATCAGAGTGAGCAATGGGCTTTTTTCTACACCCCAATAAAGAGACAAATATGTGGACTCACTCTGTTTTTATCAGCTGCTCAATTATGACATTTAGGGACACAGTCACCAGTTGACATGGTAACTAATTGAACTGCCACACCTTCTGAACACAATGAAAATGCTGCAAAAAAAAAGCACAATACAATGCTGATGGTGTTTGTTTTATCTGTTGGCCATCAGTCTGAGCTGATCTGATGTTTCTATTGATTATTGATGGGTATTTCGTCCGTCCTTACCTCTGAATTGAATCCTTCTACATCAGGAAGTTGAGCACTCTCGTTTGCCTCGATTGCCTTCCAGTTACACACATTGTGTAGAGTCAGTTATCTTTACAACTACATCCAGAGTACAGGCAGAAAAGACCATGAACGAAAGAATTAACAATGAGTTTATCTCAGCAGAGACAGGAACAGAGAGCCTAAGTGTTAAGTCTTCACAGTCAAGGACATATGCAAGGATCTGGGGAAATTTTCAAAATAAAACACCCTTCAGTCTTCTTTATTCAGATAATAGTGTTGAAATTAGTCATTTATGTTGCTCTACAGCCTGGTGCCTCTCCGTGGCCCATGGGCACCTCTGTTTTCGATATATCAGGTCTTCGTATTGCCATTTTGTGTGTTTATAAATTTAAAATTGAGTAATTGAGCTTTAAACTTGAAAATATTATTTTTTTTAATTTTAACATGAAATAATGAAGTGCATTGACAGCAGGTTTAAAAATACATTTTACTGAATCAATTCTACAAACCTGAATAATAACTCCTGTCAGTATAAATCCTCACAAAAACCCAGTTTATTTATCAGGTCAAATTCTAGAATTAATTTGACTTGGAGATTTGACCGCCTACATTTTTTTTTTTTTAATTTCTGCCTCTCCCATTTTTCCCTCAGATGAATGCAACCCAAACCCAATCAGCAGTGCTTAAATGTTAACAAATTTAAATTGAAATAAGATTATATGTTGTTTGCGATTGACTAATGGATAAATAGCTCGATAGCTAGATAGAGATTTACTGCAAATTGACTTCACCCTGATGTCCTGCCTGCCCCGCTGACAGACTCCAGCCCCCTCACGGTGAGTGATATTCATGATCCGCTTGGTGCTTCTTCGGCCAGTTGTTTGCAATCTGTCAGGCTCTCGTGACTGATGACTCTGCGGTGTTAAAGGTCAGCGCAGTCCAGCCTTACCTGCTTGGACTGGGGCTTATTTCAACCTCATTAAGTGGAAATCGCAGAGCTCCTCTTGGATCAGACGCTCTCTCATCTGTATGCCGGGAGACACTAATACAGACATCGATGTGGCTGCCGCTCTGCTCCGTCTGCTTTGGCTGAAATTGACCCGAATAAAACACAAATGAAACACACATCAGTGCCGCCGCCTCGCTTGGGTGATTTCCCACATGGCGCCTGTCGTTTGATGTTACTTGTGAATTGAAATGACTCAAATGGTTTCATTTCTGATTCTGTGATCAATATTCATACTCCTAATGCATGGCAGAGTTCAGGAGGAAAAGCTATCTTTATAGAAATGTTCAAGAGGGATTAAAAGTGTCTAAAAAGTAGAAATTCTATGATTTAACTTACATGGTTGCTCAACGGTGAACATAAACGGACTTCATTGTGGAGGCTGCACTGAAATTCACCACATTAAGTGCTTGATAATAATAATATGAGTCAAATATTTTGATTAATCAGAACTACACCTTACAGTTATTGGCAGTTGCTGGGAACACAAATGCTGGACATTGAATCACTAGTGCCGTTGACTTAGCCAGTTGTGCAAAGTCTAAGGAAAATCCCACAAAAGGCTCTTAGAATTTGATTTCACTTGCAAAGGAGAAACATTAAGACTATTTGACCTAGACCTTTGACCCCAAATTACATCAGTATTCCTCAGTGTGAATTTGTTGACTAATTATTTTCGTCGTAGTTTTTGTCAACAACCTTTTTTCCCCTCAAAAAACTAGACAGTAACTAATAAAAACAAGTGCATATGGACAAAAACTCAAACTAAATTAACTGACATTTTCATCAACAAATAAAAACTAGACGAAAATGTTTGACAGAGACTTAATCCAATCAGACCCAATTTGGTCAAGTAGAAAGTAGGGACAAGTTAGGAATATATCCAATCACAGCTACTCTGGCTGTTTGGAAAGGTTGGATGAGTTAAGAGGGACATCCAAATCACAACTGCCTTAGCTGGGATAAGTTGTGGAGCGATCCAATCAGAGCTCCTCTCTTTATGAATTGATATATTCATGTAGAGCAGGTTCACTGTTTGTTGTCAGTTCTGGTATTGTAACTGAGATGTTCTGCCAGGTAGCCTAAATAAAGGTGACTGCATTTCACACAAAAGTTAAATTTGTTTCTGTTCATCTATATATTAAAACTTTATTAGCATTCAACAAAGGGTTATTAGATGTTTCATTTTATCCAAGTGTAAAACATGACCTTAAAAATTCAAGGAAACATAAAAAATGCCTTACACTTAACACTTCATATTTTAGACTAAATTTACAGTAGATTTTGTCGACTAAAATTTTGTGACATTTCATCAACTAAAACTGGAAAAAAGATTTTTTAGGCAAAAGACTATAACTGAAACTAAATTAAAAAGTGCTGTCAAAATTAACACTGGTATTCCTTATGTCCAAGCAGAAATGGTCAAACATCTTGGTCATGACACATGGAGGACGAGATTTTTTTTTTTAAAGAGATTTTACTGAACATTTACAAGATTAACAAAAAGGCTATACATTTTGCCATCATTATGTGAAACCATAGTTGAAGGGAGCAAACAACAAAAAAGCAAAACAAACAAGCAACAGCAAAAGATTGTAAAATAATAAAAAATGAATAAATAAATAAAAAATGAATAAGTAAAAGTGGAAACCCTGCCATCCTTAGATCCGATTAACAACATTTGTATCTCTCACATGACCATCGTATACAGATGATGATTAGATGTTGATCTGGATCCAGATCCAGGAAATTTTAAAGGATTCATTAGCATTGCGAGATAGGACAGTTCAACCATGTTTGCTAATAACTTGGCTAACAATGTCAGAAATGCCTTGGCTGAGGTTTGTGCTGTTTTAGCACCTCAAGGTGATCCTTTAGTTCACTGGTTCACAAACTGTTTCTAATCTTTCTCCCCTTTTGGCGAAAGAAACTAGAGGTGATCAGAGAGCACAAAGCTTTGCAAAGTTATTCATGGCGTTTTTTGTCGACTAATTATAAAAAATGTAGAAAACTGCCAAATCCTTTAAAAAACTCCAGCATCTGCATCCGTGTTTGGATCAAGACCCAAATCTAGCTATTTCTTCCTTGTGCTTGGACCAACATTCCTTAAAAATGTAATCCAAATCTGTTAAGAACTTTTAGAGTTATTATAGAAAATGTGGAAAACTTCTTGTAAAGTTAACTTATCCTTCGAGAAATTCTTGAATCCACATTTCTATTCCATGACCAGTGTTCACTGAAAATGTCATCAAAATCCAGCGAGAACCTGAGTTATCTTGCCCACAGATGGACAGACAAATGGACAAATGCTGGCACAAACAAAACCTCTTGGTGCATGTAATTGTTTTCTTGCCTCCCCACCCTTCACTAGATAAGGAATTGCAATTGACTTGAATTTTTGATACAATGCCATTACTGATTTTGCTGATCGATCTGATTCATCACCAATTTCCTTGTTGATTCCTGTGGATTTTGTCTGTAGAAAAAAGTAGGTCTACATAGTTTTTCAGTGGTAACAATGTCAATCACATGGCACTCCTGATTTTTACCTCCGCCAAGGAGGTTCTGTTGTTGCCAGCATATGTTTGTTTGTCTGTTTGTTGGCAAGATTACACAAAAACAACTGGACAGATTTTGCTGAAGTTTTCAGGAGATGTTGGTAATGGCCCAACTTAGAAATGACAAGATTTTGGTGATGATCCAGATAACTACCATTTGCTCAATAACTGTCTAACTAATGATGATATCAACATGATTCTGAGTGCTGGGTGTGGGTTTTCAGGGTCAAGGAATCATATTACAATGCTAAATTTATCGTGAACTATTGCTTATAGACGTAACATCAATATGTGAGCTACCTTGGTGGAGGTTTGCATTCTCCATTGATTTAGTTAATGCTGTGATGCATGGACAAATGCTCAAGCAAGTTGTTGATGTTTTCATCCCTGACTGATATCACAAACACCTGACATTGTATAGTTAGTGTCGTATTTTAGCATTTTCCTCATACAGTATTAAGCTAACACAAATGCCCAAGATGAGCTGTAACAATCTTTACTAAGCAATGCAACAGCTAATCATTGAACTTTATTTCTTTAAGTATGCCTGATTCCATCTATGACAAATTGCTCGGGTGATGCCTGGTCCCACAGCAGCAGCTGCATGTGACTGAATATATATTTTAAATTTCTTGCCTAAAAATCCACACAGATGTTAAAAATGGTAAATTGACTTGAGCTTATAAAGTGCTTTTCTAGTCTCTTTGACTACTCAAAGCAGCTTTACACCGAATGTCACATCTACCCATTTACACCCATTCACTCTCACGCTCACTCACTGATGGTTGTCGGTACATGCTTACATCCTATGAATGTTTCAGCCAATATATTGAATGCACATGGCTGATGTGAATTGTCAATATATTAGCTGTGAATATTGCAAGAAAAGTTCATATCGGTCAATCCAAACAATCAATTAAGTCTGGCCTGCGTGACCTTATAAGATGATAGTGTCTTACACAGGAACCAAATGCTTTAAAATGTGAAACGGGGTGAACGTGAGTGTTATTAAAGTCCCCTCAAAGTTGTCTCATACACAGAGGACGAAGTTGATTTATGTGCCTTGTATTTTGGAACAAGTGAGTCAAATTAAACAAGATTGGTTTAATATTTTCGCAAACTTTCCCAATCAGAAATCTCCAGTTAGACTGTAAATCAGATTAAAAGTTTAATTAAAAGTCTGATAGCTTGTTACATCTGAATAATCTCCCTCACAAGCCCTAAAGCCTGAGCACAAACACTGCAGCCTACAGAGCTCTCCGATTGCAGATGGCCGCAGCGTTGTCGTCAGATGGACTCTTATTTTCCTTACCACCTCCTGGATTGACAGTGAGCACCTGCAAAGGGCAGGACCGGCGCACGCTAAGCTGATGTGTGTTTACACGCTTGGCCGACTCGCAGAGGAGCCCGAGACTGGAGGAAACGAGGCCGAGGGGGCCCGGTGCCAATCACAAACACTTAAGCTGTCGCACTGAATCCCCCAGGGAGACGAGGGAGTCAAAAATGCAGACAAATCCATCATTTCTGCATATGTCACCCATCACCCAGATATTGTCTCATTACTGGGGGAAGCTATAGTTTGAAAGTATGGCTGGGTTTGCAGCTGGGGCTCCGCTAGGGCAGGAAGTATTGAAGGTTTGGAAATCTACAGCTATTTTCAATAAAGATAAGAACAAAATATTGAGGATGGTAAAAAAAATCTGTGATACGATTATATTTTTGCATTGCTTTAGGTACTATAGATACTTTAACCATCACAAGACTTGACAACATCGACTAAAAACCTGTTTACTTCCTACAGTTATGTCCAGCTCAGTGAAACAGGACAACCCATCATTCGAACCTGCACAGAGTTTGAAGACCCCACATTATCCTTCTCAACAAGTTTACTCTGGTCCAAGATGTCCCCAGAACATCATTTGAAGTTTCTTGCCTAAAATCCTCTCAAATATTAAATTTCTTTCTAAACCCTTCAGTCTCAGCCCTGCTCAGAACAGGCTGTTTCAGGGTAAAACCACAGGAGCAGTGTCTGACCATGCCCCTCTCAAGAAGCTGGTGTGGTTACTGCTTGCTAGGCAGTGTTAATTTTGACAGCACTTTTTAATTTAGTTTTAGTTATATTCTTTTGCCTAAAATATATTTTAGTTTTAGTCATAATTTAGTCATCTAAATTGTTTTAATTTTAGTCTAGTTTTAGTTGATGAAATTCTACTGTGAATTTAGTCGACTAAAATATGAAGTGTAAAATGTAAGGCATTTTTTATGTTTCCTTGAATTTCTGAAGTCATGTTTTACACTTGGATAAAATGAAACATCTAATAACCCTTTATTGAATGCTGGTAAAGTTTGAATATATAATGTCAGACACAATTCAAACTTTGTTGTTGTGCTACTTTAAAGTAGCTGTGATTGGATATATTCCTAGCTTGTCCCTACTTTCTACACGATGAAATTAGGTCTGATTGGATTAAGTCTCTGTCAAACATTTTCCTCTTGTTTTTATTTGTTGACGAAAATGTCAGTTAATTTAGTTTCAGTTTTTGTCCATGTGCACTTGTTTTTTTAATCATAGTCTAGTTTTGGTCAAGGGAAAAAAAGGGTTGTTGACGAAAACTATGACGAAAATAATTAGTCAACAAAATTAACAATGTTGCTAGGCTGTGCTCTTGTGTTTACTATGGCTGCACAGAACATGCCAAAGATAGGTTCCTTCCTGTAAGGGGTGGACAATATGGCAAAAAAATGTGATCAAAATATACACCTATCAGGCATAACGTTATTACCAAGCAAGTTTCACTACAGATGGGAACTAGCTTCGTGCTAATCCTGCATTTTTACGCGATCCTACAGATATTGTTTGTTCATTAATATGCAGTCTCCCATCCAAATTAATGCCGAAATAAGTAATACATTGAGTAACTAATTTTTTTTAAACGGTCAAAACTTGCGCTCTTTTAAACTGTTTAGATTAAAAAATGTTGACATTTGGACAAATGGGTTGAACTGGTGAAGCGATCATCAAAGAAATGACAATTTCATCATTTTAAGACACATGCTCGCATAGAAAGCTTTGACAGTTTCTATTAACGGCAATCTTATTTTTGGTATAATGTAGACAATGTGCAGGACTTTGTCTACACTTAAGACTGGAGGGCTTTATTTTGCCATGGTTTCAAATAGAACAGTACTGTCTTATCAAAGGATTTTCAATCTAGTAAAATTGTACCCATTACAATTTCTTCAAACATGTACGGACTCCAGGAAGACGAGATGTTGCCTTGGTAGCAACCAATGGGGATCCTTTTAGACAAATAAATAAATAAATAAATAAACACAAAATAAATTTGAGATGTTAATCATGTATATCCCTTCATTTAAAAACACAGAGAAATGTTTTCTTGTCCATGCTTATACTTTCTTTATGAACAGTTCTTTAGTTCAGACCTTTACATGTTTTGACGTTATGAACTAAAAAACCTTATCTGTAAAAAAAGAAAGTATAGGCATATTATCAACATAGACATAATGAACCTACTTGGACTATTATTTTGTCCATATTGTCTGGCCTTATGCCCCAGTCACACATTCTCGTTTCTCATGGCAATTGTGCACGACTGTACACGATTGGCAAGGCTGGTTTGATCGGCATGATACGGAAAGGAATGACTGTCTCTCCCCCAGACACACCCTGTACATAAACTGTCAATAACGCTTCTACGGCGCTTCTACAGCGCTACAGGGGCGTTTGTCTCCGCATCAATTAGGTCAATACAATGATACGATGAGGATTCCATGAATTTCCATCCCGCCGACACGACGTCAGCCCCGTTCAAGCCCAGTTTGCATCACGTAAGCCCCGTTGCTTGCGTCGCCTTGAACAGGACACAGTCGGGGCACAATCGGATACGTCCTTGTCAGTCGTCCTCAGAAAGCTTTCTGGATTGAGCCACGATCAGCCCGATTGAGCCCTGTACATGCCCGTACATGCACAATCGCCATGAGAAACGGGAATGCGTGGCTGGGGCTTTAGGCTCAACCTCCCTCCCCAGCCTTCGGGCGAGGTTGCCAGTGGTAATTTATTTTCTCATCGATTCGGACTGCAGGCCCTTCCAACCACTGACAACAGGTGATCAGCTGGAGTCAAACAGAGGTGTTTTATTATGGGGATATTGACTTCCATCTAAATTCACTTAAGTACCACAGGTAGGTTATCTTTATAAACAAGTGAAAGGGCAAAGCGGCGCTCAGAGGACTCCCATCATCACACGGGAGCATCAGGTTTGTGGCAGCAGAGCTCCATGTCCTCGGGTCAATGCCTCTGTCCCTCAGTATTCCCTTGGAGGAAGTGTTGCAGGAAGGTTCAGTGTTTGGTCACGGTGCTATTTCCCCTTCCTTCTTTCTCTCAATCGGCAGATAAAAGGGCCGCGCGATGCAGAGCGAACAGCCTCCCCAGCCCAGTGGCTACAGACTGGATGACAGAGAACAAATCAAACAGAAAGACGAGTGCTCCCCTGGGGGTTCAGGCTCCATCAGTGATCGCAGTGATCCCCTGGCAGTTTTTATCCTCCCTTCTCCTGCCTTTTTCTCCACTTAGCTTGGCAATAATCCTGTTGTTAGAGGTTACTGCCGGAGACTCCATGGTGCTCCTGGTGCCAGTTGTATTTTTGGGATAAGAACTCAATATTGAAGTTATTTACAGAATTGGAAAGGTGACATTAGACTGAGTAATATTAAACACAAACATGTCCTGATATTTTTTAGCTGATGGCATAAACAGCATCTATATTACAGAAATAACAAATGGTTGTGATATCACCAATGTGTCTTTGATATAATTCAAGAAAAATCAAACAGTATCAATACGTGTTTTTTATCACAACATTAACATGAATATTTGAGTAATTTTTATTTAAAGTTCTACTGCTTTTTCCTTTCAAGGTTGCAGGGTGCTGCAAAAAAATGTTTCTGTATTCACTTTTCCCATGATGTTTACAATCTGTATCTAAAAGGCCATTTGTGAATTGTAAGATAGTTGAGGCATTTTAAATTGGTTAACAATATAAACCAGTTGATAACATGAGAGACCCAACAGATCCAACAAATAAGACAAAAATCTAGGAACAACAACCGTACTCGCCCCCCAACATCATATCCAGCTCAGCATTTGACTTGTAGCCTGTTGTTACGGAAAGCTCTTGCCAAAGTGTAAAAGCTTGTGACAACTTCACGCTGGTCTGGCTTTTTGTTAGTTCACTCTCTCCTTTTCTTTTCCTAAGCTTATCTGTTACTATACTGTTTGGGTTATCTTTTTCGCCTCAGCCATTGTTTCATGCAGTGTGAAGATGAGGGAACTCTTGTTGCTGCCAAACTTACATAGTGCTATTTGCAGGTAACTGGGGGGCTCTGAGGTACAGAGGTAAATACCGTTCTCTTTCTTTTGGTATAAGGTTGACTTTAGAGCTCCTGTTTTGCAGCAGAAAAGTTACATACTGCTGCTTTAATAACATCATAGGTGCTGTTTCCAACAGGCTTAAAACTTAGTGTATGCTTTGTCATTTTTGTACCAGTTAGAATTAAAACGGCCGTGCTGCAGGCACACGAGTGAAAGCTCTTAATACTGAGTCCTCATTTCATAAAGACAAACCACTCAGCTGAAGGAAACAATCCCTCGCCCTTCATAAACTTAATTCTGTGAGTGTCTTTCACTGTCTTTCACAAGTTCATCAGCGCTGTTTGAACCATGACTCCCTTGAAGCTTTTTTTACATTTTCATTTTCTGTCATCATCCCTCCTACTCGATCTCACACTCGATTATCTGCCGCTCTCGCCATCAAATAACTACAAGAGGGATCACGTACATTTTCTATTTCCAATCTAATCCCTTTCTTTTTTTTTTGTAACAAAAGGGACATTTTATAATCTTGCTTCCGCTCTATAGCATAAGATTGAAAAGCCATTAATGAGAACATACGCGGGCCATACTGGGAACACAGAATTAAGCCATTAGAGATTAATGAGTTTTTGGTGAGGGGTGCGCGTATGGAAGCAGATAAATGCTGCAGCGGCGGGAGGCCAGACTGTCGGCTGGGAGAGAAATCGGGCGAGGGCTGTTTTTTTTTTTTTTTTTTTTCCACCGACACGCTTCGCCGGCCACGCTGGAGTGTTTGGGCTCCTTCAGATTAATTGTCAGTCATAAATTAAGTTCTGCATTGTTCAAACAGGACAGCCAGAACATGGGCCTCTCACTGACATGGTTATACATGAGCATAGGAGAGGACATGTTTGGTTTATCTGGTTGGAGTCGCATTAAAATTCAGCTGAAAAAGTTCACAGTACGCAGCAGAAAAATGAACCATGTACTGCATCACATTTCCATTCGTATGACTGCGCAGGCTGTCATCCGAGAAAACTTGACATGTTTTAACCTCCCTTGGGATCCCTGCCTTCCAATACAAGGGAACAACATTATCATACGAAAGCGTCAGTCTGATAAACTCATCATTCACTCATTTTCACTGTGATTATCCATCTAATCAGTGCTTTTCCACCATTACGGTGCTCATGCTGGAAGTGTATGATGCCTAATTAGCATCAAATGGATTTCAAATGAAGATTAAATGCTGCAGTAAAGCTGGGATAGCAACAGCAGCTACAGATAAACTTTCCCAGAGTGAAAAGGTGGGTAAAAATGTCTGACAAACAGAAAAAAAGAATACTGATCGTCTCACTCCACAGGGGACTGTCTTTGTAAAGTGAAAAGTTCTCCTAACTTTTATCAGTTTTGGCAGAGTGGTATAAATATAAATTTTCATCCAAGAGCTCTTGCTTTGTTAATGAAACTGAGCTTCTGGTGAAATTAAATGAGTTTAATGGGACACCGGTCATTAGCTCATGCTAAAAAGATCAGAGTGGGGAATTTCAGGGGGTTACGGTTTGCTTGCATAAGGGTTCATAATAACAATCAATTAGCAACGCATTCATGGGGCTTCAGAGTAATTGTGTTTTAGGAGTTTGGGTGATTTTACTCGCCCACAATTTTGCTCTGTTTTTATTCTGCTCTGCTAAAAGTCACAAAAATTCATAGTTTGGCTTAACTCTGGTTAATATTCTCAGTGTTTGCAAAAGTATGTTCACAATCACTGATGCTAAAAATGCCTTCTGAGTAGTGCTGAAAGATTTGTCCTTATCGGATCAAAATTGCAATTTCAGACAACGCAATGAGTCGACTCATTCGCAAACGTCACATCACCACCGAAGTGCTGCAATACAAAGCCTCTGTTCAGTAGAAGTCGGAGTATCTCTTAAATAATGAAAACAGAGAGCACTTACATAGTGCTATTTGCAGGTAACTGGGGGGCTCTGAGGTAAAGAGGTGGATCCCATTCTCTTTCTTTTGGCATAAGGTTGACTTTAGAGCTCCTGTTTTGCAGCAGAAAAGTTACATCTTGCTGCTTTAAGTGATTTTAATAACATCTTTGATTCTGTTTTCAACTGGCTTAAAACTAAGTGCATGCATTGTTATCTGTTTCTTTCTGCAGTTTACACAAGATGTGAACATGTCATTTGTAGTAAAAATGAAAAAGCCTAAGGGTATCTTACACATGAGTGAAAGCTCTTAATACTGATTCTTCATTTCATAAAGACAAACCACTCAGCTGAAGGAAAGAATCCCTGGTTCTGTTCTCAATAAGGATGTTTTATTTTTGCTTCTTCAGAGTGTGGACATGGAGAAAATTACATGTCCTGTACTTTCCAAAGTCCTCTGAGACAAACTTGTGATTAAGGTTGATATAAATAAACTTGGCTTGACTTTTTCACGAGGTGCACCGTAGACAGCTGGATTCAGCATTAGGCCTGATACAGATATAAATAGCGGTCACGACCCCACAGATGTTCACTGTGCTCGTGTGTGTGTTTTGTCTCCGAAATGACGTGTGGCCTAGCGGGGTCCACTCTGTAAATCACGCTGTCCAGACATTTTGTTCCTGCATTCGGGCACATGCACTATCTCCCCGTGATGAATGAAACATATGGATAATAACAGTGGAGAAGGCACATATCTGCCCTTGAGCCTGGACTGTGTTATTATGGGGCGTTGCTCTTTGCTGTGTATGATTATCTCATATCTAAACAGTTTTGGAGCGATTCCAGGAGATGCTCTATTTTCCCTACTTCTCTCACTACCATAAATTCTATCTCTATTTCCTCACGGACATGTTACACAAATTGAATACTCGCACATGAAAAAAAAAAAGGTGTGGAAAAACGGCTTTTCTGTTGTTTCCTGTTGCTCTTATCTGTGGGGAAATTTTGTCGCGGTTGAGCCGAGAGTGAGAGTACAGAGAGGCACGGCCACTGGAGCTGCGGTTCGAAATAAAAGACAGAAAAAGAAAACCCTGAGTGACTGTCGACAGGCTGATTTCATTCGGTTTCATCATACTTTTCCGCAGACAGGGCCCAGTGGCTGACGTATCCTTATTGGTCTGCCGGTGGACACGCTCGACGGACAGACTTATTTGGGCTTAACAGGGACTTCATCCCGCGGCTCTGTTCAGCCTCACGGTGACAGCAGCGGGTTTGAAGCGAGTCAGAAATAACGAGGGAGCTGTTTGATTTAATACAAAGATCATTTTTCACTCACATCCTGTTATATCAGTGTAAACTCCTCGCTGGAGCTCCTCTAGTGCTCTCTGCACAAAAGAAAATCAACTCCCGGCGTCCAGGCTGGATCCTTTTCTCAGTATTTCTTCATCTTTTGTCATATCTCGTTTAATCAAAGAGGGAAGTGATATCATTGGAGAAGCTTCTTGTGGATGGCACTAGAGCACATCACACACTTAAGGGAGGGCTGAAGGGGAGTGGGGGCTGCAAATGGATGAAATGTATTATTAATGAGAGAAATATGAGACACAGCAGTGGAATAGTATATCGTTATCAGCAGGGGGTATGAGTCATACTAATTACTGGCCATCAGTGGATATGGTGCTGAAATCCCCAATGGGGCAACTTGATGCCAGATGTGTGGAAGCTCAAATTTGCTGCACCCTCGAAGAATTTAGTTCAACCTTGAAAATGTTATTTCCTCTCACATTTTCAGAATAATTCATTTTAATATGTAATTTTTTAAGTGAAAAGGATGTTATTTCTGTTAGCCTGTGTTGTGTTAAATCAAACTTAAATCAAACTAGGTTTTATTCCTACTTATGCAAAGAAGGCTAAGGCTTTTTTTCAGACATTAGCAGCTTTGGTTACCAAGAGAGCCACACTGAAGTTCTCCTCATACTCAGAGTGCCAAAGTTTTTCATTTTGGGCATGTGCTGTAGAAAGATTAAACATTTTATTTGCAGTGAATTTCCAACTTTTGAAAGCTAACTGGAGATTACTGAATCTAATATTTGATGGCACAGTTAGATTTTTTTTTTTATGGTCAAAGTTCAGTGATTCTTACTGGTTTATTGATCCATACATCAGGTAAATGTGAAGAAAGAAAGATACTGTTTTTCTTTTGCAAACTGTTGCTTCATTAGTCCAAGCTTTTCCATTTTACTCACTAGGCAGCAAGAATCCTATGAGCATTGCCTGCGTTTTTAAATTGTTACTGTCCCTAAAACTGTCGCACTTTGCCCTATTTATTGCCTAAAACTTTTTTCTTGAAATTGTATTTATTATGACGTGTGCTACTGACCTCTTGGCCAGATAGCCCTTGTAAATGAGATCCTGATCTCAGTGTAAAATAACCTGGTTAAATAAAGGTTAAATAAAAAACTAAATACACAATAAAACATTCATGTGATTTTACTTAGAGGTAGGAGGCAGATTGATAGTTTGTATTCTTTTAAATATACTATTTGATCCTGCAGATCATTCAGGTGTGTGCAAAAGTACCTGCAGAAAATGACTCAGTGATGTCCAATGAGTTCTTTTGATGTAACAGAATTTTTACTTTTCAGGAGTTCACTTTTAGTTAATTTCCGTGTAAGTAAAACTGTTAAAGTTAACTATGAGGTGTGAGGTTTTTTGCCGAATTCATCTTTAATATGGTTTATTTACGTAAGTGTACTGGCACTGGCTTTTGCAGCGGTTAATTTGCTTCCTGTCTAAATGAACCTGCTTTTATTTGAAGGACAAAATAAGAAACTTCTGTTTTAAGCGACAATTAGCTTGATTATGGAGAAAAACTAGTTGATTGAACAGAGTGCAGATTAGTTTTGTCTTGTCCACTGGATTGTCTGTGACATTTTTAAATAAAAAATGTCCATACATCACATGGGCATGTGACTACAGGCATTGCGAGTAGCTACCGCATTTCTGTGGATAGATCTCTCCCTGGGAAGTAAGGGGAGGGGGGCTCTCTGTTCGGTCAGTTGCTGTTATGTGAGACTCCACAAACTCCAAGTGTAGCTCGAATCACACAGAGAGTAAGTAGAAAATGTTGGTCTGGTGGAACTTTGAAGCTGAACCTGTTAATATTGAAAACCCCTTTATTTATCAATTTCTGCATTTCATCCTTGACAAAACTGCTGGGTCCTTGACTGACTTCCCAAAGTACGGACTGGGTTTTTGGCTGTAATAGTACATGCGTCATACCAAACCGTTAAAGCACAGGCCTTTGCGTAAACTTACAGGCACAGCCATTTATCTATTTGCTAATGCAAATTGCTAAGTAGCTAACCACACTACAGCATGGGGCTGGGCAATTAATCGAAAAATAATTGAAACCGACATTTAGACACTCTAATCCAAGTAATTTTACTCATGTCGCTTATTTTGATTAGTTTTCCTGTGTAAGTCATGTGACCTGGTCCCCCTCCGTACAGTCTGCGTTCACTTTAAGCGCGCCCAAGAGCGAAGGACCTGCTGCCAATATGGGAGAGACAAGTGCCAATCTATCAGAGGGCCTTGTAGCCAGGAAAAATGCTGTCTCCGTTGTTTGGGCACATTTTGGATTCCGTGCAGAGGACATCGAGCAGAAAGAAGTTAAGTGAAAATACTGCAGGAAGACTGTTTCGACGGCAGTCAGTAACACCACCGATTTTTTCCAGCATAGCATAAAATGATTGTTCATTAATCATAATCAAGGTAAGAGCTTCAATTAATTGTGATACTGAGATTAGGTAATATCGCCCAGCCCTGCTGCAGCAACTCAGTACATTTAGGGCATGGTCATGGTGACCTGCGGAAGCTTAAACCAAATGGTTTCTCCATCAGAATGGAGAAGGAAGGTGACTTGGCATGGTTGCTTGAGCCAGACAGGCTGGATTTTCAGAAACTACTAATCTGTTGTGGTTTTCATGCGCAAGCATCTGTAGCAACACGTAAACAACATGTTGTATAGCCTGTCCAATGTTGCTTTGCTTTGCATTACTTATTAATAGTAGTTTAGGGTTGATCTGCTCCTATTTCCCCATGGAAATTGAATAGTTATGTATTTCCAGTGAACTTCGACTAGTCAAGGCGTAGACTGTAGAACTTTGGAAAGTAAGGGTTAGGGTCCTCTTAACCAACTGAGCTGGAAAATCTGTTGCTATTTTGAGAAGCTATTGCACTGCATTTTTGCTTCAAATCTAGATACATAGTGAGTTTATTTATCTTGTGGACAATACAAATAATAAATTGGGGGGAATCTGTTGAGGGGGGAAGTGTACCTGGAATATGTGTGTTTATAAAGACTGGCAGAAGTAAGGAGAGTAAACAAACCTTTTCTTTCTTGTGTCATTATTTCTCTGTTACAGGATAAATGTAATCTGGCAACAGCCCTCACATACTGGCTGGCTCAACTTTTTTTTTTATAAAAGTTTCTCAAACATATTACTTTTTGATGCCAGCTGTTACCTAAAGTGATTCCTAAGAAATTCTCAACTGCTCATTCAAGTCCAAAAATCAATATCTTCATTTCAATTCCCTTCCTTTATTTAGTCTCAGAATGAGGACATATCTTACCGAGGGAAAAAAGCCACGCTGCCTTAAGGCTCCTCGCTAATGAATCTATTATTCAGACTCTTGTCAGTTTCAACATTCTTTTTCCAATCGCTTTGATGACTCTCAAACCAGACTTTTAGCCGCAAAGGAAAAACATGCTCAAGGTGCTCACCCCATCTTTGAACTTTGAGCTCAAACATTTGCAGCAGCCTCTTTAAATTTGGAACATCAAAAAATCACCTCTTACCTCTTTAACCGTCATCGTTTTGCCAGATCAAAATGTGTCTCCCTGTGAAATTGGAAAGCAGATCTTTAAACTTGGGACGAGGACATGAGTCAGACCTGGTCATGGTAAATGGGGTATTGAATTTATCCAACTGTTGTGAGGTTTTATCGTATTGTTCAGAGAGGCAAACATCTTGAAGTTGTGGGCAATAAAGCCAAATGATGACGAAAAAGCCACTTTCCGACCTATGACCACAACAGACCCAACATCAGACCAAATAAAGGAATGTCAAATGTCAAAAATATATTTAAAGGCTATTATTTTTATGCCCATGATGTAATAGATGAGTTTAAGCATATAGGAAGGGACAGGTCTGGTATATAGATAGATGGATTTCTTTGTCATTCAAAATATACACCACAGATGCACACGTGAACAAAATTTAGTTGCAGATGGCTCAGATAGAAATGTTTAAGGTACAAGTACTTAAAATTAAATAAGATCTCACAAGCAAAATGAACTTTTTAATAGTTTCATACAAATATATGTGCCCATGGCCTGCCTACACCTTCCTCCTAACATGGGAAAAATCCCTTCTTCCCTCAAAAAGTCTACTCAAATATGTTCCCCTAGTGATAAAATGAAATGGGTGACACTCCCTTAGTTTGGTGTTTGTTCAGTCCACTGTCAGCTCCATACAAAGTAGACATTCGAGCACAGTGCTGAAAGCAGAAGCCACATTCACTTCTTGAGAGGGATGTTGTCAGACACCTCTCTAAAGCAGTCTGTTCTGAGCAAAGCTGAAAAAGAGAGGTTTACAGGCATGTCAAGATCTAAAATTAAAGCAAATTTTCAGGCTAAAGTGTATGTTGTGGGAACGTTTGTTAACCTATTAAAAAAAGATCAACACCCAGAACCTTTAAGACACATGCATCTATTTTTTATTTTTAAAGGGAGCATATTGGAGCCATAAATCCTAAAAAGTCAAAGTATATAGTGGTATTAATTAAGGGCATAGTCTTAGGGTCCATCCCAATTCTACCCCTTAGCCCTTGCGTCTAGTGAAGGGGTGTCACAATTCCCCGTAGGGCTAAGGGGAAGGGCGAAGATGAAGGGCTGCACAGTCCTTGAAATGAAGACAGACCGGGACCTCGCTTGAAAGGAAGGGGTATTTACCATGATACACCACGCCCGCTGACAAGAAGCGGAGATCGAAGAAAGCGCATAATTATCAGTAATTATTAAATCATCAAGTAAATATTAGTCATGTTTTGAATTTGAATTGTTGGTCGTATTTTAATTTCTCGTTATAAGAGCTAGCTTTCACAGCTGTAGCTACAGCTATTGTCGGATCTGCCTACGACACAGCCAGCGAGCGGCTCTGGGTGATGACGTAGCTGGAATCGAGTGGCATCTCGTTTCTCCCCTTGGCCCTTGGGATTCACCCTTCGTCATGTTGCAAAGTAGTTCCTAAAGCAAAGTTTTGAAGCTCAACAACATCGCCTATCCCAACTGTCATTGGGCGAGAGGCAGGGTACACCCTTAACTGGTTGCCATCCAATTGCAGGGCCACATAGAGAGACAGACAACCATTCAGGATCGGGATTGAACCAGTGACCTTCTTGGTGTGAGGCGCGTGCAGTACCTGCTGCGCCACCGTGCCGCCATCTTTCACAGTTAAACATATTTAAATAAAAAATAGTGTAAGAGATATCATGTTTCTTTTACCTCTGCTCACTCCATCATCTCCCAGACTTCTGAGCTTAAAAGATCTTATTGGTCAGTTGCCAGTGTTTTTTCCAAGTCGATTTCTAACCCTAGCCATAACCCTCTGGAGCTGGTTTGATGTGCAGCAAAGTTATTATACCGATCTACCCTGGTAAAAAAACAACACTTTGTGGTTCTGAAAACTTTGCAGCCCTGAAGTTACCTCAAAGACCCTGCTTCATAGTTCAGACCTCAGGTGAACTTCCTCTGATGAGGGAGTTTTCTGAAGAGCTGTCTCTGGGGAATGAAGTTTGAACAGCAGCTTCCAATTGGATATGGTTGAAAGTCCTCATGCAAAAACCACACATATAAAATGTTTGACAGAGCCTTAATCCAATCAGACCTAATTTCATCATGTAGAAAGTAGGGACAAGTTAAGAATATATCCAATCACAGCTCCTTTGGTTGTGTGGAAAGGTTGGATGAGTTAAGAGGGACATCCAGTCACAGCTGCCTTAGCTTCATGGTGGTGGGATAAGTTGGGGAGCGATCCAATCAGAGCTCCTCTCTTTATGAATTGATATATTCATGTAGAGCAGGTTCACTGTTTGTTGTCAATTCTGTTATTGCAACTGAGATGCTCTGCCAGGTAGCCTAAATAAAGGTGACTGCATTTCAAACAAAAGTTCAATTTCTTTCTTTTAATTTTTACATTCAAGCTTAACTAGCATTCAATAAAGGGTTATTAGATGTTTCATTTTATTCAGGTGTAAAACATGACTTCAGAAATTTAAGGAAACATAAAAAAATGCCTTACACTTAACACTTCATATTTTAGTTGATTAAATTTACAGTAGATTTTGTCAACTAAAATGTGACATTTCATCATCTAAAACTACACTGAAATGGAAACACTTTAAATTACTAAATTATGACTAAAACTAGAAGATATTTTAAGCAAAAGACTAAAAGTAAATTAAAAAGTGCTGTCAAAATTAACACTGGATGAGAGCTCGGCGTCCTAGTTAAACAAGGCATGCAGAGATGTGAATGGAACCGGTAAGGGAATTGTAAAGCAAAAAAACTAATGATGTTCATACCTTTAGATATTTGGGTGGAATTGGTTTTCGATTTCCCTATATGCGACAAGTCTATTATCACCCGGAGCGACTTTAAATTTGTGTCTATCTCCGCTTTTGTTTGTTGTTTATTTAGTCCTTGTTTGGTTTAGATGTTATTTACATTCACTGCAAACAGAGCTGTCATTCGCTTGGAAGTCAAGGCAAGACAAGAGTTTGTTTTTTTTGGTTGGCATGACAGTTCGTTTGAGCTTTCACAACCGCCCTGAATCAAACGAACAAAGCTAGAGTTAAACCAAATGTGCTTGGTGTGAAAGGGACCTTAGCGCTCGCCATAGCAGCTATGCCATTTATTTTATAAATCTTCTGTTTTCCCATCTTGTCACTGTTGCTGTTTGATAGTAGGCGAGTAAGATGACTCACTCCTCTGCAAATCGCCTCAGAATGTTTGTCGATGCATAGCATGAAAAACACGTGATGACTTAATTATATGACTCACTGACAATTAAATATGTCTTGGACAAATTGTGTCACTGATGTCTGTCAAAAATGTTGACGTATTGCTGCATCTCCATCATAATCCACCCTTTGTTTTAACATGAGTTGAAAAATTCACGAGTTAAGAAGTTCAACCAATTATTTTACTTCAGCCAGTCTCTCTTTTTAATGCATCTGTCAGTTTGCCTTGAAAAGAAGTGCCACTTAAGCTCAATTTGGGCTCTTTTTTGCTTATTTTTGTCTCTTATTTTGAGTTAACAATGTTATGTTGTCACCACTGCCGTGTCCTTCTGATCTAATGTGCTCCAGCATATAATGGCCATTAAAGTATTAAAATAGTGCATTGAAGTCACATTGTGAAAGCCTCTGAATAGCACCTCAACAACAAACCCTGGCACTAAAATGTGTTTATCTAATAATTATGAGCTAAAGAGCTTCTTTTTTGGCACACTGCAGTTTTTCAAGTGCTGAGTGAATTCATGCCAGGCATCCGATCAATAACCTGAGCCAGGGAAGCCGGCCTTATAAGGTGAAATATACGGCCATCTCTCTACGTGTGGACTACAGAGGGTTTACAGAGGCGGACTGGCATCAGTATTGTACACAGGCCTTTGTGGACACAACTAATGGTACTCTCTATTGATCGTGTGTGCTGTAATCTGTCAATCCAGGTTTGTCCAGCTGCAGCAGAGTGCCGAGGATGCTCCGAGGGGTCATCTCCTGCCATCTGCCTCCAAAGACCCCGGGGGTGTCACCAGGTTATTAACACACTCCATCTAGAGGGATATCTGAGCACAGAGGTGAGTTAAAAAGGAGTGAACTAGAACATAAAGAAAGACACGGTTAGTTTTATAGTTTTATTATGGACAGGTTTAGGGATATAAAATAATGCACAGTTAAAACTTGGTTTTAAGATTTGACACCTCTCCTGCTTTTTCATGTCATATGTTGGTCTTTAGTATGATTGTAATGTTATGTTTGCATCTAAAATGTGGAAAAAGTAATAATAAGCTCGGCAAGGAAAAATAAGCACTTGGAAAACGGCTTTAAAATGAAACCAGTAACTAATCACACAGCCGAAGTTGTAAAAGGAAAATGTTTGATCACTTTGCTCCAAGACTGCTTCTTCAAAGGTCCCATACTATGCAAACTACAGTTTTTAGTGGTTCCTTTTAAAGAAAATATCCACATAGTCTGTCCAAAACCTCTAAATCATGAGGAAAAATCCCAACTCTCTCACTATTATTAACTCCATCTTTCAATCAATCAATCTTTATTTGTATAGCGCCAATTCATAACAAGTGTTATCTCAAGAAACTTTACAATAGAGCATAAAATTCTTCATTTTATAGATATGCATAGATACATATATAAAATACACATATATATATATATATATATATATATATATATATATATATATATATCCACAAATATGTAAATATATACCCAGAAAACGCGAGACACCCAGGTGTTGGATCAGCCCAGTGTCGGCTCTACTTGAAGGAACATGTCCAGATTTGTCTGTTGCAACAGCAAACATTAGAGCACAATGCTGGAAAGCTTAAGCCACACATCACTGCAAGGTTTTGAGTTTAGTTTGGAGAGATGCTCGTGCATCAAACAGTAGGTCAAGGGTTTGAACCCGGCAACTCCTGTCTCATTTTGATTCGGCAAAACACCTGGCCTGACTTACCTAGAGACCTCCTCCATCAGTTAGAGTATGAACTGGTGTGAGAATTTAAACTTTAACGGTTTTGAGCAGGGCTGAAACAAAGGGGTTTTAGGCATGTCATAATCATACATTTGAATGATTTTTAGGCAAGAAACTTTCGAGTTTTGTTCTGGGGACATAAGAGATCAGTGTGAATTTGTTATAATGGAGAAGAATATGAGACCCTTAATGATATTCCAACACACACCGCTTAACCGAGCAGTGAGTTGCCATGTCCAGAAATATGGACATTATGACTGTCATGGCGGATAAATCCAACTCTGATAAATCTCACACTGCAGGAGGTCTTAGTACGAGTATTTACCCTGATTTCAACATAGTCTGTCTGCTTAGCATTACATCCACTTTGCAGCTCTGCTCTGACAAACAGCACTTGTCCTTGCCCAGTGGAAGCATATTTGAAGTGCAAAAATGGGGCTTTGCTGATTCTGGCTGGAAGGAAAGAATTGGGCCAAAAATCAGGCTGATAATCTTGTAGTGTGTGCCTCACTTTACCTGATGTTCAGTGAATTCATGACAGGATCAACTGTGGTGAATTCACTGGGCTCTAATATAACTGTTTTCTATGTGCTTTATAAAACTTTATAAATGATTTAGAGTTTAACATGATTTTAATTTGTGTTTAAAGCAATACACCATTTTTTTTTTCCTTTTTGTGTCTTGCCTTACTCCAGAGTCCGTGACATGCAGAAGGGGACACCATTCTTTAGACTGTGCGTTAAAGACCAGGAAGAGACAGGCAGAGCTCGCCTACTGCTAATTAGCTTAGCTGAAACACTGGGAATCAATGGGTAGCGTTAGCCTGCCTCTGCCTGCAGTCATCAGATGAACTCTTCAACAACTCTAAACATTCCTCTTTGCTAGATGTGACTCATTTTTTTTACTGCAATATGTTAAGTTATCCATTTTTAGACTAAGATTAGCACTTAATGTAATTTTCGAAAGAAATACATACAATACTAAACCGCAGGGCGCATGTGCAAACTGCTGTGGAGGTGCATGTAAGTAGGGGCTTTGCTGCTTTTGGCTGGGAGGAAAGAATTGGGCCAGAAATCAGGCTGATAATCTTGTAATGTGTGCCTCAGTTTAGCTGATGCTTTGACTCTGTGATGAATTCACTGGGCTCAAACCGGACTGTTTTCTATGTGCTTTAGTTACTCTCAATGATTAAGAAATTTTAAATTATGAGCCTGGTAACATCCTTATTCATTACATCTTTTAGTTTTTGAGAGAATATCATGCTTAATTTGTTAATGTAGTCTTAAAATAAAAGTGAGAACTGAAGGAGAAACTCATTTAAAGCTTGACAAACACAAAAACAGCATCCAGAAGACTGTAGTGTTCAACTTCCCTCCAATCAAACAACAAAAACAGTCCAGTTTAAAACTCTTTCAGCCTTAAATAATGAAACGTCGTTCACATGACAGAGGAAATATGTTTCTACGTTGTACGCTCCTACATAAAGCTGAAAAAGAAACCCAGAGTCCTGCTGGTTTATGTCAATACTCTATCGATCGCTGCAGTTGCACTCACTTTTCCATGGATCAACAGGATATTTTATATAACCGTGTGTGCTTTGACTGCTCGCTCTGTTTGCCGTATTTTGTTGACGTGTTTGCTCGAATGTCTGCCCCTCTGTTGGCATGCGGATCTCTCACTGTCTCTCCTCTTTTCTCCCTCTGTTTATTTCCTTCTCCCTTCTTTTCGTCCCAGCAGAGCTCCCAGGCACTTTGCCTCTTAACTGCTCTCTCCCTCGCTCTCTCGCCTCCGTCTCCCCCCTCGCTGTCTCCCTCTCTCTCTCGCTCTCATCATCGTCCGCCTCACATCTTCTGTCTGGTGTCTCGGTGAGTGCCAGGCAGAGGGCGTCCCTGGAGTGACCTCGGGGGGTAATGAGCTCCTGATCACGAGTCAGGAAATCCAGGCATTCAACACCCACCATCTCCACCAGCCTTCCACCCCCCCCTTCACCCCTTCTAGTGCAACACACACACACACATAAAAAGAGAAAAACACACACACAGCTATCGTATGCTCAGCCCACAAAGACACATAGTATTGGAGAGGCAGGGCAGCGGGGCAGAGGTGCAGATGAAAAGAGCCTAGAGAAACTTCTTCTTCGAGCTCTGATTCAAACAACCGCCAGACCTCCAAAATAAAGTAAGTGGATTTCTTTTTTTTTCTGGGTGCAAACTGACTGATGCACGGCTTTTTATGGGCTTGAGGTGATGGAGTGGTGAGGCGGACCCTGGAGCAGCTGGGGAAGCAGAAAAGTTTGGAACTGAATTGTGCAAAGAGAGTTGCGCAGAAGATATGAAAGCTGATTTGGTGTGTGTTTGAGAGGGATTTTTGTGAGCTCCTGAAATGCTTCTATCAAAGACGGGCAGCTTTGGTTACCAAGAGGGCCACGTTAATGACATGTTCACTGCAGGAGGGCCAACATTAATGTGAGGTGCAGGATCGTCTCAATTTTACCAGTTAAACTTCATATAGTGGTTTTATTACATGTTGAGCTTTTATGAGAATTTATCACGCCACAATCTCTGTACTAACAGTTGCTTCCCACTTGCAATTGATGCAGATTAGAGCTTTGCAAGATGGATCTACCTGATTACAGATATTAAATCAGGCAGATCCATCTGCACTGCAAGGTAAGACAAGAGCCCCAAAAGAGTGTTTTAGACAGAGTGAGAAAAGAGGTGGATCAGGAGGAATCAGTATATGAAAACTAGATTTTTTCTTTTTTAACTTTAGCGGTTGTGAACCTACTCCAGCAGTGATCAGTTTTGAAGATATGAACCTGATATACAAGGAGGGGGACTAATATGCTGTGTGTGTGTGTATATATATATATATATATATGTATATATATATATATATATATGTTCTTAATGACACAATGGTAAAGGTTTTTTATGTTAGCTAGTTATTGATATTTGAAATTGACTTATGGGCGACACAGTGAGGACACGAGCCACATGTTGCCCCCAGGCAGTCATTTGCCCTCTCTTGGCCTATGTATGTGTACCTTGTTTTTAGTAATGGTCAACTTAATTTTCATTTTTTCCAGATGTACTACGCACACAGAAAACAAAGATGTTCCTCCCATGGTGCATCAAGACTTTCAATTTCAAAGTAATAAAACTTTCCTGAAGTTGAATAAAGTATTCAGAGATCAAAGCAATGATTCACATATTTTTAATTTTTAATAGTCTAATATTTCACCAGAACACTTGCATTGACGTGGTCCTAATCACTTCTTTGCTGCTCCTCCTGTTGAAGCAGATTTCCCCCTGAGGCTGTTGATAGGACATAATAAATATATGAAAACATTAGAGCTTAAAAATGCTGAGAATCAAAATACAGATGGAGAAATATGGCTCACAGACATGTTGGGTAAACAATTGCTAAGTCCTAATAATCCAGCTGCCACAGGCGATGTGGACTGTGGTGTTAAATCATTAAGAAGGCCGCTTCCTTGGTGATTAGACTTCAAACATCCATATGTTTGCTCTAATAGTGCTGTCAGGAAAATAAACCAAAGTCCAATTAAAGGCACAGTTTGTAAAATATCGCAGCCAGGGGGCTCTTAA
This sequence comes from Cetoscarus ocellatus, assembly GCA_037902135.1. Taxonomy (NCBI): domain Eukaryota; kingdom Metazoa; phylum Chordata; class Actinopteri; order Labriformes; family Labridae; genus Cetoscarus; species Cetoscarus ocellatus. The sequence continues at coordinate 551,245 of JBAMNC010001188.1, forward strand.
CCATAAAAAGAGTTGACAAGAAATGATCAATTGATTGTAGAAAGATCGAGGGCCCCATTTTGACAGCTTGAAGAGTGTTGTAAGATGCAAATGCCAAAGCAAAGCGCAGAACTGAAAGAGAAAAGCTTATGTAGTGATGGGACAACCAATTCCAGCTGAGAATCGATAACAACTCCCCTCAAGGAATCCATAATCATCAGTCTTTCTCCTCAACAACTCCCTTATCAATTCCTCCTACTTACAGAACTCAAAAATGGTCAAAATTGTGTCTTAATTCTCGGCTAAGAGTCACCTACTGCGCAGCTCTCTGTGACTGGAAACATCAGAAACTTGCAGAAGCATTTATTAAAACTTTTGCTCATGCAGAAAATCAGCAGGACTTTATAAAGGAATCTTTAAAGAATTGGATCAACAAGCAGTATTGCAAAAGGTATTAGTATCAATAACATCGTATTAATTCCCATCCCTAAGCTTATGTGAACTCTCAAAAGCAGGGCTCACCACCAAACTTGTGCCAGGGCTATTTCTGTCTTGGCAAACGCTGTGGGGACCGGTATTAAAATGAAATACAATTATACAAATATTTTGGACTAATTAAGAAGTCGTTGTTCCTTCATTCATTAGATAAGTTCCCTTTTTTTTAATACTGCTACAAGCCAGCTACATTGAAGTGACAGAGATATTTTGGCTTCAGGTTCTCCATCAGTGAGTTTGACATTAATATGCCCTTACTCCACGATGAAAATTGGCTTATAATGGCTGGCAAGGGGACTTCTGTAAAAAACAGGCAGGATGGAAAAACTAACTTAAAGGGATAGTTCAGTTTATTTGAAGTGGGGTTGTATGAGCTCCAAATGGCCACTGAATACATTAAATGCGTAGAAAGTTCTCTCCTCTCACTCAGTAAGCCACAGAACCAGCCACAAACAGTGAAGTATTGTACCAAATACAAAGGGTATTTTCTCCACCTACAAGAACTCCCATCAAAAAATAATACCACAGTTTAAGAGTACGCTACCTAGAATTTTTTTTGAGTGCATTAACTTTTTCAGAAAAATAAAGTTTATCTGGAACTGACCGACTCACGTCACATATTCCTCCTACCGTGATTCCAGATAAACTTTATTTTTTCCGAAAAGTTTATGCACTCAAAAAAATTTCTAGGTAGCGTACTCTTAAACTGTGGTATTTTTTTTTTGTTGTGAGTTCTTGTAGGCGGAGAAAATACCCTTTTTATTTGGTACAATACTTCACTGTTTGTGGCTGGTTCTGCGTAACAGACTCTTACAGACTATGGCTTACTGAGGGAGAGGAGAGAACTTTCTACTGCATCTAATGTACTTAGTGGCCATATGGAGCTCATACAACCCCACTTTAAAAAAACTGAACTAACCCTTTAAGCTGAGACTAGACCAGGCTTTTGGTGCTTCATGGCACAGTCATTTTCTACTGGCCTGGCACACCAGATGCTCTGTTCAAAATATTTTACTCATCCATCTTGGAAAGAGCCCATAGAAAGTGTTTGGGAATGAGCAGAACCAGCAGGTGATTGGATGATCATTCTGTCAATCATATTTATTAGGGGCCAAACAGATGATGTAGTAGGCGAGTGTGACTGCACTACAGAATGTGAGCCGCTTTGTAAAAAAGTTTTTGCACCAAAATGGACAGAAGCCAGAGAAGGATCGTGGACACAAGAAGACAGCCAAAGTTATCAGTGAGATATGGCAAAATTGAGTTGCTTGACTTAACAGTTGTGTTCCTTGGCAGTTATCTACAAGACGTGTCTGTCATGGCTGCTCAGTCAGCATCGTTGACATGATAAGCCATGATACAACTCTAAAAATTAAGAATTTCTGTTTTTTAAAACTCAGGGAACATTTGATATATTGCAAGAGCACCACTGAATACATAGTATTGTTCATTTTTGTAATTAATCATAAAAGATATTACTTTCCCATGTTCTGAAAATTCTCCATATCATATCTTTAAGTATAAATTTTCCTGTGTGCTGGTTTGAGAGGACCCTTCCCCATCCAGGATATCGTAATTTGGGTCAGGCCTGACTGGAATGACAAACCCAGAGCGGTCGCATTGTACCGCTGCTACGTGGTTCGGTAAGACCTTCCTACTTGCGTTGCCATGGCGTTCTCCAGCACTGGTATAGCAACCCCCGAGTCAGTCCAAACAGTGTTCCTCTCTGTCTTATGGGGCATTCCTGCCGTGGACAAAAGCAGCCCTCCGGCTCATTCTTGCTCAAAATGAGGTGTCCGCTTCATTTCTTTAGAATCAACACATGGTGTGGTCCTAATGAAAGAGCCGGGGGGAGATTAAACAAGAGGTGGAGATGAGCTTGAGAAACCACTAGGAAGTCCCAACACAATGTGGATTAAGCTGGAGGGCAGCCAGGGAGGGCCAAACTCATAAAACTGCACGATTTCTAAATAGGTCCTGGCATTTTCCTACCAAGATGGCCACTTGGAGGGCCTTTTAAAGGAGACATTTTACACATTCTGCCCTTTTCTCTTGTTAAATGCTTCTTCGCCCACGGACCCACCCACGTGATCCCGCCTATATGTCAAGACGAACAACAAAGCTGGTTCATTTCCGTCCGTGTCTTCACAAACGCATTGACGAGACTGTTCTCCATGGAGGAGCTGAAGCAATAAGGCATAGAATTGCGCTGTTAGGGCCCTGAGAAGTCCACTCCGGGGGGGGGGGGGTGAGAGCGCTGAATGGAGCCAGTTCTCGTCTATAGGGCACAAGTAAGTGAGAGAGGGAGAGAGGGGGAGAGAAAAGAAGGGTAAGGAGGGGGAGGATGAGGACATACACAAAGATTCTCACATTGAGTGGCTGGTTTATTCTTGTGGGGTACGCACTGACCCCTCACATGTGGGATGAACAGAATGAGGCTTGATGGGGTCCGGAGGGCCTCCAAAGAAAGGGAGGACAGGATAAAGAGAGGAGGGGAGGGATGCCAGGAGAGAGGCCTGTGGAGGAAACATCCCTTAATTCTTGTGGTTGTAGACGTCATAGGTGCACAAGTCGCACCAAAGTAAACCAGGAGAAGAAGAAGGACCTGTTTTAATCCTCGCCACTGTTTTAAATTATACAAGTGTTACCATTTTAATGATTTCAAACTAAAAAACATACTTTTATTGTTGGACAGCTGTGTAGTAGAGGGAGGAACAAATCAAAGTTTGCAAGTAAATTCCTGCTCCGCGTTCAAATTTCACAAAGTCATGGAAAACATTCTGTGCATTGGCAGAATTTTTCACATTTTCAAAGTCAAAGTATCTTTATTGTCTCCCTTGGGAAAAACTTGTCTTGGATAGAGGGGTCTGCTGCACAGACAACACATTCAATCAATCAATCAAACTTTATTTGTATAGCACTTTTCATTCAATATTTCTTGGCACAAAGTGCTTCACATAGAAACGAAGAAACAAAATACATCAAAATAAAATAAAAAGTATAAAATTGAATACAATGAAAAATACAACCCACCCCCTACCCTCACAATCCACATACAGCACACGCACTCACTTACACACACATACAAAGACATGAGGAAGAGATTCTAACAGAAAACATAAAAAGAGGACTGAGGAAACACCATCTTTAATTAAAAATGAGGAAACACTGGAGCTAAGACTAAAATAACAGTAAAAAATCCTGATAAGAAATTAGATTAAAATAAATAAATAAGCATACTACAGGAAAATACATAGGTAAATAAAATACAATTTTAAATAATAATATGGTAAAATGATATAAAATGTACTGAAGTAAGATAGTGGAAAGAAAATCAATGAACAGATAATGAAATTCCGAACAATAAATCTGAGCTGAATTTGAGAAATAAAACATATTAAGAGGGTTAAAATGAATACATTAATAAGATTAGGTCATAATAATTAATATAATCAGCTAAAAGCCAGACTAAGAAGGTAGGTCCTGAGTTTGCTTTTAAAGATATGAACAGTAGGTGCTGCTCTCAGGTCTTCACTTTTCCACAGACGAGGGCCATAATATTGAAATGATGCTTAACCGTATGTTTTAGTTCTAACTTTGGGTACTATCAGAAGGCCACTACCTGAAGACCTGAGGGCTCGACTAGGTTCATAGGGTAAAAGCAGACTGGATAAATAAGAAGGAGCAAGACCGTTCAGGGATTTAAAAACTAGTAAAAGAGCCTTAAAATCAGTTCTAAAAGATACAGGCAGCCAATGCAGAGACTTCAGCACATTCTACTCATGCTTCTAGGATGAGTAAAAGATCAGACAATTACAATAAATCAATATAAAAAAGCATCAAGTAAAGAAGTGCAAGCCAGCATCTCAGTGCAAATTCTGCGTAACTTGACCTCAGACTCTCCTCCGTCCATCCTGGGCAATCTAAGTAGAACATATTCAGGGTGCAATACACGAGATGCATGAGATATAATATTAATTGCAAGTGGAAGGGTTGTTTGTTCAAACAGGTCTAGGGGAGTTACAGGTGCTGGAATATCAATGATTTTTCCTGCTGTTTTTATCAGATTTAGTATTTAATTTAACAGTTAAGTTGCCAAACCAGCTGGTAATGCCGTACGTAACACATACTCAATAGTTGCTCGGTAGAAAATCTACATGATATTCCTACACACACCAAACACTCTGAGTTGCCGGAGAAAATGCATACGGTGGTGGATTCGGGCACGGACACTTGCCACTTGTGTGTACACCTGAAAACTAGGAAATACCTGTTATACGACGCCTTGGACATATTGATATGATTTTGACTTATAACAAAATCTAAATTCCTGGTATTGTGGCTGCCCTGACTAGAGCAAATTTACATGTAAGAGAAAGTTTTATAATAATAATGAAACTTATGACCTTGAACTTTGACCAGTGACCCTTAATATTGAATTAGTTGGCTTTTAATACGAGAGAGGACATAAATACAGATTTTAATGAAAATCCGTTAAAACGTGCTTGAGCTCTTGCATTTAGAGGAGAGTTACCAGAAAGAGCAATGACCTTGACCTTTACAACATGACCTTCAAAATCTTATCACATCATTCCTGTGTCATGGTGGATATTATTGCAAAAATGAAAATCCCCAGGAGGACACATACATAAGTGTGATTATGCATTAACTAAATTGCTTTCACAAAAAAGTCTGGTGATGAGACCCATGACCTTGACCTTTGACTTACAGCTTTGTTTATCTTGTCACTTAACCTTAATGTCATCACGAATGTTTGTGGAAAGTCTGAAAGAAAGAAGAAAATATCCATCAGCATTCTGATGGTGTTGGGTTTGCTACGTTGCTGTCCCAAACAAAGAATGATAATGATGACATTGACCTTTGACCCATAGCCCTTATTTTCCAATTAGTTGGCTTTTAAGACAAAGGGGACATAAATCCAGATTTTAAAGACATTCCCCTCAAATATGCCTGAGCTGCAGCATTTACAGGGAAAGGGATGTGACCTTGACCTTTGAACCCTGACCATCAAAATCTTGTCACATAATGCCCAAGTCATGGTGGACATTTTTCCAAAAATCCCCATTCTTATGATTTCGGAACAACTAAATTGCTTTCACAAAGTATGATGATGAGACTGATGACCCTGACTTTTGATGCACAACCTTCAAGATCTTGTTTATTGACTTTGAAGACAAACTTGAGGTTTGTAAGAGGTGATGATTGTGACCTTTGACCCATGACCTTATTTTCCTGATCATATCATCCCCAGTGTTAATTTTGTTGACTAACTATTTTCGTCATAGTTTTTGTCAACAATCTTTTTTTCCCTGATGAAAACTAGACAGTAACTAATAAAACAAGTGCACATGGACAAAAACTAAAACTAAATGACATTTTCGTCAACAAATAAAAACTAGACGAAAATGTGTGACAACAACTTAATCCAATCAAACCTAAGTTGGTAATGCAGAAAGTAGAGACGAGTTAGGAATATATCCAGTCACAGCTACTTTGGTTGTGTGGAAAGGTTGGGTGAGTTATGAGGGACATCCAGTCACAGCTGCCTTAGCTTCATGGTGGTGGGATAAGTTGTGGAGCGATCCAATCAGAGCTCCTCTCTTTATGAATTGATATATTCATGTAGAGCAGGTTCACTGTTTGTTGTCAGTTCTGGTATTGTAACTGAGACGCTCTGCCAGGTAGCCTAAATAAAGGTGACTGCATTTCACACAAAAGTTAAATTTGTTTATGTTCATTTATACATTCAAATTTTACCAGTATTCAGTAAAGGGTTATTAGATGTTTCATTTTATCCAAGTGTAAAACATGACTTCAGAAATTCAAGGAAACATAAAAAATGCCTTACCCTTTACACTTCATATTTTAGTCGACTAAGTTTACAGTAGATTTCATCGACTTAAACTAGACTAAAATTAAAACAATTTAGATGGCTAAATTAGGACTAAAACTAAAGATATTTAAGGCAAAATACTAGGAGTAAAACTAAATTAAAGAGTGCTGTCAGAATTAACACTAATCATTCCTGTGTCATTGTGGACATAACTGCCTAGTTTGAAGGATTCTCTTGAAGCTTTCTTGTGATTTTACATTTACGAAGTTGCTTTCACAAGCACTGAAGCAACATGAGGGGCCATGACTTTGACCTTTGACCTATGACCTCCAAAATCCAATTAATCCACTCCTGAGTTATAACATACATGTGTGCAAAGTTTGATCAAAATCCCTTGAAACACTATGTAATAATAATTGATGACTTCAGGACTCCATGACTTTGATGTTTGACCTATGACCTACAAAATCTACTCAGTGTGTCTTTGAATCCATGGACATACGGTCAAAGTTCAGAGAAAATCCCTTATTAAGATGTCACATTCGCACCAGCTGATAAAACTTTAGGCCAAAACCGGAAAACGTCCGTATCTAAAAGTGAAATGATATTCTCTCCATGGTTCTTCTGAAGAACGGGCCCTGACTCTCTGAGAACCCCTCACCTTATCTTTTATTCAGCCCCCTGCTCTGCTCTGCTCACTGACTGTGAGGGGGACCGGCTGCTGAAGCTGCTCGGTTAATAGTCAATGTCTGGAGACGCAGACGTTCTCATGGAGACGTCAAGCAAGCAGCTATCTCATTACAGGCGAGGCCGAGACAATCAAAGCTGTCTGCGAAACCTTTAAGCTGCTGAAGAGAGAATGTTCTGCTTGTGTGGGGCTGGTCCTCATTGTCTGGGGGAAACCATCGCCCCTCTCGCTGCAGACGCCTTTTGTGTGCGAATTTAAACACAAGCTATTCTTGGTTTGTTTTTGCACATGAGCGATGAGGCTTGTTTTGAATTTCTCAGTCGCTCCTTTGACTTAAATGAAACTTTCATTTTTAAGCTAAGCTCTCTGACAGATGCTAATGCCTTTCCTTCCTCGTATTCGCTCAGATTTTTTAACTCTCCCCTCTTGAAAAACAAATATTTAACTGTGGCTCGCGTCTCTCTGCAGTGCTGCTGGTTTGATCTGGTGTTTGATCATCAGAGAGCTAATGATAACCCCAGGCTTTCCGCTCTAATCAGTCAACTCATTAGTTTCCCCTTCAGTCACGCAGCCACCCCCACACACTGAACGCACATGTGTACAAACACAAACTGTCCCCAGGCATGCCGGTAGGTGACCGAGGGAAGAAGGGCAAAGGACACGAGGCTGGAAAAATCACTTCTGCATTTACTGAAAGGAGTAAACATGGAGTAATGAAGGGAATATTTAACTGGACTGAGTTTATTTGACTGGATTTTAGTGGAGCATAGAGGATATCCAAGGTTCATCCATTATGAATTATACACATTTTTGAGGTATTATGTCTCTCTATAACGTTATCCTACTTATTTTTTACCATGCTGAATCTTAAGTCAAAATGCTTGTTATGAAATATTGTCATTCAGAACTACTTCATAGCGACTACATGGCTCGCTTATGCTTTTGCCTTCAGAACTGCTTGATTTTTCGTTATGTAGATTCAACAAAATGCTGAAAACATTCCTCAGAGATTTTGGTCTAAATTAGGATGGTAGCATCAAAACTTTGATTTGTCAGCCAGACATCCTCAATGCGAATCTCCTGTTCCAACACATCTCAAAGGTGCTTTGTTGGATCAAGATCTGGTGACTGTGGAGGCCACTGGAGCACACTGAACTCATAGTCACGTTAGAGAAACTATCCATCCATTATCTATACTGCTTATACCCACGTGGGGGGGCTGGAGCCTATCCCAGCTGACATTGGGCATGAAGCACGACACACTCACACCTATGGGCCCATGTGTCTAATATGTCCTTGAGTCAGAGTGGACATTAATGCATAGTATGAAGAAAAACCAAGTCCAGCCTTGTAGACTTTTTTGTACCATTTTGCCTATTTATTTAACTTTCTTTTTTTTGTTTTTGATTATTTTTTGGGAATTTTGTGCCTTTATTGACAGGAGAGAGAGACATTGGATAGGCTTGTGAAGGGGGGTGAGAACTGGCAAACTGGCCACAGGCTGGACCCGAACCTGGACCAGCAGAAGTATGTACGAGGTGTGTCACAAAAGTTCCAGGACTGGTGTCACAAAAGATTTTTTTAGAATTCAAACTACAAGTTTTCCCCTTCGAAGTAATCCCCCTGGAGTCTAATGCACTTTCCCATCCTTCTCTGCCACGGCCTTTTTGATGTCATCTACGTCTTCAAAACGGGTCCCCGGGTGAGTAGGGAGGTTGCTCCAGCATGGCGATGTTCTTCTCGGCCAGGAACTGTCTGGATGCTCAGGACATTGTGAGCAGGTGCGTTGTCATGGTGAAGCAGCCACGACTTGTCCTGCCACAAATCTTGCCTCTTCTCGCACACTGAACAAAGCAAACGCCGCAGTATCTCTTTGTAGACATGCTGATTGATCGTCTGGCCCTGTGGCAAGAACTCGCAGTGGACGAAAATCTAAAAATCTTTTTGGACACCAGTCCTGGAGCTTTTCTGACACACCTCGTATATGGGTCATGCCTGGTTGCTTACCACTCTACCAAACCAGCACCCCAAACTTTCTATTTTTTTAAGACTGAGGGCCTATTTACAGGACAGTTTCTTCTTTACGTTTTCAAAAGCACTCCATGTTCACACGGAGTGATGATGATGCACGTTCACACTGATCTGCGAGAACGACTGAAATGCGGTAGTGTGCATGCCAGGCCAGTAGTTGGCGATGTAATTTTGTAGTGTCCTTGGCGAATTTAACAAATGCGTCACCGCTGGTCAGAGTGTTGCTGCAGCAAATCCACATTTTGTTGGAGTAGTGATTGACGAAGCTAGCATGGTTAGCAGCACACATGTTGCATGTAAGTCGGCTATAGCTGTTGTTGTTGTTCTTAGGTGTGTGCGTAACTGTTACCTGAAAGAATACTGCACATGCGACACATGTCACCGTTTTCCCTGATCCCTGTTTAAACAGAGACAAAAAACAAAAACATTTTCAAAACTTGTGAAGGCACAAATGCAACAAAAACTCAACATTTTTGGCTGTTTTCATTGTCGTGTAAACCAGCCCTTATATTTATTTTGTCTATTAATTCACATAAACTATGCTCCCTGAAGGGTTCATGTACTTTTCTGTTAGGCAAAGTTAGTAAAAGCATGTTGTTGACTGTAAGAGTAAAGTTAAAGTTTTACCAAGCAATAAGCCAGCTCTCGCAGTGAAACGCAAAATCTATTAAGCATCAATTTTGGTTACAGCAAAGCCTGCCTCATTTGTTCCATGCTGGATACAGAGACATTGGTCAGAGCAGCTTTATGTTAAAAAGCTTAAAGCCTGTCCCCAGTGTCATTCAGTAAACTACCAAGCAGCTTCGACAGTCCCTGCAGTGTAAAGAGTAGAGTTGAGGATTTGGATGGGGAGCCCCTAACTGTCTGTCTTTAGTAAATGCCACCCTCAGGTCCTCAGGGTGCTCCCACTGCCTCGGTGTGTGTGTTCAGGCTTGAGAGTGTGAAGCACAGGGGAGGTGGTGTTTGTGTTCCTCTAATGAACTGAGGGATGATCCAGTCTGTCCTCATCAGAGGGAGAGAGAGGGACACAGACAGGGTGAAAAGTTCGGTGGCCCTCGAGAGCAAAATGCAACAAAAAAAGAAACGCAACAACAAATAAAAAAGAACAAAACATTGAATCAGAAAACCTAACAACGAAAGCAAGTGATCAACAGAAAACCCAGAAAAATAGTTCACAACAATAAAAAAAAACACACAACAATGAATAGAAGCGTCAAAGTGATTAATGAATGACAATACAACAAACTTAGAAAAAACAAAAAAAACAAATTTTTTATGTTATTGTTGTGCTTTTCATAATTGTTTTGTGATGTTATTCTTTTTTTTTATTTTCAATGGTGTTGTGTTTCTGTGATGTGTTGTGTTTTTGATTTGTTGTTTAGTTTCTTGATTTATGCTTGTGCTTTTATGTTGTGTTTTTTCATAATGATCATAGATAAAAAAAAACCATTTCTTCCTGTTTTGCTTTTTAAATTCATCATCTTCTTTCTTTTGTAGTGTTTTGTGATCTGTTATGCTTTTCAATAGTTTTTGTGTTTTTTTAATCAGATGTCCATTATTTTATTTGTTGTTCTTTTTAATTGTTATATTTTTCTAGTTATGTTTTTTTTCTATGAGTTTTGTTATTTTTCTTTGTGTTTTCAGTTTGTTGTTTTGTTTCCTGATTGGTGGCTATGATCTTTTTTAATTGTTGTGTTTTGTTTTGTTGTGGTTTTTTTTCATTAAATCTGTCTTTGTGTATTTTTAATTTCTTGTTGCATTTTCTGTATTTTTTTTTTTTTTTTTTTTTTTTTTTGCTGTGTCGTTTTATGTTATGCCACATTTTGTCATTTTTTTGGTTTGTTTGTTATATTGGTTTGTTGTTGTATGTTTTGTTTAATTTTTTGTCTTTCCATGTTTACCATATTTTTTTTGTGTGTTTTTGATTTGTTGTTTTACCTTTTATGTTGAGCTTGTCACATTTTTTGTTTCTTTTTTTGCTTTTTAAGTTGTTGTTTGTTTAGTTTTTCTGTCTTTCTGTGACAGAAATAGTTTGATTTGTTTGCTTTGTTGTTGTTGCATAATGTCTATTAATTATTGTTGTATTTATTTGTTTTGTTGTGTTTTCTCGATTGTTAAGTTTCTTATTCGATTTGTCATTGTGTTTTTTGAGTTGCTGTTGTGTTTCTTAGTCGTTGTGTTGCTTCTGATTGTTGTGTTTTTTGTGTTCTTTTGGCGTGTTTTGCTCTTAAGTTCGAAGGGATCAGACTTAAAGATTTGGGGCTGATTCTATAGCATTTGACATCAGAGTAGATCAGGGCATAATTGTTAAAAATGTACACCAGCGTTATAAATGATCTTCTTTAAATGTTCAGCCTTTCTCTGGATAATGAGCAGAAATAAGAGAAAGCCACGTTATTGACTTAGAAAACTTTCAACTCCACACAGACCGGTGCTAAATGGCTCTTAGGTAAACCCTGAGGGGACTATTAAATAACATACACCCAGTGGGCTGCCAAAGCACCTCCTAAATGCTGTAATCTATTGTCTCAATCAATGCAATCTCCTTGTATTTAGAGCCACTCTTTGGCTGCTTTGGAGTGGACTCGACCTGGCGAGGGGAGTTATTAGAGATATTAAAATCTCCCCTTTAGAGGGAGCTTGGCTCTCGCATGTTTAAAGAGACTGTAGAATATAAAGAGAGGAGAAAGAAGGATTCAGAGATGCTCCTGCTCGCTGTGGTATGTTGTGATGGAGCCACTGGTGTTGAATGGAAAGTTAAATTGATCGTGAGCATCGCTGTGGAACAACGTCTGCCACTTAGTGTCTCCCATTCCAATACTACCGCTAATTGGATTGCTAATGGCAATGTAGCTCTGGGGTGACAAACTTCTCTGATTAGGGGGGTTTGCATAGCTCGTAATGAAATTCGATGCGGTTGTAAGTGCACATGAAAGAGGGATCGAATGTCTTTAAGAATACTCTCCTGAACTGGTGCATCAAAGATCGAAAATCTAAGTCTGATATGGACAGGTCAAACAGAGCTGTACTTACCTGACCTCTAGGGCTGGGTGATATGGTCCAGAAACCACGTGGATATTTTTTTAAGTTAATGGTAAACAAACCCTCAATATTTGCCAGTTTCTTCTGATATGGAAGCAAATATGGGCCATAATCAAAACTAAAATCGATTAACTTAATTGCATTTTCAGAATTGATAGAGCTGCATTTTTTTTTACTTGAAAATAAAATTAATAATAAATCTTCCAAACTGCATTTTCATTTTCTTCTTCAAGACTACTTATTCTGTGACTGGATTAAAATGAAAAAGAAAAGGGCTTTTAATATTTAATTCTCAAAAGATGCCCCAGCAAATAGTTACCAAAACTCAATTTGAAATGTCAAATTTGAAAATTAAAATGCATTAGCAGAAAGGCTTTTTCGTTTCAAGGTTATGGCTGCATTATTTGACTCGTAAATGGAATTAAAAATAAAACATCCAAACTGCATTTTCATTTTCTTATTTTGGTTGCACAACTAAAAAAACAAACAAAGAGGACATTGCTTTTTCCTTTTCATGCCCGCCCCGCAAAAAATGGGCCATAATTCACTCGGAATGGCAATTTCAAGCATTTTAATTTGGATATATGTTTGCTTCCCTTTTCTGAAGCCTTTGTGCTGAAGCTGGAGGCATCATGTTTGCAGGTCGTCCATCAGTCTGTCTGTTCATTCAAGCCATTTCATAGAACTGATTTCCTGTATTTCAGAAATATTTGAAGGACTTTCTTTAATGTTTGATCATTGACCTCCAAATCAAAAAAGTCAATGATAAACTCAATTGATTCTAAAGGTCAGAGGTCATGGCCATGGAGTCTCACCATTATCCTGTGCTGGTTGAATGCGATTTTTCATGGGCAATTGATAGAATTCACGTAAAACTTGAACTTATGTCAGCTTTTACTCAAGGATGACCTGAAATGGTCAAGATCTTTGAGCCTCATGATCATCCTTTTCTTCTGAATTCATTCTTGTGACCAGCTGTGTCAACACCTGAAAGGATCTTCTGTTGACTAAGCCAAATTTGCAACTTGACACAAAAATATGCAAAATAGCTCAAAGGTATTTATGTAAAGTAGTTTTATTTTTGTTTCATTTTGGAGGTCAAAAGTCAAAGGTAATCAGGCTTCATGATCATCCATCCTAGGGATTCGTCTGCCATATCTTTAGGATCAAAAATAAATTGTTCCTTATTGGCTATACCGAAAGGGAGTTGGGTGAGGGGGCGAATTGGACAAAACACTGAAAAGCTGAGGTCCTCACCTGTTTATCTTAGTGATGTTCTGGCTCTTGCTCATCAGACTACACCATTGGGTTGGGGAGGCTGTAAGAGATCTTTTTGTAGGAAAGGTAGAGTAAGTGTTGTCACTGTCTGAAGCTTGACCGCTTGATATTCGTTCCTACCTTCACCTATAGTCACAAGCTGTAGAAAGTGGTCGCGGGTACAAGCAACCAAGATGAGTTTCCACCACAGGGTGTCCGGGTTCTCCCTTAGAGATAGGGTGAGAAGCTCGGTCATCTGGGAGGGGCTCGAAGAAGAGTCGTTGCTCCTCCAAGCTTGGGCATCTAACCAGGATGCCTCCCCTGGTAAGGGCATGTCCCACCAGTAGGAGACCCCGGGGAAGACCCAGGACATGCTGGAGGGACTATGTCTCTCAGCTGGCCTGGGAACACTTTGGGATCCCCCGGGAAGAGCTGGACAAAGTGGCCAGGGAGAGAGAAGTCTGGGCTTTCTGTTTAGGCTGCTGCCCCCGCAACTAAACCACGGATAAGCGGGAGAAAATAGTATGGCACTACCTGGAGCTTGAATTTACGGAGCCAGGTTGCAGTGAAGAAGCCAGTGAGTGCTTGTGCCCTTCATTAGGGCAAAGGCACCTTGTGTTTCTTTCAGATTTAGGGCCTAATTACTTTATCACATTGACAATTATCAGTGTAATTTGATTCCTACCTTTAGGAAATAAATTGATTAAATACATCCTACGATTTTTTTTGTGGTTAATAGGAATTTGCTTTTTGTTCTAATGGTTAAACCAACACTACGTAGTTTTTCCACCCTAATATAATATTTCTAGAATCATTGTGATGGTACATCACCTTACAACAGGTTGAATGACACCTCTGTCATAGTCTGAGGGGGTCTGTATCACCTTCACCGGCACTATTGAACTTCGATGTGGATGGTAGGAACACTTCCACATTAAAAAAATACAAACTAAAAACATGATCAGACTGTACCTTATCAGACCACATGGTTTATTTGTCTCTTGGGAGTCCTGTCGGCTTGCTTCTCCTCCCTCTGTATGTCAACAAATGCACGTTGCTGTGAGGCACTCTGTTTTTGTAACCACGCAGTTACCCTCAACGACCACAGAGGCCCCTAGAGAGCTAAAAGGCTGGAATCTTACTTAGTGCAGCTTTAACAATCTTCTTAGAAAGCATCAGCCCTGGCATCCATTATTTTTTATCTTCACCGAATTGACATCCTGATATTGTCTCAACTGATATCTGATTTGAAAATGCACGACTGTGTCTCCGAAATTCTTATACTTTCCACCCCTGTCCTCTTTTTAAAGGGCCCAATCTTCCAAACTCTACCAAAACAATTCCTCACTGTTTACACAGCCACTAATGCCAAAGGGGGTGTCTAATCCCTGGGTAAATCTCAGCAGGTTTTAATCTGACCCAGTGGAGAGTTTCTGCATCTCTGCGTCTTCTTCCTGTGCCTCCCTCGGGGCACCACAATCTGGAGGAAGTATGATTTGGAAATTTGCGCTCCCAAATCGGACGGGCAGAGGATTAGGTGGGCCCACTCTGGCTGCAGCTTGAATTTGCATCCACCCACCAATAAGTGATTAGAAACCAGGATCAGGAAAGGTTGGGGGTGTGCTCGACAAAGCCCAGAGGAAGAAACCGCTCCATCCGGCACTTGTTCCTCTGCCGAAATATCTTTAAATGTGTATGTTTGTCATAGCTGTCCCTTTGGTTGTTGATGAATTATGCATTTTTATCCCTAACTTTAAGATTTGTCAGAGGAAGGGAAGAGTGAGGGAGTGGAGTAGGGAGAAATCGGGTGAAAGAGAGAGAGGCGAGGGAGACTCATTAGTCATATGCATTAGTATTCCATCCACAGCTTGTGCTGTGAGACAGCCGGTCTGTCCAAACAAACAACCAGCAGAGGGGGGATGCCTCATTATTACTTCCCCCTCTTTTCTTTCACCCAGAGTTCACATTCCATCTGACCATAAACACCAGGGCCAGGGCTGCGGCCTTGGCCTCTGTCTCCACTGGAGTTTAGAGATGATAGCAGGGCCGGTAGAGCAACAACTCACATGCTGTTCAGTACAAGTCGAGGGGAGTACAGTACGAAGCGGCGGCGTCTGCGGCGTCTTGGGACACTGAACACGAGAAAACACAATGTGAATTTGTCATGTTTAGTCCTCTGAGAGTCCTGGATTGACGCCCCTGTACAGCCTGATTCATTGTCTGCTATGAGGAGCGTCCTTCCACCCTTGAGACGTCCGCTCTTCACGCGCCTGCCACCTTCCCTTCTGAGCAGTTTATCACTGAAATCCCAGAGGCCCCTGGAAGATGCACTTAGCTCTGACACCAACCTAAAAAATCGACTGTGGTGAAACTTCAGCCGGAGCTTTGTGAAGCTGTAGAAATGTATGAAATATCTACGATCTAAAATGTAGATGAGTTCATGTTTGCTTTAACTACCTTCTTGTGAAAATATTCATGAGGCAGGGTTGGATAATTAATTGAGCATGAGTAACTCCTGATACATCAAGGCTTTTCACTGCTGCCTCCCACCTACCACATAATCTTCTTTTGATTATCAAATTTGTCTCTTTTGATCTAATAGACTGTACATGATTTGCAACAACACAAGAGCTCCTTCTAAAATTAATAAGGATCTTATAACCTTTAATTTAGATAATGACGACCATACACTAGAAAATTTTACTTAAACTTTATTAAGACTTTTAAAATAATGCAGTCTGACCCCCTGTCACACCTCATGACAAATTGTCTGGAACTAAAAACTGAAATCTTGCAAGATCACCAACTTACAAAACTAAATCTACTTTGAATTCATTCAAACCTGTGTTCATGTCCTTAACTGAAAGGCCTTTGTGCCGCTACCATCACTGCAACCATTTCCATTAATACTCATGTCTTTAATAGGGGTGTGTATTGGCAAGAATCTGGCTGTAAGACATGCATGACAACACATGCTTGACGATACGAAACATCTTTATATACCACGATACTACAAACAGGGCAATAAAACACAAATTTTTGTCCCCAAAACGTCAAAGGAGGTTATGTTTTTGCCGTGGTTTGTTAGTTTGTTAACAACATAACTTCAAAAGTTGAAAACACATTTTGGTAAAATTTGTAGGGAATGTTGGTCTTGGCTCAAAGAAGTGATCCAAACTGGGATGTGGATCCAAAAATTTTGTCAGGATTTCTTGATAGGACAAGATAGAGCAGTTTTCCACCTTTTTGATCAGTAGCGCATTCTCTGAAAACTTCTAGTTTATATTTAGTACTAAAACTCACAAGATTGTGTGCATAAAGACTACAGTCTTAATCAGTGTTATGTATACAAGGAAACAAGGAAGTTTATTGGTCATACAACAAGTTGCATAGTGAAATTAAATTGTAGTTCCCTCTTGATAGGTAACTTGATGGTAGAAAAATGATAAAATAATTAAACATAGAGGAGTGCAGATGGTGCATTAAGTAAACAATCTTAGTTCATACAAAGTTGGTCCTTTTAACACTGATAAACTTTTTCTGTCCCATCGACAAAACTAGAAGAGCTGCAAGAGCAGAAACCTCTGCCAAAACTGGCCAATCTCGCACTGTTAACAAATCTATTAAAAAATGACTGGATCTGCATCTGCATGATAGCTTTTGTTTTTATTCAAATTGAATGTGTTGGAGCTACTTGTATTAAACTGTCTTTTAAGTTTTTGCTCTTAACTGCTGAAAAAAAGATGATGTGACTCAATCAATAAATTTGGTGGTTTCACGTCGCCCTTCCTTTCACTTTCAGCCACAATAACTTGAGGATGTAAAGCATGAGGATGTAAATTGCTGCAACCCTTGAAATCCATGTTGAGCCTATAGCTAGCTCGTCAACCAGCTAACAACTGTCTTGTATGGGGCTGTTATTTCTGCTAAACATACAAGCTAGTGCTACGTTTCGGATAAAGACTGTTGTAAAATAGTGCTGTGCAAGGTAAATGCACATTTATACACACATAATGTTTCTGTCAGGCCGGGGCCTCTTATCTCCAAAATTGGAACTTTTCAGGAAATGTAGAAAAAGCTTCACGACTTATGGGTAAATAGTCTATTGTCCAAATTGTAAACTGATTTTTTTTTTCATTTTAATTAGTTTCAAATTGATACAACTCACTCACTAAGATGGAAGGTGACTGATTGTACTGTTTTCTTCTTTTAAAAACCATAATAAATGGAGATGGCCCAACATCGATGATATGCATGTAGGAAGAATAGACTTAAGATAGAAAATAGACTTACTAGAAGTTCTCAGAGAGCACAAACCTTCGGCAAAGAGGGATTCTTGCTCTCTACAAATCCCACAAATTCTTTGTTTACCATGGTCTTGCACAGTCATTACTTTCTTTGCCTCCTTGTTGTGTACCAGCCCACTTATATTCGAAAGACCACCTTAGAATCCAGTCTGAAGACCACTTTTCTCTAAATCTAGACAATCAGGGCTTTGCTCCCAGTCCCCAGTTAGACCCTCAGGAATTTTCTTCAACCTTGTAAATTTATGTGCAACTCTAAAATCAGGCGCAAAATCATAAGGCACAAGGCTAGCATTACTTTTTTGTGGAAGAAGGAAGGTTTAAAGTAAAGAGAAGAGATTTTTGGATTCAAATTCATTGCAGAAAACTGAAGAATCTGTCAGTCATAAGGGTAGATAGAGTAGAGAGGTGACATGACCCAGGACACCAGCTGCATACTCACTGAATATGCTTAAATATGTACTTGATATTAAACTATTATAGAGCAAAAATCCATCCCCAGAGCAGCACCCTCTACAACCTCTACCCAAGACAGATTTTTAACCTCTGTCATTGTAACCTGGATGTTCAGTTATGTACATGATTGACCTTTAGATGGATATACAGAGGACATGAAAAGAAAGGAGGGAGTGTTGCTGTAATTTGAAAGGCCAAATCTGCTCTCCAGCCTTGTCTCTTGCTTTCAGCTTTGGCTGACTGAAGACAGATTTGCAAAAAAAATGAAATGATTTGACTTTTTCCAGCTTTTTGTAAGATGTGCATAGATTGTTAAACAAACAGCTCGAGTCACTGGCACCAGATAAACAAGTCCTTCCGTCCATCCTTTATCATAATTCATTAAACCTTTTGGAGTCACTGAGGCTGGATGCCACCTATTGTTGGACAAAAGGTGGGGGACACCCTTGACTTGTCACCAGCCAAGCATAGGGCTGACATAGAGAGACAGCTAGCCATTAACACATGAAGACACTCCAGAGGGGCAATCTTAGCGTCACCAGTTACAGCATGGTTTTGGTCTGAGGATATCTAGATCAAACCCATGGACCCTACCCAACTAGGGAGTCAATCCAGCACAGAACTCTTATTAAAGCTCATAATTTTTCAGAGGTTACATTTTCACGACCTTTTCAATACATATTTACCCATCCTAGAAATTACATTTTTAAAGAACTCTTTCATTTACTCAAGGTCAGCATTTGTCAAGAATGTTATCTAAGTTAGAAAAGGTTTCTGTAAACTTCTAAACTCAAATTTATGATCAGGGGGTCAGGGTAAGGCACAGAAAAATATCTAAAGTCCCTGAAGTACAGTCAATTACATCGTGCAGTGTCATCACAGAAAATCAAGCAAATTAACTGTTTTGATGGACCAAGATTTTGATCTCCGTATCTAGTAACAAAGTTAGCAGGAAGTCACAGGAAAAGATAACTTGCTACCAATCATGAATAAATGTAAATAGCTACAGCGAACAGTGAAAAGTGAATGTTTGATATTGTAAAGTTTAGCTTACTAAAGACTTGTTGACCAAGCTGTCTTGAAGGGTATAAATAAGACGTTCAGAGGAGTAGCAGTGTCCTTATTTTCCATTCCTGTGAGCGCAGGGAGATGCTACAGTGGGTAACAACTTGAGCTTATGGGTATGGTGCACCTAAAATGGAAAATGCTCTTACTGTGATCAGGGATGGGAATTGATTCAATTTTATTGTACCAGTGCCAGCAAAGATTCTGCTTATTGATCCGATTCTTTAATGATTATTTAACTGATTCCTGCTGATTTTCTGTGTGAAAAAACGAGGCAGATTTTCAATGGCAACAATGTCAAAGACAAGCCACTCTTGATATTAATTGCCATGCTTCGTAGATAAATGCTCCTGCAAGTTGCTGATGTTTCTATTTACTGAAAGTTGTGCGCTAAGCGTCAATTTGTTGAAAAATAAGCCACAATTTTGACTGACGGTCTGCCATGATTTTGGACTTTTTACCTTCGCCAAGGAGGTTATGTCTTTGCCAGCGTTTTTTTGTTTGTTAGCAAGATTCCACAAAACCTACTGGATGGATTTTGCTGAAATTTTCAGGAAACGTTGGTAATGGCCCAACTTAAAAATGTGGTGATCCAGATAACAGCCATTAGCGAACAATCGTTTTTGCTCAGTAACCGTCTAACTAATAATGATGCCAACATGATTCAGAGTGCTAGGTGTGGGTTTTCATGGTCAGGGAATCGTATTATGATGGTAACTTTATCATGGAACTATTACTGATAGATGTAACAGCAATATGTGAGCTACCTTGGTGGAGTGCTCTCTAGTTGTTTATCATTTTTGCTGACTGCATGACAATTGAAGGAATTAATAAGCAAAACAACTAATGATATTGATTTCTTGAGGGAGTTGTTATGAGTTCTCAACTGGAACTGGTTTTTCGATCCCCATCCCAGATTGTGATTTAAATTGTTAAATATCATTGAGTCATTTTGGACTCAGGGATTACTGCTTACAGCTAATGTTCATGCCCACTAACATTAAATTTGTAGTTCATGTTGCGGCACAAATCCCTTCTTTTCACTTCAGCGATTGTACTTTTGCTGAAGCTGTTATGACAGCATGCCCTCTGCAGAGACCACCGGCTCTGGGTGTCAGTTTGGGATCCTGGATGCTCTTTGCACACAGGGCGAAACCACCTCGACTGCAGTGGTCTGTGTGAGCTACATTAACCCCGCCACACTCCGCCGTGTTCGGACGCCGTGATTCTCTGTCTCCTCTGACTGTTCTAATTTCCAGTGGCAAGTTGAAAGGTCATGTTTGACGCCCTGGGCTGTGACTGTGGGCAAAAGCCACCCCTCCCAACTCCCACCGTATACCCCACCCCCCCACCCCCACCCAGCTCTCTAAGCACAGCAGTGAAACTACTGGCGATGGCACAGCAGCTCTGAGTTGTGTTTCCATTCTGAACGGGAATGATTGGATCTGTCCGAGCGGGAAAATAAGCTCCCTTATTTATTTGTGCCACATATAGTATCGCAGCGTTTATGGTTTGGTAAATAAAGCCGCAGCCGATGGTGTTTTTGTGCTGATGAATTTAGACAATGACAGCAGTGGGAACAGGGAAAATGCGCCGTGTTGGGTTTGCTGATGGATAGAAATAGTTCGCTGCAGAGGCTGGGTGATGGTGAATAGGATGGTGGACACGAGCAAACACTGCATTGTGAGAGTGAGAAACAAGTCGAAATGAGTTTGCTTTGGAAATGGGACGTATAATACAAGGAGGGAAAATCAGCAGTATTTCTGTACCTTATTATAAAACACTGACTGCCTTTTTTAGTGTACGTAGGTTTTGTGGATATTGGATTGTCCTTTGTCCTACATAGAACACTTCAGCCTATAACAAGGTAAATTGACTACCCTGTCTTTATTTCAGATACATTCTGTTTTTAATAAGGGTGCTCTTTTATTTTCCATTTGTTTCAGCTGCTGTTACTGGAATTAATGCTCAAAAATACAGTAAAAAAGGGAAAAGACGATATTCAACACGGTGTTTGGATTGAAAACAAACGATCCAGTGTCTTCCCGTTGTATGAAATTTGTTAAGAAACCAAGAAGCCATTGACCTTGCCAAGCTCCAATCTACAACGATTGTGCCTGGCCCAAATCAGAGTCCTTCAGAGCAAGAAGAGGTGGGAGCTATGAGCAAGGCGACAGCAGCAGCTTACTGCTTATACAGAGATTAGCATAGATGCTAACAGCTTCAGTAGCAGTTTTATCAGCTCTGCAATTCTTTATCATATGAAAAACAAGTATCAGTACTACAAACTTCTCTATAGAAAAGATATTTTTGCTCCACTTCTGACATGTTTTGGTGAGAGTTTGTTTTATGAAGTGACTCATGTTCTGTCCTTTACTTCATAGCAGTAGCACCTGTCTACTTCATTATCTGGTTGGCTCATAATTAAAGTGATTAACGGAACGATCATCCAATCACCTGCCGGATTTGCTTTAAAAGGTTCTACCCATTCCTAAACACTTTATTTTGGGCTCTTTTACCAGATGGACTAATGAAATATATCAGCCCATCTGGTGTGTCAGGTTAAAAAGTGAAAGTCCAGGGCTCATTCTCAATAGGCCTCAGCAAACGCCGTTGTTTAAGGTCAAAGAATCAGCACTGCACAAAAATGTCACATATTCCTTGGCGATATGTGTCTAGATGTGGCCCCAATCACTGTGACAGCAGTTACAAAATACATCTTTTGTCATGTTATCAAAGCTGCAGTTCTAAAGATGGCAGAAGAAGCCAAACAACATGATGCTGCACATGATGCTCCAAACTTTAAAAGGCTTCTGAGATTTTTAAGGACCTTAAATTGAAGTGTCTAGGGTTGTTTGAATCATTGAAACCTTGTCCTTGAGTTTTTTTTGTACATAAAAGTTGTCGGGAATCCTACCAAAAGTATAGTCAGTGTCTACAATTTGCATTTTTCATATCGTATAGTGGCCTCGGTATCAACCCTAAAGTTCATTGTTCCTTTTCCAGTCTTTTATATGTGAATCTTAGCCGTGAGTCTTTGTTCAGGAGGAAGATTGAAGGTCTGAGACATAAAACAGGGATCAATGACTGGCCTGGAATTACTGTATATTCATCAAATTAGGGCCCAAATTCTTGAAGAAACAGCTATGTTAGCAAATCTGTGAGCAGGTTCTTCTCTTGTTGATATCTGTGCCATAACCTTGACCTTTTAGACATTTGGCCTGATAATCAGCACTGCAGCTACAAAAACAAAACCCTATAAATAGGATGCTTTGTATGATCAAATATCCCTGTATAAATCTTGTTTTTATGGGACTGATCTGTAAGCGTATGTATCATTGATAAATACTGGATATGAGCTCCTTGATGAAGTGTTTTCCAAACAGGGAATTGAACAGATCCCCCGTTAAAGAATCAGTGGTGAGCTTTAGTGACGGTTCATCGGCCCAAAACCATCAATGACCTGCAGAAAAACAAGTAGCAGCCAATTGTATTGTGGAATAAATTAGCCGGTGTAGATGCTGGGTATTGAATTCCCATCAGGCCATGCAGCTGACGTCAGAGGACCTCAGGCGGTGGATCTCTGTGATGCGGTACTTGCCCTCCATGATGGATGCTCTCCTTTTAAAACTCCACTCCCCCCACTCAGAGGTGCACTCCCTGTTTGCTCAAGGACGCCACAAGTTATTCACGTGTTTATTAAGTTTGGTGTCGAAGCGAGATTTTTGGGGATACTGTGGGAAGGCAGGTGTTTAATTAAGTTGGGGCCAGCTGGCATTGGTGATGCTTTAAGCTGATTGCTTAAGTAGTTCGTTAAAGTTATGACAGGCGTCCAGACGGTGCATTGTCATGTTTTTTTGTGGGGGAAATTAATGTTCCTCCCTTTAATGATCAACATTTTGCTTGGGATTTCATGGCCAAATTCATGTTTTTGTCTGTACAGGTCATAGAGTGGAGTAGAGATGAGCTAATGAGCTATAGGTCAAGTTTTTAAGTTAGATTGCTCCATTTTAAATGACAAAAATGTAATGACAGTATAGTTCAAATTTAACACTGATATAAAGTAAAACACAATTTACAGATGCCAGTGGTCCAGATGCAAGTTATGTATTTATTTCTTTTTTTCTGGAAATGTACCTCTTAGCATTACCTCATCCCCCACACCTTCTTGGCCACACTAACATTACAGCACAGCCCTGGATAGTTAAATCCACATCCACCTTCAAAGGGTGTGGTCAGATACAGCTAGTAAGGATTTACATGAGAACAGTCTGTTCTGAGCAGGGCTGAAACAGGGGAGTTTATAGGCATGCCAAAATCAAATATGTGTGTGGATTTTCAGCCAAGAAACTTGTGATCTTCTGCATGCTTTCTCAGGACATCTGTGTCCATTGTCAGAATCAGTCTGTGGAAAAGAAATAAAACTACGGGACCTTTTAGGTACCATCCCGAATTGTTAAATCTGCTTGTTTAGGAGTTTAAGTTACTACAAAAGTGTGGGTTCGATTTCTTGCATGGGGAGGCACCAAAGGTTCGTGGAAATCTATTACACATTTTATACTTTTTGTGATAATAAGTATGACTTTTTATGACTAAACTACATTTTACATTTTGATACAATCAGCCATCGGAAATAATGGAGATATTGTCATTTTTGAAACACGTGATATTTAAGACTGTTGCTAATTTTGACAGATGTACATATAAAAGATGCTACCAACGTTTTAGTGCAATTTAGATGGTGTTTCCAAAGATGAAAATAAAGGAATATAGGACTTTTATTGGTATTACAATAATTAAACTTTAATAGTTTCTTATTAATGTTTGTAATTCAGGTATTGTGGCAACTATTTGTTATTTTGTTACAGAAAAAAAGATGTTAATTGAGCGTTTCATTAGCCTTTTATGTCTTTATTTCTTTATTTCAGATCCCAATTAGTCACTATTACAGATGCAGATAAAATTGACCGGTAACACATTCACAAAAAGACTATAACTAGCAATTAAAAACAAATAGAGCAGGCATAACCCAGTACGATATATAGACATAGTTAGACACAATCTAAAACAGTCTCATTCTGAAATACAAAATATATACGACTTTCTTGTCCATATTTCCCAGCCCTAGCCATGACTTTATTTTTGCCCACAAAACTTTGTAGCTGAAGACAGTGCTTGATGACAACAATACGCCGTGTTAGCCTTCCAATTTCAACCCCTTGTGCCAAATGGCCCCAAAGACAAAGCAATAAATGTGAAGGATTTGCCTTGGCCAAAAGTCATGTCCTTGACAGATCAGGGATGTCCAATCTTCCTGTGTCCACCGTTCTCAGTAAATAACTTTCTCCCTGCCTCCTCGATGGCTGGAAATAAGACTGTCACCGAGCCCCGGAATATAGTGCGTCACGAGCTATGTTTGATTCATTGAGGGTCGTACGAAAGCTGGCAGAGCAGGAACTGAGTGACACTATCATTGCAATCTGGAGTAAACAAGTTAAAAATAGCAATCTGTCTTCAGTGGAGAGGGTTTGAACCAGAAATCTTCCTCACATTTTGTGTTGAAAGTACAATCAGTTTATTTATGACCAACAAACTGCAACAGCATTATGACGTAAAGATGTATGAAAAGGACATGATAACTTTACTGTGTGACTTTCAGAGTCGAGTTCAAGACCAGATGAAAACTCAAACAAGCTTTTGGGATACATTTCAAGAGAGGATATGAATCCAAGGCTGTTTCTCTGATGGTTATTCCTCAAATGTTCTCTATTAATAACACTACAGTACATTATCTTAGGCATAGAAACAGCGTGCCTCAGTGGGCAGCTCCATTTCTCTTAGCCCATATGCCCATGAAGCTAACATTCAGAGAGATGTGAAAGGGAAAACATATTTGAGTGCTTGAGTGACATAAACTTGCAGTTCTGTAGGTGTGAACACAGAGCTGTGAACAACAAACACAGGGTGGTTTGACTCAGCTATCAAGTCAACACTCCACGAAAGGATATGCTTGATTTTTTGTCATGTTAATGCTTAAAACAACAAATTTTACTGTTACTTTAAAACGTAAACAGCCTCTTCTGCTAACATCAATCATACCCTGGGCACAGTTAGCATAAGCAGTTTTAATGCAGACAGCACTTTTTAATTTACTTTAAGTATAGTCTTTTTTGCCTAAAATATCTTTAAGTTTTTGTCATAATTTAGTCATCTGGATTGTTTTCAATTTAGTCTAGTTTTAGCTGATGAAATTTCACATTTTAGTCGACAAAATCTTCTGTAAATGTAGTCGACTAAAATATTAAGTGTAAAGTGTAAGGCATTTTTTATGTTTCCTTGAATTTCTGAAGTCATGTTTTACACTATGATAAAATAAAACATCTATTAACCCTTTACTGAATGCTAGTAAAGTTTGGATGTATAAATGAACAGAAACAAATTGAACTTTTGTGTGAAATGCAGTCACCTTTATTTAGGCTACCTGGCAGAGCATCTCAGTTACAATACCAGAATTGTCAACAAACAGTGAACCTGCTCTACATGAATATATCAATTCATAAAGAGAGTAGCTCTGATTGGATCGCTCCCCAACTTATCCCACCACCATGAAGCTAAGGCAGTTGTGATTTGATGTCCCTCTTAACTCATCCAACCTTTCTGCACAACCACAGTAGCTGTGATTGGATATATTCTTAACTTGTTCCTACTTTCTATGTGATGAAATTAGGTCTGATTGGATTAAGTCTCTGTCAAACATTTTTGTCTAGTTTTTGTTGATAAAAATGTCAGTTAATTTAATTTTAGTTTTTGTCCATGTGCACTTGTTTTTATGAGTTACTGTCTAGTTTTTGTCTGGGGAAAAATGGTTGTTGACGGTCTGCTGTTACCCTAGTTTGGTGCGCTTGTGTGAATTGTAGCCTCTGATTCCTGTGCTTAGCTGACAGCAGTGGTACCCAGTGTGGTCTTTTGCTGTTGTAGCTCATCTGCTTTAAGATTTGACGTGTTGTGTATTCAGAAATGATCCTCTGCTTGGTGGAACCAAAAGCTTTATTAAATGTTGTAACTTAATATATCAAGATATATTGAACTCTGGTGGCTGTGAATCAATGTAGTATCGCCATGCCTAGCTATACTATGATGTATCAAGTTTTCAGTCCCCCTACTAAATAGCATATATTAACTGTATATCTGGTGTGCTGTCTCACATACTTAGAAAATTGGAAACCTTGAAATTGTCCACATCATAATGATATGTTGTTTGATTTAGTTAAATGTACATAATTTATACATCGTACGTGCAGCGTGAAATGTATGTAGATTGCTGTCAAAGAACGAAAAACAAGAGCTGACTTTACCCTCAAACTTTTTGTTTTCTCTTAAGATGCTAAAATACTTCAAAAACCATCTATAACCCTACATTTCTTAAGTCCTCATTGACAAAACACGACTCACAGACATTGTTTTCACCGCTATAGCTTTGAAGGAGACAAAGAGACAAGTAAAGCAGAAGCCTCACGTCTAATATAAAAGTTTCTTCCTGCTCTGACGCTGTACTGTCTCCAATCCTGAAGTGGAGATTTGACATGTTTGAGAGGCTCTTGCAGTTGGCGGGTATTTCATGCCTGTTTCACCGGATGAATTTTGATGGGGCCGCCGTGGTCCGGGCGTCTTTAACAGTCCCGACAAGCCTTTGTTCTTTTCCCTTTTTTTCGTGTCTGATCCCCCAACAGCCCACAGGGGAAGCTCTGTCGGGCCGCGCTTCGAAAGCCTTTCTGTTTGATCAACTTCTAACATATTTGAACAATTTAGGCCAGGATGAGTTGCAGGTAATTCAAAGCCTGCCAGAGGAGTGTTTTGGAGGAGATGTGGAGATGCAGCGGATTTACAAAGATGTTGAGACAAACCCATTTCTCTGTGCATACTCCAACAGTCCCATCAACACCGACAAAGACCTCTAATGTGGCTGACATCTTCTGTTTACAAAATAATCTTTGTCTCCACCAGAAACAAGCTTTTTTCAGCTTCTCCTGCTTCTTTTTAGGCTTCTCTGTGAGTCCTGGTCAGGGCTGGGTGCATTATGTTTTTAAGTCATCCATCCTTCTGGACTATTCTTGTAAAGAAATGTAACTTTAAGTAAACTTTTAGGGATTTCCTTTAAACTTTACACAAATGCCTGCTCTGACTTTACAAGAGGATCACTTGATTGTGTTGGTCAAGGTCGATGAGACCGACGTATACTAATGAATTAATGTGATTATCTCCAAACTTTGCACAATTGTGAATCACCTACTTATACTTGAGGATGAAGTCTGGAGTTTCTAGAAGCCTTGGGTCAAAGGTCACATTCTTCAGGTCCATAGTCATCCCTTGCTTGTGAACAAGATACCTCAATAATGCTCTGAGGGATTTTTGTCAACTTCCTCCCTCACTCAAGGATGAACTGATTACATTTTTTTAGGTCAACAGCAAAGGTCATTGGGCCCTTGTGAACATAATTTCTCAAAAACGATTTGAAGGATTTTTTCTAACTAAGCACAAGCTTTGGATGTAGACAGCAATGTTGGAAGAACAGTTGAAGTGATTTCCTTCAAACTTTGCACAAATGTCCGCTCTGACTTACAGGTTGAATATGTGATGGTCAAGCTCAAGGATCAAGCTCTCTGCGAACTTAAATCTTGTGAACACAATATTTTAAACTTTTCTGGAGATGAATGCAAAACTTTGTGCAAACCCACACTTTAATTTTTTGAGTGAACTGATTAGATTTCAGATTTCTAATGTCATGGTGACTTTACATGTAGTTAGGTTTCATTGATCTTGTTCAATACTCTAACTTCTTTGGAGATTTATCTTTCTTACAGCAGTCCTTTGAGTTGGCTAACGATTTTGTCTGTCACCAAAAAGTCTTTGTTTGGCATGTGAACTCCTACTAGTGATTTTCATCTATTTTTACCTTTTCATTAAGCTTCTCTCAACCATAAACTAAGTTCCAACCAAGAGAAACTTGTGACAAACAGTGTAATTTTCAGTCTTTCCTGTCTGCCTTCTTACTGAAAATCATTCACTGCATCGATTTTTATCAAGTAATGATCACCAAATTTCACTTTTTACCCAAATCCTCACCAGTACTTACTAAAGTGGCAAAAATACACACTTATTGATGGTCTCTTATGTTAGTGTAGCCAGTTTCATAATGGAACCCCTCCCCTGCTAAAATAGTTTTAGTTGTAATGTTAAAATGGTGTCAAAACCAACTCAGCTTAACTGTTGAGCCTTAATGCTGGACTGTATGTAGTAATCCTAGAAACTGAACAAAAGAAGAGATGGAAGAAACAAAACAGACCAAAGAAAGAGCAAATTAGGGCATCAATCAATCAATTTATGTGTGTATAGCACCAGTTCATGGCAAATGTTATCTCAAGACACGTTATAACAGAGCAGGCTGAAGCCAAACTCTTCATTTTAAGATACACATATATGCAGATAGACAAATGCATTCGTCTGAAGGACAACTTTGCACAAGCTTATTGGTTTTTCTTTTACCCAAACAATATATATTTTTTTATTAAACAAACTCCAAAAGCTGATTGAAGTCAGACCAAGAAGCCAAATGTTGGTCAGAGGAAGGTGCTAGCTGCTGATCGACCCTACACGGGTTAATATTGTAAGATCACATCTGGAGTTAGCTCCAGCCAGATGTGGGACCCTTTCATTTCTGTGGGTGGGCCAGCAAACAGACAAAGACACAGCAATTGTGTTTTCTTTTCTTATTTTGGTGAAGTTACTATTTTTCAATGCAGATGATTTTTTAATTGTAGTTTTAAGCAATAACATGACTCTATGGTATAAAATTAATGACAGACATATTGAAATAAATGCTTCTTAAAGACAAATTAGATTAGATAAGATTAGATAGAACATTATTAATTCCTTTGGAAAACTCCCTCAGGGAAATTATGATTCCAGTAGCAGTTTAGTATAACAGATAAAAAAAGATATATAAAAAAGAAAGATATAAACAAAAATATAAATAAATATAAATAAAAATAAAAATATGGCTACAGGCTGGCTTCTGCTCCTTCCCATCCTTTGTCTTCCTGTTACCCTCCTCCCCCCCTAGTGAGGAGTTGTACAGTCTGATGTCCAAACGTGTCCTAATTTTGGCGGCCCACAGCTATTTCATGTAGAATTTTTAATATTTCTTGAGAAACAAACGAATTTCACCTCCAAACAGATGAACTTATTCAAGTTTCAGACCAAAAACTGGATTTTCTTATTCTTGAAGTTAGATTTGAACACTTTATTTTGACTTTTTATGCATCAGTATGACAAGATTACTTTATTTACAAGACCTACAAGACTTGATAACAAAAGTGATGATCTCTAACGTAACTGAATTTGGAGTTTTGAAAAAATGGAGAGTAGTCAACATCCTTTACTGTTTCACAGATTTAGAAGATTGTAGTGCATCCTGTGTTGTTAATTTGTGAATTCTGCCCTAACTTTAGTCTATTTTGGTTTGATATTTACTCATGGGCAGGAGTTTCTTCATCTAGCTTGTTACTGCACAGGTTCACAGAGAGCAGAGACAATACAGAGACATAGACGTAGTGTAGATGTATGTATGAGTGGGTACTTAAAAGGGAAGAACGATTTATTGTTTTTGGATTGAAATCACAATTTCAGACAGTGCAGTCATGTGATCAATTTTTTTTCAGTGCTCCTGACTGACCCAGGATCTGTTTTGTCAGCCATTTTACACATACTATTTTACAAATTTGCAGACAAGCGCCATTTACGAAGTGTTGAAAAGCAGGTCAACAATACAAAGTCTCTGTTTAAGAGTAGAAGTTGGAATATCCCTTAAATCATGAAAAAAGATTATTTATCATCAAAATTAGATGATGAATAATGTGTTACGTGCTTTTGATCATTGATTTCCTTACTGTTTTCTATACTGTAAACAACTGTGAATATTGCACTGAAGCTTGATTTGAAGAAAATCGTGAATCAAATTGAAATTTCAATATCTGACAGAAAAATCACAATTACATCTTTTCCTAAAATCATTCAGCCCTAGTACTTAACCACAGATGCTGTAGAAAGAATTGTGTCAGTAAACTAGATCTGTTGTCCAAAGTTTATGAAAAAATATGCAGTGACACCATTTAAAAGTAAGAAATGTACCAATTATGCCGCCCATTAATCTACCACAGACCTCCTCGACCCACAACACCACAAGTTGTAGTTCTTTAGGCAGTAACTTATGTCACCCAGTAGAGGCCAGTGTGACACTGACAAGGTCATCCCCTCACCATGACAACTTCTGAACACCTTTACTCCAGCACACAGTAAAACGAGGGTACTTATTATTTCGTCCATTTAAAAGAGGAGCGGCAGAATCAATGGGACACTGAGCAGCTGGAAACAAAGCGCCACACGGTGTTAGACAGAGGGGTGGGGTAATCTCCACCATTATCTGAGGTGCAGAAACACAGCAGGCGGCGGAGAAAAGCCCTGTTCAATACGGCCATGAAAGGACGCTGATGGTGGGAGTCATTAAACACAGGCCCTGCTCCAGAGTGCGGATGAGAGGTCAGAGCCATTATGGATAGATCATGAGAGCCCTCTGCTGACAGCTTAATCAAAAGGATCCAATGACAGCAGCACGACAGTCTTCAGCCTGTGGCTTCTCTTCATCAGGACGAAAAATACACCTCAGAATGATCAGAATTACCTCCTCTTCATAGAGATTTTCAGCTTTAAAATCTTATCTGAGGCCCCCAACTGCTGCTGTAAAAGAAATGCTGTGGACATCAAGGTGGAGAAATGAGAGGTAAAACTGAAATAAGGTTTATCATTTACAAATGTGAGGGATGAAAAGTAAATTGGACATTAAACAGTTGAAGATGTGCAACTTTACAGCCTCTCTAGACACTTTTAAAAAGTATGCTTTTAACCCTTTCATGCTTGAAAACACAAATTATAGTACTGAAATCCTAAAAAAAAATCAAAATGTCCATAAAATTTAACATATACAGTATATTTTTTGTATCTCATCTGATACATCACATCCAGGCTTAGGCCATGTAACTCATACTACAGGACTTAAAAAATCCTTATCTATCCCTTTAACAGCTTGCAAATTTATTGAGTTAAGTGTCTTTTTACTGGTGCTCTGCTTATATATGAAACACAAGACAGATCATAAAAAAATGAAAAAATAAGTACATAAATAAAAACTAAAAGCAGCTATTTATCGTTTTTCTCTTGAAGTCCTCCTCCAGTTTAAATGTTCAGAAAAAGCTCAGTCCAGCCAGCGGACATCAAACTTGATGATTTTCTGCTCCAACAAACTTCTCAATCACTTTTAATGATTTTTTTTCACTGACTTTTAAAATATATCTAACTAAAACATTTAAATCAACGATTAACGTGACTTATTCAAAGAGTTTTTCGGTGCAGTTTTTCTTTCCAGGACTCTCTGGCTTTAGGAAAAATGCTAAACAGTAATGCATATACATCAGTTTATCTCATGAGGAATAAAAATCCATTCGGCTAAGCCCTTAAAGTTTGTAATCTGCAGTTCTGCGAGTTTCTGTTGACTCCGTTGGGCAGGGTGATAGAACATTTTGCACTGAGACCTAAAAATAATGCTCATTAATCTACAATGAAAGTTCTTTAGTCTTACACATGAAGCTTTAGAGACCATTTAAAGTTTGCAGCAAGAGAAATCACTGTTGTGAGACTTTTCTTTAGACAAACTTTAAGGTTTTTTTTTTTTTTAACTTAAAGGGTTAAGTTTTTCACACCACATTGAAAGACTTTCTGTCATTTGAAAAAGGAAAAAAACGTCTCAGAAATTGAAATCAACAATTAGCTTTCCATATTAATTGGTTTTTTTGGCACAGTTTAACTCCTTACACCATAAAAATGTAAATTAGCTTTGAATATTTAGTATTTTTTTAAATTTTGAAATAAAATTAAGTTGATTATTTTGACATTCAGTCTCAGATACATTTGCATAGCTCCAACTTGACCTCCGCTTAACTTAAACTAATTTAAACTGATTTCCATATGAATTGTATGATTTTGATGCATAAACATGCATTCAAAATGCAACAATAGATGTGAGAAAACTGCATCAAAAAATTAACTTTAACCCCAAGAACCGACTTTTTCATCAAAAGAAGCAAATTAGCTTAAAGGAAAAAAAAAGTACTTCATGTTCATGAATTTATCTCCGAAGGAAATAAAATCAGATTTATTTTATTCCATTCAGCCATAAATTAACTTTGTAAAACTTGAAGTTTATCTTAAATATCCCTCATTATGCCCCTTAGTGAATATTACATGTCTCTGATGCATGATTGAGCACCTCTATGCACAAGAGTAATGGTGCTTTCACACCTTTGGCACCAACCAAACAAACTCTGATTCACTTTTTGGAAGTTTCTGTTAGTTTTGGCTGGTGTGAAAGCTCACTCAAACTATGGTGCGGACCAAAGAACCAAACTCTGGTCTTGGTTCACTTCCAGGTAGGCCAGAGTTTGGTTCACAGGTATTAACGTCAGCACTGCTCGCACTGCCATGCCCTTCAGTCTTTACTGTTTACAATTACAGATCCATGTGGAATATGTTATTACGCCAGTCAATATGCATGTACCACTATTTCAACCACATATTTCTGTTTCATAATACGACAATGGGCTTGATGACAGGAACAAAGACCGCAGCTTCAGCCCCGACTAGTGGTGGGAGGCTAGGTTGCACAACATTTGACAGGCTTTGGTTCGCCTGACTGGGTTCAATGTGAAAGCAAACCAGATTAAGTGACAAATGAAACAATGTTGTAACTTGAACCGAAATGAATCCGTCAACCTGCAAACCTGCAGCATCAGGACATCTTCACCTTGTTACAGTGGCAGTAGCTGCCTAAAACAGCTTATTACACCTGCCCCCTGAATAGACCTGCTATTGTTTTTTGGTGCAGATCACCTTAGATAGAATGCAGAGTCCTTGACAACATTACATTAAGCCACATGAAACTGACTAATGACTGGTGACCTTAATGAAGGTGACCTTAAATTGGCAGGAGCGTTGAGAGAGAGTGAGAATACAGGTGGATCAGGGGTACTTAGTGATTGTGGACTTACTCTAGTTGTCATTGAACATATGAACTAGAGTTAAGGCAGAATATGGGCTCTTTAAAGTTTGAAGTTTCAACACAGTTCGCTGTAAATCGAAGCAGTGAAGCTAAAGAACATAGAAATAATGCCCCGAAGTTTGTGACTTAACAGCTTTCTTTTCACAAATAGTTGCAAAGACCATTTTTAAAAAAATATTGATGGATTTGCTTTGAAGATTTATCATGTTTTGATGCAGAAACAGGAATCTGAAATGTAAAACAAGACGCAAGGAGAAATTAAAATATAACTTGTATAACTAACATTAATCAAATCAGCTTTCCCACAAGAGCATTCAAATTCAGACATTTAAATTAATGTAACTTTAAACTAATGTAACTTATTTACAGTGTTTTCTGCATATTTGACATCCAAAATGTTTGAGCTTTAGAGAAAATGGAAAATAATTTTACATATTCAGGGAAAATTCAAAAGAGACAAACATTCCCATCAATTTTTCAAAATTTTTTTTATGACAAGTTGGTATTC
Source organism: Cetoscarus ocellatus (assembly GCA_037902135.1). Lineage (NCBI taxonomy): Eukaryota > Metazoa > Chordata > Actinopteri > Labriformes > Labridae > Cetoscarus > Cetoscarus ocellatus. Next base: position 585,091 of record JBAMNC010001188.1, read on the forward strand.
AGCCACAGATTCCATGTTTAAGAATTCCCTGTTACTCCTCCTGTCTAGCATTCACATTCAGAGAAGCTTCTGTGGGTATTCGAGAAGAAAAACTGCAGGAAAAACCACAAATCCCCAAACCAAAGAAGGAGAGATACACTGCTATCGAACCACACGCCTAAAAAGACTCCCGCCTCTCCGCGGGTCGTCCACCCCGGAGCAGCGTGAGTGAATATTAATCAAACCAAACATTTTGAACTGGAGATGGGGATCAAGCGGGGGGTGGGGGTGTTTGTGCAAGTATTGATGCACACATTAGAGCACATGTGGTGCAGATCGACTGGTCATGGATTGGCGTCCTTGGGAGAAAATGGGAGAAAACAAGCACAGGTGATTGCCTCTTCTTACAGGTTAGTGATTAAAAGGCCTAATCCTGCTTGGTAGCAGTCAGGCCTGAAATTGACTCCGTCCCAATGAGCTGAAGATTGTGACTATTTTTATCATTTTAAAATCAATAAGTTCTTTTTATGCCTCAATGCAAGCATCATTTAGAACCACTTTTCCATTCAGACATACAGTCAAATTAAAAGCTCCATTCATATCAATTTAGGCCCTTATTGACCCCATATGGAAAACACACCACTTATTGGTCATTATGGCCTTTCCACAGATCCCCCTAAAACATAAAAATCCCTCCTCTGCCTCTTTTACTTGCTCCATCCTTCAGAAAATGTGTGTTTAAACAGTCTATTTGAAACCCCCCTATGATGTTTGTCACCTCGTCGATGGGGAGACGATCGCAGAGCTTGATGTTTGTCCAGCCGACAGCAGTGGGAGGCACATGTCGCATATCTCTGCGGCCATGATAAATATTAGAGCACAGCTCTAAAAAGCCAAAAACCACCATCTCAAGGTCAGAAACAACTAAAGAGGATTGACATGAAAACAGTGTTCTGAGCAGGGCTGAAACAGAGGGTTTATAGGCATGCCAAAAGCCCATATCTGAGTATATTTTAGGCAAAAAAAAGCAAAAATAAGTTCTGAGGACATCAAGGTAACCTCACCATGCAGTTAGATGAACCTGATTTAATTTCTGTAATCAGGCAGATCCATCTTGCCAACCTCCAATCTACAATGATTTCGGTACAAAGCTGGACGGCCCAATCAGCTAGGGCTGAAAGATTTATCGTTTTGGGATCGAAATCACAATTTCAGACAACGCAATCATGTGATCGCCAAAGCTGCAATTTTTTTGCAGCGCTCCTTACTGACCCAGGATCTGTTGTGTCAACTATTTTACACATACTATTTTACAAACTCGCAGTTAATTTGCATTTAAGAATGGCTCGCAAATGAATGGCTTACTCACAAATGCGAATCGTTTCTCATTGTTCACTTATAAGAGCTGTTCAAAAGAGTCATCTCGTTTGCAAACGTCACAACGTTTGAGGTGCTGGTAAGCAGGTCAACGTCAAAATAATGAAAACATATTATTTATCATCAACATTAGATGATGAGTAATGTGTTATGTGCTTTTGACCATTGATTTCCTTAGGGTCTGTCCCAATTCTACCCCCTAGCCCTTGTCTTACCCCTTACCCCTTGGTTTTGCACGTTCACGTCTAGTGAAGGGGTGTCCCAGTTCTCCGTAGGGCTAAGACGAAGGGCTACACAGCCCTTGAAACCAAGACAGACCGGGACCTCACTTGAAAGGAAGGGGTATGAGAATTTCCCATAATACACCGCGCCGGCTGAGAAGAAGGCAGAGCAGAGACCGAAGGAAGCGCATAATTATAGGTAATGATTAAATCATCAAGTAAATATTAATGATGTTTTGAATTGTTGGTCGTATTTTAAAATTTGTCGTTATAATGAGCTAGCTTTCGCAGTTGTAGCTATAGCTATTGTTGCATCTGCCTACAACACAGCCAGCGAGCGGCTCTGGGTGATGACGTAATGGGAATCCAGTGGCATCTTGTTAATAGGAGCGTGTTTCTCACCCCTTCCCCTTGGCCCTCAAAACAGAACGCCAAGGGGAAGGGGTAGACGAAGGGGTAGGACGAAGGGGAAGGGCTAAGGGGTAGAATTGGGATTCACCCTTACTGTTGTCTGTACTGTAAACATATTGAATATTGCACTGAAGCTTGATTTGAAGAAAATCGTGAATCGAACTGAAATCCCGATATCAGTCAGAGAAATCACAATTAGATCTTTCCTGAAATTGATCAGCCCTACAATCAGCGCCCTTTGGAGCAGAAAGGGGTGGGAGCTATGAGCGAGACAGCAGCAGGAAGTGACCACTCTGACAGAGATTAGCATAAATGCTAACAATGTCAGTAGCAGTTTTATCAGATCTTGACTGCCCTTCTTTTTTATATGAAAAACAAATAACCACACTACAAATGTCTCAATAAAAAGGATATTTTTGCTCCACCTCTGACATGTTTTGCCAAGAGTCTGTTTTAAGAAGTCGCTCATGTTTTGTCTTTTACACTGCGGCAGTAGCGCCCACCCTACTACATTATCTGATTGGCCAATAACAAATATGATTGACAGAATAACCGTCCAATTACCTGCTTTAAGAAGGTTCTGCCCATTCCCAAACAATGCCTGTGAGCTCTTTCCCAGTTGGACTGTTGAAATATATGAAACAGTCCACTTGTTATGTCAGGTTAACATCAGCATCACTGTCCAATAATTGTATATCTTCTGGAGGCATACGCCCGCCAGGGGGTCACTCCAGTCTTCATTGTAAAATCAAAAGGCCATTCTTTCAAAGCTCTGGCTGTGGGGGGTCCAGTTTTTGACACGTTTATCTTCTCGATGCTGAGCTGTAACTCTTTCTCTTTGCTGCTGCTGCCGTGTGATGTGAGGTGAGCCGCAGCCTGCAGGGAAATGTACCACTGTTTGCTTTACTGAAGCTTTCGTAATCTGCAGCCAAGCTTTTGTTCCACTGCCACACAGGCTAAGAGCGCCAACAGGGCCGAGGTGCTTCAGCAAAACAAAGAAGCCATACTGTATCTTTGTTATTCCACACCAGGGACCATATGGACCTTTGATACCTATTTCAAGACAGCATGAAAAAGCAGGCACAGAGCAGCTCTGAATCACAGCATGTGGGCCCAGGAGGAGAACAGTTTAAATGTAATAGGTAAAAATATACATAATATGTATTCTCCTCTATCTGTGACACTTTACTGTAAACAAAACGTTACATCTTTTTAAAAGTTCTGGGAAAAACTGCCAAAGCTGTCCAGTGCAGTTTGTTCTGCCGCACTGAGCAAACACAACCCGCCTACACTTTTTCAACTTATTGTCTGGCGCTCACGTCAAACAGTCAAAACTTCTAATCTTGAAACGCGTGACAGTGACGGAGAGTAGCGTTAGCGTGCTGTGCAAGCTAACGTCGTTTCCCCTCAAGTTAGAGGAAGAGATGTATGAGACGGGATGTGAAATAAGGAGACACGGAAACATTCATGAGGCCTTTTTTAAACTCTGTGGAGCAGAAAAACTCTGAAATACATTAAGTGAAGTGGGTCAAGATGTGATGTACTTATTGATAAGATAAATTTCAACAATACTATATCTGTTGTTTTATTTATGATAGAGTAATAAGGCACCAAAGCTTGCAGAGCCTCATCCAATTTATTCTGTCTTCTCAAACATGGTGACCATAGCAAGTGCTCACACTCATGAATGTAAACAAACCAAACAGCAAAAAGGATGAAATTGTTGATGTGTTTTCAGTAGTCTTTATGCCAAAAATTCCCTTACCAGTTAATTCCATATTGTTCTGTGTGCTTTGCAAATCAAGGACATCAAACTCTCATCAGAGGCAGTCAACAGAAATGATTACAAAGAAGTCAAAACTCAGGGTGGACAGTGGTTAGAGGTGGTCAGAATTGTGGCTTATTGCACATCATTCAGAACGTGCAAACACCAATATCTTGCAGAGGCATTCATCTATGCGGCACAGCACTGAATATCAGGATGGTCATGAGTTTGACATTGTTGCCAGTGAACAGCAACTTTTGCCCATTGAGAAAATCTGCAGGAATTGATAAGGGAACCGTTAAAGAACTGGATCGAATAGCAGAATCATTAATGGCAATGGTATCAATGAAATCTTTCAATTCTCATCCCTAGTGAGATGAGAATTAGAGGAAAAGCAGTCCCGAACTTTGATTTTGTGTTGTAGAGGGACTACAGCATTTTGTCATGAACAAAGCTGGCACACTCAAAGGCGGACAACTTGAGTCAGTAAAGCAAAAGCAGGGCTTATTGAACAGTCCAGGTCGGTGCACAATGAGGCAGTCAAGATCAGGCAAAAAAAAACATGAGGCAAAAGGCAGGGTCCAAAAACAAAGGTGGTCGAGATCAAGACTATGACTATGAATCAACGCCTGGAAAGTAGCTCTGAAGTACAACCAACCTGGCAACAAGACAGGGGAAGACTCGAGGGTTAAATACATGAGGTGATTGGGGGTGATGACACACAATCAGGGATCAGGTGTGACAAGGCCAGACAGGAAGTAAAACCTAAGGAGACAAGGAAAGACAGGTGAATTTTCAAAGTAAAACAGGAAACATGAAGACAAGACATATTACATGATCAAAACAGGGAACAAAAACGAGCAGGATCATGACACATTTAGCGTTTAGACTTGTTAGCCTGATTTGATTTATAATATATTATTAATACCCTGGAAAGGGATGCTGATCAAGGCCTGGTACACATGAAGATTATTAAAATCTGAACTGATTCTGAAACCACTTTAACTATCTGAATCTACCATTCTGTACGCTTGAATGAGTTTTGGCTGTAAATATCCACCTTAGCACAATCAGTGGGTGATGTTATGTTGTGATTGCAGAGAGTCAAACCTGTCCTGCACCCACAGCGCCTTGGCACTCGTAAATTTCTGGTGACTGACCTTGAAGGCCAGTTCTGCTCTGTTAGGCAGAGATTGGTGGCTGGATTTAATTGACATAGATCTTTGGATCATGAGGGCGTCACACAGCAGAGCACCTTTCTCCCTGCCAACAAACATCCCACTGACCAAACATCTGGCTTGAGAGGTTTATTTACCCTGAATACGCTGAAATATCGTGCTTTTTTCCCAGTTGAAATCCATTTTACCTTTTATTTTTTGTTATTTTTCTTTCTTTGATTTATGTTTTTACTCATCACAACACCATCCATAACTGTGAGCATATGTAAATTTATAACTTTATATAGGTAGCCTAACTTTCATTTCCCTAAACATAAATTAAGACTTTGCGGCTGTCATAGTTGCTGCTAATATATGGGAAAAGAAGCCTTAAGTAAAAGTTTCTTTAAGAAGAAACAAAGATGTTTGTAGATGAAGAAACCCACCTGCTCGAGCCCAAACTCCTGGTAAAAAAATTTAACAGGAATAAAAACTAGAGAGAAGAAATTCTGCTCTCGGTCTCTTTCAGGTTCATGTTCCCAATCTGCTGTTAATCCTGCACCTATACTCCGCTCTTGTGCATGTCGCCGTGTGTGAAAAGCCGGTGTGGGATTACAGGTAAACTGCAGTCTTTATCTCCCTGGCAGCAGCTGTAGTCGTGCTCCCTCTCAGCCTCGCAGTGCGGCGCCCGCTTTTGGGGGAAGTGGGTGGTAAACCTCTGTGGAGAGATGTTGGCGTGTGTGTAGGTGGGAGACGTAGGTTATCTGGTGCTGGAATCACGGTTTAATCTAGAAGATGAGCAATGTCTTGGCTCTGTGGGTGCGGTGTACAATAAGGAGTCATTCAGTGAACCTGAGGCGGGTACTCCTACTTTTGAACAAGCTGATTATTCACATAGGCACAAGGGTCAGCTGTAGGGGGGCTACACGTACAAGCCAGCAGGTGGTTCCTAAATCTAATATGCTTGATTCAGCCTTGGCATCATTTAACTAAAATCCAAACTGTCTTTTTTGTAGGGCGGAAGTGCCATAATTCTGTTAAACTCTCACAAATACAATGCCAGTGATAGCTCAACTAGAGGTTCTCTAATGAATTTCTAGCAGATTCACCAATTTTCAATAAAAGTACGAGTTCAGCAGATCGTAATTAATGTTAAAAGCCACTTATCTGATTTCCTGAAATAGAGCACCCTCTGCTGTCAGCCTGTAAAACAACTCTGTTGTTCAATGTTGTTGTTTGTTCATAATTGTAATCTAGTGTTGAAATATGTCATTTAATCTGTTGAAGCCATCAGAGCTAACTGGCTAAGTGAGGCAACTACACGTTAAATTTGATTATACATTTATGATCATCAAAATGACAATTAGATGATGCGATAAGTAGTCCATTGACGAAATGAAACAATTGGAGCCAAACACTGACTACGTATTGTCTAAATAGTGTTATAGTAATTTGTATCAACCATTATCCCCAATGTGAAGGTCAAACAACACGACTGACTATAGCCAGACCTGTTAGTCATATGGTTTCAGGACTTATAACCCATGAGGGATGCGCTTGACTTGCCAACGTACAGTCTTGCATGTTTGCTTCTTGTCCTGCCTCCTGCAATTTATTCTGTCTTGTCACACATGTTGACCATAGCAAGTGCTCACACTTACGAATGTAAACAAACCAAATAACAAAGCCAAAGGATAAAATTGTTGATGTGAGATGAGGGATTGGAATTGAAAACCAATTCCTGTTGAGATATGATAACAACACCCTCAAGGAATTGGTATCATTGGTCTTTTTGTTTCAAATTTCCTGTATCAGTTCCTTCCATTTTGTCCTGTGTGCTTTGCTAATTAAGGACATCAAACTCTTATCAGAGACATTCAGCAAAAATGATTACAAGGAAGTCAAAAATCAGGGTGGACAGGGGAGAAGAATTGTGGCTTATTGCTCATCTTTCAGTAAGTGCAAACACCAGTAACTTTCAGAAGAACTGATCTGTGCAGCACGGCATCGAATATCAGGATGGTCATGTGTTTGATGTTGTTGCCAGTGAACAGCAACTTTTGCCCACTGAGAAAATCAACTGGAATTGATAAGGGAACCATTAAAGAACCGGATTGATAAGCAAAATTGTTGATAGCATTGGTATCAATGAAATTGGATCAATTCCCATCCCTAGTGAGATGAAAATGAGAGGAAAAGCGATCTTGAAGTTTGATGATGTGATGTAGAGGGACTACTGTGTCAGATTTAGCATTTAGCTTTAGTCTGACAGACTTGTTAGTTTGAAAGACAAAGAAAAGTTAAGTGTTGTAAATACAGTGTGTTCATTTGCTGTCTTCAGTGTTATTTTCAGGATTGGCCACCCCTGCTGCAGATGTTTCACATGATCTCATTTACACATATAAACCCTCAGACTCTCAATTGTATTCATGTGTTATTAAATATATAATTCAGCTGCTGTTTTTGTTAGAGCCTTATTTGTCTTAGTCTGCAGCACATTATGCATTCTTACACTTGAGGCGGCTGTCCACTTCTTCCTTCGTCAATGAGATGTCACATCTTCCCCTAATATGGAAATTTCAAGTGTGTTTACAAGCAAGAATAAAATCCACAGAGATAGTAGCTACCAGAACTACAAAGTCTCTGCATTTATCTTTGAGCGAAACACATCAAATACCAGGCAGAAAAACGAGGGAGGCAGACGTGATGGAGAAGAAGAAAAAGGAGGCAGGATGACTTAATCAAAAGGCGGACAGAACTTCCCACACTGCGCGCAGAAAGCTTTCTCATCCTGCATACTTTAATGAACTGGTGACTCAAGGTGCTTTCAGTGGCTCCTCCGGAGCGCTCACGCTCACAGGAGATAAATGTTGCCTTTTCAATTAGACAGACGCTTCTAAATTGGTGTCCTCTGAGAGCAGACAGCAGCGAGAGAGGGAGCGTCTGCTGGGGAGAGAGCTAACAGGGACGGAGATCTGTGTTTGTGGGCTGTCAGCCGCTGCCAGATTGCACGGGTCCAGAATCCAGACGGACAGGATCTAAAGGGAACAAACCTAGTTATTCCTTGAAATCAAAAGGCACCCAACAGAGAGAAAAAAACGCACATGGACGAGGAGAGGAGATAAGACGTCCTTGCAGTTGAGGCGGTGCACATATGATTCATATTGAGCTTTTCTGCACTGCAGGAATGGAGATTAATGGTAAGGATTAAAAAAATAAGGCTGCTGTGTAAATGCAGCACGCCCAGATTCAGCGTAATCTTAAATGATCAAACCTGCTGACTCTGAATTTCCACACTGTGCAGCCTCTTTCAGCATTTTCTCTAAATGTGATGCATTTGTCAGAGTTTAGCCTGTAAACAATTTCAGTTCTGACATTTCAGAAACAGAAAATCTAATCAAGAAATCAAACAGACAATAATTTTGCACATTTAAAGAGTAATATGTAAAGAAAGGCTTTATGCAACCGCCATGACTGACAAAAGAGGGAGGCAGTACTGTCCAGTGACACAAGTGTAGTGTTATAGACTGTAAAGGTGCTAACAGTGATTCTCTCAAAATAAGAAACGATCTTAACATTTTGTACTTAAGCAACAATATATAATTTATACACCTTGAAATAGTAGTTTTAAAGTTAATCTAATAGTAGACAGACTTCTAACAGAGAGAATGGCTTCCATTATCTCCACTCTGGTTTTCTGCATATAGTACTTTGCAAGTTTGGCAGTGAGCTGTGATCATTTCACAAGACGTTTGTACTGGGTTTAAGCACTAGTTTGCATTCTGCTACAGGAATCCAATTTGCCACAAGATGTTATTTTCCTGTCTCTGTACTGTACTGTACTGTGTTCCAGTACACCTACACCCAGTAGACATTAGAGCAAAGTCTGATGGAATCTCTTTAAGAGTCTTTAACATGCTGCATATAACATTTTGCCTTATATGCCTTCACGCATATGCCTTATATATTAATTTTGATGATGGGTAGGGTATGTTCACAGTCACTTTAAAAATAGTCTAGTTTTCATACACAGAGTACCCCTGATAGCTACTGCCACTTTAAGGCTCCCTTCCCCCCCTGGACCCAGTCACCTCTGGTTGGTTCACGAGTCAACTCTGTGGTGATTGATCTGTTTAGTGCTGCTTTACTTTGGTTTTATTAAAAACAGGAGTGAAACACGTAGCCTGTTCAGCTTTTCTCTTTACTGCTCTGTAGCGCTTCAGTACTGCTGTGTCAGTGAAATAATGCAGAGGTGGAGGCACATACCTGGGCTCCAACCAGCAAGTAACCAAAACATCGTGAGACCTTGCTCATAAAGTAAGTTATTGATTGAGCTATTTTCTTGGCTTGCTCAAAATTGGGAGGCAGCTGTTTTTTTTTTGGCGGGGTTAGCTTAGCATCTCTCTGTGTGCTGTATTTCCACTGTATATTATCTTCATGCGTCACTTATGACAAGCCCCATGTGTCATGACCATCTCTGATGTTTCTTGAAAAAAACACAACAGATTTAAATGCTGACTGTGCTTTCTTTTTGTCTCTTTCCTGCGCTGCCATGTTTGTTTACAAACACAATGAACATCACCGCTCCAGACCTTGCCTGCAAGTGACTCAACGGCACCATAAGAGTAATTGAGTTTATTTCTATAGAACCAAAAGCCTCATTAAATGTTAGAGATTAATACTTGGTGTTCGTGAGTTGATTTATTATTGCAATGCCAAATATCGTGATACTATAGTCTATTAATTTCCTCCCACCCCTAATATCTTCCTAGCTTGAGGTCAGGATCTAAAATTGGCTTGAAAGTTGCTCCTTCGCTTGCTGTCTTTTATACATTTTTACCCTCAGCTGGTTCAGCCACAAATTTAAACATGTCAACTCCCTCTGATGAAAGTTGAAGCTCATTTCTTGCTGTCTAGTCCACCTCTAAACAGTTTTGGTTCACTCTCGCTGCCCTGATGGTGTTTTACTTCACCAGACCATGACGCTTATTTCAGCAAAAACGCTCACTGCATAATCCTTGCTCAGCACCAAACTACAGACTGACGAAGTGTGGTGAGAGTGCAGGAGCCCTCGGAGCCAAATATTTTTCCAAGGAGTCGATAACATCCATCAAGATACGAGATCTATAACTCTGTGGGAGAGGACTTTCAAAATAAGTTCAACTCCTGCTTACTTTGAAGGCTGTGTACCATCATTCAGTGCGTCCTAATTCAAACATTATTCAGTAATTGTTTGAAATGTTTACCCCTGAGGCCTGTACTATTTCTTTAGTATAACTCTAACCTGTCTTTAAAGAGAAAAATCCTTATTGTTAATAGTTTTATCCTCTTGTGTGGCCGCCTCTGGCTCTCTTTGAGCAGCCTCTCTGAATCGAAAACATGGCTTAAACATTACAAAGCCTTGTAGACTATAGAGTGGGGGGTACTGTGCATTTCCAAATAAAGCTGAATAGCTTCATTTGTGGTATTTGCGGTTTTGTAATCCCTAAAAAAAGAGGGTAATTGATATCTATTGAAGTTTGTGGACTGGTGGCAGCATGGGGTTCATAATGTTCTCATAAGAGAGCTAATAATAAAGAAAAAGCGGTGCTGAGATGAGTGGGGGGGATAAAAGACTGAGTGGGTGTTTGGAGGCGTAGATATAATGTGATCAGTGTAATGGAGGCAGTCATGCATGCTCTGAAGTCTTCAATTTCAGCAGTTTCAGCTCCGATACCCTCACAGAGCACATTGTTTGTCATCCTTATTATTGTGTTTTTATCATTAAACAAGGCTGCAATTCACAAGCGCTGTTTCCAGACCCCAGCCTCGGCTTCACAGAAAAAAGCACACACACACACACGGAGCGCCACACATGCTGTTTTTGTTCCGGAGCGCGCCTCCCCAGGGGCTCCTCCAGGGCTGTTCTAAGAGATAGCGGGGACCCTCCTCCGCACACCCTCTCCCCCACTGTCTGACCTTTCGCAAAAAACACAAGTCAGGAAATGTGTGGCATTTTCCTCTAATCATCCGCACCTAAACACATGAGAGATGGCAGCGTTGCTTCAATTAAGGCGCCCGACAGCCCCCCGTGAGAAATGATTCACTTCTTCTTCAATGGCGGTCAATCAAGCCCCAAGGTATTTTTTGCACCCGACAGCTTTTTCTGGCTCCCTCTTATATGATTTGGCTTTTATCTGTACCCTTCACACCACTGTTTAGGGCGTTCTTTGATAGCTCATGAAAGGAGTCTTTGTCTGTAAAGTTTGCTTTGTTCGGGAAGTTGCAGGAGGGAAAAGACGACTCAAAATCAAACCAAAATTTGTTGTTTTTTTTCTGCTCATCTTTCAGGCCCATCTGTGGTGTTATCTTTCAAGCTTTTCCTTTCAAGAAAGACTTTATTGATAACTTTTGCATGAGACATAATCTCAAGGCTTGGCAAGTGAATCTCCTCTGGCTCAGGTCACTAAAGGACACTTTCTTACTTAGTGCCAGATTACCTCACATTCTTGTCAGTCAGGCTGCATGTTGTATACACTGGACAACACAACGACTCTCTGCTAAGATCCTTGGTTACTGTTGCTACTTTCCCTCCTAGAATGAGATTATAGTTGTCTTTGCCCATTTCTAGGGCGTCCGTTCACAAAATGCTAACAAATATCAGTATGCCAGAACTTGTCTCTATCTGTTACTAGTGTATTTGCTCAAATGTTACACAGTGGCTCAAAGTTTAACAGAAGAAACCTACTATTGCAACATCTTTGTTTGCTAACATTATGTTACCTAACGCACAAAGCTATGGTTAGCTATTGTTAGTTAACGTTACTTTACAACAAATGTAGGTGTTCTTGTTGATTTTGGAAGGGTTCAGCTGTTCGGGTGGTCTTCCACACTGCTTTATCCACACCCGGCATCTTTCTTTTGCATCTTGGGCTTGGGGAAGGCACAAAAATCGACACCACCCTCCAAACTTCTTGGATTTCGATTGTCGGACTTACAAGTCGTGTATGCGCACCTCTTGGGATTGTTTTCTGACAATAGCTCGACCAGCCCACGTGCATAGTTATGGTTGCTAGCGTAGTAGCCATTTGTGGGAGGGGCTTAGTGAAGGGTTAGTTGTGTTGCATAGTTATCATGATGTCACATTGCCATTATCTACCATAAAGTTAGCTTATTAGCATATTTGAACCATTCAGACTCTGAATCTACTAACGTAAACAGTCCCTTGACTATGTTTGCAAGTAAGCAGCTTCTAACCAATTAACAGATGCATCCACTGGCAACTCTATCATATACAGCCATTAAACTGCTCATATATGCAAATAGCTACTCAGCCAATCACATGGCAGCAATTTAATGCATTTAGGCATGTAAAACATGGTCAAAATGACCCACTAAAGTTCCAACAGAGCATCAGAATCTAAAAGAGTCAAGGGTTGCTGAAGCAAGAGGGGCTGGTCTGAGTATTTCCAGAACTGCTGATCTACTCAGAAATTCATGCACAACCATCTCTAGAGTTTACAGATGGTCCAAGAAATAGAAAACATCCAGTGAGAGCGAAAATGCCTTGTTGATACCAGAGGTCAGAGCAGAATGGCCGAAGAGGTTCTAGTTGATAGAGAAGCAGTAGAAACTCAAATAATGACTCAGTGGCAGGCGTACATCTCTTGACACATGTTGATTCTTGAAGCAGATGGACCACAGCAGCATAAGGCCACACTGAGTGCCACTCCTCTCAGCTAAGAACAGCAAACTGGAGCTACCGTGTGCGTAGGCTCACCAAAATTGGACAATAGAAGATTGGGAGAACGTTATCTGGTTGATGGATCTTGCTTTCTGCTGCATGATGCAGATGGTAGGATCAGAATTCGGGGTAAACAACATGAAAGCATGGATCCATCTTGGGCTGTAATAGTCATAAATATGAAACATTGAGATACTAACAAGCCAACCGTGGTGCAGTGTAGGTGACTGCAGTGTAGGTGACTGCAGTAACTGCACGTGAAGTCTCATCACCTCAACTCGAGTCCAGACGTAAATACTGGAGCAGTAATACATGTGAACTGCCTTAAAAGCGGGGCTCTTTGTGCCAAGTTTTTAAGCACGGCAGCTTTGTGAACACACTAAGAAGTTGAGAATTATTGAACTTATTTGTGAGCCAAAAAACTGATAGACAACATGAGGTGTAGCTTGTCACCTCCACATTTGCAGGCGTGCGCAAGAGGAAAAGAAAAAACCTGCATGTGAATGTCTCTCTCATGGTGACTTAGCGGTGGTGGCTTTAAAAACTGTACATATACAGCACATACAACAGGTTCAGTCATGTCACATATGGTGGCCCTGGAGCATCACAGAGGGGATTCCTCACTGCCACAGCCCTAGGTCCATTTAGTCTTGTATCAACGGGTCAGGCTGGTGGTGTAAGGGTGGGGGAGACGTTCTTGGCACACTTTGGGCCCCTTCATACCCACTTAGCATTTTTCAAACCATTAGTTACCAACCAATTTTCCTTTGACTTTTTAAAGGTCGTTTTTTGCAAGCCAGTGGGACTTAATAACTTTTGCCTGATGGCAGTAACTGGAGGGAATGATGACAGGGTTAAGAGGGTCGTCAGTAATTACGGTGGCCTTTCTGATCACTGGGTGTCTTTATAGGTCAGAGAATAGAGTTTGGAGTGAGATTATTATTTTGCCAGCCTGGTTTACTGAGAAAATCTGTTTTGTGTTTGTGGCGAGGGAGGTATACCACATTAACAAGGTTGAGAATTTTGTTTTAAGGGTTGTAGATTAATAAATACAATAGTCTTTAGTGTCCAACTAAGGTGAAAGTTTGCGTTAGGCTCTCCAAATACAAATATCTGCATATATCACAGTAATGAAGTAAATAAAACAGACAAACAGAGTACCTAAATGTGCACACCTGAAACAGTTGAACAATTCATGTCATGGTTCGGATCTCATCAGTCATTTATTGTAGTTAAGAACGTTAATAGCACTTGGGATTAAGACCTTTTAAAAACATTTTTAGTTGCCAGAGAATATCTTCTAGGATATTCCTAGCTTTCTTCCCTGTCCTGTCAGTTAAATTAAGTACAGTGGCTTTTGTGATTTGGCCACTATTTTAACCTTGCGGTGCAAATGGATCAACCTTATTTAATGTCTGTCATCAGGCTGATCTAACTTGCCAAGCTCCAGTCTACAATGACTGTAAGTGGCCAAAGCAGGACGGCCCAGCCAGTGTCCTTCAAAGCAAGAAGAGGCAGGGGCGAAGAGCAAGACGGCAGCGCAAAGTGGCTGCTTGCACAGAGATTAGCATAGATGCTAACAGCTTCAGTAGCTGCTTTGTCAGATCTGGACCACATTTCTTTATTAAATGTAAAACAAATAAAATCACAAACTTCTCTTTAGAAATGATATTTTTGTTTTACAAAGTGACTTATGTTCTGTCCTCCTCAAGGTATTTGGGGGCAGTAGCACCCACCTACTACATTACCTGATTGGTCCTTAATTACTTTGACTGACCGAACAATCGTCCAATCACCTGCCTAATATGCTATTGTAAGGTTCTGCCCATTCACAAACACTTTTTATGGGCTCTTTCCTAGTTGGACAAGTGAAATATGTTGAATGGTCCATCTGGTGTGACAGGTTATACTTTTTTGCCTGTCATTGAAACAAACTTATCAAGTGTAATCTTCAGTCTTCAGTTCAATTACACAAACCAGGCAGAAAGATGTTAAGTCAGGATGCTTAACATAGTTTTGTACACATGCTGAAATACTTTTAGAGTGATATCAAGGCCACTGAGTCTTCTGAGGAGATGGAGTCGCTGTGAAAATTTCTTAAAATATTCTGTGTTTTCTGAGGAGCTAAGTTTGTTGTCCAGGACCGTGCTGAGATACAGGTACACAGAGAAGTTTGTATCATGGGTGTATTTTAATTAATGTTCATTAAGTTGTTTTTCTGTCAGAAATACCATCCCATGCCCCCTAACCAAGTACTCGCCTTCCCTAGCAGTCATA